>OU611954.1:16290000-17540000 GCA_914767545.1 Sesia apiformis | reverse complement strand
AGGAGCGAGCGTCATGTATGTGAAATTTATTCCTCCCGCGTCCGCTCCCGTTCTTTTGTGTTGATAATTTCATTCTATTCTATCCTATTCTTTTCTCATTGACCTTATATGTACGTTATAATATTCAGTGCGAAAGTCGTAAAACCCGAAATCTTCTCTTTTTATGGCACGTGTGACGGTCACATCCGAGGTTTTGATACAAAAATATACGGCTGCGTTTTTTTATTGTTTGAGGTTGACGCTTACGAGATTTGGAATAATAAAACGCATGTTTATGAGGTATTAGCATATTAGGCCATTTTTGGGAACAATAACTATAGGTCTACCGGAATCTCATGGCATAAAAAAAAAAATTGTGATTTTCATATGGCAATGTCAATTGTCACCTGTCAAATCAAAGTACGAGATTTGTCAACCGCTGCTGAGATTTTGTGATATCTTCTTGACAATTTGTTGTTTTTATGAAAATGTTTTTTTCTTTCATGGTAGCCATATAATGTCAGCTTTTCTTTAACTATATTAATCACTGTTCAAGTTCAACCACGAAAACGGTAATACAAAATTAGTAATGGAGATTATAAATGTCATAATAATGGACATTAGAATTTTAGAGAAGCTTTAGTGGAGCATGGAAAAAAGTTTGAGGACCACTGGTCTAAAAGTCTAAAGGGATAAAAGAGTAAACTATTCTTTATAAAAAAAGCAGTTATCAAACATTTATGATCTAAGTACCTCAAAATAGCGGATAATGGTTCATCTTAAAGGAAAATACATTCTTTTTTTGATAATATAAACATTCATAATAAAATGTACATGAAAGCCTAAATTTTTAGCTTGTATTTGATTTCTGATATTCTAGTAAGTGTAAAAATAATTGTTAGGGAAGAATTTTCAAATAACTAACAGTAACCCAAATATCAAATTCTGTTCAAAATCTATGAAAATCTGGATACACAGAATTAAAATAAAATCTCTTTTTTTAAATATTTAAATGTTTCTTATTTCAAAACTCAGTCGAACGTGGGTCGGTAAGTGTCGCGCGAATCACAACTCTATGCGTACGAGTTAAGAACCAAGTCATTTATTCTAAGGTCATTGGCATCTGTAAGCCTCTTAGAAGAAAAATCAATAAAGACTAAAGAGATTTTTTTATATGTAACAAACACGGATGAAAAGTTGTTCCATTATGAGATCAAAGTAAACTCCCAATACATAACGTTTGACACATAAATGTGCAAACACATCGCAACAAAATGTTCCCAGAGAGTTCCTTTGTTAAAAGTAGAGTTAGTCAACATTGGCGAGCCGTCAAACTAGTCAATATATCTTTTGATTTTCTTTGTTTGTAATATACGAGAAGAGAGATTGTTTTTTACGTGAAATGTAACAATAAACAGCATATCAATCTACACATAAGAAACATGGATAAATGACATGTAGATATGAATATTGTAAATCGTAACCAGCGCTTTTATTGTCCACTGTCGGACATGGACATAGTCATGTGTGAGAGATGTATGACCTTAAAACGCCATGCTGGCCAAGCGGCTTGGCAAGTTCAGTCTTTTAGAGGTAGTGTAATTCCTCAGCGCCAATGGTGGCTACCACCACAGGGCCACCACAGTGGTGGCTTCATTATCCGTTAGTCGCCTTATACGACAGCGACACCCACGGCACAGATTATATTCCTCACACGACTTCCTGTGGGAGGGCTTCTTCACGTGGCATTATGCAATTATAAAGCCGGCCGACACCACACGGCCATTGACTTGCTCTCAAATAGCGGAAACTTAGTGATACATCACTTAGTAAGTTCCACTGAAGGCTGAGGATTTAATCTCACGACTTCACGAATAAGAATTTACAATAGTTCTCCTCTAGGCTATTACCGCTATTTGAGAGCAAGTCAATGGCCGTGTGGTGTATCACTAATCACAGTGGTGTCCATGATGTATCACTAAGTTTCCAGTAAAGTATGGATTCTTAAAATTATCAGGAGCAGGAAGAATTTCGGTCATTGACATGAAATCAGCCAAGACTGGACGGAAACGATATTTGTATGAAATCGTCGAAGAGTGACCATTTTACTAGATCCCTTATATCATTGAGCCTCAATTCTCCCTGCTTGTGGGGCGCGCTTTAGCTGAATTATTTACTTCATGTGTTCAGAAATAAGTTGTTTTGTTGATCTCTGCTCATTTAGTATATTACGTTGCTGCTCGTTTAAATACAAGCCGATGAATATTACCCGATTTATAACAATATAGCCAGCCCTACTGCCATAGCATCACAATATAGTCGGTTGTACCGCCATAGTATCACATTTGACATGGTAACTTTTGACATTTTACTTTAGCTTAGTTTCATATAATATTCAGTTTACGTGGCCATTTTTCGCAGTAATAAAATCAACAACAGGTGCAGTTTGGAATAAACGTTGTAGTGATATACTCGTACATCGTGTGTATTTCGGCTATCCACAGATGGGTGATAGCCGGTGGTAACGTGACACGTCACGCATGTCCGCCGACACGTCTGTCAACAGCAGTTTACTGACGTGTGTTATGACGTCATGCCGGAATTGTCTGAAATATGTGATCCTTTTTATACGGTTTTAAGTCGATTCAAGACTTACCCCGTGAAGCCCCGCAAAATGACGTGAACGCGAGTGTAGATAGTTTCCGGGGACTTCTCTCGTGTTCACGGCTTGTTTCCCGGTGGGAGTTCGTAAGCTGCGTTTGCGGCAAAGGATTCGCGAGGGCGAACCGGGAACGCTACCTTGGAATGAAATACATGAAGATGGTCAAGGTTTTCATGCATTCGAAAGTTGGTGCAGCTATTGTTACGGCCATTTCGAAAAGACTGTGAACAATTGTGTGTGTAAAGAAGTGTTCCCGGGGCAGGAAGGTTCACGCCGTGAATTCTGGTCGCGACTTTACGGTGTACCTAAGTCTAGAGCCGGCTTTATAGACACTTTATACAGCGAACACAAAGATTGTGTCCGCTAGACATAATCTTTCTCTTCTGGAATTGAGTGTCTACTGTCTGACACATTCTTTCCATTAAAAATGGTTGAAAAGTTGAGTAAATATAGCCGTAACAACCCTTATGGCTTTAAAACGCCACGCTGGCCAAGCGCGTTGATGAGTCCACTCGTTTAGAGGTGGTGTAATTCCTCAGGGCTTGTGGTAGCGACCATTTTGAGACCATACATAGTAATGTATTTACATACATAAATACATACATTCCTTATGCACATTTGACAATATGCATACGGTTACGGAAAATACGGAATATCGGTGACGGTTTATGTAGGATTAAAAAAATTGTAAATTCAGATAGTCCCTAATCCCTTTATTGAGTGAAAACTGCACCTCAAAAAATGTAGTAATGAAAAAGCCCTTCGTAGTTCTTAATGACATTATTATTTATACTTGAAAGAAAACACATTAACCAATAACAAAAGATTCAATATCTATAAATTATGAGGGAATGGCATATAATAGGCATCCAATGACAGTTCCGATCATAATAAACCCGACAGTGTAGCCCATTCGTTTCAGATCTAGTGATGGGCGATGTGTGTATCGATAAAACTATTACTAGGAAACGACATATGTTGTTGTATTTTGTCACATCCGAGAAAATTTATGCTTGTTGATTTCATTTGTCGTTAAAAAATAGATTCTAGTTTTATGTTTATATTGACAAGTAAAAAGATAATAGTAAGGAATGAACAATACCGCATAGTGTCATACGCATTTTTATTTACCTAATTAACGGTTTATTATAGTATTTATTATATAATTATGAATAAATTAGTTTTCACTTACTAGCAGTGATATTATAAGGGTATCTATATTTATCAACTCTCATTCGTGAGGTTGTAAGTTCAGACCCCGACCCATAGCATTGAGTTTCTACTTAAGTTTAAATTTTGAAATAAACACTAGCTCTGTCATGATTTCACTTTCATGGAAAACTGGGTTCTTTGTTTTAAAGACGATTTAAATCAGATTGGATAGCCAATGAAATATGTAATTTAATATACTTCTTAATAAAAATAGATATGTTTCGTTATCTGAACAAAATGACCTTATTGTCGGTATGAAATCATTTACATTCGTTAAAATTAAAATTATAATCGAATTTGTCTTTATATTTCTCATTCTTTACATACCGGATTTTGATTGAGGTCCTGACTCCTGAAACTAGATTAAAAGTCTGTGTCTTGAAAGCCAGTGCCTCCCTTTACACACGTTTAAAGTATGGAAAATAGACTTTTAGAATTTATCACAAACATAAACATAATAATACATAGATACACTAAGAATAATTAAATAACGGAAAAAAACTTAAATATGTATAGTGAGCAAAATAAGTTTTTACGTAATTACGTGTGTATGTATGTGTGCATGTTTGTGTGTTTCTGTGTGTGTACATTTTATTTATTTATTTTATTTTTCTAATATACATTGTCTGTGCGTCTTAGTGTTTTTTATCTGGTAATCTTGATGAAATCCCACGTCTCTTCGTAGTTTAATTGTTTCAAGATTTTGTTTAAATAGAAACACGATCCAGCATCTGATTTATAAAACAAAGCAATAAAAATACATAATTTTCATAGAATTTCACAAAAATTCCAATACGCAAAAACGCAAACGTAAACTATCGCGATTTTAATAGTTTTATCGACATTAAATATCGACACTATCCCCTCACTCCTGCCCACCGGACCGCTCACTCCTGAGTGATGAGAACACTCAATCATCCCGCGTGTCTCCATCGTAGACTAATTCTAGCTGGAGAATCGAACGGGCAGCCTTTTTATCATTTTGTCATCTCTCCAGTTACACGGAGTTTATTAACAGTGTATTAAAGATATTTATTGCAGCTGTAGCTAGTCTGTTATTGTTGTTATTGACTTGTTATTGTTACAGAGTAGCACGGTGCCCGCCACTTTGTTGACGTGGTCTTAGTAATACGTGTTTTTACTTAACAATGATTCCTGCAGGAACTATTTCCTCAGGATTAAAAATATCCAGTATATTGGCCCAAGACTAAATTTCTATCATTGTTCAAGATTTAATTTAAATCAATCCAGTGGTTTTTGTGTGAGCTCTGATATTGTAAATGCAGCGTTGATAACGATTCCCGTGGGATTTCTATAATTTATTTGGTTAAAAAGGTGTTTACCCGCCATATAAGCTATTGTATAATTACGCCAAGTTACAGTAAAATCCTTCCAGTGGTTTTTGCGAGATGCGCCTTCAGACAGATAGACAGACAAAAAGTGCAAAAAGAATTATTTTGGGCTTTGTATTATTCACAGTATCAATCACACTACGATGACTTTTTAAAATTCTGTCACGGCTTTCAATATATATATATTATTTTTATTTTATTTAGGGGCTTTTACACTCTAAGATTACAATATTTTTCTTAAATTCCTACTTAACTCTAACTTATCTAAGACTCTGATAGTGACTCGCAAATTCGCACAGAATGTTTGCAGCTTTCGATGCTGGCTCGGACAGTTTATGGACCATCCCTGCATAACTCCTGTTCAATTTTGGAGTCCCTATCAAAGCCTTCCTCCCAGGACTTTCAATATTGTAACCATATGCACAGATTGCAAAACTGGTTCCTAATATCAACTCCTTTGCAATTTATTACTACTATGTAGGAAGGGTGGATGCACGCTAATCCCCCAGCCACTGCGCGCACTCAACTGGCGAAGTTATCCCACTCTCACAGAAGACTACCCCACCTTCGGCATTCTCCACCTTAACTATTCCCATATTCAGGCTTAAATAACAAATACCTGGGTCTTCTTAATACTATACTGCAATTCATCTACTTTGTAAATTCAACAAATTTTTTTTCACACAAATCACAGACTCGCACCTGTTTACATAGATGTAATTATTTTCTCGTAATAGTAGTGGTTCAATTAGCATGAATGGAGTATGGAGTTCTTAGTAGTGTATAGTAAAGGTATTTTTTTTTAATGAAGTCAGAAACTTTATTTTAATGAGATACCTTTTTTTAGGTAAAATATCATATCCGTAGAACAAAAGTCGAAAGTTCATTTACTTCAACTTGTTTGAATAATTAATTGATAGAGTTTGTTTCGACGAAAAATATTGATAAATTCTAACTGCTCGTCAATTTTCTGATTTATTTCACACTCACGTTATTAAATTACAGCGTAATACATAAAAATAACTACTATTAATAAACTAAGATTTTTAGCACTAATATCTATTTGTATATTCTTTTTTTTATTTTTTGACCTGAAATTTCGGATGTGAGTCAAAAATCTAGATAACTTTGAAGTGTGTAGCAGGTAAAGGTTGGGAAACACTGGTCTAACTGATCAACAATCTGACGTCTCATTTTACAAATCAACATTGATTTACGCATTGTGAAATTTCATGGTACGATGGCAAGAAATGATAGTCGTAGATTTAGACTCTAGAGAGCCTCTTATAGGCCCCTAGTCGATGGGAGTGTATTGAAACTAGTTTGGATTCAAGGCGCGATTTAAAATAATGTGCAATGATATTATTGTATAATTTCATTGTACAGCTAGGGGCCGCCTAACTTACAGTGCGCGGCAATACAACACTAATACGAGTACAATGCTAATACACATACACACCCACAAACTCAGACACACACGCACGTACACTCATACGCAAACCATACACCACACACTCATACACTTATATACTCGTACATACATACATAAGCATTCGTAATCATTAATCAGATATACATTTATTTATTTAGGCAAGGCAACGTTATACATATAAAACATTATTTGGGTATACAATTAAGATAAGACTGAAGTCCCAATTACAGACGTGCACAACGTGGATAAAAACTTAGGCTAGATTGTGACACAAAAAAGAATCTAAGTATGAAAATTAGAAAAAAATAAGGAATTGGAATTTAAAATTTTAAAAGTCGTTTAGATAAATTGAAAAGGTCTGAAGAAAATACAATAATGATTTGGATTTACGTTTTATTAAACTGATGTTGGTTGATGCCTGCGGGATTACACCGAGATTTTATATTGAATTTAGGTAAATTATCGCTAAAAATTATTGCAAATGACTTTCAGGAAATTGTTTCATGAAACTATTTTATTAATCACACATACATAGTTATAAGTAGTATTTAATAATAGTTACTAGTAATAATTGAGTACATACTCGTAAATAGTAATTAAGAAACTGAGAACGATTCGACATCACAATCAAATCTTAAAGGTTTATGTGATGCGTATATAGTTAAATAAAATGTACAATGTTAAATGTAATAATCGTCAATAAATATTAAAGGCAATATATGTGTCAGTGAAACATTGTCATGTCGAACTCTCAAGTGACGAGCGCCTAACGAAGCATCATGAACATAGAAGGTACTCTATGAAAACGAAAAAAACCCAATAGTCCCTTTCTAATTTACAACATGCTAACATATCGCCGAGTATTGTATCCTTGTATTGTAGTATTGTACCTTCTCCTTCTCCCACAGATCCAAGGCAAGCCAATAATCCAGCAGAGGATTCTCCCAAGCCCAGCAGTCTCCATCGACGTGCCAAATCTGAGCAGAAGTACGCCAGCGCCGGGCGATGAGAACAACAACATTATATTCAGCCCTTGGAAAGCTTTTGGGCCCTTTGTGGACACCATACAGGTACGGGAATCTAATACGTCACAAAAAGTATCTTCTGTTTGAGATATTTTGCGTGCACGGCAGAAATAAGTTAATAAATTGGGATGCATAAATTTTTTAATAAGAAGTTCTAGCACTCTAAGGGTCTTTCTCACCACCTTCTAAAAATGTGTCAGAAAGTGTGTTATATATTATAATTAGTTATAATTTATAATTTATCAGTTATAATTTATCTATCAGATTGCTAACAGTTTATCAGGAGTTGGTGAGAAAGGCTCTAAATCTTGGAAGAACCAAATTTTAAATTGTAAAATCTTAATCAAAGTCGATAAGTGCATAGCGACAATCTCTTTAAACAGTTAACCTCACAAATCATTTAACTCTACATAAATATATAAATTGAAGTACGTAGATTTAAATCGGTCAAATAATGTCTCAATTTTACCTAACTAGCCACAAGCGAATGTGTAGTGCCGTGATAAACTCACACAGTTTTATGGCACCAAGAAATTATCTTTATGTACACTTTACATAAAAATAATTCTTGGTATTTGTAAATGTTCAATAAACAAAATAAAATCGCCACCGTGAGACAATGTCAACAGCGTTTCCACTGATAAAATAACGTGTCAGAAAGAGCGGAATCAACATATCTCTTCCAATTCGATCCGCAGGTTCTCGTGAATCAAGATTTCTTCCTAATTGGTTCCCGACGTTGATCGATGGTGGCGCATGCTTACGCGATGTTGTTTGCCTCCCCAATCATTTCCCTGTCTTGGAAATATTCATTATTTCTACATACTTAATAACATTGTAACGAGGTTGGTGTTGAATATGAAGTGTGTTTCGCTGTGTATTGAATAAGGTAATTGAAATATTCAAAATTGGATAATGGCGCACGCCAAACGGAAAGGTATTTTTTTATAGAAAGATTGGCGGCAGACGAGCGGACAGTTCACCGGGTGGTAAGTGGATACTGTCGTGTCATGGACATACGCGGTACATGCCAACTTCAGTCCAGAATGACAGACGTTGGCCACGGGTGGGCTGCCTACCTTGGAAGATGAAGGAATGGATTTGGAGAAAGCGTTGGGAATATGGGGGGATAGGAAAGGGTGTGATGGGAATGGGCTGTGGCATATCGCACTATATACATTGAGCTCTGGCATACATTGGGGAATAGAATGAAATGGTAAATTCTATTTATTTCAAGGTAGTCTTCTGTGAGAGAGAGGTAACGAGGCCAGTCAAGTGCGCCCAGCGACTGTTGGATTGCAGCTTGCACCCCCCTCCCCCTCCCATTAAAAAACTTTAATAAACTGCTTGACATTTGATTCATTACCAGCCCATTGTCGACCACTACTGGATATAGATCTTCTCATAAAGATTGTGCATTAGGGTTGTATGTTAACCGTACGCTGGCCAAGTGGGTTGGCGATTACACTCTGAGGGGGTCTAGTTCCTCGAAGCTTATCCCTTTTACGACTTGCCACAGGAAGAGTTGGGATGGTATTATTCAAAAGCCAGCCGACACCCCACGCCCACCATACTCCTCATTTTTATAAATGATTAATTCTCACAAACTTTTTTTATAAAGGAAATTGAAATAAAAATTGATTTTCCTTGTCAGGATGGTGAAATGTTGCCAAGTCAAGACACGGTGGTTTTGCCGACGCCAAGACACCACGACTCCTCTCTGGACGAGGATGTCACAGACCCATTACCAACAGCGGAAACATCAAATAAGGTAAATTTGAACTAACCGAAGATTTAAACGATTACAAACTTTTTGCGTTTTGTAAATTAATAACAAAAGTGACTCTGACGTAAATTTATCATTGGATTAACAGAAAATATAACTTTGTTCAACAAAGCTCTTTTTACAGTTGTCGTCATTTAGATATTTATTGGATAACTTGATAAGATATTTATAACCGTTCAAATGAACCTTAGTTGAATTGAAACCGTTTGTAGGGGGAGAGTGCACGCTGCGTTTCCACAGCCACTGGGCGCACTCGACTGGCCACGTTACCCCTCTCTCACAGAAGACTACCTTGAAACGTACCGCATTTCCTACTTTATCGTATTTCCCCAATGTACGTACGTATTTCGGTAGTGAGTAAGTTATACCAGAGCCCATTCCCATCCCATCATATCCTATCGCTCCCCATTTTCCCAATCCATTCCTTAATCTGCAGAGGTAGACAGCGCATCCAGGGGCGTGCCAACGTTTGTCATTCTGGACTGATGTTGGCATGTATCACGTGATCTTACCATCACGTGGGACCGCTTGCTCGTCCGCCTACTAAACTATAAAAAAAAAATGTATCGCGGATGTCAATGGACGAGAGTATCCACTTACCATCAGGTTGACTGTATTCCCATCTGCCGAATTTTTCTTTAAAAAAATAAATATATTTGCGATTGCTGCCATAAATGATATTAATATTATAGCAGTTGATTCTAAGAAAGCAATGGCAGTCTATTTAAAATGAACCGTTTAGTCAGTATTTGAAGAAGTCGCAATTAATAAAAAATGCATTTTCCTCTGTTTATATTTCCTGTTAATGACCCAAACAGCAAAGAACAGAATAATGCAACAAAGAAATAATTACGAGTATATTAAACTTATGAAAATTACAGTATGTATTGCTATCTATTGTTCACCAAGACCGATTGACACAGTGCGAGCTCCTCGAGCGAGTATGGGAATAGCTGTTTAATTACATATATCTCACAACAGCAGCTACTAACCTGACAAAGGCGAGCAGCCTTGCACTTGAACTCCACCGCTCCGATATTTGTATCTCTGTATTAGAATATATAGTTCAAAGAAAGAAAGACATAAAAAGAATTGTTTTTTACTAATACGAGCAAAATACAAGCTGTCCGCTTATCACGTGGTGGGGAATGATCAGTCAAAGGCGAAAAATTTGAATGACTTGCTGATTGAGTCACATTTGACAGTAACTCGTGTGCATGTTAACATAACGATAAACCAAGCATCACAACTGTTTTCAATTAAAAAACTGCCTCTATAAACATTGCAGATGTAGAATAAGGATAGGGGCTTCCTTGTTAGTTTTGCCCTGTTTGCACAAAGTTTTATGTGGGCGGTTTTCGGTTTTATACGAACTAGTCGTAGCAAAGATTATTTTCCTTATTTGTCTACCAGTTTCACTCTCGCTATATCACGTTATTCTATTATTAACTTTTTTCTGGGTATGAACCGTTTCCTGTTTACATAAGTACTCTGTTTTTATACCAACTCCAAGATTTGTTGACCAAAATCTGTTTTTTTTTTTAATCATTCTCTAGACGAAACTTTTGAGAATGGTAAGGAGTCACTTTTCAATATACATCTAGCTCAAATACCTACTAGATTAGAATATGAAAACGATATAGAATAAAGATTACTGAATCTAAAAAAATCCTAAAATCGTCTGTATCTATATTACAAAAAAGAAGAGCAGCCGGGACAAATTTCATGTCTTTAATGTGTAAGCAGCTCTTTCAGTAACTTCAACAAACAGGTTGGCCAATCCACTCTTATAGAGAGGGGTGTAGTTCCTCAGGATTTGTGGTAGCGGCTTTGTTAGGCCTTAATCGCCTTTTACGACACTCACAGGGAGAGATATGGTGGTACTATTCTAAAACCGGCCGCGGCAATTAAAACCACTTTAAAACCCACGGATATTTGTGTAAAGTTCTGCACTTATGGGTATAATGTGCTGCCATGTAATCGATAATTCATTTCACATAGATAATCTATTTTTAAGCAAAAATATTTTTATTACGCAGTTCATAAGTAACATGAATGCGATAGTAAATTTAATCTAGATTACATTCAATCTAAGGAGTGTTCGAACCAGTCTACGGAATGAGCCGCGATTCTGCTAATCGTAAAAAAACAGGAGACTGTAAATGTAATCTATATTCATTAACAGGTCGCGTCAATAAGCGCGCTCTCCTTCATGGTCAGGCCAGACAGCTTCGAGCGCGGGCAACTACGCCTGACCTGCATCTCCACTGTTCACTCTGTCTACAGCGAGAGAGCCGAACTGGTCATTAACGAGGAGCGGCCACAAATTGCGTCCGTCCTTGGTACCAGAGATAAGGCTGCTGGTGAGTGATACAACTTTTATTTCAATATTGGATTGATTGCAATTATGCAAATATTTCACTAGACCGATATTTTTAATTTGGATATTTATGTATGTGCCATGGAGTTCCTTCATCGCAACAAACGGTAGTGGTACATCACTAGTGACGTGTGGATCCAGTCTCACTTCCGTTTTAAGGGCTAGCGCAGACCAGGCGAAGGGAAAACGTCCGCGTAGGTGCTTTAGTTAATTTTTAATAGTATTCCAATGTTGACAAAGTTGAATGTTGTTTTTAATGAAAATCCCTCTGCAGTGCGCTTTGCAAAAGCGCAAAGTACAATGTGTGCAAAGTAAAATAAATTATTATGGCTTAAGCATCTTCAAGGTTTAATTAATACCTAAAAGAACACAAGGCGAGCACAATAATAAACACCCAGTGAATCCAAATAAAAACTATATCAATTGGCTCAGAAACACTTCCATATTTTCCATATTAATAAGTCCATTTTTTATCACGATATGTCAAAAATTCTATTTTTAATAACAGACAGATCAAAATTGATTTTGATCAGTATAAATATCACTATCATATTGTTGTATCAACCTATAACTTCCCACAGCAGGACGCAGGGCTCCCCTAGTAAATCACTGCGGGGGGTTTCGTAATTCACCACGCAGCCCCAGTGCGGATTGGTGGATCACATACTCCAGATTTCTTATTTCTACAGCGTATGGGTTTCCTCATGAAGTTTTCCCTCGCCGCCGAGGTGATGATATTTTTTTTAAAATCCGTACTTAAGTAGAAACTCAATGTTACGGGCCGAGGATTTGAACTTAACATCACACGAATGTGAGTCGAGTATAGATACCCTTTGGTTATCACCGCGCGGCAATTTAAATTTGAGAAAGAAGCAGAAGATTCTGAGTCAAATTAAAAATTATCGGATTGAATATAAGACTAAATGTTACACTGTTAATAACAGTTTACTAATAAATACATCATATATTTTATCACATACTAGCTGACCCGACAGACGTTGTCCAAATTTCAATACACACATTTCCATAATTTCAAATTTCAATAAATATTGTTATTTTTCCTGAAAACTTTTCCAGGACCATAACGAACAAAACAAAAAAAGAATTACGAATATACATCGTTCGAATCGTGAGTCTTGAGTTTCCCATAGAAAAAAGCACTTTCAGTTTTTCCCGAATTTTCCAATTTTCCGGGCAACTTTTCCAATTTTTCTTTGGCTAAAAACCCTATTCGGACTATTACGAACATTTAAAAAAAATAGCTATATCGGTCCCACCGTTCTCAAGTGATGCGCTTATCGACGAACAGCAATTAATTTTTATTTATATAGATTGCCACATTCTAGTTATTAATATTGTCCAATACTAAGACTTTGATTAGACTGGACCCGCTCTGTTTGGGAATAATCTTATTTGAGGATTATCCTAATTCTAACCATTTACCGTGAATGCCCGAATTCTAACCGAGGATAGGAAATCACAGCATTTCTAGTTCTAACAGAGAAACTATTGGAGTCGAAGCAATAAAGCTTATTACTAAACGTAAGATCTCTTGGACTGGTGCGACCCGAATCTCAACGCGAGTTTGGAGCGGGATTATTGCTCAATTTCAAGTCTACAACAGTCTACACGAATTGTTGAAGTTCCGCCAAAATTTGTGTTAAAATTTCCAATTGTTTGACAACATTGTGCATTGAAATATATTTGCTTGAAACTTTCGAGGAATACTTATATAAATAAATCATCCGAGCTTATTATCCGATATATTAAGGTTAATACTTATATATTAAGGTTTATCCGAGCATCCTTTCTTGAATTCCATTAAGTAATTCTTTAAGAAAACTGCGTTTATATTGATCCTACTGCCTCCCTGGTGTCCTTAGATGCGAATAAAATATCAATGCCAATTACGGAGGAGAAGAGTGCACGCTGAAATCCAACAGCAGCTGGGCGCGCTCGACTGGCCACGTTACCGCTCTCTCACAGAAGACTATCTTGAAATGTACTGCATTTCCTACTTTATCTTATTTCCCTAATATACGTGTGTGTTTCGGTAGTGAGTGAGATGTGCTGGAGCCCATTCCCATTCTCTCCCTTCCCATTTTCCCAACCCTTTCTCTAAATCCTTTCTTATATCTCCAAAGGTAGGCAGCGCATCCGGAGTCGTGTCAACGTTTGTCACTTTGGACTACTGTTGGTATGTATCGCGGATGTCTATGTTCGACAGTGCCCACTTACCATCAGGTGGACTGTATGCTCATCTGCCGCCTTCGTACATAAAAAAAACATCATCATATAAACGGTAATTCCATCAGCTTTTTCTTATAAAATAATGATAAAAAATAATATATCAGAAGAAAATTTTATAAATAAAATAACTTTCGTGTATCACAAGCTATGTATAGGTTAGCCCGTGACCATGGTTATTGTAACGCAGCCGAAACGCCCAGTAAAATAACATCCGTGTATCACAAGCTATGTATCGGTCAGCCCGTGACCATGGTTATTGTAACGCAGCCGAAACGCCCAGTAAAATAACATCCGTGTATCACAAGCTATGTATCGGTCAGCCCGTGACCATGGTTATTGTAACGCAGCCGAAACGCCAAGTAAAATAACATCTGTGTATCACAAGCTATGTATAAGTCAGCCCGTGACCATGGTTATTGTAACGCAGCCGAAACGCCAAGTAAAATAACATCTGTGTATCACAAGCTATCGGTCAGCCCGTGACCATGGTTATTGTAACGCAGCCGAAACGCCCAGTAAAATAACATCCGTGTATCACAAGCTATCGGTCAGCCCGTGACCATGGTTATTGTAACGCAGCCGAAACGCCAAGTAAAATAACATCCGTGTATCACAAGCTATGTATCGGTCAGCTCGTGACCATGGTTATTGTAACGCAGCCGAAACGCCAAGTAAAATAACATCTGTGTATCACAAGCTATCGGTCAGCCCGTGACCATGGTTATTGTAACGCAGCCGAAACGCCAAGTAAAATAACATCCGTGTATCACAAGCTATGTATCGGTCAGCTCGTGACCATGGTTATTGTAACGCAGCCGAAACGCCAAGTAAAATAACATCCGTGTATCACAAGCTATGTATCGGTCAGCCCGTGACCATGGTTATTGTAACGCAGCCGAAACGCCCAGTAAAATAACATCCGTGTATCTCAAGCTATGTATCGGTCAGCCCGTGACCATGGTTATTGTAACGCAGCCGAAACGCCAAGTAAAATAACATCTGTGTATCACAAGCTATCGGTCAGCCCGTGACCATGGTTATTGTAACGCAGCCGTAACGCCAAGTAAAATAACATCCGTGTATCACAAGCTATCGGTCAGCCCGTGACCATGGTTATTGTAACGCAGCCGAAACGCCAAGTAAAATAACATCCGTGTATCACAAGCTATGTATCGGTCAGCTCGTGACCATGGTTATTGTAACGCAGCCGAAACGCCAAGTAAAATAACATCCGTGTATCACAAGCTATGTATCGGTCAGCCCGTGACCATGGTTATTGTAACGCAGCCGAAACGCCCAGTAAAATAACATCCGTGTATCTCAAGCTATGTATCGGTCAGCCCGTGACCATGGTTATTGTAACGCAGCCGAAACGCCAAGTAAAATAACATCTGTGTATCACAAGCTATCGGTCAGCCCGTGACCATGGTTATTGTAACGCAGCCGTAACGCCAAGTAAAATAACATCCGTGTATCACAAGCTATCGGTCAGCCCGTGACCATGGTTATTGTAACGCAGCCGAAACGCCAAGTAAAATAACATCCGTGTATCACAAGCTATGTATCGGTCAGCTCGTGACCATGGTTATTGTAACGCAGCCGAAACGCCAAGTAAAATAACATCCGTGTATCACAAGCTATGTATCGGTCAGCCCGTGACCATGGTTATTGTAACGCAGCCGAAACGCCAAGTAAAATAACATCCGTGTATCACAAGCTATCGGTCAGCCCGTGACCATGGTTATTGTAACGCAGCCGAAACGCCAAGTAAAATAACATCCGTGTATCACAAGCTATGTATCGGTCAGCCCGTGACCATGGTTATTGTAACGCAGCCGAAACGCCCAGTAAAATAACATCCGTGTATCTCAAACTATGTATCGGTCAGCCCGTGACCATGGTTATTGTAACGCAGCCGAAACGCCCAGTAAAATAACATCCGTGTATCACAAGCTATGTATCGGTCAGCCCGTGACCATGGTTATTGTAACGCAGCCGAAACGCCCAGTAAAATAACATCCGTGTATCTCAAGCTATGTATCGGTCAGCCCGTGACCATGGTTATTGTAACGCAGCCGAAACGCCCAGTAAAATAACATCCGTGTATCACAAGCTATGTATCGGTCAGCCCGTGACCATGGTTATTGTAACGCAGCCGAAACGCCAAGTAAAATAACATCCGTGTATCACAAGCTATGTATCGGTCAGCCCGTGACCATGGTTATTGTAACGCAGCCGAAACGCCGAATAAAATAAATTATCTAAATTCACATATTAAAGATAAACATGTGTTAAAAACGTGAAAATCTGGAAAAGTTGCAACAGGAAACACCTTTCATACTCAGTGCACAATGTGTCATACATTCTTAACTATTAATATCCGTGATTATTTCTTCAAGTCCCTGAAGTATTAAGTGGTAGCGCGCCACAGGTAAAGCATTCAACAGGTAGCCATGAGTGTCGATCGCACCTCCACAGTCAGCAATAACAACACACCCCAGTTATTCTTTTATTCTGTTGTGTGAGCTTTTCGTATCGCTTCGACATCACTTCAGTTCCCAATAAAACTAAACATAATCGAATGCTGTCGCAAGTGACATAAATTCATTGAAACTTTGTATTTTGCGTTTCGAATGTGTTAGTATTAACGGGTAGTATTTTTAGTACTCATACTCGTTAGGGTAATTAGTAGATAAAGAAAAGTCAATGAGAATTGACGAATTTCCTCGAGACGGAGGTATCGCGTCTGTTCCGCCCAAAAATAATTTTATATCGCGAACCCGTAGACTGTGGAACGAACTGCCTCAAAGGATCTTTCCATTACGCTACGATATAGGGTTCTTCAAGAAAGCTGTGAATAGGATTTTGCAAGGTCGGCGGCGCAGCCGCATACCCCCTAGTGTTGCAGGTGTCCATGAGCGTCGGTAACACTTACCATCACATGAGACCGCTTGCTCGACCGCCTACTTTTCATTTTTTTAACTACTATTACATCAAACCCATCCATATTTACAAAGTATAAAACAGATTGAAGTATGTATGACCTTCGCGCTGACCAAGTGGGTTGGCGAGTCCACTCTTTTATAGGTGCTATAGTTCCTCAGGGCTTGTGGTAGCGGCTTTGTTATCCCTTAATAGCCTTTTACGATACCCACGGGATTCTATAGCCTATATGCAGAGATGTAAAAGATACCCCATAAAAAGTATCTGAATACAAGTTACAAGATACTTTTAAGTAAAGTATTTGAGATATCAGATAGAAGATACTTTTGGAAATGGTATTTGAAATACTAGATACAAAATACGTATTTTGCTTAGGTAACTAATAAAAGTATTTTAACAAATTTAGTATTTACAAAATACTAAGATACCAAAAGAATGTTTCTAAATACAAGATACAAAATGAATATTTAAAAAAGTATTTCAGATACAAGATGAAAATACGTATTTTGTATCTTGTATCTGTATTTCAAATACTTGTATCTAAGATAAGTTACATCTCTGCCTATAGGGTGCTATTATGTAGCCGGTCGACACCACACGGTACATGCATCTAGATATGTGGGGGCATATGTATATCTACATATGTATCCAATGATGGACCCATATCCATCATTGGATACTGAAAGGGCTTGCATTGAAAAAAGGTTGATGGAGTTCATCTTCCATTACCTTTAAAATAAATAAATAACCATGAGTACTAATTTAAACTAAGTACATGAATACTAAATAAATAATAGTACTGAAGCATGTATTGTCTTTGTAGCTGCAGTGTTTAGAGAGTTGCCTAAAGCGCTAAGCCTATAAACATTTTAGCGTTGAGTATAATAATATCAATAAGTAACAGGTAGACAATATTTAATGGTCATTAAATTTACTAACTTACGGATGTCCATGGACGACAGTATCCACTTACCACCACTGGACTGTATGCTCGTCTGCCGTCTTCTAACTATAAAAATTCATTATAAATAAATATAATTTACTGTACCATTCGGGAGTATAGAAACAAATATTTAGTAAATAAGTACGTACTGACAAATGTTAGATATTATTATGTCTACGAGAATAAATTTTAATCTCAAGTACTTACTAAGTTTGACGTTTTAATCTTCAAGATTAAAATAAAATATCATTACTCCTGTTCCATTTACCCCGAAGTTATTAGAATATAATGTCTCCATTTGGAACAGAAATTAAACAAATAAAATATTAATAGCCACTTTAATCACAATATCTGCGCAATTCCGTCTCGAGGGAATCAAATTATTAGGTTAAGAACCCTCTCTTTTCATTAATGAAATTATTTTGCTGTACATGTCTGAAGAGTCCTTTCCATCCTTTCCCTTACAAAGTATTAAAAGTAAAATATCCTTTTTCTTTGTCGTAGACTTCTTCATTACTTGTGATTTTTTTAACTATAAATCGGGTTTTATTTGCAAACAATTATTTATTACCTTAACCATAACTAGTTTTTTTAGTATAAACTGATGGGCATGGGCCGCCTAATGCATCGCGCATAAGCAATATATGGCCTAAAAACGCCTCGCTGGCCAAACGAATCACCGAGTTCATACCTTTAGAGGCGCTGCAGTTCCTCGGGGCTTATGGTAACCTCTTTGTTAACCCTTAGTCGCCTTTTACGATGCCACACGGCTTACCTTACTTACCTTGCAAAATTCTGATTTTCTTTCTCCTCGTCATTTCGACATAGATCGCTCCGGTTGTAGTCAACTAGTGTATATCCATTCACAAAAGTTATTTATAAATATTTCAAGATTTATAAAAAATACTACAAAGTATGTAGATACAAATTGTAATTATAAGCTGTATCTTTACATAAGTTACATTTTAATAAATAAGCAAGCTACATAAGCCCCACATTGTACGCTAAAGAAAATGAACGCCGATTAAAAAAATCTCCTTGCCTTTTTAAAACAAAGTTAAAGGTTAAGTACACAAATTAAAAAGGTAAGTGAAGCAATTTAGATTTGAAATTGAAATGCAAACAGTGATGACGGGAAAAAGTGCCGTACCAAACCCAAGTCAAACCCAAGCCGTATTAATTTGTTGAACACCCGAACTCGAATTAATCTTCTTTATTTTGTCGACGTATTTAAAATGGATCCGATATTAATCGGGGACCATCTGCTAAAAAGTTTCACTGATATACGCCGGATAAAGAAATGAATTGCAACAGTGTACGATACAATGTTGTAATATAAAAAAAAACACTTGTGAAACAGTTGTGACTATTAGAAACGCGTTTGTTTTAAATTGCTTTCGGGTGATTTTAATTACTTATCTTGATATTACTTTGCGTGTAATTTCGATTTTATTTCTATAACGATTTTATAATCACCTAATGATGAGGATACTTTTGTCTATCTATACGAAAGTGAATAATATCATGTGAATAGATGCTAAATAAATAAACGAGTGCTGTTCTAGATAGCGAATACTAAAATAATTCAGGTTACTTTCTATATTATTTACTTTCAACTTATTTTCATTGCAAACTAAAATGGATCAAGTATTTTGCTAATATAAATGAGACAATGTTTTTTACAACAAACGAGTACATTAACAATATTTATCCGTACTCGTACAATTCAATTCAAACAATCGTTCACAAAATTGTATTCAATATTTTTGAAATGTATCAATTTCTTTTGTAAAAATCCACTTATAAATGTCAAATTAAAAGAATATATTGTGATTACACATACAAATGTATAAATACTACATGTTTCTAAAAAATCTGATGATACGTTACTTCAACATTCACGCCATACCATCAGCGTGTCTCTCTACTGTTGGAAATAGACGTCTTCCAAGGCTATCATCTTCTGTTCTTCCAATCTAGCCGTCCACAAATTATTTAAACTATTTTATTATTGCATAAACTCTTTCATGGAACAAGCTCTTTTAGTTTTTTTCTATGCATCGTTTCATTCTCGTGCATATTACGGCAGGTCGCATCGCAACGCATAACATTGCAAATCCTCCTGACTAATTTTTATACATTTTGTATAAACACTTCAAGCGGGCCGCATCGCGCCGCAGCGCAGCGCACCGGCATATCGCTTGCCGGCCGTATTTATCCGCTGTATCTCTAGCCCTGCGACGCGGTCCGCCTCAATGTGCAATGGACGGGCGCAATTAAAGTACGTAGTTAAAGAATTATTTGCTGTATGACGACGTGAAGAATTGAATGTCAACAACTAACTGACCTTAATTATTGCATTGATCTGTGGCCCGTAGCGTCAATAATGTGAGTTGTCGCAGTTTTGCAGTGCGACGCGCTGCGGCGCAACACGGATGTAATGAGCATTGTCACAGTTTTGCAGTGCGACACGTTGCGGCGCGACGCTGCTGTAATGTGCACGAGCCTTAAGGTGATTTTCTAATGAAGGTAAAGTAAAATCTCATGTATCTCTAGCAATAATTTTTCTCCTCGATACAACATTTATTGATTTTATCCGCCAGATTCAAAAGCTTTTTATTTTTCTGTAAGCAGTACCACTTACGTGCCTTTATACGTACCTACGTATACCTATACGTATAAAGCAAACCAATTCCATTTTACAATTCAAATATTTGCTTCAACCAACTTGCACCGCAATTTACTTCGAGAGAACTTTCTAGATGAAATACGAATGCTTCATCTTTAACTATTTGTGTTACATAAAAATATATGTTTGTTTCGTATAATTTCACGTTCATGATTCCTAGAATGACATACACGTATTCTCTATATCCATTTCATTACTTGAATATTCTACATCATATCATTATTCTGTGTATGTCTTTCCACTGTTTGATATACTCGTATGTAGGCCTCTGCCAAGGCTCTCCATCGTACACGATTTTCCGCTCTTCTCATCCAGCTACCTGCGAAATTTTTCAAGTCGTCGGAACGCCTGGTGGTTTCCATTCAAGGACTCGTCTACAACGTTAATTTTGGGTCCCGTTTGCAAATATGACCTAAGTGCATATTAAAACTTATTTCAATAATTACAAGACCATCAAGCGTTGTAATTATTGAAATTTGGACAGTATTCATTATATTCTGCTGTAATAGTCCAAACCTAACAGCAAAAGGATTAACTGGGCCTCCTCATGCACAAGATAATGCCATTAACAGGAGTGGGCGTTCAAAGAGCTGGCCAAGTTGCGGCACGCTAAAGCATTAACTTTCCAATTTTGAAAAAAGAAGGCTATAATATCCTACAAAATATAAGCCACGAATAGCAATATCCATTTCCTATGCTGCTTAGTGGCACAAAAACTTGTATTACAATAGAAATCGATCCACAACCCGACTGTTACAAGAGTCAATAACATAGATTGCTTCCATTCAAAGGGGTATTCGAATATTTGTTGGTGATAAAACATCAGTATTGCCCTAGTCAATATCATGGATAAACTTCGCTATACAGGCTGCAAGTTCCTGTATGCAGGGAATCATTCAAATATTTGCTGCTGCCGCAGGCACTGTAAATAATGGATTCAGTAGGGCAACTACACTTAGATTACTTATCGTTATTTAGATGCTTACTTAGCGTATATGCACCGTTTGCTGTACTACTCGTATTTGCACACGTGGATGTATTTCATCTTCGTAGAACCTTATTTCCGATTCCGACTATAATGCAAAATGTAAATTACACTAAACATCAGCAGACGCGATATAGTTGCTTCGTGATTATAAAGGCTGGCGCACATTACAGCCGCGTCGCGCCGCAGCGTGTCGCACTACAAAACTACAGCAATACACATTACAGACGCAGCGCGCCGCAGCTCAACCCAATAATTTAAGTCAGTTAGCTGTTGACTTTCAGTTCTTCACGACGTTTCATAGCGAATAACTCTTAATTACGTCCGTTAACTGCACCCGTTCCTCGTACATTGAGGCGGGCCGCGTCACAGCGCATAACATCAGCGAATACCTATGGCTGGCGAGCGATGCGACACGCCGCAATATGCGCGAGCCATTAAGTTACATTTTTTGTATTTAGTACATAAGTCACGGTTGTACAGAAAGAGCCTGGCACTCACATTAAGATTCTCTGTGTCGTAAGGAATTGCTCATTCCACTGTAAAAAAACTGACATTAGGTATTAATTAGCAAAATATTTGTTCAAATATAATGAGTAATTAAATAATTTATTGTATACACATAACACGAAATAAATAAAAAAAGGAAATGAATAAACAAATTATTTAGTTCTAATTCGACGATTAATGAAGCTATACGACTTAATATAGCTTAAAAATATAAAAATTAAATTTTTCCACTCGACTATTTACATATGTTTTATGTAAAGACATGAAAGTATGCTTTATATACTAATTAAACTAATAATCGAATAAACCTTTGCTACCCATGTCATATGCAAAAATAAATTTTGTTAATCGTCTTAATGGTTACTTGTATAAACAGCGGGCATACTATACTATAGATAGAGTATAGGCATACTATGACTATACTCTATTCACATTAAACAAAAAGTGACGTACTTAATTTGTCAATCGAGGAACGCTCCCTCTCGTAACTAGTAACTTGAACAGGGTAATAATTAGAGAGAACTCTCTTTGAATGTTACTCTCCTTCCCTTATACGCTTGTATGACCGGTGCCTCTGTGTGCGTGTAATGTCCATTTCTACCTTTCTATGTAGACTGACTACTGCTTTCTTTATTTGATGTACTGAAACTCCCATCCGTGTTTGTTGAGTGTGAATATTCCGATCGAATGAGCAAAGGTAATGTTTAGTAGGCCGCGTTGGCGGTTGTTTGCGTAACATTGTTGTGTACAAACACAGAGTATGCGTGACTTATGTTCCGTTGGCATGCGAAGAACAATTGTGTCCTTAGGCTGTACTATAACATAGATAATATACTGTCGTATGAAAGGTTATAGAAATGATATTTTTATTGTTACATGGCAGTTATTGGAACAAGATTCTGCAATACAATCAGGTTTATTATAGTACTGTATGTATTTGTGTTACAATATAAATAGCTTTTCCTATATATTCTCTTCCAAATCTATAGCATCCCATCGGTAAAAGCGTGGGGTAAAGATAGTCCCATTAACAATTCTATTAATAATAAAGGGTATATTATTAATAGAATTATAAAATCTCTTCCTTTATGCTCATTATTTTATTTTTAATGATATGAGGCATATCTGGGGACATATCAAACATTTAATATTTAAAGAGGTTGACATGTATCGTGGATGTCCTTCAGCGATATCTGGTAGTAAGTCGATATGGACCATGTGTTGGTCTGCCACCTTTACTAGTTTCATTACGTTGTTCTGGAAATAGTAAACTCTTTTTCTCACTAGTTTCATTACTGGAATTAGTAACGATGTCTCATCATGAAACTAAAAAGAATTTCCTCATTTATTCCATTATTAGAATTAGTCACATAATGGAACCAGTGACACTTTCGCTGGATATAATAATAATAAATAATCTTTATTGCATACAACGAGTTATTACATGTGTACATATCTTTAAATTACAGATAAAAATCAGAATACAGAATGCGACCTTATCGCTAAGGTGATCTCTTCCAGGCAACTTTGGGATAGAGACAATTAAAAGCGATAGAAATTTACACATATAATTATGCTCAATATATACCTACTGACTATATCAATAATATATATACTTACATAGACCTTCAGAGAAATTAAAACGATTCTTTGGAGTCAATTGTTACTGGGGATGAAACTATGGTTTATGATGAAACTAACTGGATCCCCTTTCCAAATGGAGTGGCCTCGTTCTGGTGAAGCACCGCCTAGAAAGGCAAAGGAGACTCAGTCCACCAAGAAGATTATGGCTTTGATATTCTGGGAATGTCAATGAATATTGGTTATAGACATAAAATAACGCAATACTACGGTGACTGGAAGCTATTATGCTAACCTTATACAGCAGTTAAGAGAAGCGATCAAGCGGAAACGTCATGGAAAACTAAGCAAAGGTGTGCGGCTTCTCCATGACAATGCACCCGTCCAGGTCGCCGCAGTTGCGAAAGCTGCTATTTCAAAGTGTGGCTTCACGGAAATTCGCCACGCACCTACACCTCACTATAGTCCTCACTGAGCTCCCTCAAGCAGACATAAGACAGACAGACGGACAGACAGGCAAAAATTCCGAAAATTGTTGTTTTGAGCTCTGTATCATTCATAGAACACGCTGCAATGACATTTTTTTTAAAAATGTGCCGTCATGCTTTTGCTTTATGTATAGATATAAAAGTTATTAAGATTAAGTTTAAAAAACAACAAATGAGGCTCCTGTCTTATTAATTAATCAGGATCCTAATTTAAGTTGCTAACTTTCTTTACTAATTATTTAAATCCTTAATTCTTAACCGGCCGAAGTTTTTACGCTAAAAACTTTGCGTTGACTTTTAATTAAAAATGACATTGACATTTATTCTTTAACTAGCTTCCACCCGTCTGTTTCGATCGCGTGTACTAGGCAAGTGTAAAAGATTTTTAACATCTGTGAAAAGCACCGGCATGGTGGATATCACGGATGAAAATCCATCCAGTAATTTTTGAGTAATTCCATTAAAAGTATTTTTTTATTTTCCTCCATACTTCCTTCAATTCCTTCCTTCCTTCCTTGTGTCGTATGAAGATTACACATATACCAATTTTCTTTCTGGATACTTGGCTATATATTAATGAAAATTCGGTTAAAATACATTTAGTAGTTTTTACGTTCTACTCAAACCAAGAGACATACAACAAAAGCATACACACAAAAATAGTATAAACTACTGTTTTGGGTTCTGTGGCTTCTAAATTTTATTTTATTTTAAATTAGGTCAATATTCAGACTCAATCCTTTTACTGTTTTATTGTATGTATGAAGACGTTTTATATTTTATAGCTTTCACATTTGCGTCCTTATAAATATTCGGAAGGTTAGGGGAGTTGAATCCAAATCTACCCTCAAACGAAATATTTAGATCTTTATCTTAGTTAAATTCGTAGATGGGTCAAATCTTAGGTTAGTTTTAAAAGACTCGTGAAAGTTAAAATGAACATAGACAAGACGAAAATCATGTCGAATGTCCATGTCGTGCCCACCCCAGTTTCAGTCGGGAGCTCGATTCTCGAAGTTGTTGACGAGTACGTCTACCTAGGCTAAACGGTCCAACTAGGTAGGTCCAACTTCGAGAAAGAGGTCAATCGACGAATCCAACTCGGCTGGGCAGCGTTCGGGAAGCTACGCAGCGTCTTCTCGTCCAAAATACCTCAGTGCTTGAAGACGAAGGTCTTCGACCAGTGTGTGTTGCCAGTGATGACCTACGGCACCGAGACGTGGTCTCTGACTATGGGCCTCATAAATAAGCTCACTGTTGCACAGCGAGCTATGGAGAGGGCTATGCTCGGGGTTTCTCTACGTGATCGAATCAGGAATGAGGAGATCCGTAGACGAACTAAAGTCACCGACATAGCCTCTCGGGTTAGCAAGCTGAAGTGGCAGTGGGCAGGGCACATAGCTCGAAGAACCGATGGCCGATGGGGCAGACGGGTTCTCGAATGGAGACCACGTACCGGCGGACGAAGCCGAGGACGTCCATCTGCTAGACGGACAGACGACCTCATAAAGGTTGCGGGCACCCGCTGGATGCAGGTCGCTGCCGATAGGTCTAAATGGCGGACAATGGGGGAGGCCTATGTCCAGCAGTGGACGTCCAAGGGCTGAGAAGAAGAAGAAGAAGAATCATTATTTCTTCATTGCACCATCTGCCTCTAGTTCGTCTACTAACTTCTTCAAACCGGTCCCAGAAGTTTTCGGAAATATTTATAAACTCTTTGTAAAGAGCAGCACAAATATTTGTGGATCAATTTTCGCTCTATCATATGCGTCGAAACAAAATAATCTTCCGCTCTGGGCAGCACAAACAGCTAACTGACACTTTGTAAGTGTGTGGGTTCACGCCAAAAAACCGACACAGTGATGGCAAATACGAAAGATTTGTGCAAAGACGAAACCGTTGTACAAGTATTTGCAAAGAAGACGAAATATTTGTACAAGTATTTGAAAAATTCGTGACTGTACGTGCGTGTGTATGTATCTGTATACAAGTCTGGGACCAAGGTATCAACCAAAAGTTGAAAAAATCGCGATAAGTCGCCGGTTGTACTTGTATTTTGTGTTTTATCGTACAATAAAGTATATTTATATATATATATATCCGTTCAGTAAGAATTGAAGTAAAAGGTAAGTTTGGGAATGACCCCGAGTTCTTACTCAACTGTATAAAATTAATAAATGACTGGAACAATAACCACTAACCTTGATCTAACTTTTTTAACACAGTTTTCGAGTTAGATTACTACTACCCTTATTTTATCAACGCTTATTACGAACCTTCGTCGAATCAATTACGTTAAGTATTTTTTTGAAACGTTAAAAACGTTAAACTTTAAAATCAATTACGTTACAATGAAATTTATTTTCAACATTTTTAAAATTTTATAAACTAATAACAATAATAGAACTATCAGTGTTTTAATTGAGATCAAAGTTTTAATATACGAGTATAATTAAAGAAGGCCTACTCGTAAATCCACTAAATATAATAAAATAAGACAAACAAACATAGCAACATTGACATAGCAAACATATTTCAAATAATAAAGAAAAAGAACTAAATAGAAAAATAAAATATAACCCCCTGGTGTTGCAGGCGCCCATGGGCGGCGGTAACACTTATCACCACGTGGGACCGCTTGCTCGTCCGCCCACTAATCTATAAAAAAAAAAAAATACATAATAATCGAAGGATTATATCTTAGAACTAAGATAGACTAAATAAAAGATGAGTAACGATAATTAAATTGAAAAGAAAAACAAAATCATTCAAACCTAATTACAAAAAGAGAATCATTCATACCAAAATACAAAAAACTTAGTACGTTAACACTAACCTTCGTCGATTCTAATATATTATAATTAATATGACTTATTATTACTCGTTTTGATTCACAAACACCGCGCACAAAAACATTTTGAAGTTTAATAAACTATCACTATATTAAACCACAAAACGCCTAATCCACAATATACATAATTTGTTGCTGGAACAACACGCACACACAGAACTCCTACACGAAAACCCCTATCGTCTATCGCAGGAGCATGGGGTCGTTTCAGGTTAGCCGAGAAGTGAATTCAAAATCCGCGTAATCAATTCGATGATGGTTAGTAATCTAGGGTTAAAATAAACAGTTCAGTAATAGAAAAAGTTATTTTATGAAGACAGTTTTGTCAATTTCGTGGCGTGAAATTGTAACCTTTATAAACTGTAGAAACTGATATTCACAGTTTTACAAATGTATGATAATAAGTATTTTGCGGTTGCAGAAATCGATGCAGCATCGTTGATATCACAACAAACAACAAAGGAACCGAGACTCGATTCAATACTATATACGTCGCTTAAAACGACACTGTGTCTTGTATTGGAAAACACAGTCTAGACAACGCAATACAATGGTTCAACGACTCGATAAAACCGTGTATTGAAAGTTAATGTCCAAATGATAGTTCTGACGTTTTTATTCTGTGACGTTTTCAGTCTAGACTCTAATCGACTTGTCTATTGAAATTCTTTTATCTTTGACTTGACATTTATTTATTGAATGGTTTTGAGTTGCGGTTTTTCTGGGGATAAAAATAAAATAAAACTCAGCATACGAACGCAGAGCAGAGCCAGAGTGCCTGCGTACCTGCATGACTGTATTACGTAGATACGAGTTTTTCGAATATAACGGATAATAATAAATTTAAATATGTAAAATTAACAATTGTTAATATGTAATTTACAATATTAAAATGTTAATTTCTGTAATTGTAAACGTTTTTTTTTTAATATTGCGCTGTCATTACAGGGTTCATGTTTTTTTTCGTCATATATGGCAGTGGTACAATTAGCACATTCTGCCAGTGTCAAGTTTTCTTCGTAATAAACAGTTCCAAAGTCTAAAATGTATCGTGTCAATGTCCAGTGCCGTCAAAGTAAGTCAGGAGTCGCTCAGTAAAACGATAGTAGGTTTACTGGAACAGAAAAGAACTCCTCGGAAGCATACGAAAAACGCAGACCAACGCTTTTATTTGATTCACAAATACTACGCACAAAAACATTTTGATGATTAATAAAACGCCCAATGCACAATTTTGACAATAATCAATTAAAAACTCAACTTCACTTCTCGTGTTCCCGCCGAAAAGTCGGGATTCATGTTGCGGACAAATTATAGTATAAGATCTTTGTAACTACAAAAAGCAGTAACTGATATGACTATGACTACTTCCGGTGGCTAACCGTGTGATTAGCCGCAGGAACATGTGTATGTTCCAGTTTATGGGCGGCCGCCCTGACCATAATAAAAATTCCATAATGAAACTATGTCTTTGAAACTTATACCGATTGCGCAACCAACTTCTAAAATATTTATAAACAAAAAAACACGCAACCTTATACATAAAGCTCTGTATGCAAATTTTCGCATTATCATACTTTACTTTCATATCTAATTTCTTAGCTCATTCCTAGTAAACTTTGGAAATACTTACAGTACATCGCATAGAAAGTTGAACATCCACCTTAAACTCATAGACAGTAAGGGCTTAGACATGCCGCCGTCTGTACATGAACAATCTTTCTGTTAACGTTGCGTGAAACTTGAACTTGCTTTTAATACAGAGTTAGTTGCTAACTTCACGGCGGAGGATTGATTAAATTGTTTACGAAGTAGCAATAGTTCGTATGCTTTCAAAGCGGTTTTAATTACATGGTGTGTAAGACTCCTAAGTTTCATAAATTTGTGTATCTTTGAGGGAAATAAAATCATAGTCCTAAACAATGAACAAGGAATTACAAAGCTGCTATTACAAACCCTGTGAAACTACACCAACTCTCAAAAAGTGGAATCGCCAACCCGCTCGACCAGCGTGGTGTTTTATAATGTGTCGTTACAATTACACTGAAATGACTTTTTTTATATTTCATGTACAAAAACAGCCCTATTTCCATTTTACTATAGATGTATGTATAGATACTCTATTATACTACAAATATTTATTTGGAATTGCATTAATTGAATGCCGAAATAGAACAAAAACATTATCTTAATTATTACTAGAATATGATTCTAAACCTTTTAATGTTTAATAACAAAGTTATAAACTAATACAATAAACAATAATAAATTAACATTAATGAATAAATGCAAGTGAACATTGGTCTGCGTAAATATTTGCGTTCAAAACCATTAATTTGTTATAGAAATATTTGCTTCGTTTCATGAATATTTATAATTTATTTGAACAGACATTAAAACTATCCGTACGTTTTGATAATAGCGTATTTATGAAAATTCGGTTTGCCATTCTGCGTACATTGCATAATTTGTTGATTAGGAAGTTATGTTATACACATAAAAAGAGATGTCCTGACAGACTGATTCATCATCGCCGAGCCTAAACCGCTGAAGCTAGAAACATGAAATCTGCACAGTGGATAGGTTTTATGACATATGTATCCACTATGTATCCCTAATCTTTAGAAATCTTTCTGGACAGAGGGGAAAGGGCAAAGAAGATTTTTTATGCAATCACTCTATTTCAAGAACTATTTAGTTAGAGACTTGAAATTTAACATACAAACTTCTCATTTAAAATAATTGAACATGTGTACTAGCATTTTTTGATTATGGACTTGAAAGTGGGGCAGAAGGGTGCACAAAATCTATATCTCAAGAACTATTTAAATAGGGGACTTGAACTATTGGCTTACTGGATTCAGCTTCTTTACCTGTGAACCCTGTGAACAGCAATGAACAATAAAAGAAACAGTCTGGGTTCAGAGAAATGTACCTAAGCATGCTAAGTATAGAACAAGTAAATTATTGGAAAATATTTTACGCATATTGTGGACACCAGCCAAAAAATAATTGTATTCTGTTGACTTTCTTAGGAATGCTAGAAAAACGTATTTACCAGAAAAATACTAGCAAAAATAGCGTGGATAAGCCCTGAATAGCAGTAAAATGCACTCGTCTGCTTAAGACCTAGACAAACAATTATCTTATAGGAAGAGGCTGATAGAAAGACATGGAATGCTACTCTCACTTCCGGACCTATGGACAAATTAGAATATTTGAACACTCTACTCTCATAAGCAGTTTAGAACCCATTAGCATCCGGAGAGGCAATGCGTTTCTCTTCATGTTCAACTATGGTTAGATATACATCGCGATTGCTGAACAGAACTATTCTTTACTATTCCAATCTCGGGTTTAAGTGGACGCAAAATGTATTCGAACTTCTTTGAGGTATACAAATCGATTTATATCACGTAACCAAAGGTTCTGGAAAGAACTACTCCCTGCGGTTTTCCACTACGCTACGACTTGGACATCTTCAAGAATAACGTTTTTCTGAAATCAATGACAAGTACGAACAAGTAGGAACAGTACTTGACATACTCGTATAAATACCCCAGGAGGTTATAAATAAATACAAGGGAAGATATTATCTAGGCTGAAAGCAAGCGCATCCGAGAAATCCATCATCACGGTGCTTTTACAGGTGTTAAAAATCTTTTACAGCTGCTTAGTCTTCGCGAGCGCCAGTAATCATGTATTACATTACATGCCAACATCAGTCAAATATGACGAAGGTGGTACCTACATAAATGCACTGCAAACCTTGGAAAGATTAGGAATAAGGACTAGAAAAGAAGGAGGATAGGAACTATCATTATCCAATTCCATACTCATTATCCTATCCAGCCAAATGACGGAATGAAATAAGATTGTAAGGAATTGGATTCATACCAAAACGTCCAGCAAGCAAATAACATCAAGTAAAATAGTTGGAACTTGACTCATGCCAATACCTAATGATGCCCGTATCTGCTGATATGTCGTTCATTTGTCTGCTTCAATCATGATCCGCACAGTTTTGATGTTTTCCACCGTCACCGGTGTCGCATGACGCCCTTCTCTAATATCGTCATTGAGGTGGATACGACCACGTTTAAATTCAATGAACCAGTAATAACACAGGCACTGGATTGGACTTCATCACTAAATGCTAACTTAAGTCTTTCTTAACTTTTTTTCTGGTTTAGATCGCTATGAAAGTTATAAAAAATCATTCAATGAAAATGTTCTCTTGTTAAATTCATTTTTCTGCAAACACTTAATCTTCAAATTGCAGTCAAAAACAACAAACAAATGACAGCTTTGTAACTTTAATGGCGTTAGACAAGCAATGAGTTCCATTTTCAAAATTCGAATTTGTTTTGTTTCTATCATGTTGTACAACAGTAGCTAGTTCTAAGAATTTTTAGTTTGACCTATCGAATATGTTCTAGTTACCCAGATATTGAGACTTTAGAGAAATTTTAATAAAATATTTAATTTATCAGAATCTTGAAAAAACTAAATTTTAATTTAATCTTAACCAAAGTCAATAAGTACATATCGACAATATAGTCCATACTCTTTTGCTTAAACTATGACTTATTTGCTTTCATTTAATTCGAATAAACGTTTATTATGAAGTATAAAGGCTAAAGTCAAGATCTTTAAGTCGGGAATTGTGTAAAGCGATGCATTAATTAACCAAATTTATGATAAAAGGTCCAAAAAACGAAAACAATAATTAAATATTCATTACGAGGAATTATCGCGTCTCCTTTCTTTCGCTCAGAAAAATTCCTGGGAAGCTTTAGCACTCTTCCCGCTGGCCCAAATATGGTGGCAAAAGGTTTGCCATTTGTCGATATCGATAAATTTTATTTGTAATTTTTTAATTGTATTTTTGTTTGTATTTTTTACTATAATTTTCGCTGAATCTTTCGGCTTATTACAAAATTAATTGTCAAAATTAAATTCATATCACCACATATTCTCGACCCTCGTGCGTAAGATCGTGAGTTCAAATCCTTGAGTTCAAATTCAATCTCCTACCAATGAGTTTCTACTTAAGTACACATTTTTGTTTTAAATAGCTCATATTTTCTAGAATTTAAGAAAAATCTGGAGCCCAGTTCAGATTGATGTATCCACCAATCAACTTTACCCTCGTTGTGGATTACGAATCGAAACCCTCTAGTGATTTACTAGGGGAAGCATGGGCCCTTTGGTGGGATGTTAAAAATGTTTGAACAAAAATACGATTTGTGAAATAATATTTCTGCTCAATTTGGTAATTTATCATATTAACATTAATCGCATTATTATATCTAAATAAATTCCAATGACGATAAATTTTAATTACAACTAATATCTCAACGCGAAACAAAGAGCGATGCAATCTGATACACCTAAAATGGTCTGCATTAAGATTGTCTCTAAACACTAAGCTATCACGGTTATTGTTCTCTTCCCGCTTAATTTAAGTAAAGCGTGACCTGGCTTTCTCTTGTATAAATTATTTCCAACCCAGATAGGTATGTATATCTAGAGTTTAATACACTAAACTCAACATACTCCGCATATCCTTGACAAGGAGTTGTTGCGTGCAGTCTCCATGATACTTTATACCGCGAATTTGAAAGTTGTGATATGGACAACTTTGTTTTGCTATGGTTTTTCCATTAAGGTTCAGGGTGAAGTTCTCTATTAGAATGAATGAATCTATGAATGGAATCCTGCAACCCCCGGAAGTTGCAGGTCCACCCGCCCGTCTACCCCATATTCTACTTATATAAAAAAAAACATTGAAATCAATTTTAATTTCATTATCGATTAAATATTCCCATCCCTACGGTCCCCTGCCCATTAACGCTATTACGCTAATGATTCGCTAGAGAACAACACCCCTAATTACAAAACAAAGCTTTTTAATAAAGATATTTCTTGTTTTAGCCGCTCTCTGCCCACTTTCTTTTTCTAAGTGGACGACCTTAATATACAGTTTTGTTTTTATCATTCGACATAAAAATATCAGTCGAATAGAAGGCGAGCTTTGGAATAGGTATCCCAGAGGTATATCCAGGAGTGAAGAAATATGGGCTGATGGTATGGTATGTTACTGTAAGCAACTTTAATATGAACTAAAGAAACGAGTTACAAGAATACTGTGTATACTGAGAGAAGAATACCTGCATTGAGTGAATTCACCTAATTTTCTTTAAGGAAACTTACTGGTGGTCGCGGTTCATGTGGATTTAATGGACATGGTGTACTTTTGCTAATTGATTGTTGTGTATTTTATATACAGTACAACAATATACTCGTATTAACACCAAATTAAATTGCTGTTAGTTCATAGTTGTCACTTTGTACTTATCCTGCGTTTGGCTTGGAATTCCAAATTGAAATTACTTTTAAAATTGTTGTGTTTGCTACCATGTAAAAGTTAAAAATTCATGTTATTTTCGAATATGAGCTCCGTCGTGACAGCAACGCAGCATAGACGGACGCGCAAGTAATTTTACGAGTACTATATCTAAATACCTAAGTAAGTAATTATATACATTTACGTTATTATTGTGAAATTAACTCTATCCGTACAACCTCACAGAAAATTTCTTAAATCTTCTTTCGCAAACTACAAGATTGCGTGCTTGGCTGAGGCTGGAAATTTTTGGAAAATGGCTTTTCCGGACATTTCTAGTCTAACTAACCCGAAAGTTCAAAGGAGCTGGGACGATGCAAATAAATATTCGACAATCTCCTAAAAATAGCTCTAGAGTTACGCAAAAGGAGTCAGGGTATTGGCTTCAGGTAATTCCTTCAGAAAACTTAAGGACTTACCTAGATCTCAATACTCTTCACCTGACGATTAGCCTCCGTCTGGGTGCCGAGGTATAAAAAGTCCAGAAAAAGTCCACAAATGTTCCTGCGGTAAGGACGCCATACTAGGAAACAATGGCCTGTCCTGCCTCTCTAGCGCGTGCCGATTCTCACAATTAATGACATAAATAAGAGGATGTACAGTTGAGTCAATGTAATAGGCCACTTTTGACATTTCATTGAGTTTGTGACGATATAACTTTGCATCGGTCCCATAAATCCATTTAAGTTTATAAATTCATTACTGAACACTAAAAATATGTAACATTTTAATAAAAAAATATAAACTTGTCTTTTTATATCAATTTTAATAAGTTCTACGGTTAATTTAGTTGCTAAACATCATTATCAATTTATATTTCAAGAAATTTAAACCCCACTACAAGGTTACGCCTGTCCACATACGGCGAAGAAAAGGAAAAGAAGTAAGCCAGTTGTCGATGCTAATGCAATTCCCAACCACATTTATGGTTATTTATGAGAACCACATAAGAAAAGAGTATCCATTTAGAAAAAACATTTATGTTCATTAAAAGAAGCAAGCTTATTTTCTGGTGGATTATCATCTTTAATAAAAACTGGGTGTACAAATGTTTCCATAGATGATTGGAAGAAAGAGGTAGAAAAAACAAAAAAAAATATATTTAATTTTAACGGAAGATTTTTAACGCGATTTAAGAATTGATAATAATAGCAAGGATAGCAGTTTCAACGAATCTGATAGTTCCAACTAATAATTTAATACGTATATAAACTGGTTTCATTATAATTCCTTTAATTACGCTTAACTTTGAGGTCATGTGGCATAAGTAGAAGGTTTCCAATGCTGTGTATGCTCTAAAAATATTATTGAAGAATTATTTTTTATGAACACTACAATCGATTCACTAGTATATGACTTATATATATCGATTTTTGTTTTTAATCGATAATTGCTGTTAGATTACCACGCTATGACATCCACTTTGATACTTGTCAAAAGTGGCCTATTACATTGACTCTACTTTAAGGTGTCAAATTACTAGCAGAAACTAAAACCTTCGCCATCTGAACACGGAAACGAAAATACCGTAACATACCGATAGTCCTTCCACACATCCGAACATAACTCACCGCCGATTCGCGCCGAAACAAATTAGCGCGCGAAAAATATATTTTAATTTTTTTTTTATTTCTGGAAACCCGGACGTTATTGCCGTTTTGTATGAAAAACGTGGCATAAACGCGGCGCTGTTACGTTATTGCTTCCGTTTTTGCGTCTCGCCGAATAAAAATGTACAGAAATATCTGTGTATTGTTAACGGGGCGTATATTTCTTATAACTATTGTCTGGGTTATGTATCGTTGTTGGGGAATTGTTTTTGGAAATTCTCGCGGTAATTTTGTGTATTTTTGGTTATGAAAGTGGCGTTTTTATTTCCAAAACTTACGTTGTATGTCTACAGCCTATTGTATTCTTTATCGTTGAATGTCCACATTGCAATAAGATTATTTTAATTTCGTAATATCATGTTGGCAAATCAGGAATATCCTGAACATATAGGATATTCCTGGTTCTCTCCGGTTTGTATGATTAGATATCCAAGAGAAGGTACTGTCAGCTACATGTCAACTTACCAAAAACCTGATTTGATTCCAGCCATTATTAAAGGTACTGAAATATGTGATTGATTTTATTTATTTATTCATTCAGACAAATGTTAGTGAGTAACTTTAAAACTATATTAGTATTTTACAACTAGGGTAGATTTAGTAATTTTAATTAACCGTTCCACAACAGGACGGTTAAATTTCTTTGAAATAATCTTCAGGATGCTGTTGGAGCTGCCCCACGTTCTGCTTAATAGTGAGACGGTCTTCTTCCGCAGGAGGGTCTCAAAGACATCTGTACGGTTTTGGACGAATATCGAAGACGCGCTGCAGAACCGAGGCAACCCCAACAGCGCCTCGAATGCCTTATTGTACGACTTTTGAGTATCGCGAACCCATAGGCTGCCCAAGTAAAATGAAGTGTAATAAGCTTTAAAAAGCGTTAGTTTTACTGGTCTAGAACACCAGGCAAACCAATGGGCCAGGCAAATCAGGAATTTGCCGGATTTATATCAGAATCCCATAAAAGCATACGACTGTGTTTTTCATGTCTCCCTTCTGATTTCAGTAAACCTACTATCACTTCACTGAGCGACTTCTGACTTACTTCGATGGGACTGGACATAAACAGAATACGTTTTAGACTTTAAAATTGTTTATTTTGAAGAAGCCTTGACATTAGCAGAATGTGCTAATTGCACCATTGCCATATATATCAAGAAAAAAAAACTGAACTGGACTTTTTGTCCAATTCTGTTGTCCTCAGTAAACCTACCACTTAACTTAGCGGCTCCTAACTTACTTCGACGAAACTGGACGAGTTGTTTATTATGAATAAAACGTGACAATGCGTTAATTTTTAATTTGAGAGGGAGAGTGCACGCTGCATTCCCACAGCCGCTGGGCGCACTCGACTGGCCACCTTACCCCTCTCTCACAGAAGACTACCTTGAAATGTACTGCATTTCCTACTTTATCGTATTTCCCCAATGTACGTACGTGTTTCGGTAGTGAGTGAGCTATGCCAGAGCCCATTCCCATCCCATCCTATCCCTCCCCATTTTCCCATTCTATTCCTCAATATGCAAAGGTAGCGCATCCGGGGGTGTGCCAACGTCTGTAATTCTGAACTGATGTTGGCATGTATCGCGGTTGTCTATGAACGACAGTATTCACTTACCATCAGGTGGACTGTATGCTCGTCTGTCGCCATTTTCTATAAAAAAAAACAATAGAAAAACAAAAGAAAAGAAGAAAAACCAAACTATTGGGGAAGTTTCGCAAAAGCATTACGGAGTTGGTGGTTTTTGCTGTCCCTTTATTACCTTTATAGGTAACTGGGGTACTCTCACACGTTCTGGACATTTTAGGAATGCAAATATTTGTTCCTTTTAGCGAAAGAGCTCCATTACATGCATATGTACATACATGTTTATTTATATTATGCCATTAAAATAATATGCATCACTATTCACAATAGTTTTACTTAATCTTAACTGTTATTGCAGCGTGCTACCGCGGCTTCTCAACATAAGCCAAAGGTTGGCTAAAGCCAAAGGTTGTTGCCAAAGATAATGCTTCCAAGCAATAATTTTGTCCTTTTTTATAAATGTATATAAAACAACACCACACTCAATGGCCCGTAACCGTAAGTTTAGGCTCAATGTGTCGTATGTACATGCACCATTCAAACCTGAACAAACACCTGTCTTTAAACAATTGCTTGTCCGACCGAGAATCGAACCAGGCTGGCAGGGTCACTACCAGCATGGCCAATCGGTCAAATTAATTAATTAACTAGAGGAGTTCTAGCAATTTCTAAGAATTAGGAATTCTATTTAATTGGGAATTTTCCTGTCTACCTACATTTGTCCTTTCAGACGAATGAAGTACTCAACTTGATAACTATTTCGAGTATAATACTTTCCTTCTATTTTTGGCCGTCCATCTGCTAGATGGACAGACGACCTCATAAAGGTTGCGGGCACCCGCTGGATGCAGGTCGCTGCCGATAGGTCTAAATGGCGGATAATGGGGGAGGCCTATGTCCAGCAGTGGACGTCCAAGGGCTGAGATGATGATGATAATGATTTTTGGCCAAACAAAAGGTATATATCGTATTATTGACAGCCAAGAATCATAATTACAGGAGGTATATTATTTTAGGCATTGGGTTATTTGTACAGTTTAATTTGCACAAACAGTAATTAAATTACTTTGAATAATAATTACTATGACCAGAAATATGACTATTAATTCGAATATTGTTTCAATATTCATTAAAACTGTATTCGAATATACACTAATGGAAACGCCATTGTCCCCATTTTTGTCGTTATTTTAAATACTCCTATGTATCGTTAGTCTAATAAGTTATTGTACTCGTACTTGTCGGATTTTAAAATCGGCATGTTGGAAATTTGGAATGTATGGTTATAGACTAACTGTAATTGATAATTTAGGTTTTTACATTGCTTTTAGATGATAAATTCGTGATTATGCACAATATATTAGGTGCTTACCGATGAAATGACCAATTTTATTACTGACCACTTTTAGTCTCGATATCTTCGGTTCTAATTTGAATTTCAAAATAAAACAAAATACATCTAGTAGCTACGATGTTCTTATTCGAAAATCAGTATTTCATTTTTTTTCCCATACCTAAGTTTTTTTCGTGTGATTATCTTGAAAATAAAATGGATAAATTGAAAATTCATGCTATTTTTGAATATGACACCAACTCAAGTCAGACAACTCACAATATCCATAGTGTGTATGGGCCAAATACGACAAACTATCGCACCGTGAGTCGATGGTTAGAACGCTTCTGTTCTGGAAATTTCGATTATAAGGATGAGCTTCCACGGACGACCTACGACCAAGGTTAATAACGATGAATTAAAGGCTATAGTGGAAGCAGATCCATCTCAAAGTACAGTTGAGTTAGCAGCAGGTTTTGATGTCAGCGATAAAACAATATTGGTTCATCTGCATCAAATCGGCAAAATAAAGAAGCTTGAGAAGTGGGTCCCGCTTGAACTGAACGAACGTCAGCGACAACAACGCGCCGAAGTGTGCACTGTGTTATTGAACCGTCACAAAAACGAAAGAATTTTGAATCGCATCGTGACTTGTGATGAGAAATGGATCCTGTACAATAACCGCAAACGTTCGTATCAATGGTTGTATCCAGGAGTTGCAGCCCAACAACGTCCATAACGCAAGATAACTACAAAAAAGCTACTGGTATCAGTTTGATGGTCCTGTGCCGGTATTGTCCACTGCAGTTTCTTGCGAGCCGGTCAAATGATTGATGCAAATGTGTCCTGTAAGGAGCTGCAGACGACGATAGAAAAGCTGGCAACAATGCACCCAAGTTTGGTCAATCGCTCATCTCCACTTCTTCTTCGTGACAATTCCCGTCCTCACATTTCTTATACGACAGTTTTAAAAACTTCAAGCGCTAGACCTGGAGACTCTCCCTCACCCACCATACTCACCGGACCTTGTCTCGACATATATCCATCTCTTTCGAAATTTGGACAACTTCTTGCAAGGAAAAAAATTTTATTTTGAAGTAGCTGTGATTGGGGCTTTTGAAGAATTCATTGACGAGACTTTTACAGGAGTGGCGTCGATCAACTGCTCGTGAGGTGGCGACAGTGTGTACATAATATGGGTCAATATTTCAACTAACATAATCAATATTTTTATAAGAATAGAAAACAATCAGTTTCTCATACAAATCGCTCATTTCATAGGTAAGCACCTAATATTTTCCTAGCCATTTCCAATTAGGTACTTCATCTTCCTGGTAATAAGAAATAAATAAAATACAAAACAATGTTACATTTACAAAAACTTATTTGAAAGACCTGTATTACATTTGATTAAATTATATGATGATTGTAAATGGCATGTTTTATAGGCAATAAATATATAAAATAATTAATCAAACTAATCAATAAAATTCCTCTGAAACTTATCGCACGATGACTAAAAGTGTTACCAAAAAAATAAAATTTTGAATGACCTAAAAATTTAACTCAATTACAATAAACAGACTAAGCCAGGTGAACTGAGGACATGAAGAAAGTCGCCGTAGTTGGTGAATGATAAGAGCAGAAGACTGTATGTGGTGGTGGTTGGTGGAAGAGGCCTATATCCTGCAGTAGAGACACAGACTATATTTGCAATTGTAACCAGCACTGTCAGTATCCACTGCCGGACCTCCTCTGCACACCGTCTTGTGCATGTATGGCCCTATAACGCCACGCTGACTAATCGGGTCGGCGAATCCCCTCTTTTAGAGGAGGTGTAGTTCCTCAGGGCTGGTGGTGGCCACTTTGTTATCCCTTATTCGTCCTTTGCCCACACCACACGACATGGAGATGATATAGTAAAGATGACAACAACGATGTGAACTTAGGCATCCGAGATTTTCTTACAAACACATTAGAAAATTGCCATTTTTTCTCTCAGTATTTTCTCAGTCACGATCGTTCGTTTCAAAACAATGTTAATTTATTTTCACCCCTTGCTGATTCAGCAAAAACTGGGATTGTTGTTTGCAAAGAAAATAGAGAATTAGGTATTACGGGCAAAGTGAAAACATTTCTTATATTTTTTGTTCTTTATATTGCACTTTAATATTATATTTCTTTTGTCAATTTACTAACAATATTAAAAACGATAAATGAAATAAGAAAACAAATAAATGGAATGATGGACATTTATAAATTAATGCATGCACTGTGGCAGATTATACAGAAGACCTAAGAGTGAACCGTATTTTTGGATGAATGGATGTTGAATTTTCACCTATGAAATGGAAAAAGACAGAACTTTGGCTTTCTCAGATATCAAAATAACGGTTAGAGGAGACGGTTCCTTACCATATACTGTTTATAAAAAGTCAACAGACACCTGCATGCCTCCTCACATCATCACCTCGACACCTGCAATCTGTCGTTGCTACATTAAATAACGGAGCGTATGACCTCTGTGACCCTGAACATATAAAAGACGAATTATTATACGTTCCGGGGGTACCCAAACGGAATGGGTAGAAAAAGTGTGGACCAACCAAGACCAATCGAAGGGAGAAACACCCTCAGGTTAACAGACAGCCAGCATTTATACCATTCCTGAAAAGAGTGACGGACAAAGTTGGAACAGTATTGAGAAGATACTCCAGCAAGACTGTATATACTCCGTCACACCAAAATTTACGCACACTCAAGGATGTTACCGATGTAAGGATATACCTTACTAGACGCCAGATGTCTACAAGACAGACTGCAGCTGTGTTAATTCCTATATAGGTCAAACTAAGCGTACAGAAGAACATGGATATAAAATGTTGTCGACGTGGAATCCAGTGATTAACAAATTTAAACCTTGCGATTTACCGTCACATACGTCCGTGGACATTGTGAAAGGAATATTCAAAACGTTCAATATTCGAAACATTTATTGATAAAGTAATCAAGTTAAATTTACAACACATAAGAGAACTCCGTTAGAATTATAGTAGGTATACATGCACTAACAAGTATTAATATGCTTTTTAAGCAACGATTCCCTCTACTCGCTTTTGCCGAACTGCCAGGCAACTCTCGCTTTATCCGACTTAATTTAGTCGCCCTTTTCCACTTAGGTCAAGGAGAGCCCCCCTTGACGCCCGAACAACGACTGCGTTTCCTCCGCTAACATCACTCCGCCGTGCGAATCATAAAAACAAATGGCGACGAGAAAAAGGCAGGAGGGCGGGCGTCAAGTCGTACCGATAGGTGTCACCAATCACCAAGTACTTTTCTTTTAAGTGTTACCACGATTATTAATTCGGACATTCGATGCGGTTATTATGCATAAATATCCGTAAATTTATACAGTAACCTAACAATTATAAGTGTAGTGTGTCGCAGCTTTTCCGAATGTGAAGATAAAATGTGGGTAGCTCGTAGCTCCCATCCTGGACTACCCGCCGTTTTCGTTAACTCGTGACCACGGCTGGTGTAACCCGTCCGCCGACGCCGAAACGTCGAGTAGCAATAAAAGGTAAACAAATACCTTTATTATACGCGTTCAGACCTGATTTAGAATATAAAATTTAAAAAGAGTAATTTTATAAGAACGTATTATTACTGAATAAACACATTTTTTTTAATATTGTTAACTATTTATTGTACTAGCAAGAGGGATGAAATAAAACATTTGCTCCAAATCGATGTTAAACGAAACGATAGCAAACGAAGGCTATCGTGCAGCACCATCTGTTGGCAGGTCTTAACATTAAACGACTACCAACTTAAGAATTGATATAACGATAGTCGAATTTTTCATCGAATTGATATAACGATAGTCGAGACGAGTGTCCTCTCCGTACAAATTTCACTCTGGCAGTTCTACATGTCATATCCCTGACTCGAATAAAAAATCCGTGTTAAGAAATTCTAAGTTAAATTGAAATGAATAATGCCTTTCTTAGTTTAGTTTAAAAAAATAATACCAGAGTGCTGTGAATGATCTGATGTCAGTGTAGGAAATTTACACTAAACAATAATCATAAATAAATTTCCATATGAATCCGCTTGATAAATGTTAAATAATAGTCTAAAATAAACCGACACTCGAATCGCATCCGGTTCCCATCCGGTACGATACGTTACAAAGTGACCACGGATGTGCTCGGCAAATTTGCACCAGAGCACACATTACGGGAAAACGACTCCGAAATATCCATACATAGATGCAAATGGCCCGGATGCGTATTCCTAATTCACATGACGCGTATTTCTTCATATTATTATGTCTTTTTCTTTTGTATGTAACAGTCATGTTGAAATAAAAAGTTAATATTATTGTAACCCATAACGCAGGACCGATAACCGATGAGGGAGACAAGTCCTCACATGGAAACCACGTACTATGAGCACGAAACGTAGCGTGGGACGCCCTAGGCCGACTTGAAAACAGTAAGTCGTAAATAATTAATTTACGAACACAAAAATGTTTGTAATTGTGCGAAAGCTCGATTCCATTACAACGTTGTTTTTGCGGTAAGTATAACCTAGTCGTCTATTGAATAAAATGATAATTACCTGCAAAAAGGGTTTGAATAACGTTAGACCAATGCGATGTAGGCTTTGTGAATACGCTCCGATTCACTGTTGGTTATCGACGGCATCGAAAATTAATTCTCCCGGGACTCGCCGAATGTTAGTTTAACTGTTTTACATACGGTTGCGCATGTCAAGTTGTGTGACGTCAATAGTCGGTATCGAATTCACGATAATTGGTCATTTTGTTGTTCCATTGTTGTGGTATTTGTATTATTGTAGTGAAATTATATATTTGAGTTCGAGAATTTATCATTTGCCATATGAAACGCATGAAGTTTGCGTACTGTGTTCCAAGCAAGGGAATGCTTTAAGCAGAAAATTGAGATGTTTTTGTGTAAGTCAAATTAAGAATGGTGAGTTTACTCTTTTTCCCTTAGTCGCCTTTCACGACACTCACGGGAATAGATGGAGTGGTTCTATTTTATACAAAATATCAACACCAAAAATTTTCTATGAATGAGACCGAACCTGTATATCTTTTGAACAAAATACAACCTATTTCATATATATACGTACACATATACGTACGTGTTTCGATAGTGAACGAGATACTTGAGAGCCAGTAACCATCCCATCCTATCGTATGGCTCCGTATTTTCCCAACTCTTGCTCCAAATTCATTCGCAAATTTCTAAAGATAGAAGTTCATCCGGGGTGGGGGGGAGCGACCAATATTTGTCATTCTTTACTTATGTTAGCATATATGGCGGATGTCCATGGGTCACAGTATCCAGATACCACCAGATGGACTGTCTTCTCGACTACCACCTCCTATAAAAAGGTATAATATTCAATATTGTACGTCTATGTTATCTAATGTTATATATTGTAATATTTAGGATAAATCCTATACCAATTCGTATTAACCCTCCCTCGCCTCCCCAGCGGTGTCTGCGACCCTCCCCTAGATAAATGTAATCCAATTTTCAATTGTGTCTACTTTTTCCATATTCAGAGTGGGTTATATTACTATTTCGTTATCTATCCCAGACAGAAAGTACTTTCAGATAAAGGCAGTTAGTTGCCTTTATCTGAAAGTACTTAAATACTTCAGTATTTAAATATTTATTTCCTGAAACTTGGAGAGTACGCGTATACGTAAAGGAGAGGTTATAAGGACAGGAATGTCGCGACAATCGTAATAAATTGTAACAGAGATAATTGCAAATGAGTTATTTTTTTTATAGAAAGGAGGCCGCAGACGAGCATACAGACCACCCTGTCGTCCATAGACATCTGCGATACGTGCCAACATCAGTCCAGAGTGCATACCTTTGGAGTTGTTGGATACAATACCATACGTTACGTTAGAATACCATACATTGCGTTTATTTGTGATCAAAGGTACATTGGTGGAAATATTTCTTTGAGCCATATCATTGTAGACATTCACAAACAAATAGATACATATCAACAAGCAAATAAAAGTACACAAAAGTTTAGCAGAGCATCAGTAAATCGCTCAAATCGGATCCATACAATTTACATGAACATTTTGGGCCGTGTCTTGCAACATTGCATTTACAAAATGAGAATCCGTAGCCTATTCAATTTCAACTTATAACAACTTACTGTTGGGCATAGATTGATCATTAAAGCACTTTAAATCTCTCTCCAGTCCAAAACGGTAAAAAGTTTCAAAATTATAACGGTGTAAACGTTTCAAGAAATCCTAAAGAAATAGATTCGACACCTATATAAAGTGTATTAAGTCGTTAGATGAAGCTCGTAAAATTCTACTTCTATATAAACACATTTTTCGATAAGGAATAAAATATCTTGTGTATCATAATATTATGTATACATGTATATACATTATACAAATATACATACTTACATGTGTATGTATGTATATTTGTATTATAGAATATTATTTTATTCGTGTAGGTATTTAAGTTTAAACCAAAATGCGTCCCTATTTCTGTTTGATATGATGGTTGACTGGTAGAAAATGTCATATGGCATTAAATTCACCATTTTTGTACAATTACTTGTGCAATTGTAAAAACATAAATCTCGCCTTAGTTTTTTTTTTCTTTGTTGATATAAAGGCCACATAACAGGAAATTGCCGTTGGAGAATAAGCGACATAATGCAACACCACGTGACGGCTCGACGTCTCGACATAGCAATAAACGCGCCAAATGTTACAGTCATTCATTTCGGTCATTCTTCATATGGGTGACAAAACCGCGGCTCTTAGCCTATATCAAAAAATTGGCGGGAAACGGAAAAAATGTGACATTATTTAAGAAGAAAGGACCTTATTGTCCGTTCTAGTCACTCAGATATTGGGACTTAGAAAAATATTAAAAACAATCAATGTTTATTATAGTTTATTTTTTCTTTTCACATTAACGGCAATAACGTAATTAGCACATTGTGTCGGTGTCGAGTTTTCATTGTAATTAATAATTTTAATGTCAAAACAATTCAATACGCATCTCAATCATGTTCAGTCCCGTCGAAGTCAGGAGTCGCTCAGTAAAGTGATAGGTTTACTAAGGACAGAAGAGTTGGACGCTTTCATAGCACACGAAAAACGCAGTCCAATGATTTTATTTGATTATCACTAACATTTTGCACAAAAAACACTTTGAAAAATAACTATCACTATTAAACCATAAAATCCACAATACATATTTTTTATAATAATCAAATAAAAACTTGACTTCACCTCTCAAGTTCCCGCCAAAAAGTCTTTATTATAAATAGTTTCAGTTTTCCGACTGAGATTTGACATATATTTTTTTTTACGTTTCACGCAAACAGTGTTCAGGAAAAGAAAAGTTTTACTTCCTACGCGCATCTTCCTACCTACTTCACTTCAATTTCAAAATTATGTTGTTGTATAAACTTATACTATTCAAAATCACATACCGTAATCAGCCCTTTTAGTATCTTTCATGTACATCGTCTTGTACATGTGGGAACTTAAACGGCATGGTTTGGCGAGTCCATTCTTTATTGTAAAAGCGCAACATATCTACATTTTGTAGAACGTTCAAAACTTCAGTTCTACAAAATATACTCGTATACAAGTGTAAGGTGCACCAAATGTATCTGACCTTCTTTTTATATCCTTTATGTAATTCCTGCCGTATTTGCTGTAGTCAATAAAATAATTTTCTTTCTTTCTTCAATGTCGCTTAATTTTAACAAAAGATAATTAAAACAATTTTTTATTCGCGAATGCTCGTAAATGTTTTCGGTAAATGGATTAACTTTTCATTTGGTTAAGTGCAACGTTGATTCAGACATAACGACCTCGGGCACGCTAGACCGCAGGTCAACACAATATGTATCTTAAACTGCTAATAATAAGAGCTAAATTTGTACTGTGTAAATAAAAGCGGTGATAGCCTAGGAATATCTATTTTCAAATTTATCTGTCAAGCTATCCTTGACCTACAGTCGTTCTTTTGTCAAGTTCCCATAGTCGTCAGTTTCGTAACTCAACCCGTACCCAACTTGAGTTTAATTTAAAATTTTATGAATTATTATTTATAATTTAATAACTCAAATATCGCCTATTTCTAGCACTATACGTCCTGGACTTCCCGGATTTTTCTGCGGGTTTGCATTAGCGGACAATTCATGGGGATTTAGAAGCAAGAAGTTCAGTAAAGGACAGTGCCTACTCGAAAGAGTATTGGTACAATATAAACAATTGGTACACACTGGAATGGTTAGTTTAGATCACTTGAGTAGAGTAATGATAATTGAGAATCGTGACTATTAAAAAGTACCCAACTTTGAATGCATACTTTTTATTCCAAAGCCGTTTAAGGGTTAAAGTTTAAAGAATTCGATTCGCCCTCGCGATAAAAACGCAGTATATTTTTTTTAACTTTCAAGAATACGGAGTCTGAATAAAAATCACTACATTTGTCACAGCATCAGAATTGGAATTAGACAAATTCGTCCGTTAAATTAAGCCCATTCCGGATGGGGAACAAAATTCGATTTGGGGTAAATCTCCCACCCAGCTGGGGAAATGGGGAATTTTCCTTAACCGCGCTCCGAGAACTTAAGAACAATAAAAGTCTTCAAACAGTAGGTACAGGAACTCAGCGGTTTTCATAAAATTAAATTACTTTCAAGTTGAATGCAAATTGTCACTCGTTCGGTTAATGAATACGCAGAGATAATAATCACTGTGCAAGTATTAATAATACATATTTTGTTTGTGACGTCATATCACGATCTGTATCATTCAATTATAATCCCAATTCCCTCTATCCAATCCCATCTTTACCTGTCAAGTAGAGTGTAATGGGACGATGGAAACTTCTCATAAGGTTCGGTTCTCTGTTTGGCAATTAAACGCGAACCCTAGTTTTGTAGTGCCCAATGATTTGAGAACCCTAGTGCCTAATGAAAAACTTCAGCTCGATTCATCCATTCATGGATGCATGACAGCACTTCAAACTAATATATCACAGTGAACACATGCACACATATTGGGATGTTATGACGTGTGAATGAAGGGCATTTTTAACTTTCATACGAAATTTCCATACTGTTTATCCCCTTATAATGTGACTTCAGCGTCATCCTCGCACGTGATTGGATAAAATAGAAAGTGTATTTACTTCTAATTTGATTTTAAATTGGATACAAATGGATGGCGATTTTTTCAGCTTAATCCGCTAAAACGCGTGCTTAGAGTGAATTATTTAGCTTAGCGGCCGAAGTGAAAATGGATTTCGTCAATAAAAATTCTTATTGAGAATAGATTAAAGGCTTACGAACACTAGCGGAATAATTGTACTTTTATACACGCACGCAGTAATTTTGTTTGCACTGTTTTATACAATTTATTGTCAAAAGAAAATAAAGTTTATGACTGAGCTTCCATTAATTTATTTACATTTCCAGCAATAATATTTTAGAAAAATCTTTCCATTTGTCTCAATTTTCTATCCAGTCAGCAGTGCCACCATCAATGTCTCAATACGATTCGTGATTTTTTTTTATTTAACAATGACATACCTAATAAAGAGGTATCACATTTAAAATTACGATCTAGCCATAATACTAAGACTAATGAGTAATTTAAATTTGAGCTAAGTTGCTAAGTAGAGTAAAACTAAGAACGTGTCCAATAACACTTTACTTATTGTCTCTATTAAGGGGAAGTCACTTTGTTCTTGTGATCTTTATTAGGAGCACTTATTTCACTAAGTACCTACATAATATTGACTAACTCACTAACTCAAAAGGTTTCGTCCTTTTCAGTCTTCTCACTATGTCCGTGTTATCGAGGAGCTGGATCAACGTTCACATGGTGATGATGAAGTCTTCGTTCGTGAGCTTCGGCGTATTTTTTAATAACGTTGGCAACGAGGTCCATTTTAAGGTCCCAATGGAGGTCGTCATTTCTAATGTACCAGGGCGCATTGGCCACGCCCCTGAGTACTTTGTTCTGAAATCGTTGGATCATGAGGACTTTCTTTGATGCAGTCCCACAGCTGAATACCGTAAGTCCAAACTGGTACGAGGACTTGTTTATACAATAGTATTTTATTGTATAATGACAGAGAGAAATACTTCCCAAGCAACAGTACAACTTCTTGTAGCGAAGTGCTAACTCATCGGCTTTCTTTTTGACATGAGCCTTCCAGCGAAGCTTCGCGTCTAGATTCATGCCTAGATACTTGGCTGTATTCGCATACGATTCATGATAAAACAAATATCTGATTAAAGAGAAAAATGTATTAAGACGTATTCTCATTTAGGTCTGGATCCTATACTCCCTGTGTCTAGTGACTTCGTCGCTTTCGCACATTTTCATCTACCACTTTTCTTTCCGAAGTGCGTTATTTACATTTGATATATAGGCAATACATTTATTTTTGTGAAAATTTGCTCATGGACCTAGTAAAAAGGAAAAAAGGTCTCTATCTCTTTTTTTATTTATCTAATTACTTATAAAAAAATAAACACAATACTACACAATAATAGACACTCAGAAAACCACAGAGGTTTTTCCAGAGTGAATATATTTTTGCACAAACAAATGTATGTTACACAATATACTGCCGCGCCAAGAAGAAACTGACCAAGTGGCATGTTTTACGCCAGCGTAGGTAAGTAAGTAACATTAGTAAAATATTAGGAAATTAAAAATATACAAATGCAATAAACACGGGTTACTCTCTTTGTTTTTGTGATGAAGTTTCTAGTTAGATTTGAAATTAATGAAAATTTAACCAAAAGATTTTTCCATTTTTCTTGAATGTGATCAAAATGCATTCAACCCCCCAGCACGGCAGCACAGTACATTGATGTTTTGTTATTATAAAATTATCCCACCATTAAATATGTAAATACTTATATCTAAATAATATGATTTTGATTGAGAGTTAATATGGTATCGGTATTATGGTATGGTAGAGTTATAGTAGGGGAAGAGTGCATGCTGCATTCCCACAGCTGCTGGGCGCACTCGACTGGCCACGTTACCCCTCTCTCACAGAAGTCTACCTTTAAATGTACTGCATTTCCTACTTCATTCCCATTCCCATCCCATCCTCTCCCTCCCCATTATCCCAATCCATTCCTTAATCTGCAAAGGTAGGCAGCGCATCCGGAGGCGTGCCAACGTTTGTCATTCTGCACTGATGTTAGAATATATCACGGAAGTCTATGGACTACAGTATCCGTTTACCTACCATCAGGTGGATTGTACGCTCGTCTACCGCCTTTTTTCTATTAAAAAAGATATATTTTACATTTAATTTAGTTTTCAATTGTTGGGTCCAATTCATTTCTCCATCCATAGGTATACAAACAAAGGCGACCGCCGCCGCATACATTGACGTCATGTCATCATTAAAATATATGTGTAATTTGTGAAAATTCTCCCAATTATAATTATTTACAGTAAAAACAAGTAAACGAAAGGCACTCGCAACTCGACTAATTAGTAAAGCAAACTAGAAATGAACAACCAGCAAATAAATTCAATTTAGCTTTGATATCATAAGGCGGAGTTGCTTATACCCTTTAAAAGTTGTGTAGATAATTACTGTTTACGATACAATTTTTAACAATACACACGAATAAACTTATTTATCAGTTTAATTAAATCAATAATGTGATCATTTAATAATAATTAGTTTTCATTTACCAGAATTCCTTAATCATCAGTTACATATTATTGCTAAGATCTTGCCTTATAATTGTCTAGCTTTTGCCCGCGACTTAGTTCGCGTTTTCTACATATGTTCGGCAACTTCTAGAGGGTGAAGCAGATGAGTAGGGATTCATTAAAAAGTCAAATTTGAAACTTAAGTACTACGTAGTAAGAATGTTCCATTTTCGAAACATATGTGAATTAAAAGGGCTATTCAACATAGGACAATATTAGACTAAAGTGCTAGAATGCTTGTATAACACACGTAGTATGTATTCTCAAATGGATGGTAACAAACAACCAAACATTCAAACTGCCGCATTATTAGTGGGACAATATAAGTTGGAGCATATAGAAAAATGTGGAGCTTTCATTTCACAAAAAAACCAAGTATCAGAAATTTCCATCGGTTTCTTCAATACTAAAACACAAGAAACATTTATTAAAATTGTATAACACATTTATTAATATTGTAAATTGTAAAATTATATCTACAAAAATGTTATGACTTTGTTTATGTTTGTTTATTCAACCACAGTTACCGATAATGTGAGCCGGAATCTTTATTTTACTGTCTTGGAAGGATAAGATCCGCAATAAGAAATATGGGATAAGATCGTCACAGATATAGCTCATAGAATCAGCATGCTGAAGTAACAATGTAAGGGGGGGAGGGGGTCTACTGACAACCAATGATGCAGACGTAACTCGAATGGAAGTCACGTAACTGGAACCGCAATGTGGGACGTCCCCCGACTTGGTGGACTGACGTATTGAAGTTTGCCGGTCGTGGTTAGATGAGAAGGGTCCAAAATTTTATCAAAATCAAGAGTGTGTAAGCCTTTGGAGAGACCCACAACAGTGGAGAGACACAAGTTAATGGTATGGTCGGATTTAACTAAACATTGATTAACTGATCATATCATATTTAAAAGCAGTGATAGCCTACGGATATCTATACTCTACTTAAATTAGTGTGACCGTGAGTTCAAATCCTCGGTTCGTACCACTGAGTGCCTACTTAAGACCAGATTTTTAACACTTTAAAAATTAACACTTGCTCAGCGGTGAGGGAAAACATCGTGAGGAAACCCACATGCTCCAGAAAAAAAAAAGTATGTGATTCATTGGGCCCGCGTGGTGGATTACGGTCCAAAACCCCCCAGTGATTTACTAGGGGAGGCCTGTGCCCTGCAGTGGGACGTTATAGGCTGATACAAGTACAAGACATATCCAAGTTTATCTACTACTAGATATAATATGTCTGAAGCCATTTAAGAATGGAAGTCATGAACGGTCATTCAAGGCAAATAATTGTTTTAAAAGGGTGAGAAAACTACTCTAGATAAATAAAGCATTTGTCGGCCTTTCACTACGAAATCCTCAACGCATAGAGCAATTCCCACTTATCCGAGGACGTAATACATCACTTACGGACGTAGTAAAGTGTAAGCGAAATGAAATACGCGCTATCTGCCTTCGTCCCGTCAATCCCATTGTCACAATGTATAATACAACAGTATAGTTACTGGATTTAGAGGCTTAAAATATACCTGACCCAAACATCGCGTTGTTTCCATGCCATTGTGAGCAATGATAGAAGGTTTTGCAAAACGCTATCACGTAGCGAGAGACTACCGTGCCCATCGACTTAAAGAAACCATAGCCTGCTCTAGCTTGGTACCTAGGCCTGAATTTCAAACTAAGAACAATAACAGAATTGTACATACATATAGAGAGAAACATTTCATGCCACACTAAGACAAAATAAAATGAAACAGAGGCGGAACAAAACATAAATTATACTGTACGATTGAAACAATACATTTTTTCTTGTCTATTATTGTTCACTGCAAGTTTTTTTTTGTTTTTTTGTCTCCCAACATAAAAAAAAAAAACCTACAATGAACAATAATAGACAAGAAAAAATGTATTGTTTCAATTGTACAGTATAATTTATGTTTTGTTCCGCCTCTGTTTCATTTTATTTTGTCTTAGTGTGGCATGAAATGTTTCTGTCTATATGTATGTTTTTACTCTGGCATGGTCTTAAGTAGAGGAAGAAAATTCTTAATAGCGTGTTTCAGGATTTGACTTAGGAGTGAGGAGCGACATCTAGTATCGAATAAGTAAACTATAAATTTTACATAATGAATTGTTAGTTATTATACGTGGACATGGCGAGCCATCTATGACCGTTCAACAACAATACACATCATGGTTGTACATGTACATATACAAAAGTCGTCTTACCACTAAAAGCGACCTCTGTCAGATAAAATGTGACTATTTCCTATGGAAGTATTGATATAATTAGATTAAAGAGTAGGTAAAATAGTAAAAGTAGTATAATTTTTAAAACTCTGAGAATGCCAGTGTTGTGATGTTGAAAACCATATTGCGATCAAATAGATCCTCATTTATCTGTTTCAGGATTTTTATTATTGTTCTTTTCTAAATACTAAACATTAAAAAATATGCTTCGATGTAACAAGAACTCTTACAAGACATTATTTAATAACCTTGTCGAAACATTAATTATAATTCTTGATATAATACATATTTTTAAAGTAATTCATGTCCTGAACTACAGTGTAATTTTGAAGAGAGATCTTGAGATCCTCTACTGTTTGCTTATCTGGACCTATCTTTATCGTCCAATTTCGAATTTTGGGAGGCACACTCCGTTTTTGCCCCTCTCACCGATTCAGGGACTGGAAGGGACATTTGTCACTGCATCGGAATCTGTTGAATTAGACGGTTCAGGGAATCCAAGATTTTTTTTCTTTCTGGGAGAGATTTATAGTGTAAAATCGCTTGCCTTTGTTTTAAAGGGTAACAGTTTTACTGTCCACTTCTTGGTCTTTTATTTCATCGCTTGGTACGGTTCTAAAACTTTAAAGTTTAACAGTTTCTAATTTCACTTTATTGCTCGCTTCCAGTCATGACTTAGGGATGACCCTGCTATTATAACTTACATTGGTGAGGGGCGTAAAATTGAACACTGGCCCATAGTAACAAGTTTCCACTGAAGCACGGATTTTTAGTTGTCACTACGCTTAACTAAGAAAAGTAAAACAGCATGAGAGATCGCGCATGCACAGGAATGAAAAAAAACGTTTACTATGATTACATAGTGAATAAAGGTCTAAAACGCTTTCAGGATTGTAAGGTATAGGCCATACCCTAACCCTAACACTTTACGTACCCTAAAGTGGGTTGTTATAGACTATGATATGAATGCTCTCTTGCAGCATGTCATTTGGCTTTCTTTTTGCTTCTCAAAGGTCAATATTAGAAATACCACTTTTATCGACCACCATTATTGCAATTTTATAAAATTCATGCAAATAGAGCTAAATAAAGTAGGCAAATTTAATCAAATTGTTGGTTACAAATTAATAGCTGCAAGTGAACGGTATCTCAAGTTTTGCAATATATAACCTACTCACACGAAATTTAAGTTGACATCAGCGAAACGAACTTCCGCGCTAATTAGCCGGCCTGTTATGAAAAGTTGGCAGATTGCGGATTTCTGGATACGCACGCCCACATATACTCTAAACTTTTCGTTGATGGGATGAAATAAACTTTATAATTTGGCCGGGTAGCCGCCTCTCGCTGAAGCGTTGCATCGCGTTAGCTCAAACTTGTTTAAAATAAAACTGCTTGTTTTCATTATTATTTGATGCATAAAACTGTACTGACCAGTTTGCGCTCAGCGTTTAGCGTGTACGAATACAATTACTTCGTATCATAAAACTGTGTCCGCCACCAGCCCTTGTATAGAGATACAAGCCTTGTATAGAGCACTGCTAGATACAAGCCTCCTCGTGTTCGATGTGTGATCTTAAAACGCCACCCTGGCCAAGCGGGTTGACGAATTTAGAGGTGGTGAGGTTCTACACCTAAAGGCTTTTTTACCCTCAGTCGCCTTTTACGACGCCCACGGGAAGAGATGTAGGTAGCGCTATTCTAAAGCCGGCCAACAGCACGAGGTCATTTTAAAGTTTGCATCAGTGTAATTTCAGAACTACTGAATGAACTTGGCTCATTTTACAAACGTAACCGAAATATAGACCCAAACTTTTATTTTACCATTTATTTGGATTTCAAAAATCCAAAAGCTCCCTAATATATTTCTTAGAAAATTCGTTAAAAATCAGCGTGATCGTTGGAAGTAGCTCCACGGAAATTCTTAAGAGACTCTCGCATTATATTTTAAAAAGAACAACAGATTTTCCGAGAGATTCTGCAAAAAAAAATATTTAAATATTATTAAAGGAACAAACGTTATTAGGGCGCCGTGTCTTTCACTCTGCTCGTGGACTTAACTAAACTGTTAGTCCACAATTTGTGTACACAGCATCGCATGTAGGGAGAGAGTGCACGCTGCATTCCCACAGCCACTGGGCGCACTCACAGAAGACTACCTTGAAATATACTGCATTTCCTACTTTATCGTATTTCCCCAATCAACGTACGTGTTTCTCCCAATTTATTCCTTAATATGCAAAGGTAAGTAGCGTATCCAGTAGGTAAGTATAAGGTAAGCAGCGCGTGCCAACGTTGTCAATCTGGACTAATGTTGGCATGTATTGCGGATGTCTACAGTATTCACTTACCGTCAGGCGGACTATATACTCGTCTACCACCTTTTTTCCATAAAAATCAAATTGAAAATACGCTAGCTTTTTTATTTCATGACAATCAGCTTGTTCAGTTCTACCATAAGGGTCGAACATTTTTTTTTCAATTCATGTTTTTTTATTGCGTTGCAACACATATATATAAAGGATCTTCTAATAGGGACTTCCGAACTTAGACAGTTGGTAGCGGCCTTCTTATTGAAGCTACATCTGTGAAATTGGCTGTCATTGGCTGTCAGTGAAATGGATATAGCGTTCAACAACATGTGCAAATGATAAAATTGTTTTATCAAAATGGGTGTTCTGTTCGGGCAACGTTCCGCGCGCTTCGCCCACTTTACGGTCGCCATAATCGTCCTACCGAGAGGACTATTCGCAGTGTGGTGGATAAATTTGAGTCCACTGGTTCAGTAAAAGATCAACCAACACCCGTACGTCGACGAAACGCGAGATCTGACGAAAACATCGCCGCTGTCCGTGAGAGTGTGCAAGAGAATCCTAGGCAGTCGATTTCGCGTCGTTCGCAAGAACTCGGCCTTTCGCAGACCACAACTTGGCGAATTTTGCATCGTGACTTGGGCCTGCACCCGTACAAAATTCAACTGACCCAGGAGCTAAAGGTAAACGACCATAGGCAACGACGTGTGTTCGCTGAATGGGCTCTGGAGCAGTTGGAAACTGACCCTAATTTTTATCGAAAAATCATCTTCAGCGATGAGGCCCATTTCTGGATGAATGGGTACGTGAACAAACAAAATTGTCGAATTTGGGACGATACCAATCCACATGACATCCATGAGCGTTCAATGCATCCCGAAAAAGTCACTATTTGGTGTGGATTTTGGGCTGGCGGCGTCATCGGTCCGTACTTCTTTGAAAACGACGTTGGTAATGCCATCACCGTCAACGGCGAGCGCTATAGGTCGATGATTAACAACTTCTTTTGGCCTAAATTGGATGATATGGACACCAACGACATGTGGTTTCAACAGGACGGCGCTACGTGCCACACAGCTCATGCCACATTGGACATTCTGCACGAGCGATTTGAGGGCATGGTCATCTCACGTGGAGGTGATGTGAACTGGCCACCGATATCATGCGATTTGACCCCATTAGACTTTTTTTAGTGGGGTTTTCTTAAGTCGTAGGTCTATGCGAATAAGCCACAAATCACAGCGGCCCTCAAAGCCAACATAACCCATGCCATCGGTCAAATTCAGCCTGATTTATGCGCCAGAGTCACGGAAAATTGGACATTTCGGATGCGCGCCACCCAGAGAAGCCGCGGCGGACATATGAACGATGTTATATTCCACACATAATGGCATCGATAGGCCTTTCAAACGAATAAAAAATTTCGATGATATCTCACACACACTTTGTTTTATTTAAATGGAAAGATAGGAAGCCCTTAATTAAAAGACCTATAAAAAGGAAAAGGACCTTTAAAAGCTTCCTATCTTTAAATTTAAATAAAACAAAGTGTATATATATATATATATCGTTGCAAAACAAACGATGCAGGATGAAACGATGGAAGCTCCAAAGCAAACTGTACGCGGCAAATAATATTATTCATTTTGATATATAATAAGTTTTCGTTACATTTATATTTCATTGTACACGACATAAATATAACATATGCAATATAAATACTTCAGAATATTATTTAGGTAAGTTACTAAAATATGATATGATATATATTTTGATTACCTCTGGGAATGTGACCGCGGAAAGGTTATCACATTCAACATCGCAATTTATCAACTCTTTATTATATGTACCTACAACTAGTAGCATGTGTGGGTAGCTTGATTCCCGTGGGATCTCCATAATGGATCTGGATAAAAGTTGATAACTTAAATGTTAACACGGCACATAAGCTATAACTATGTAAAGTTTCATTACAATCCGTCCAGTGGTTTTTGCGTGATTCACGTTCAGACAGACAGACGGACAGAGAGATACAGAGATGGACAGAGAGACACAAAGTCCAATAATTATTTTTATTTTCAGTGATACTCTGTATCATTCACAGTGAATCATGCAATTTTTTAAATACGAGTATTTGATTTACGATTTTATTATACGAGTGTGTATGGATTAATATTAACTGTAGTACTATACATGTGGTTACTTAATTGTATCATTCACATTATTGAAAAACAAGTGTTCGAACTTGGTGTTGTGAAACAGATAAGAGTCAACGTATGTCGGCAGTGATTTTTCATTCCATCCCATCCCTTACTCGCTGACAAATGTCAACTATCCTCGGACTGCTGTTGCCATGCTGCTGCTGCTGCTGTAGCTCGGACTGCTAACTAATGCTGCCATTCTTGCACATACTTTTAACATACTCTCTCCCTTAAGAATCACACTTAAGATTCACTTATGCGAATCTTCTCGTCGATACTAACCCGATAGAGTTTCGGCCCAATTTATGAGTTACAGAACAAAATTAAGATATTCAAAAGGATCATACTATACACACTAAAAAGGTAATAGTTATGAAGAATTCTCTATTATTGAACGTCCATTTAAGCCTTTAACGTCCCACTACAGGGCAAATGCCTTTCCTGCAGGGCACAGCAAATCACTAGGGCGTTTCGGGCCATAGTCCACCACGCAGGCCCAGTACGAATTGGTGGATACTCCAGATTTTTTTGTTTGTGGGTTTCCTTACGATATTTTCCTTCACCGTCGAGCTAGTGAAACTTAAATATTTGTATTTACACCCTGTGTATTTACACCCTTGGGAGATGAATTTTCAAAAATCATTTCTTAGTGCTCACCTACGTTATATAAGGAACTCCTGTGCAAAATTGTATGCTTCTAGAGCCACCGGTTTAGGGTGTGCGTTGTCCGTCAGTCAGTGTTAGATTTTTGTTAAGTAGACTTTTTTTTTTGTTTCCTACCACTAATCCCTAGTACCGAGTCCCAGCACTTATCGAGTGATAAAAGATAAAGGATGCTTTATAAAACCAATTTAAAAATTTCCTCGATTTATTCCATTCAATTTTTCCCTGTAAATATTTCGTTCAACTTCAAAGGCAACAAAATAAAACAAAATGTCGTTTGAAAAATTAACGGCTGAACTAAAAACAAAGGTCCAGTTATCGAGTTGCCGATAACTCGACACAATCTATTGTGATACAACAAACTTATACCTGCGTGTAGCTGGCGCCACCAGCTAGAAGTTTTGTTGAAATATGAGAAAATGAAACAATGTTAAACAATACACTGCCCAATGAACGCGTATATTCATCGCATATATTTTTGGCACTTTTTAGAGAAATGGCAGATGAGCAGAGACTGCTTTGTGGTTAGGTAAGCGGACGCTATTACCCAAAAGCATCTGTGAACCACGCTCACATTAGTCAAAAATGGCGAACTTTGGCACATTCCCAGATATACTGCCTAGCTTTAGAAAGTGTGTTATTAGGAATGTGTTATTCGCGATAAACTTGATACATAATCAACAAATTTGCAGTTTTTATGACATTAGTTACTCACGAAAATAGCATTTATTTATATTAAATCTAATATAGATAGATTGACAGGGTGGAATTGGTGAAATTAATCAATAAAATCAAAGAAAAGCAGCGACCAGCTTTACAAGTATCTATTTCTAACTGATATTAGACCAATAATATTAGGGTACCTGATATTAGGGCAAGTCACAATAATACATTTTAAATTGTATTCTATCACCGCGAATCGCATCGGATCTCTAAAGAGAATAGAGATAACACTCTAAAAGAATAATAAGTTGTTTAATTGTTATGCATTAGAGAGAACAGAGAAACTGTCGAGATTAATGGTTTGGGTTGTCACTTGCATATGGCCGTCATCATTTTAATTTGCGCCCTTAATTTTTAACTATCTTAATCACACGATGACTGAACGTCGTGAGCAAATCCAAATGTTCGATAAATGATAACGAAAATATTAGTATGTTCTACATTAATCCCTATTAGGCTCGCAAGGAGTATTATGTTAAGAAGTTCCCTCGGTGATGCCAATGAAAGTTTTTAGATTATCTTGCATGTATACGTGCAGACAGATATAATACAATAAGAAGATTAATTTAACTAAATATTCAACATTTAACAACTGAATAGAGGAGACAAACACGAAACAGCAGCGGTTAGTTCCAAATCCTGCCGCACGCAAAAATAACTTTGCCGGAGTATAAATCTCTAAAAAAACAAACAACTTTCATAACAGACAAACTCAGGGCCGTTTGCGCCAGTTGAGAACTTGTTAATGAAATTAAAAAAGTGGAAATGGCCCGGGATTTCTCAAGTTCATACAACTGTTTTGTTAAACAGAGAGTGAGTGAGATAGAAGATTGTATAAGGGGTGAAATCCAGGGTGGCAATCATGTTACGACCCTTTAAAATATGCAGAATAATTGTTTTTAATTTTGTACAATCTTTGCGAATCATAAATCTCAAAATGTATAAAAGAGGAAACGAATACATTTAAAGTACAATACATTTCCTAGATATAGGGAGATTCATGCAGGTACAATTACTTATTTTGTTGATACAACGAAATTGACTAGTTCTTTCCCTTGCGACTCCATGCCATACAAGCACGATAGTCTGACGAGTGTTTGTATAACGTACTGTCGAACACTAATACTGCAGTTCAACGTTATATCGTTCAACTGTATCGTTCAGACTAGGTACGATACAATCATGGCAAATACTAATGTAGCGACACAGCGTTCGATACACGACGACACGCTGTTTAATTTATGTTAGTTTTTCACAGAAGAGCTTCTTCTGCGTTCAGTTTCTCGTGTGCGTCCTGTGTCGAATGATCAGCAATCGTTAGGCGTCTTCTACTCTCCACACTAAGCAATTCAGTGTACGAAAATTATGTATCATATAATAAACATTATGTATTATGTGATTAAGCAATATAACAAGTTGGAGGATACTTCATAGTTTAGTTAAGTTACCTTCTAATATAACAACCAACTCATATTACAACCAATAACCTCTACACAACATCCTCTAATGAACTAATGAAACAGAATGAGAGATTAGTCGAATGTCAATTATACTCCATTTACTTATATCTACACATTATAACAAAGCATTGAATATTTAAAAAACAGAGAGTGTCCAAAACAATATTTTCTGGATTTTTTATCTCTCTGTCTGTTTGAGTTTTACCTACGTATAAGCCTTATGAAGGCGTTTAATTTTGAATCGAATATAGTATAGTGAGGGGACAGCCCAGGTGACTAAGCTACGAGTACGAAAAATATAGCTACGGCCTAATGAAGCAGAATGTAATCAACGAAGTGGCGCCATCGAACAAAATCGATGTCTGTCTGAAAGCGTATCACGTTAAAACCGCTGGACGGATTCTAATGAAACGTGGCACAGTTATAACTAATATACTAATATTTAGGTTCCTATTAAGTATGAAGTTCCTACGGGAATCAGAATTTTACGCGATCGAAGTCGTTTTCACCGCTAGTTTCTAATCATCGTCACGTCGGTCAAACGTTATGTCGATCAAACAGCCTTCGCGCAACTGTATATCGACTTCCATTGTACAATCTGTAAAAAGGCACGATGACAAACACAAACTTCAGCAGTGAAGATAGGACTAAGAAGCATTTAAATTTACAGTTCACCTTATCAGTATATTTTCTCTTCTACAGCTAATAAGCATCATCATTACAAAGATGATACAGTAGCACAACTAATTTTACAATAATTATCGACGCTTGACCGTGGTTTATCACCAAATTGACAGTAGGGTTGTCACTCGTGGAGTGAAATGCACGCATCACTGCGAGCGTAATTATTTTTTGGAAGTTGGATCAAAGTTTCATTATCGAGCTCACTGTAAGAATTTATTGCCGCTGTACCATTAATGCATTTTGAAAATTGCGTTCATTTTGGACTGAGACTATTTATCGAAAATTGCAACCTTTAAACTTACAAATATTGACTTTCTTAAATTTTAGTCTAAATGGTGGTAAATAAAAATGGCGGTGCCAATTCAAGAAGTCGATAGAAATTTGCTCTAAGCTCTTTCTAATTTGCTCTTTGTAGGACATTCCGCATTGTCGTACATCAACGTATGCCCATAATCCATTACCTATAATAATAAAATTGAGATATAAATGCAAATTAAAGTAATTTTAAATCAAATTGAAGAAAATTTCACATATTTTTTCTTTAAATTTCATAGCCGTTGTTTTTTTTTTACTCGAAGAAGGTGGCAGACAAGCATACAGTCCACCCGGTACTAAGTGGATACTGTCGCCCATGGACATCCGCGGTACATGCCAACTTAATTTCAGAATGAAGTGTACGATGGTTTATACAAAATGTATGCAAATGATTCAGGAGGATTTTTGCAATGTTATGCGCTGCTGTCCGACTCATCTTAATATGCGCGAACCTTAAAGGCGTTTGTTTGTATATGTTTTCTTGACTGGTCACTACTATGAATGTTTTATTTCCGTCTATATCACACAGTTCTCTGAGGTAGGCAACCCCAATGAGCACCGAATGCTCTAATAACCCTAACTGTCTGCGCCTGTGTGAGTGAAATCAGTGGCGTGCATTGGTTCGGATACTTGGTAAACAGTACAGACCGTATGCAGATATAACTACTTATATAAATATTGTTTATAATCGACTGGACAATGCTGGGAGCACTAACAACACTAGCGTGCACGCTAGGGTAGGTTAAGCGTAGAAAAGTATTAGTGAAATGGCAAGCTTTTCTTATTTACTTATATGAAATACACGCCACTGAGTGAGATAGAGGAGTAGTGATATTTTAAGTGTTTGTATAAAGATCATTTACTGTGCGCTGTATTGCGTGGCCCTAAAACAAATTTGACCATTAGCAAGTTCGCGAGTAAATCTGCGAGGCAGTTAAAAGCACCTGACCCCACCGCGACCTCTTGAGTTATAACTTTCGACTTTTTTCACTTACAGTTAAAGTTGGAGTTTTCCAAGTGGCAATAATCTTGGCGCTGATTAATGTTTATTTTGACGCACCCCCTATCGACTAGCGTTTGAGAGCGACTCATTATGGGAGAGTTTAATAAGTAAAGCTAACATTTATCGACAAAATAATATATGACTTTATTAATCTCTAAATAACGTATCAATCTCTATATACGAAAAGCACTAAAGTAGAAATTACGTTAACAGATTATTATTTCCGTAACATCAATAGTTTTTTTTTTTAGTTCTACAACTTAGCACCCTAAACTAATTAATAACTAAAGTAATTGAAAGACAATGTTCTATACATTCCCACATTAATACTCTTTCTAATAAAAAGAAAAGTATAAAAGAGACATGAGGTTACAGACAGACAAATAGACAAACATATACGTCAAACATATAACATCCTTCCTCTTTGGGTCTGGGGTTTATTAAAACGTACCTTCTATTCTAGTTTCTTAGTAGATGTGACGTTGATGCTACGTCTGACCTTTCAATCTTGATACTTGAAATATAAAAAAAAATACTAAGTTTACAAATAGTTTATTGCAATCGCTTTTAGGATTTGCGACATCGTTACTCCGGCACCAATATTTTTTAAAATAATAATGTTTAAAAACATTTCTTCCACATTATTTTATCATCCGTAACATAGTCAGCAATTCGTATTTATTTACGAAGAAAACATGCTAAATTACAATTTGTGAAGAATGCTAGGTTATCATAATTATTCGCGAAATAGCAATTTGTGACTCAAATACACATTTACTATATGTGTACTTTCCAAAAATAGATACAGTAGTTAATATTACAGTATGAGCACAAATGCTATACAGATGAGAAAATGCATCCTTATCTGAAGAAATTCTCTACACTAAATAATTTGTCGCGCCATATCTTCTACTTTTAGTAGGAAAATGAAAAAAAAAAAATTGCCAGTTCTTTAGGGACTCTTAAAAGTAAATCAGTACAACTGTCATACATTAGTGTCCAATAACTATCGGATAAAAAACAATACAACCCACAATTTGGCAACAAATGCGGTGCGTGTAAAAACAACTGATTCTACAATGGTTGTAACCACAGTAGTATAATGTAACAGTAACCATGATAGCGCTATTCTTAAATTTATGCCAGACTGGAACGAGGGTTCTCACTCGCGTCTAATAAATAATAAATAAACAACAAAGCTTCATCAATGTAAACTCGTTTATCATGCGTAGATACTTGTCGAGTCTTTATATAGGATAATTTTTCTGCCTCTTAAACCGAGAAAGTGTAAGTTCTCACGAGAAAAATTCGCTTCACATGTGGATTTCAATGTTCATATGTTCACATTTCGATCTCACAATCAACGGACAATTTTTTTTCAGTGAATATTATTATTATTTATATTTGCGTTTAACGTATTTATATATTACATTATGTTTTAATTCTAAGATAGTTTTGTTACTGATATAATATGAATATGAACGTGGTATGAATGTAAGGCACAGATAAATTATCATGTACATTGTACGTACATAGTAGGTACCAAACTGTTTCGTTGTCTGTATTGTGGTTCCAACGTTTTGCTGGCTCCCTTCCATTTCCATTAGTGAATGTTTAGCCAAAGTGTTTCCCGAACTTGGGCCCATTAGGCGTGGCCGTTTCCTTTTTGTCTTTGCCTCTAACTAACTTTTTTTCATTTGTTTCCCGGACCCTAAGTGTTTTTTTCAGTATGCAAGTTTTGGCATGACTAGTGGGATTCAACTTGCCAGTTTCTGACAACTTTACTTGTATGTACTCGTATATTTACTTATAACTGTGCCAAAATATTATATTTATTTAGCTTCTAACTCGTATTCCAGGGTAAAAATCAATTTAGAAAGAAATATTTACAGATTTATAGCATTTGAAGCCTCTACAACCGGGGTTTAAATCGTAGGTAGCTGCAATTCGTTTCAGCAACTGACAGCCATCTCCAAAAAGCTATGCACTTGTCACTATAGTTACATCACTATACTGATGTAACTATAAATAAATATAACTATAAGTAAATGAGTATTGCTTTATTGCAGACCACAGATAAAAACACAACACAATAGGTACAGCAATGCGAATACAATATCGTATACATAGACGTTCTTATCGCTAAAACCGATCTCTTTCAGATAACCTTTGGATTACAGAATTAATGAAAAATAACTGCCATGTTTAACGAAAAATGTGCCCTGTGGTGTCGACCAGCTACAGAATAACACCAGCTCATCTCTTTTGCGTATGTTGTAAAAGGCGATGAAGGGATAACAAAGCCGCTACCACAAGCGCTGAGGATCTACACCACCTCAAAGACTGTGGACTCGCCAAGTCACTTGGGCAGCGTGGCGTTTTAAAGACGTAACATCCCTCATGTACAAACAAGACAATATGCACTGAAAGGGCGTTTAATAATAATAAGCAAAATTTTACTTCTACTAAAATATGTAAATTTTATTACGTCACACCGACGCCGTTTTCCTGTCCTAAAACACATACATCTTTAAATAATTATTATCCCCCCACCCCCGAAAGTCTTTTTCACTGCACGTATGGCCACCATTATCTTGGCCAGTGGCAGTTAGTGTCCACCTATTGTTGAAGAGCTTTCGTTAATTAGGCGATAATACAAACGGTACAAGATGTATCTTGTATATAGATATTAGTATCGTGTTTAGACTGTGTGTATATAGATATTAGATATGCTTATATAGTCAAAAGCATATCTAAGCAAGAGGCTATACTTGACCTGTATACTACAACTTAGGATTATATAATCTGTGCTACAAGCATGAATAGTAAAGTAATTAAGTGTGGCGTAACGTAATTTAATCAAGTGTATAAATTGCTTCTGTTATGAACTGGGTAAACAGCCTATTCACCTTTAAGCTTTCATAGTTTTAATGCAATATGAATTTATATCTAGTCAGTTTGCTGGAACGGCTTATTATTTAGAGTTAGCTGTTTAATAAGCTTACAGATTATATCATCGAGGTAAACAAACACGACTGCTAGTATGGTAACCGTAGGGGGTAGGCGGGGAGTGCATGCTACATTCCCACAGCCGCTGGGCGCACTCGACTGGCCATGTTACTCTTCTCTCACAGAAGACTACTCGTATCTGGCCAATAAACATACGTGTTTCGGTAGTGACTGAGATATGCCAGAGCTCATTCCCATCCCATCCTATCCCTCCCCATTTTCTCAAACCTTAATTCTCATTATCTCATTCCTTAATCTGCAAAGGTAGGCAGCGCATCCGGGTGCGTGTCAACGTTTATCATTCCGGACTGATGTTGGCATGTATCGCGGATGTCTATAGACGACAGTATCCATTTACCATCAGGTGGACTGTATGCTCGTCTGCACCTTTTTTCTATAAAAAAACATTTTTATCCACTGCTGGACATTGGCCTTCCTCCAGCAGTCGCTAATGCACCGTCCGCAATTCCAGTGGATATGCGACGGTAACGACTTACCATCACGTAGGCCGCTTGCTCGCCTTCTTTACTATAAAACTATCCCCTATTTTCACCCCACAGTACCCTACAGTAAGAAGTCACAAGACGTCGCGGTTTGTTGATCCATTCATATCATAACTCAGCCGGATCATATCCATATAACGTGGCCGCCCCGCCCCGCACCACGCCCCCCGCCTCCGCATGGGGCTATATAGATGTCCCGCCGTTCCAGTTGCCCCCCGCGTCTCAAGTCTTCCATTTAACAAGAGTAGACGAAGGTGAATGTATCGGTAGCGACTCCTGCTCCAGCCGCGGCTGTCAAGGATGCCGATGGTTTCATCCTAGTGAAAGGGAGGAGTCGTCAACGTCGCGATCAGAATAAGCGAGGTATTGTTCCCGCAGAATCAACACACCACGGTAGGTACCGACGGACGACAACGTTGGAAAACATTAAGCGGCACATTGAGAAGAGACACCAAGGTCGAGACGCGCCGCTGAAGTTGGAGCTGCGTCAGCTAGAGTCTAATTTTAGGTCTAGCAATTTTAAGATCTATAAGCTCCGGGTTGTAGCAGTTCATCAGAAATTGTTCCTCAGTCCTGACTTTTGACTTTTTTAAGGAAATGAGAGCGAGCAAGAATAAAATCCGTACTTGTTACATTTATTATTTTCTATGTATTCTAGGCTAAGCTTATGGGCTAATGCTAATTTTATGGGCCTTAATTGCCTGAAATAAACTTCGTCGTGGATGTAGGCAACAATATGCACCTGTGCATAGGTAGGTACCTATACTTTAATTTTACCTGAAGAGATCATCTCGATTCTAACGTCGTACTCGCATATAACCCCACATAGGCCCCGTGATTTATGTACGGTGTCGCAGCTCCATACGAGATGTTAAAATCTTCCTAATACCCCAAGACGCAGTTAACACGAATTAAGATTGCCGAACACGTGTCGTGCGGGCGGAGTTAAACGACGGTTAATCACGATTTCGGAGGGGGAGGGGATTGCGTAATTAGCTGTTGTGAACTCGCATAATTATCTGCGATTATGGCTATCCGATGGCGGTAATGAGGTATTTAACGCTGTATGAGATGTGTTAAACTATTCTGTTTCAACATTAACTCAGGTGATAGGGGTGATAGGGGTGATAGGGTTCACTCCAGGAATTGATTAGTGATAAACGTAAATAAAATAAGAAACTCTGGAACAATAAATAGCACTCACTAAACTAACTATTAAAGAGGTAAACTGTGCAACACGTTCCAATCCAATTTATCCGAAATGTAAACAAACGCGGCCTTAAATTAAATAGTGAGGTGATAATTGTTTACATATCCATAATTTGCTTCAACGAGACTGTGATGCCTTTTTTTTGTACCAGGGCAGAAGAGTGTTAGTAATTATCTAGGTTACATATTTCGAGAATTTTTAAATATACACTTCCAGGCCAAATATGTCAATTTAGATAATATTTCTGTATAAAAATAAAACTACCCATAAATTAAAAATGACTATGAGTGCGCCAATTTTTCAACAACCTCTAAGTTTCTACCAAGACCATTAACCCAAAATTCCCAAGGCTCAGCTCAGAAATCATATTTCATAACCTCCATGAGGATAAATTGAATTAAGAGATGACGATAAAAGTGTAATTACCATAAAAATTGCGTGTAGTCCGTGTAAGATAAAAGCGCGGGAAATCGTTGGGAGGGGAATGAAGTTGAGAGGGGAATGAAAGGGCGGGAAACAAGGATAAAGGACTGGGACCTACATAATTATATTTAAGGGTCACAGAAAGAAATAGTATTAAGCTATCCTTGTTCCTCGAGCAATTGGGGAATTCCTTTTCCTTATTGGGTAAATATAAATAAATGTAAGTGTAATTCAATAGAATGGGAAATTTTCCACTTTGTTTACTATCCTAAAGTGTATCTGAGCATACTCGTACAATCTATGGTAGATACTGCAATCTTTTCTAGTTCTAATATTTTTACTTTAATACAAAATTTTCGTTCTATTATTGTATAGAGTATAATTAGATATCCTTTATTTTGCGATTAAACATAGAAGAGAACCAGAAAAATACAAGTAATTTAGTACAATCGACGGCCTTATCGCTAAAGTGATTTCTTTTAAGCAATCTTCAGTAATAAGTAGACGAATTAGAGTTTGATTGTGCAATATAGAAGTCCGTACAAAACCAGCCGTTCAGTATCCATGGTGGACATGGACCTTCTCATGCAGGGCCGTCTTAAGTCTATTCTGCGCCGGGGTGCGGGAGTGTATCCTAAGACAGTCAAACATCCTATTGTGTATCCTATGACAGTCAAATATCCTATTGTGTATCCTATGACAGTCAAATATCCTATTGTGTATCCTATGACAGTCAAATATCCTATTGTGTAATTGTTTACTATAGCGTTATATTTTTTCATTACCTTTAAAAGGTGAGCGCCCGGGGTGCACCGCACCCCTTGCACCCCCTGGTAAAGACGGCCCTGTTCTCATGTACATTGACGTGTGTATGAGGGATGTATGACCCTAAAACGCCACGCTGGCCAAGCAGGTTGACGAGTGCACACTTTTTGAGGCGGTGTAGTTCCACGGGGCTTGTAGTAGCCGCTCTGATATTATTAGTAGTACTATTCTATAGGCGGCCACACCGATATTTTCATTCATTCGTTTAATTTAGATAACCAACAGAGGTAACAATAAACAAGTATACATCTAAAAAGTAAAATGTTCTGCTGCTTATCAGATTATCAGCGATTCAAATTACATTCATAGTAAGCCGAAACAAAATTAGTACATATGATATATGAAAAGAACTGGTTAATTTAGAGAAAATAAAAGTATTAATTATAATTTAAAAAACAAAACCGTAGAAAAGGAAAAGTCATGAGAGGCAATTTGAAAAAGTTTTTTGTTTAAATTTGTACAATTTATCATGAAATATATCAAGGTCAGCGGGGCTGATCGAAAAGTTTTAATCGTTTAATAATAATATTGTTATATAAGTTATTACTCATTTTACTGAAAAAGTTTTTAACAATAATTTATTACTCTAATTTTCTTCCGATAGCCACTAACGGGTGTTATTTTTGGAAAGCAGTTGTTTTTTTTTTATTATGCCTGAAACTAATCCCTTCAATTTCTTTGAAAATGCTTGGGTTTTAAGATAAATTGTCTGTCTTTATTAAAGGTAAAACGCCCCAACCTCAGAAAAGGATAATGTTAAACGAAGATGGATTATATTTCAAAAGGTCACAGGGTTTAATATTTTTGTGCCTTTTTCATTTTTTACCTTAGACCAGGATTTGTTACTTGCCAAGCAATTTCCGGACTCAATGTTCGAATATTTTTTTCAGACAATACGCATCATTTTATTTTTAACTTATATTGTAGACTGTTAAATATAAATTTCTAAAACAGATTTATATATTTAACAATTTATTGTAAACACAAAACACGAAATAAATAAAAGGGGAAGAAAAAGAAATTATGTACGTCTTGCACTTAAGGGATGCTTATCTCCTGCGGAAATTTCATCCAGCAGACCTGGAAAAGTCAAGTCAAGTCAATAAGTCAAGATAGAAAGGCAGGCGTATTGAGTACCGAAAATATGTATGTCTGTATAATAGTACCATAATGCTAACAAAATACATAAACAATTTAAACATCTATATACATGTGTAATATTATATATAAATACCGTTACAACGAAGAAAAATAAAATACATTTGACTTTGGAATCTGTCGTTATCACGTGAATAATGAATGTTTTTTCTCATTTTGACATCAATCATTATTAAATATTGTACTAATATTAAAATGGAGTGGGGTGATCACGAAAACCGTATTGCTGTAATTGCATAACACAAAGTAGGCACAAAGAGCCAAATACAATTTTTAAAACTCTCCATCCGCTTATTATTAGCCGAATATTTGTGTACGGGGCTTTAGGTGATGTGATAAAAAAATGTCTGGCCTTCCACGCACTATTCGTACTAAACAGACGATTAAAGCTAATTAAGGTGAGAATCAGAAGAAATCCCGTCCGGAAGCAAAAGATTTTATCCAGAGAGATGAATATACCACCCATAACCATGCCACGTACTTTAAAAAATGATTTAGGACTTGGTGCTTACAAAAGGCGTACTGATAATTTAAAGAAAAATAGGTCAAAACAACTTCTTCGGCGGCGCAAGGGAGCTCACAGACAAATCTTATTTACGGACGAGAAAATGTTCACCATTGAGGAACATTTGAACAAGCAGAATGATTGAGTTTATGCTTATAACTCTAGAGAAGCTGCTGAATTGGTCAATAGGGTGCAACGTGGCCATTATCTGTCTTCAGTGATGGTTTGGCGGCATGTTAGCTATCAAGGAGTGATTGAACCAATTTTTTGTGAAATAGGTATTAAAACGTCGGCTCAAGTATATCATGACAAGTTTCTTGAAAAGGTCGTAAAGCCTTTTAACAACACCCTGTTCGATAACCAAGAATGGTTCTTTCAGCAAGATCAGCACCAGGTCATAAGGCTCGCTCAACACAGACGTGGCTAGAAAGGAATATTCCCGACTTCAATAGAGCTGAAGACTGGCCATCGTCTAGTCTCGATCTTAATCCGCTCGATTATGATTTATGGTCTCTTTTAGAGAGCATGGCATGCTCTAAACGCCATGATAATATTGAATCCCTAAAACATTCCATAAGGTGCCACCCTTCCCATGGAAAGGGTGCGTGTTTCAATCGATAACTAGCCACAATGTTTGAAAGATTGTATAAAAGCAAATGGTGACCATTTTGAATAAACGTTTTATTTCTAAAATAACATAAATTCTTCTAATAAAATGATAAAGTAAAAATAAAAGTATCAATGTTTTATTTAAATCCTAGAGGCTTTCCACCACCACCACAATCCCAAAATTTATTAGGATATATTGATGTCCTAAAAATATTTTGCACAAAAATACTTCATCAGCAAAAATCATTGTCGCAATCATTTCTGTTCGCTCATACTTCATACCCCTAGTTACGCTGAGCCCGGAGACAATTTTTATTTGAATATGAAAAAGTAATTCGGTCCGGGCAGGTTTTAAGGGGGGCTATAAATTAAGCCAGCACAATACACGCTGTATAAATCGCTGTCACGTAAGAATGTCGCATTAGGTGCTTGCAGGGTGTTGAGAGGATTTCGGGGTAAGAGGGGAAGTGACACAATCCATAGCAGTAACGGTAATCCATTTACATCCAGTTTGAAATGAGCTTAACGCACACAGATGTATAATATACAAGACGCTTTGGGGAGATGCGCCTTCGACGATTAATAAATCACATAGACAACAACATTATGTTATCAAGCAGAGTATGGTGCCGGTCGACACCACAAAATGTGCAAATATAAATAATTAATGAATCAATCACACAATTTTTAATGAGAAACCTTTTTTTAAATACATCTGTTGTTTACCAGCGTTACACTAGATAAGTACTCGTAAGTACTTTGATTTAAACATTAACAAAATAATTCGCATTATTCGATAAAAAAAGATAAAAATAAAAAAAGAGATAAGATAAAATCCCAATTAACTGTGTTACCCTTCCCTCACAGAAGACTATCATAAAATTAATTATGAACGTGCTTCGAAACTGAGTGGAATACTCTAGAGCCCAATTACCATCCGACCCTATCGAGTGAAGAGTACAATGGTAAAACAGAAGTTCCTCATACCATTATACTCCGTACTCCCCATCCCATCACATCTCCCCAAGGATAAATGGGATGAGGAAAACACCTCGTCTAGTTATACTTCCTAATCCTTATCCTTTCCAACTGTTTCAAGCTCCATTACTAAATCTCTAAAGGTAAGCAGCTCATTATAGGGCGTGCCAATGTTTGTCATTCTGAATTGATGTCGGCATGTATCCATTGGCAACAGTATCTACTTACAACGAGGTTGATCTGTCTGCTCGTCTGTCACCTTTCCACAAAAAAATATAACAGAGTTAAATATAAAAATACGCTGTATAGCCATATAATGTACAGTGGGCTAATGATATTATTGAACACAAGTTGAGTTTTAATTTGACATTTCTAAAACAAGTACGATTTTTGCTTGGAAATCCAACTTGTCAATTTATAAATTAGAATACGAATCAAACGCGGAAATTACTCACCATTTTCATGGGCCCACCATCAGTTTAATGTAGAATATAGCGAGCGAAATATTTAAATACGTTGAAATTACTGACGTTTTTGAACGTTGTTACTTAACAGCCCTTAAGATTTCTGAAGACATCTTGACTTGCCCTACCGCTTTCCCTTCTACACTGTGGTGGCAATAACAGTGGCACGCCACACTGAGCTGCTGGAGTTTGTTATTGCGTCGTATTATTTATGTCCCTGGCTAGACCATAGGTGACAGCCATTTCAGTCGGCCGCTGACCTTAGCAGGGTATTTGTCATGGATGCTATGACAGTCATAGCCGTTACTAAGTTTCCCCGTGTCAGGGGGTAAAGACAAATAGGTCGTTCTTGGCTATATTGCACAGCTGTGCTGTTCTGCTAGCAGTAATTACTGAAGATAACACAATTTGTATATTTTTTAATTATTTTGCTTGTTAACATTCGATATTTCAGTTTTTAATGTATCCATATGTACAACACGTTATAAATTCTGGTCCTCCTTAGATAAAAAGCGCACAACTGCAATTTGAGAACATTCGAGGAAACTGCAAAAATCTTTCGTAAGATTTTAATTAATTTAAAACCAAGCTAGAAATTTGGAGATATGGATAAAATAAAAATACAAAAAACAAAAATTATTATTATCTTTGTTTATTTTTAGTTTCCAAATATAATGTTACTAATGATTTCGTTAACAAAATTACCAATACATTTTCTTCCTAAGAGCGCAGAACTAACTTATTAAAAATCGAAAAAATGTGAGAATGATTATCGCTATAGTGCATTGGATATAACTGTTAGCGTCTCAGGGATAATTTCTAGCATTTCATCTGACATTAATTTAAAATTTCTGATATGTTTTTGGATGTATGTATGCATTTTGTATTTGTTTGGAATTTCTGTGTTATTTCTCGAATGTATAAAATATAATAAGGTAATATTTTAATTTTTCGGAGCCGTATTTTAATATGCCCTGAAGATACAAAACAATAATAGAGTAAAAAATAGGTCGGAATAATACTTTGCAGTCAATAATAATACCTAAATAATAATTTGCCTAATAATAATACCTCGGAATAACAACATTTTTTTAATTGCCTATACTCTGTCCTGTTCCAAATGTTAGTATCAAATTAATTAATAGATTCAAGGTAATGTGCGTCGTATAAATAAAGTATATTTCAGAAGAATTACACCGCGAGCGCAATAAAGTATAGATATTAGCGTCTTTATTGGCAATATGCTATGTTGTGTATTCTCCATTATCTACTCCTCATAATCTGAATCACAAGAATATGTGATTTCTGGGAGAAAAATACCTCGTATGCTTAGTACATTGAATAGAAAGAACAGATTGATACGTGTAAATATTTCGTTTTCACATTGCATTGCAGCAATCCGTTATTCGTAGCAATAAGTATTATTAATTAGATTTAGTTATCTGGGATGTTTGTCTATCTTGAATAGACCATCCAACCAGAGAAGTCATACTTCAAACTGGGCAGCATTTGGGAAAATGTGTCAGCTCTTCTCGTCATGTTTACCACAGTGTTTGAAGACGAAAGTCTTCAATCACTGCGTCCTGCCAGTTGTGACGTACAGTGCAGAAATATGGCCTCTAATCGAACAAATACAAGCTCCTTTGTAGCTCATTATCAACTTATTCCAAGGTAATCAGTGGCGCTAACTGCTACCATAACATTGTGGGACATACTTGTTCTTTCAGATAGAACAACAAATTTGAACCTTAAAGCCACAGTAATGACTTAAACATGGACAAAAAATGTATACGTGGGAGCAATCCGATCGCTAATGTTTTACTTACATCACTAATCTACTTTTAGGTTCAAAATACGAACAACATTGACTGACATTGTATGAAATTTTCAGTATTTGAAATAAATAAGGAGTAATAATAATTTGACGTCCACCTAAAAGCTAAAGGTGTGATTCACATCACGTAAAGCTAAAGTAACATCTGTCAAATTTGCACACGTTGAAAGAACTCTTTACGCCTGAGTGAAGACAAGAACAGAATACACAACATTGGAAATTTCAAACTGTATTCGTAAATGACAGATTCTTTTCTAAATAATATTTATTTTAGAAATCCTCTATATTTTCGTTCTGTATTTTATACAAATGAAGTACTCTTATTTCTATAATAGGTGCAAACTATTGGAATTCATCGATTGTGTGCTATCGACAGTTTTGAGACACAACAAGAAAAATATAGTCGAACCTTTTACTTAACAAAACATTTGTGTTTATTTTTTACATCGGCCTCAAGTGTTTGCCGCTTGTAACCGCTATCCGATCGTATGTTTATCCTTCTTGCTTGTTTAGTGGATAAGATAAAGATATAACAGTATTTATAGCATATTTCTCTGTATTTGTCCTTATCATAAACGTAGCATTTGATATTTGTTGAAGTAGCTCGTTCTGTGATATTCTCTTTATAAATATTACAGTTTCCCAAAGCTACGCCCTAATTAAGCCGAGGTCCGTTCCTTCCGCCGGTCTACAGGCAGAGGAGCCCTTAGGTTCATTGCTGCACACGCCTTTTGCTCCGGGCTGAGTGCCTTCTGCGCTCGCCCTAAACTATAAAACTATACATGTCTGGTGACTATTTACAGGTATTAATTTATTTAAAAAACAGGTATTTATTTACAATTATATTATTCAAATTATATAATGTTTGCGGCAGAATTCGAGATCGTTCACTGATATTTTTTTTTTACACAAGTTCCTTGTAATCCAATTCCTGAAATTCCAGAAGACCTCGGCCAAGTAGCCCGGAAGATTCAATTAATAATTTAATGAAAGACTTTTTTTTCGACTTTTTGCCTTTCAAGAGTCACCGGACATGTATGGTTTAAGGCAACCGCAAAAGGCGCTCGTGGTTTATTTCCAATACTAGAACGAAGTCCAGCATTGAGCGAATGCGTATACTGGAAGAAATAACCTGTGCTGTAATCCTTGTATATTCCTTTCTGTAATCCTATCTGTCCAAATATATCCGAATGAATATCTTTGTCGGACATGTCGAACGCTAACACTGCGCGGATCGCCGGAGGCCGCCCCTAATATCTTTCTTGTTACAACCCCAAATCTATTGTTCATTTGATAGACTTTATTAAATAAGGATCCGCCGCCTGGCAACATGTGGCTGAACCTCCGGACAATCGTATATAACTTTTATATATATATATACATACTTTTATATATATATATACTTTTTACGCCATTTCCTGATGTTTGGACACATTGGGCCCATGTTTTTATTGAAAACGTTGCGTTAGAAAATATAACAATAAAAATCGACACAGGAAAAGAAAAGTTAGGAACTGGGGCGACGCCCTCTCCTATCAATTGAACTAATTGGGTTAGTTGACGACGAATGTTATTTTGGTAGATGGTACGGCCGGCTTAAATCAGAATTGGATACAACCCACATGTAGTTTTAAGTTGCTGGAGCATTTTGCAAAATACATAAACCAAAAATTGTGATGAAGTACAATATGTATATGATTTCCAAGATCTTAATTTAAGTTCTAAAAGCGTTTTGAATGAAAAAAATATTTACAATATTTTAATATATTGTCACATAATTAGTTATTCATTGTGAAATAAAGTATGATTGTGGGTTGGATCCATTCTGATTAAAGTCGGTCGTATTATAGACGCGATATACTTATAGAGGTTTAAATAAAAAATATTTGCATTTTTAAAAAATTGAGTTTCTGTCCTTAAAACTAACAATTTATGTTCCACTTTATTCTGAACAAAATATTTTAAAATTTATAAAATCTACTCACTATAATAATATGTATTCACTATATGCTAGCTACTACGAGCAGCAATACTTACACGTACACTCCGTTCATAAACATTTTAGTAATTAATGACAATAAAGGTCAACACACACAGAACACGGCTACGACTCCGTGTAACGGGATGGAAGAAGCGCGGCGACAACAGACAGAGGAGAGGCGACGGGAGCACAGAGCGGTTGTAGCGCGGCAGTCGGCTGCGTCAAACGTATTTCGAAGAATGAATACGCCAAACGAGCAAAATTTAGAAAAATAACATGTACCGATTCACAGGAAGAAAATTATTTGCTGTTTGAAGGAAAATAAAAAGGAAAATTTGGGTTCATGAAATACATACTATAAGACATAAACTTTGAAATTACCCATTGTTTGTGTAGGGAGTTCGAATCCTTTCCAGACAAATTTTATTATTTCCATGTGTTGAAAATCTGTTTCAATTTAATATAATATCACTATAATTCTGAGCATTTATGTTAAAAAGATATTTTTTCTTTCACATCGATTAGTTGAAAGGCAAAATGATTTAAGCCACATACATTTCACTTTCAAGAGTATACTTTAATATGAATGTTTTACGGTCTAGATTATATAGCAGTATGTCGGTTAAGTCATTTCCCCTATCAAAATGCAACACACCCAATCCGTTCGCGCCACACACTGACAACGAACTCTCGCGCTGCACTCAGCGTGACATGTGCTATGGCTTCCCGTACATTACAACCGACCGGCTCAGCCGCGTTCTGTGTGAGGTAACATTAATTCAAATCGGCGAAAGCGTCCGTCTGCGCTTATCGGCCAGAGGTGTCGGTATGGCGGAAGATGCGCTGACGGACGATCGACCGCCGGTCTTCCGTCGCGTGCGACCGTTCCGTCTTCGACTTGATGTGCCGTGACAGTTAAAATAAAACTGCACCCGCGTTTTATTTTCTGTTTGTACTGATGGTTGACTGGTAGAGAATGTCATTAGGCGTTTGAACACTTAAATACTTGTGCAATGAAGTTTCAGTAAATAAATCAATATATTATTAACTTATATTTATATATTTCTCTGTTGTTCACAGGTACAGTGGCATCACTACTCCTGACCCTCATTTGCTCTACGATAAATATCTATGACATCATACTGAGGTAAAATAATTTATTTACATATGTAATAAGTTGAGATGTGTAAATTGACTGCACGAAAAATACGCTGTAAACCCCCATTTTTTACCAATTCTATTTTCCTTAATAGTTCACGCCTCGCGCACACAACAATCGTTGTTATTGTAATAGTCAAATTCTCTGCGGCCATCCATATCAGATAGAAATACTGAATAACTACGGCTATTTTCAAAATTTTGAGAGAAAAATATTATTATTGCAAAATTGCTGGTCATTTGGTGTCCGCCAGCTTTAGGATAGCACCAACCCATTCCATGCCGTGCGATAGAAAGCGATTATAATTGGGCCGGTCTAATATGACATATGACGAACCATATAATCCATCGATGTTTCAAGAAAACGACGTTTAAAATTGATCGAGTTATACCACCACACGATACTAATATCCCAGTGGACGGTAAAAGGGCTCTGGCTACGGATATTCGTTGCAGGAACCAATTAAGTACCGTAAAAGGGTTAAGTAATCGTAATATCATAAAGATTAAAACTAAACAAATTAAACGTCAATACAATAAAGATTTTTTTTAAATATTCGATAACGTAATATTTTAAAAGTAGATACCTTTAATTTTAATAGCCAAGTTATCTGTCTTCATCGCTCAGCACTAAATATTTCCCCCTTCTCTGCTAATATCCACTAGTACCAATAGTAAATCCCTCGAAACCTCAAATGAAACTTTACTAAAAGAACTGCAAACGTCCCGATTTTCTTTGAAATCTTGTCTGATAAAACATCTGATGGTAAACGGTCAGAAGGCGGACATTTTGTGACAGATACAATCAGTAACTGATTAACTTAAAATTAGAATTAAATCCCCCATATAAATAAAGTCTAAAGTCGAATGGTCGGATAAGTAACAATGTACATATAGTTCTTTCATATCACCAAGAGGTCATCCATAAATTACGTCACACGTTAAGGGGGAGGGGGAGGGAGGGGTTCAACAAAGTGTGACATCGTGTGACAAGGGGGAGGGGACGAGTCATAAGCTTCGTGACGTCACATGTATAAATCTAAAATATTAAAACTAAACTTCAACTCTTAACGAAAAACTTTAAAATATTACTAAGTATATCAATATTATTATAAGTTTGTTTTAATTTAATAATTTCTAAATTTAAAATTGCAAAATATGTGACGTCACAGCATGGGTGGGGGGGGGGGTCACACAAATGTGACCACCTGTGACAAGGACGGGGGCGGGGGAACTACAAAAATCATGAAATTCGTGTGACGTAATTTATGGATGACCCCCAAGGCATGTTACGTTCAGTAGTGGTTGTGCTCGGATATGTACATTGTTTTAGTGTGTGCCGCAGCGGCGTCGCGCGTCGGGAACCCAAAGCGTTCTCAAATTTACGCATACCAAAACAATGTACACGTACGACCACAACTAACCGCAACCCGCCTTTGTGGGATAAAAGATTTATATAATAAATTCGTACTTTTAAAACAATCTGCCAGACTTACGATATTGATAGATATCCAGTTAAGAACTTGAACTATGGCTCAAGACTGAATTCTCAAGGCGAAAAGATTACAGCATGCGCCCGCTTTGTTTCATCAACAATTTCTATCTTCTATTTGTTTAATATTTCAGGCAGATCCTGCGATGATGTCTGGCCGGGGGCGCACGAGCTGTCAACTGAATCCCTCGGAGTTGTTTTGTAAATAAGAAAAGTTTTTAAATAATAGCTGAGTTGAACTATTACTACTCTATTGTAGCAAGCTGTGAAACGGGCTATCTGTTGTATACTTTTAAAGCGGTATGTCCAAATATACTTCAAGGGAATATGTTTAATGTCGATACGTCTGTAGAAATAATAACAATTTGCTGTATTAATTTAAAATAAAAAATTGGATTGAAATCTGAGATCAGAATTCCACTGGACAAATACAGTATTTAATCTTTGAGCCATTATTCCTTATTCTTAATTTGGCAGTATTAAACAAACATCGATAACATAATATGTATATATTCATGTAGTCACAGTTGTACATATCAAACATGATAGTATGACAGGGCAAAATTAATAGTAAAGGATAGCGGCTCAACAATTATATCTTACGACCGACTATACATTGCAAAGTATTATCTACAAGAAGATTATCTTATTTTGTGAAAACAACATGAGAACAGACGTAAACATGAGTTTAACTATGTAGATAACAACGCAACAAACCCTTTTAATGCTAAACACGAATTCAAGCATACAACGAATCATTATGTAAATAAAGTCTTATATCGTTCCTAAGTGCCGATACAATATACTTTGGTACGATCTATTTATAGTTGTTTCACAAACACGGTTGTAAGCACAAAACTTCGGACACAAAAGAGTCAGAAATTCTCCGTTATACATCTCTGTCTTAACAAAGAGTTGAAAGGAATCGAGGACAATTCCAAGGTGCAAATATAAGCTCTTTGGAAATACTGTTAAATTTAAAATATAAACTACCGCGTCTTATAAATGTATATACCTGTAATATATAAGTAATTTTAGTGATATTACTATTTATTATTGAAGATGTAAATGAATCTATTAATGTTTATGTAATAATGTGTGATCTGTAGATGATTATTTATTAGTAGAGTGGACATTAGCCAAATTAATTAACTATTTCCTAATTAAGTATTTACTATTATTTGTTAATAATAAGGCAGATTAAAAAATTGTCACAATATTAAGATATCTAGCAAATATGTTGACCAAAACATATTTGTTACACATATTTATTAGATTTTTTTAATTATTAGAAAGTCAAGTACATAGGTACAAGGTGGAATTGGCCTAACCATATATACCGCCATAGGATTGTATGTATAAGGTTTTATATGTACATCAATAAATGAAACAAGTTCAGAAAACTTGCAAGCGTTATTGGTCAGATGGAAAGATAAATTAACTGTGACTGATTTCAAACATCGATGTCGGTATTTCAAATGTGGTGTAAGTTTTTTTTTCTTTTTTCTTTATTTATAATAGAAATAAAGGCGGTCCACCGTATGCCGCTCCCTCCGAAAAAGGGTTGGGAAAATGGGGAGGGGTAGGATAGTATGGGATGGAAATGGACTCTGGCATATCTCACTCACTACCGAAATACGTACGTACATTGGGGAAATACGATAAAGTAGGAAATGCAGTACATTTCTATGAAAGAGTGATAACGTGTCCAGTCGAGTGCGCCCTGCGGCTGTGGGAATATAGCGTGCACTCTCCCCCACTAATATAGCGCGAGTAATATGTGATACCGCTTGCCATACTGTTTCAGTAGGCATATATCTTTTATATTTTGTACGATGAGGCCTTCAAGGTCCTCTATATCGAAAACTGAAAACGATATCCATTTTAATTTTCCAAGCATAATTTTGTGAGAAAAGAAAATGCTAAAAGAATCTTCAATAAAGAATTTCCTATGAAAAAATTGCAAAAAACATCTTTTCCGGTAGTAATTTCTTATTTATAAAATAAATCTAAGGCTAATTAATGCCTAAAGGAATGTTTACGTACAACAAATCCACAGTTCCAGGAAGGGCACTATTTCTCCGAAAGTAACGAATTTGTTGCCATGTTTTTTTTTTCAAAGGAAAAATGTTAAAGAATCTTGAGCCCTTTTTAGGAACCAGTAAATTTATCTTAAATAAAAACATGTAAGTTGCTCTCTTAAATAAGACCCATATTTGTTTCACCAAATCTTTTTTAAGAAGTCCTTTTCATCATTGATCTATCCTGGGAAAGTACACCGATGGTGAAGTCAAAACGTTTTATAATATTACCTCTAGTTTTTAAATTATGTTACCTACATAAAGAACATTCTTCGTATTTCCGCGCAACACGTGAATACAATATGATTTGTAATGGCTACGAGTACAACCTGATACAATTGTACTACGTTTTTTATAAATCTATTGGGCCTATAAAATGTTGAAAATATTGACACGATTGTTAGAGAACCTGTGGGCGGCTTCTAGATATTGAACTATATCTGTAAGCTGCCTACATCTCACTTATTTTTTAAACGAAACAGCGTTCCAATTTATAATATAAGTCTACTAAATTCAAGATGAAATTGGGTTTGTGAAGTTTTATATTCGACCTCTCTGTCGTGTATATGTATAATGTTGACTATTTTCCCTTCAAAAGGATTGACAAATGAAACAAACTACGTTGTGTTGCTTCTGTAAACAAAGTTTTATTTATTTAGTTCTAAGTTCCACACCCAAATTACACTATTACGTACTTTACCAAAACTCTCACCTGTAAACAAAGAACCGACATCTAAAGTTAATTTTTAATACGTCAATTCCTTTTTAAAATCTATTATTTATCTTTCGATACGATTTGACAGTAAACACGGTTCTCTTAACTTGACGCCATATTCTCATAACCTACACTGCTTTATCTACACTATGATACTTTTACCGACAGTGCGGAGCGCGGCAAAATTCAAATCAACGAAATATATTTTCTTTACATATGTAAAGAAATGTTAAATGTAAAGAAAGAAATTAAATAAATAAAGATTTATGGGAAGCGCTTTTTCGTTAGACATTTTGAAAACAAATATGTAATATCTATCCATAATATGTATTATAATGCATTATTCCAAATATTGCATTTACATGAATGAGACTTGCTTTAAAAAGATTTGCTGCAAAGAATGAACTTGTGTGGACTGAATATATTTAAATACATGTTTGTGACTTGCCATGCATGCCATTCTGATCTTTTACTTAGACTTAATATAGATTATACTGGCATTAGTATACTTTAACCATAATAATTGTATGTATAAAAAAGTAGACAATATTTGTGTAAGGAATAAATACATAAAGAAGGATATTGTTAGAATGTGTCTCTAATATGTAATGTTACTTTGATTTATATGTCTATTTAGAATTAATGTTTAGTTATCGAACGAAGAAATTTTATACGAAAATGTTTCATTCTATATTAATTTGCTCAATCAAGTTGTAATTTGATTTGAACGAGGCTGTTAAATAAATTATTAAAAAGTACTTTGTTGTTTCCTTGTAATTAAAACAATAACTTCATTAAAACACAACTGCTGTCTATCTGACGAAGACTATTGTTCGTCTTATATGACACTGTGCTCTTGGATTGGATACTTCCCTATAACAGTACCAAGTTTTTAACGTCATTGGCCACGCTGCTACTCGTTAAGATAAAATAGATAGGTGATAGGTAGATTATAAGATTGATAAGTTGGGTAGATTTGTAGATTGGCATATTTAGATAGATGCATAAATGGTTTATTTTACGCCAACACATGTTCCAAAAAGACAATTTAAATGAGTTACATGAAAAGTACGGCCTTATCTTTAGCGATTTCTTCCAGACAACCTTTGGATATTAAGGAGAAAAGAAATAACAATATCAAATAAAGTTTTTAGATATTTAGGTTTTCTATAGAAGTAGAACTACAGATAAAAAAAACGCAAGCAAATCGGGTGTGCAATGTGTGACATTAGATCAAAGAAATAGAGATAATGGAAACTTTAAGTGCGGATAAGCGCGGATCCGGGAATAAACGGAAGTGTGTTCTGGCGAGCTTTAGGAAACGCCTATGTCCAGTAATGGAGAGACATAGGCTAATGGTATGGTATCTTATCGTATGATATTGATTAGGCTTATCCCATATAGAATAAGACATTTACTAACGAGCGAGGATGGCTAAGTATTATAACCGAATTCATTCCAATTCATTTTTTTTTTGAAATAGGCAATTGCGAGGGAAACATGATAAATGTTATGTAAACGGGTTTCTCACGATTTATTATTATTCATTTTGTATAATAAACCGATATTTACATAACATATTATATAACAGTGAATATCCCGTTTAAACGTTTCTCCTAATAAGAAACAAGTTACAGCTGCCTGTGCTACTCACAGGTTACAGCCACCAGTATACTGAAGCGGTATACTGAAATACGTAAGTATATAAGAACTACGAACAGACCTCTAGATAGACCACATGTTTCTATTGCAAAGGTTCTTTCTGTAATTGGTTCCAGTTATTTAATTTTCATTGTCAAGGGAAAAGTGAAAACAACTTATTATAATCAATCGTAAAGTTTCGAAATTGATTGTTAGTGTTGAAAGTTTTCAACATAATTTTTTTTTTAATTTAATAATAAAATTAGCCTAGCAAATTCTAGTCGGCCTATCGCTCTCATCTAATGGTGGCAATTCTTGATGTTACACTTATCACATTTTCTTATTGTATTTCTAAAACTATTCATTTCTCTAATTCAGTTCGATACTGCTATATTATTCCGAAGCCACCCGTGATTTAATACATAATCATTTTCAACAATTACAACATTTATTATGTACCTATTACAAATCCAAACATACTATCAAACTATATGATCTTGGACCTTAACTTCTCTTTAGTATTGGCGGCCCTAATGGGCCAAATAGTGCTTTACAATGCAAAAGATTCAGCAAATAAATCGAAAGTATTAAGATGTTATACATTACAAATTTAAGCTACTATTTGAAAAATATTACCTTTATAAATAATACCGAATACATACCCATCTTAACACTTTTCAGTCGCTAGACTTTATTAAGTAAGCCACAAACAATAATCTCAAACCTGATTATCATCAGGCACTTCAAATGCAAACCAAGATAGCGGAGTGTATAAAATCTTACGCGTTTAGACCGCTTACAAATATTACGCGGCAAAATTACAGGCATTACGCCAGTATTACGGGGTGTTACCGCGGATATCCCTTGCGGAATTACCTGCTGTAATTCCGTACCTACAAGACTGATAGTACCGAAAAGGGCGTCTTTGTACTAAATACGGGATGGAGTGGATTTGGAAAGGGTTGTGTATCTAATAGACACTTGTACTTCTTCTTCTTAAAGTGTCTCTCCGCTATTTCGAGATTGACATCATCGTGGTTGCAATTACGTGATGTAATTCCGGGCCAGAAAGACTGATAGCACGGAAAGGTGCATCATTGTACTAAATAGGGAATTGAGAGGATTTGGACTGGATTGTATATACAATAGGCACCTGTAGTTCTTCTTCTTAAAGTGTCTCTACTATTTCGAAATTGACCGTATCAAGATTGTAATTCCGGGCCTACAAGTCTTATAGTACCAAAAAGGATGTCTTTGTACTAAATACGGATGGAGTGGATTTGGAAAGGGTTGTGTATCTAATAGACACTTGTACTTCTTCTTCTTAAAATGTCTCTCCGCTATTTCGAGATTGACATCATCGTGGTTGCAATTACCCGATGTAATTCCGGGCCAGAAAGACTGATAGCACGGAAAGGTGCATCATTGTACTAAATAGGGAATTGAGAGGATTTGGACTGGATTGTATATACAATAGAGACCTGTAGTTCTTCTTCTTAAAGTGTCTCTACTATTTCGAAATTGACCTTATCAAGATTGTAATTCCGGGCCTACAAGTCTGATAGTACCAAAAAGGATGTCTTTGTACTAAATACGGATGGAGTGGATTTGGAAAGGGTTGTGTATCTAATAGACACTTGTACTTCTTCTTCTTAAAGTGTCTCTCCGCTATTTCGAGATTGACATCATCGTGGTTGCAATTACCCGATGTAATTCCGGGCCAGTAAGACTGATAGCACGGAAAGGTGCATCATTGTACTAAATAGGGAATTGAGAGGATTTGGACTGGATTGTATATACAATAGACACCTGTAGTTCTTCTTCTTAAAGTGTCTCTACTATTTCGAAATTGACCGTAGCAAGATTGTAATTCCGGGCCTACAAGTCTGATAGTACCGAAAAGGACGTCTTTGTACTAAATACGGATGGAGTGAATTTGGAAAGGGTTGTGTATCTAATAGACACTTCTAGTTCTTCTTATTAAAGTGTCTCTCCGCTATTTCGAGATTGACCGTATCAAAATTGGAATTATCTGTTGAAATTCCGGGCCTACTAGACTGATAACACTGAAAGGTATAGAGTGAATTTGGAATGAGTTATTTATCTATACATCTTATAGACATGTGTACATCTTCTTCTTAGAGTGAGTTTCTACTATTTATAGATTGGCATTCGGCAGAACATGCATGGTCTCTAGCCAAGCGTAGCAACTCTTCGATTCTCGTCCATTCTCTGATATTTCTGGGCTATAATTTTCATCTTCATTTTCCTCTCAACCCCTCTCATCATAACTACTTGCAGAGGTGGTGATGGTAGTCATTTCTCTACATCAATTTGCACTTCCTAAAAATTTGATGAAATATGAGCGAATAGCAACTGACCTCCTTCGTTAGCCTAGTCTTGCATAATTTAACATAGATGGCGTAGATCTAATAAAGATCAAAAATATAATGTTATTAGATAATCCGATGAATATATGAGTGAAGCTTTGATGACAATCAATTCATTACCCTTCCAAATATTGAATAAGAAACATTTTTATTTAATATGTCTAGGAGCGGCAGTTCAACGACCATTTTTGAAGTTTGACGCCAGTATATTTATGAACTTTTTAAGTGCATGTATTTATTACTTTTTACATTGTTGAATATGTGTTGTTTGTTTCTAATAAACAAATTTAATATTATATTTCAGTATTATAAGAAAAAAAGTGTAATGTGAGCATAAAATGCGTTGCAATCCATAGATTTTATTAGATTAATGTTTATTAAAATTTATTCTTCTTTACGATTAATAACAGAATTAGATGTTAGAATATAATTTCCATAAACATAATTTCTTGTTGTTGAAGTGATTACATATACATATAATTTAATCATTGTTCATCTTTCCATCTATCATCTTTAGGGCTGTGAATCCTATAAATCCCACTCCCTTATCCTCCTGCCAGTACACAGCGATTCGATCAACGATATAAAGATACTTTCCAGAATTTCCAGAATCTGACGTTAGAATCTAAATACACGTGTAAGGAATTTAATACACGAATTGCTTACAGAACCATTTAAATGTCAACCAGTAAAACCTGATACACTTCACCCCTCTCGCAGTATAAATGCAAGAATTGATGAAAGTGAAAGTGAAAGGGTTTATACAGGTCAAATTAAGCTGGCGATAAAAGGTGCGAACGTTTTAATTCATGTTAACATTAAGAGGGTTATATAAAGTTTTATTATGTTGTTAGGTGTTTTAGTGTTTAGTGGGGGGAAGTTGGTTCAACAAATCTTTATTACGGTTTATTATTTTTACGGCTTGTAGCTAAATGAGCAGCGAAAATCACTAAATGAGAAGCATTATCAATTCGACGGACTCCTACATATGACTTCATTGTCACCAGAGCACCTAACACACCTTTAAATTTGCTGCCATCGATTAGCCATTTCTTTTTTAACTGCCAAATTATAGTACAGTTTGTCGGTAGCAAACATAGATTTAGATAATTTGTATTACATACTACTCGTACTTTATAATAACTATAACTAATATGTATAACTACCTTTAATAATTATAACTAATATGTATAACTATTTATAATAATTATAACTAAGTGTATAACTATTTATAATAACTATAACAATTATTTATATATTTTGTTAATATTATTGTATGTTCTATTAAATTATTATACAAATTTTCCGTACGCACCACGTCTGCCTTTCTGTCTTGACCCATATTTCCCAGGTCTGCTGGAAGAAATCTCCGCGGGACATAAGCTTGCCTTTAGTACATCTTTTCTTTCTCATCTTCCTTTTTATTTGTTTCTACAATAAATTGTTTAATTATTAAACTAAATAACATTTATTGTGCATTGATTGGTGGCGGACTCCTCACTAGTACCTATATAAATACTTGTCCTAAAGAACTGAGCATACGTACTTATGACCTAGCAATGGATAAATAAGTAGCAGCTAAAGAGATTACTACATTAATACGACATTTATCTATACAAATGATAATTCATCTAAACTGGATTTTTTACAAAAAACACTTATTACGGTTAGGTTAATAAACCTCTTAACAAAAACTCTGTGTTAATGCTAAAAAAGCAATAAATGTTATAGAATTTAATCAAACTCAACACGCCATTCATAGTGGAAGCAAATACAAACCCATGATGAACCTGCGGTGACGAATCCTGTCAAAGGTACCGGCAATAAGCCCTATTGACTGGCGTCAGTCACGTAACAAATGTACGAATACACGAAAATATGCGAATATTTCCCGGTTCTTTATGTGTTTCCCGTGTACGTGCTCGCGGTACGATACGAGATATCCACCCGGTAGTGTAACGATTTTCTTGTAACTTTCTATAACGTCATTATAATTAATTAAATTGGAAAGATACAATAGATAGATAAAAAATTCTTGCGACTTTTTGGCAGGAACCTAAGAAGTGAAGTGAAAAATTGTGTATTATACGTTTTGTGTTTTAACAGTAATAGTTAACTTCAGAACTTCAGATTGTTTTATTGTGCTAAATGTTTGTAATAACCAAATAAAAGCATATGACTGCATTTTTAGTGTGCTTGCAAGGAATCCTCTGTCCTCAGTAAATCCAATATCAGTTTACTGAGCGATTCCTGACTTACTCCGACGGGACAGAATACGTTTTAGACTTTGAAATTGTTAATTACGAAGAAAACATAACACTGGCATAACGCCTATAACATATCTAGTATACATATACTCTCAAATCGATGCTTTTGGGTAGACCGAGGGCAGCGCTAATCGAAAGGAAGATTAGGCTATTAAAAGTTGTTATTATTGCTCTTTATTGTATTTAAATGCGTTATTACAATAAGATATTAAAATATTACCCACAAGTACATATAGGTGGATTTATTCCTAGAAGCAAGCCCTTCCCGTTAACCTTAGAATAATCGGATACAGATTAGACTTGTAAAAGCCACAGATGACGATTCTCTAATTTGCATCGGGAGCTTGTTCCACAATTTTACGGAGTGAACTGCAAAGTATTTTGAGTACTTACGGGAAGTCTACGAAGCTATCGCTAGCGATATTTATCACTATTTTGTCAACACAGTGAAAGCGAACACTCATGTCAGCTAGATATGTAAAATTATCATAAATAAAGTTTATATCGTAATTCTGTAACTTTTTTGAATTATTTTTTTAAGTAAGAAGGCGACTGAAGACTATACTGTCCAACCTGGTAGTAAATGGATGCTGTTGCCCATGGACACCCGCGATACATCAGTCTAGAATGACAAACGTATGAAAAATGTCCCCAGATACACTGCCTACCATTGACGATTTAGGAATATATTTGGAGAGAGGATTGGGGAAATGGGAAGGAGTACAATAGGATGGGATGGGAATGGGCTCTGCTCTGGCATCAGTGACCACTTACCATCACGTAATCCGCCTACTTTACTTCCATCGATTCTATACAAAAGTGGCTTCGTCTACCATCTCCCTCCATAAAAAAACACATATAATATGTTACCGTTGATAGTATAGTAAGTTTTCCGGTTCTTTTTCTCTGTATTTTATTTAGGGGCTTTTAAACTTTTGTTTATGTATAGAATGTATATGTATAGAATGTGTATGTATATATAGAATGTGTATGTATGCCCTATCGTACCCTAAAGGTTACAATTTTTCTTAAATACCTACTTAACTCTAACTTATCTTTGACTCTGATAGCGACTCGCAAAGTCGCACCGAATGTTGACTGGGACAGAATTTTATGGAACTCTAAATTTGAATAGGAGTGATGTAAGGACATCACTCCTGTTCAAATTTAGAGTCCCTATCAGAGGAATTTCTCTGAGCTTCGTTCCGGGAACACTCCACCAACAAGTGTTGGACATTCATAAGTTATGAGTTCTGCTCGTAAATATCACATTAATTTAGCGCACATCTTTCAAAAGCACAGGTATACATTTACGTCAGTTTATACGAATCTGCATCAAAAGCAAATCAAGATAAGAGAAATAGCTCACAAGTCTCAGCGGTCCAAGAGGCATGCTTTGACTTACATACATGTAGAGCGAGGCAGTGGCGTGCGAATAACATTCAACTTCGCATGTTGGTGCAAGTGAGAAGTTAGTAGCGAATAATCTAGCTACCTTCTCTATCTATACAATTTAATAGAGTCGTAAGGCGTGTCTGTACATTTACCATTTTAGTCATTTTTGTCTGTCTCTCTGAATGCACATCACGCCAAAACCAATGGAAAGGTTTTAATGAAACTTGACAATGTAATAGCTTATGTGCTGAGTTAATATCTGCGTCATTCAATATCCAGATCCATTATCCAGATCCTTAGACAGATTAGAGCTCACATAATAACCATTGGACATCTGTTTATGAAATTTAGTACAATGGTAGTTTATGTCCCGTGGCTACATACGGGATATTTTTTATCCCTAACCGTTGTAAGTCGGGAATCATTGTAAAGTAACCATACGTACCCTAAAGACTACGCGAACGAAATCAAGGGCACTGCTAAAGCGCGCTATCCCTATCCCTAATCCTATCCCTCCCTATGGCCTAATTCTTTGTCGAAATCCACTCCAAATTCTCCAAATGTAGACGGCACATCCGGGGACGTGTCAACGTTTGTCATTCTGGACTGATGTTGGCGTGTGTCGCGGATGTCAATGAGCAATAATATCCAGATACCACCAAGTGAACTGTTTGGTCGTTTACCACCTTCTTAATTATTCGAGTGCACCCAGTGACTGTACCTCCTTTGGGTTCTCTTGGAAATTGTATGGGATCGCTTCAAATTGACCTGTCAGCTGATCGCGTGACCGGGCGCCGAGTCGTCTACAGTCAGAGTCTATCACACGTGTCCCATTTTTTAATTCTTTCAAAATATAAGTATGACGTACAACAATGTGGTTGTCCCTTTGGTTTTATCAATCTGATACGAGAGGCCGCGTGGTCGCACGACTTAGCGTTCTGCAACGCGATCACTTGACTACACAAATGCTACTATAGCTAACGTTCAAATGAACTAATAAATTTCAAGTTTACATGCTAATCCATGCGAGGAAGTTGCAATGAATTTTCAATATCTCACTCGCGCCAGGGGTCCGTAACATTTTAACGTGTAAAACTCTTATAAAGTTGCGCTCTTACAGGGTATGTCTTCGGTGAGCGCGAGGTGTTCGTCAGCAAAAATACATTTTATAGAGAAGGCCCATTTTTAACGTCTGGTGAGTTGGTCATACCACTGAGTTTCTATTGTACCATACCATCAGCCTGTGTCCCTCTACTGCTGGATATGGACAGAGGTCCATATTCTAGGATCACCACCACGCTTGTTGTTGCGATCGGCACACCCCTTAGAACTCTGTAGAACTCTTAACAGTCGCTTAGAAATCGAAAACACTGACCACTTTCGTCCTTGTGGCTAATTATGAACCTTTTCATTGTTTTCGAGGTCGCTGAATACGAATTTGAAGTTATTTTTTACATAAAAGTACATTGCAAAAAGTAAAAAAATAAGATCAACATTGCGAAAAATGGCTTTGAAGTTAAAAATGCGAAAAATATTCCATACCTTTTTATATTCAACTCGCCATATCGCGGGCAATTATTAATCTTTTCCTTTGAATTTTTTTCAGGTTAGATAAACCGTTAGAGACATCAAAACGTTATTGGAGCAAGAGGACTAATATCACATTTCCAAAGCACTTTTTGTCTGAGTGGCGAACTTTCGATAATCTTTATAAGATTTCATATTTCTTTTACATACTATCGCAAAAGTTTAATGACAAAGTGTCCAGTTCTGAATTATAACCTAAATAATATTAAAATGTATATGAGGAAGTTTCAGCTCTTAAAGTTTACTAGAAAAAAAGATGCGAGAATTTTAAAATCAGCGCACATCCGCACATTGCGTTAGTGGTACACGCAAAGAAAACTATTCGCGCTTTAGTAAAAAATATAGGACAAACGTTTGTTCTCTATTGTTATTAGCGAATAGATACTAAGATTGTTTACAAAGTTTATATAATCAAATAAACAAATTGTATGTTAAGCATTTAGCAGAATACAAAAGATATTAATTTTATCATAATGTCAACATAATTGTATCACTTCCCGTTTCCTGCAAAATGTTTTCCTGCAAATAAGTATTCTGATTATGAAAAAAACCTAGTTATTGCAGGTAACAAAGCTATAGACAATTACTAGTCTATATATATAAAAGAGGATGTTGGTATATATGATGTTAATAGACTTCAACACCGTTTGACCGATCACCATGAAAGTTGGCACATGTATTTTTTCATGGAGAAGGTTTTTATGTTTTATCGACTTTGTTGTGACTTGCCACTAGATGATGCTGCAGTACATCAACTTCTATATCGTTCAACCGATCGCCATGAAAATTAGTATACATAGAGGTATTTTAGCACGGAAAATATTTTCGAGCTATCGACTTTGTTATAACTCGCCACTAGATGGCGCTGCAGCACATCAACGTCTATATCGTTCAACCGATCGCAAAAATCATATCGACGTCAAAACAGAATAATCTGTGATTTTATATACAGAGGTAAATAAATATACAGAGGCAGGACAACGTCTGCCGGCTACAGCTAGTAGTATATAAAACCTATAAAGTCGTGTATCGTCGTCGTATATTTTATACATACAACATATATTATCGTATAAAAAACACAACAACAGAAGTAACGCTCTAAATTCACATTGTATTATTTTATTTACCATTTAGCTTCCAAAAAACAAGTCTGAAAAATATTTGTGCACGTTGATATTAATTATTTATTCAAGTTTTATCATTTACCGATAACTAATTCCTGTATGTAATACATACATACATACTCGTGGCATGTTTGTCGGCGGTGTTTGTTTAACAAAGGCGTTGCATCGTTAAAAATAAAATTGCATTTATGTTTAAAAATTTTATGCGAGCCAATATCACCGACATAAATGTTTTTCTTTTTATAAAAGAAATGTGGCGGACGAGTTGAGAGTCCACCTGGTGGTATCATTTAGTCGTTTCAAATGAACCGCCACTAAGAAATGTACTCACGTACATAATGGATTTCATACACCTGGACAGTACCTGGTACTAACTTTTTACTTAAATATTAGTCACGTCTGAATAGCTTTAATGATAAGTGGCAAATTACTTTTTAAGTAACAATTTAACCAACTAAAGTCGACATTTTAACCAGGGCCGTCTTTACCAGGGGGTTGAGGGGTGCGGTGCACCCCGGGCGCTCACCTTTTAAAGGTAATGAAAAAATATAACGCTATAGTAAACAATTACACAATAGGATATTTGACTGTCATAGGATACACAATAGGATATTTGACTGTCATAGGATACACAATAGGATATTTGACTGTCATAGGATACACAATAGGATGTTTGACTGTCTTAGGATACACTCCCGCACCCCGGCGCAGAATAGACTTAAGACGGCCCTGATTTTAACCTAGATTTTATTCCACCTGGAGCATACGAACGGTCTTGAAATGAAGTACCTACGTAATTAGCAAGCAATTGAACAAGTTTTTCAAGAGATTCTAACTTCACTTATTCTCGCTTATTAGAATCGAAGCACTTAAAAGTTTTTTCATAGGAAGAAGGTGACAGACGAACACCTGTTGTTAAGTAGATACTTTCATCGATATCTATGATACATGTCAACATCAGTGAAAAAATTACACAAATGTTAACAAATAAGTGAATATGCTGATTATCTTTGTAGATTTAGGAATGAATTGTGAGAAAGGGGATAATGGGGAGGAATAGGATAGGATGGGATGGGAATGGGCTCTGGCATATCTCACTCACTAACGAAACACTTACATACATTGGGTAAATACAATAAAGTAGGAAATGCAGTACCTTTCTGTGAGAGAGGGGTAACGTGGCCAGTCGAGTGGGAATGCAGCACGCAATTTCCTCGGTAGTGGTATAGTTCCTCAGGACTTATATGAGTGGCTTTGTTATACCTTAGGATAACAAAGCCGCCTTTTACACCTATGGGAAGAGATGAGTGGTGCTATTTTTTTGCCCACCAACACCACAATGCCAACATTGAAGTACATTGTAATATTAAGTACATTTAAAGGTTTGGAAACAGTATGTAAATAGGTTTCGCCGTATTCGAAACAATAGGATCAGACATCTGAATGAGTAAACAAATGAGAAGATCATGCAATCTTGATATTTACACGTGGATTTGAGGCTAAACAAACAATTAAACGTTTTATCTATATATTTTTCACAAGATACTATCAGTCTTGTAATCTGAGAATAAGTATCAAAATTGTTTGTATTAACTTCGCCGACATCGACAAAGTTACACCCGCTGTTTGACTTTGAGAAACTGATAGTAGATATTTCATAATTAGATTGCAACTTGTGCTAATATTTGATCGATATGGGCGTAATATCTTGAAAATATCTACTGGAATGTAGTTTTACAACAAATTGAGTGGTGTACTCGTAGACGAAATGGCTTCGGAGCAGCAGCCCTTGAAGTCAAAAGTGAAGAAGCCAAAGAAGACAACCCTTAAAGAAAAGATTCAACATATAAAGGAAAACATAACTTTAGAGCCTGTTTTAGCTTGCTATGTGATTCCTGGGGTTCTATCTCGACTGGCGACTCAAAACCTTAATCTGGACAAAGCATGTCGCGTCAATATGGGATACGGTAATAAAGTATGCAATTCTCTCATCGCTAAAGAAGGAAGCATGTATCAGAAAGAAGAGCTCGCTGTTCAAGAACTCATATCCTCCATGGAAGTCTGGAAGAATGTCATTTTGACAGCCATACCAAGTTTCTTGATATTATTCCTCGGAGCATGGAGCGATAGAACTGGGAAAAGGAAATTTTGTATTTTACTTCCAATTATAGGAGACCTCCTGACTTGCCTGAGCAACATTCTTAATGCGTATTATTTCTACGAGTTGCCTGTCCAGGTCACAATATTTTTCGATGCGTTCTTTCCGGCTATCACAGGTGGATGGATAACAACTTACATGGGAGCATTTAGTTACATAAGTGACGTGTCTAGTGAGGAGTCCAGAACGTTTAGAGTGGGGATAGCAAACCTCTGTCTGACGGCTGGAGGGCCGATAGGATCAGCTCTGAGTGGTATCTTGCTGAGGCAAATCGGTTACTACGGAGTGTTTACTTTGAGCTCGTTGCTGTATTTGTTCAGTATTTGTTATGGCATCTTCTATATTAAAGACCCCAGAAGGCCAGTGCCAGAGAAAAGTAATCAGGTAACTTTAGATCCTATTATTTTATACAAGGTTTTTCTACAGTTAAATTAAATTTCTTTCCAACTTTTTATACTGACATACCATAATGCGCTAATATTGATGTTAATTTTGTTCAATTATATTTAAGACGTTCATATTTTGTAATCTATCTATATAAAATGTAATATAAAAATCAATGTTTCTTTGTTTGTCCCGAATGCGTTCCTATACCATTCATCCGATTGAGATGAAACTTTGGTGAGTTGCTGTGCGCACGCCCGCGAACGTTTCTGAATTAGTACTTGAAGACCAGGCAAACAAAGTCGCGGGCAACAGCTTGTAAGTGAAAAGATTTCCTTGTTTATTTTTCTTTATTTTTGTAGTATTTTTTCTTTTAATTACTTTACTCTTTTTGCTTAATTACTTTGTTAGAGATTATTCTTCTAAACAGAGCCGTATACTTTGCAGCATTATCTCCAAGACAACCTTTTGGACTTTATAGGAAATGGATGGATTGGTAGATTAAATAATAAATAGTGAAAAATCTTATTTATATATATATATATATATATATATATATATATATATTCCTTTTACTTTATTACAATATATATTTTTACTACATAAATATATAAATTATATATATTTATTACAATCCATAGCACACAGTTATACTTAAAACAGTCAATTCAAAGTTTATACCAAATACCAATTACATTTTATGAGAAAGATTTATATAAAAATAGTTTTGGGTATATTGATTTTGGGCGTTTTCGACTATTATTATTGGTTCATGAGGATTACTGTGTCACTGCCACTTGAAAGATCTATTATGACGCCGCAAATTTCCAGCTCACTCCCAAGGCCCGCGTGTTCCTTGAACTGAACAACAGTCAAATAAATGTTCATGTGACGGGGTGATATTTCATTATAGATTTTTATTTGCTTATTTTTATTTCAATTTCCTTACTTTATTTCTTACTAGCAGTGCCCGCAACTTCGTGTGCGCGTAGACGTTTGAATATGTGTTGTTCGATTGATTCCCGTAGGAACTTAGGAACAAAGTGTATCCTAAATGTTAACCATGTCATAAGCTGTCACTATATCAAATTTCATTAAAATCTGTCCAGTGGTTTTAGCGTGATGTGCGATCAGACAGACAAACAAAAATTCTAAAAATGGCTGTTTTGGGTTCTACATAGGTCACACTGAAAATTTCCAGAACTGGCCACTTACATAAACAATATTTTAAAAAGTAATTGCAATATTTGAAAACGGTACTCTTTGGCTGAATAGTTTGTTTCATCTAACAATCATTTGTTTTCATTGTGGCGTCATTTTAAAAATTGCGTGTCTGCATTGCGATAGATTCGTGAAAATGTTGTAATTTTCTACGATTTTAAGTGTAATTTGACAGCTCATCAGAGTCTCGTTCGACTTCAAACTGCTTTTGGCGATGAAGCACCAAGCAAGACGACAATTTATAGCTGGTTCGCAGAATTCAAGCGCGGTCGTGTCAATCTCAGTGACGAATTTCGTGAAGGTGGGCGACCTTCAACCACTGTCAACAACAAAAGCATCGATGCTGTGCGCCATATGATCGAGAAATACAAGCATGTGACCTACCACGATATTTGAACATCTTTAGGCATAGGCGTGAGTCAGATACAATCAATCTCACAGAAACATTTGGCTGTGCGAAAGCTGTGCTCGCGGTGGATCCCACACAATTTGACTGAGGCTCAAAAAACGGAACGCGTCACTTGGTGCAATGCCATGCTTACCAGATTCAACGAAGGGGCGTCAAATTTGGTGTGGAAGATAGTAACAGGTGATGAAACATGGATTTATGGCTACGACCCCGAAACAAAGCAGCAATCGACCATGTGGGTCTTTCAAAATGAGCCGAACTCCACCAAAGTAGCTCGTGTGCAAAGTGCTGCGAAGTACATGATCGCGTCTTTTTTTTGAAAAACTGGACACGTGGCTACTGTTCGTTTGGAGAATCATCGTACCTTGAATGCTGATTGGTACACGACTATTTGCTTGCCGGAAGTCATTGACGAACTCCGTAAAAACAACTGTAACCGCCGCATAATCTTGCACCATGACAATGCCAGCTCTCACATGGTCAAACAGACAAACGACTTTTTGAAGGCGAAAAACGTAGAACTCATGAGCCATCCTCCATACAGTCTCGACTTAGCACCTTGTGATTACTTCTTGTTTCCAAGAATTAAGAACCAATTACGCGATCAACGACTTTCATCGCCAGAAGAGGCTGTCGAAGAGTAAGAAAAACATGTTTCCGAGGTCACCACGGAGGAATGGAATAAATGTTATTTAAATTGGTTTAATCGTATGAAAAAGTGTATTGACGGTCACGGTAAATATTTTGAAAAACAATAAATTGATTTTTGACCATTCATTGTAGTTTTTTCTTATTCATTCAGGGAACGTTCAGTGTGACCCTCGTATAACATCCATAGAGTAAGTACACTGCAACGATTTTATCAAAAATATTTTATGTACAGACACGGCTCTGTTACGATTTTATTATATGTATATGTACATATATAGATGTAGATTACTAATACACGTTCTACAAAATACAGGTTTTAAATCTAAACAATTTTCCAACCGCATTTGTCCAAAATTGACCCACATCTTGCTAGTGACACCTAGAACGTAATCTTCTACCAAAATCCGTTCTGAGAATGTTAAGGTTGATTAATCCTTATATAATTACAGAATGAGTCGACCGGCGTGTGGGGTTTCCTGAAATCCTTTTTTGACGTAAAACATGTGAAGGATACACTGACGGTGGCATTCAAAAATGGACCTAATCACAGGAGAACAAAGTCCATTTTGGTGTTGGCATCCATTGCTTTCATATACGGACCGGCTTATGGTACGTACATACCGACTTGTCTTTCCTTCATTCACTGTGTAGAAGAGAACACAGACTTACTGAAGACGCGATGAATTATATTTGTTTGTTTGTTTGTTTGTTTGTTTGCGAACATCAAAAAAGTTCGAAAGCAGGCGATAATAGAAAAGGGAGATTAAAAAAATGTTTGCAAGAATGTTGTATTTTTTACTTTAATTTTATTTACTTATTGTTCTTAACTTTATTGCACAACTGTACAAATGGCGGACCTCAATCCAGTACGACAATACATAGTTAATGAATCCACCCATTTTCTTCAACTAAACTACCAGGTTTTTAAAGTTTAGAATCGTTTTCACTATTGGTGGAATATTTATTGATGGAAATTTTGAGTTGCGTTGTATTGTGACTATTTTAAGTATTATTAATAAAATAAACACAGAACCAAACAATCGCTCGTATACAAATTAAAATTCTTCCACTTTCTGGCTTACACATTAAAGAGATCTGCTATGGCTATGGCTGTGGCTATGACTAGGCTATAGCAATGACTAACTATAATTATAAAGTCACTAACATCTATATTCGATATTCGAAAATCAAAATTCGGTTTTACAATACTTTTCTTACATGGATTGTGAACACAGGGCATAAAATTAGCGTACTAATAATTTACGTGCCACTTTTTCAGGAGAATTCACAGTCCGGTACCTGTTCACACGATACCGCTTTAACTGGAATGCACTCAAATACAGTTTCTACAACACGTTTTATATTTGCATACATTCACTTGGTGAGTAGTTTTGTAGTTTGTTATCCACCGACTCCCTAGTTATTTAACGTACCCCGGTGAAGTCAAGGTCAAGGGAACGGTGGAATTGCTTCAGATTATATTCGCCTATTGTACAGGGTTTATAAAAATTATCTACACCGAACTTGACAATCGTGACGAACTTTTCTCTCGCACGTTATTTTGAACTCAGCAGTCAGCAAAAATATCACAGATTTATACACCAAACGGTCAAAACATTCAAAAGAATGCCACTAAGGCTTCTATTATGACGCCAAGTGTATTTAATAAGTATTTTCATTGTTTCAAGGTGCACTAATCTCGATAAGCGTCTTCAGTCGCCGTCTGAAGTGGGATGATTCGGTGTTAGGTATTATATCGAATGTCAGTAAAGTAATCGGTGGCTTGGCTACTGGCCTGGCGAAGAACAGCATGGAAATGTATCTAGGTATGTACTAGTCATTAAAGGTCGCTTAATTCTTTGGCTTCGGACACATGGTGTCACTTGAAATATTGACACTTATACTTCACGGAAGAGTTGGCGGAGACTAGGCGCTGCGACTGCGCCGTCTCCTCTGTGTGTCTTGCGCCTTAGAGTCATTTCACAATAGGCGAAATCACTTTGAAATTTTGCCAGAATAAAGTCAATATGAAGTGAAGAAGTAGAAGTCAATAGAAAAAAGGCGGCAGATGAGCATACAGTCCACCTGATAGTAAGTGGATACTGTCGCCCATAGACATCCGCGATATATACCAACATCAGTCCAGAATAACAAACGTTGGCACGCTTTCCGATGCGCTGCGTACCTTAGCAGATTAATGTATTGGGAGAAAGTGTTGGAAAAATGTGAAGGAGGATAGGATGACATATCTCAGTCACTACCGAAACCCATACGTACATTAGGGAAATACGATTAAGTAGAAAACTGTACATATGCGAATGCATCTTTTTGAAGTGTATGGTTAAAGAGGTTTATGTTTTACACCGTCAGTATCTGATGCTAAGGCAGAAGGTGGATAAAGGAGACTCTTTGAAATTTTGTATTTGGACTCGTTTTTTGGAGTTGTTTGATACAATGAACAATTCTAACACATAGAGGAGAATGATGCTGCATTACACAGCCGACTGGCTCCGTCCGACTAAAGCGGGCGACACGAGCAGGAAGAATTCCGGTCATTAACATGAGGTCAGCCGAGACTGGACGGTAAAGATACCCCTCATTACCAGACCATTTTACTAGACTTTATTAAACTTTATTACTTTATTAATTAGACTTTATTATTTATTAAAGTGCTCGGTGTTCGACGATTTCATACAAGTCTATTTTCCGCGATGGTGATTACAGATTGTACATTACACTACAGATTGTCAACAACACTGCTGACTGGTTTTAGTTCACCATTTTCAAAGGTAATTGGAGTTTCTGAACCGTCGGGCGTTTTATTCGACTAACGGCAGACCTAATGTTAGACAAGCTTTTATTTTTCTCGTTATTTCGGTAGTACATTATATACGCGCATAAATACATACATCAAAATTGAACAGAAAACTGATAATAGCCTATAATATTTTTTTAAAGCCAATGGATAGAACAAACAAGGAGCTTCGAGGAAAATAATGTGTACATTAACATTTCACCGTATAGCAACAAATACGAGACTCTAACAGTAAATAATATGCTACACTATCGCTGTTACCTTGATTTTCTTAAGCACCTTATCTGAATTCATCAGTGTTTTGACCTTCTTATAACTATTTGCTTTGTTATTTGCAGCCGTTGCTGTGGAGATGTTCAACGCAACGTCCTTCACGGCTCTTAGGTCGATATCCTCTAAATTAGTTACTAGTGATGAATTAGGTAATTAATTAATAGTTATTCATTTATATTATTATTCCTTTTTTATAGTAAGAAGGCGGCAGACGAGCATACAGACCACCCGATAGTAAGTGGATACTGTCGTCCATAGACATTCGCGATATATGGCAACATCAGTCCAGAATTACAGACACTGACACACCCCCGGATACACTGCCTACCTTTTGAGATGTAGGAATTGATTTGAAGAAAGTGTCGGGAAAATGGCGAGGGATAAGAGGGGAAAGGGTTCTGGGATATCTCACTCACTACCGAAACACGTACATGCAGTGGGGAATAGGATATAGTGGGAAATGTAGTACATTTCAAGATAGTCTTCTGTAAGAGAAGAGTAACGTGGCCAGTCGAGTGCGCCCAGAGTCTATTGGATTGCAACGTGCACCCTCCCCCTCAAATTCTTATAATTATGCCAAAGATTTTACTTTTAGCATCAGAAATGAATGGTGATGTTCGGTGGTAACAACAGTTTAACCGTTCGTGCCGCTCGAGACAACAATTGAATAGCGACTGTCAAAGAAAAAAGTGCTCGCCACCCTCCATCATACACTTCTGTTAATTTATTGTAAAAATGAAACAGCACCATCTAATGATCGTTGAGTAAAAAATATTACAAAAAATTCGAACATGATAAAGGTAAAATAAAATTATGACAATTATTAAATTTAGAAATAAAAAAAAAAAAACAAAAATCTAATGAAAATACATATACGAGTATAAAATTTGTCCACGCGTCGTCTTCACGTATTTTAACAGTTTATTTGGGGTGCACTCTTCACCTTGTAATCACTAGTGGTTGAATAATTAATAGGGTAGTTGAATTCAGTTAAAATTTATGTTTTATAGCTTAGTTTAAAATTTATGTTTTTCTGGGCGACACTACATAACCAATAGCCATTTAGTTCAGAATAAACAATAGACTACTTGTATTTGAACTTGACACCGTACCACTTAAATCCTGACTCTCTATTAACTTCTGCAAACCATATCTATAATATCTTCTCGTCCAGGTAAAATGACATCCCTCTTCAATTTGATGGAGGTGCTGACATCAATGGTATTCGGCCCCATATACTCTTGGATTTATATGGTAACTCTTCAAATTGACGCTGGGATAGTGTACTATCTGAGCTCAGTCCTTACTTTGCCTCCAATCATATTCTTTGCGTAAGTATAACATATATACCGTCGACGAATATAGATTTCCGTAAATTTAACTATAGCTATATATAGATATATATATATATATAAATACTATTTTGGGATAGATGTTAATATAAATATTTTTTATTTACAGATGGTTTTTTATTCAACATAGAAAAAGTTGTCGTGAAGCAAAGAAACAAAGAAGAGAAGGGAAAACAAAAACCGGCGATACTAAAGAACCAAAACAAGATCCTTTGCTTAGTAGCATTGACTTGATAGACGAGAAAATCTTTATAGAATAATTACTTAGATTAACTAGCAAATATGGAACCGATTTAATAAACAGTATTGTAAAAATATTTTTCAATTTCATTACCGTTACCACACCATACCATCAGCCTGTGTCTATCCACTGCTGGATATAGGTCTCTCCCAAGAACCACACGCGGTTTTTTGTTCTTCTCATCCACTCACCACCGACGCACTTCTGAATTTAAATAGTCGGTCCACCTTAATTTTATTAACGTCGATAGTTCGATATACATATGCACTTTCCGCACTGGGTCCACGTGGTGGATTATGGCCCGAAGCCTCCTACAGATTTACTCGGGAGGCCTGAGATATCGAAATACCAAATAATAAACCCTTATTGTCACTAATCAAGGCTTGGAAAACTTCTAAACATACTGCTTAATAAATGTTGATATGGATTTATAATAAAGATCTAAATGAAACTCCCCATCCCTTATTGTGTGTGATGGGGAAGAGAGTTTTTTTATCTCATTATATTCGCTGCTCAATGGACAGAAAAAGATGTAATTGTGATAGAAAATAGGGAAATAAAGAATTGAGAAACTTCTCTTATACCAACCATCAAGTCATTATCAAATTCTGTCTATTTTTGCTGTAACTGTATAATTGAAAAACTTCACCTTTATAATTAAACAATATATAACTATAGAAATTAAATCAGAATAACAATCTGTATAACGTTGTTAACCTTCCCAAGTAAACTCAAATTTACTTTACAATAACATATAACAGCAATAACAATATATATATATATATATTAATAACCTTATTAAATAAAATCAAGTCTATTTTGCAATAACATGTAACCGCAATAACAATATATATAACGTTATTAGCCTCATCAAATAAAACCACGTCTATTTTGCAATAACATATAATGGCAATAACAATCTATATTAAGTTATTAACCTTATCAAATAAAATCAAGTCTATTTTGCAATAACATGTAACAGCGATAACAATGTATATATAAAATTATTAACCTTATGAAATAAAACAAAGTCCATTTTGCAATAACATAGGTGACAAAACATTATTTAATTGCTCCCATTATCTTCTGCCTCAGTAGGTTTGTAATAATTTAAAACTATAATACTCGTATTAACCAAATAATGATGCAGTACAAACAAAAAACGGGCCTATTTTGTAACGAGTTACGATAACAACCACCTAATTAATATTCTTAATACAGTAACCGTTACCATAGCCAGCTCATGTTTGGTACACTGCTGGACATGGGTGTCCTTATGCACATTGTCTGGTGCATGAGGAATGTATAGCCTTAAAACGACACGCTGTCCAAGCGGGTTGGCGAGTCCTCTATTAGTGGTGGTGTAGTTCTTCAGGGCTTGTAGCAGCGTCTTTATTATCCGTTAGTCCCTTTTTACGATACCCACGGTAGAAGATGGGCTAATACCATTCTAAAGCTGACTGACAGCACACTCACAGAACACTATGATGAAATGTAATGCATTTCCTACTTTATTCTTTTCCCCCAATGTACGTACGTGTTTCAGTAATGAGAGAGATATGCCAATGGGCTCTGGCATATCTTGGAAATGGTTCCATCGCATACTATGGCCCTTTGGTAGGCCCTTTCCATTTTCTCAATCCTTTCGCCAAATCAATTCGTAAATGCCTGCGAGAACGGCGCATCCATTGTATTCTGAACTATTGTTGGCATGTATCGTGGATGTCCGTGGGCAACAGTGTCCGCCTAGCATCTTACCACTGGTGTGTGGCCCGTCTGCTCGTCTGTCACTTTTTTTCTATAAAAATAGGTTAAAGTTATTAATTAGTGCCCTGAAATTCTTAGAAGTGTAACAATAAAACAATTGGGTTTTATGAATTTGTTTAAAGGTTTCATTACTTTAACCTGCCGTCGACAGTATCTTATCAGTAAGTACATTAAGGGACTTTCATGTACTTAGATTAGGCAGCACGGCAAAAAAATAATATACATATATTGAAACATAAATTCATTGAACATATGGGTTCATATTTCTCTACAATTGACAGTACAAACAGTATCAGTTTATTAATTTATTTCTACCAGATAATATTTTTTATATATACTGAACTTGTAGTAATAAAAAAATAGTGACTACTTATGGACTAATTGGTTGATTCCCTTAAGCGCCAAAAAAATAATATACCCCGATATCAATCCACTTTAAAAAAGTAATTTATTTAATTACAAAATTATTTGAGAAAAAATAATAATAATCATTTTCGTTATGAGAAACAAATCATTATATTTGTTATAGTATTATTATCTCAACATCATGGCCGATAAATACAGCAACAAAATAAATAGTCAGTGTAAATAGTAGTCAGTTGTCTCTTATTGATAAAGGTAACATCTACAGGATGGTTTTTCACCTACCACAGTTAAAAACTATTGAAATTTTACTCAGTAATTTAAAATAAATAAAATAAAAAAAAAACATTTTTCATATCATGTTTTCGGTTTAATAGATTTGTTTGACAGTCTCACAGATAGTCACACAATATATAGTCAATATATAGTCACAGAGAATAGTTAGAATAAAAGAGAGTTTGAGCGAAGTTCGCGTACTGGTACGAGACTCAGCCTAGTCGTATGACTAGGCGGACCGATAACCTGAAAAGGATGGCGGATACGAACTGGATGGGGGACGAATGTTTGAACTTTATGGGAGAAGGACCTTGGGAGAGACCTATGTCCAACAATGGATAATGATTACTCATTATCCATTCATTATCAGTCTGTATTTTCATACAGACTGATAATGTCTGATACTGGAATAAATTTACAAAGTTAACAATGTCTTCATGTTTACATCAATGTCATGAATATTTAATTAAATCTCACATTTATTTATAAAAAGAAATTATAATATCCATAATATGTAGATATTTTAATAACATAAATAGTTAATATACCTATTAAAACCATTAAGTTTTTCCATTATATTTTTTCACTTTTGGAACAAGCCATATATAATGAAAAAATATTTGCATTTCGATAATTATGAAATAAACATTTCGGTCCGTGTTTCTGATGTAAATGTAGTCAAAGCCATATTCTTCGAATGTATTCCAAAGAATCATAAACATATTACCAACATGGCCATTGCCACTAATGAAAAAAAGACTCCAGAAGAGGTACCTCTTAAAGAGGGGCAGATCAAAAAAGAAGATTTTGGGAACAAGACCTTCCTTGAGAAACTATGTCAAATAAGGTCCAATATATCAGTAGAGCCAATATTAGCTGGTCTTGTTATTCCATCTATGTTGGCAAGACTTGCCGTCCAGAATCTGAATTTGGATAAAACATGTCGCGTAAAGTTGAATTTGGGGGTCGAAATTTGCGATGCTCTTATTCAGAAAAAAGGCAACATGTCAGAGCACGAGGCTGCTGTTCAAAGAGTGATCTCATCCATTGAAATTTGGAAGAGTGTGATCCAAACCGCTATTCCAACGTTTTTGATCATTTTCATGGGAGCCTGGAGCGATAGAACCAGTAATAGAAAACTTTGCATTTTGCTTCCAATATTTGGAGAAATGTTAGTGTGCATCAGTAACATTGTCAGCACATTTTTCTTCTACGACATCAATGTGGAGGTCACCATGTTCCTCGAGGCTTTCTTTCCTGCGATTACTGGAGGCTGGGTGATGGTCTACTTAGGAGTTTTTAGTTACATAGGTGATATAACCAATGAGGAGTCCAGGACATTCCGGGTGGGACTAGTTAACTTATGCTTGACAGCTGGAATACCAATAGGAACAGCTCTAAGTGGGATTTTGTTGAAGCTATTAGGTTATTATGGTGTTTTTACAATATCAGCCGCAATTTACTTATTGACGTTATCGTACGGATACTTCTATTTGAAAAGTAGAACAAAACCTGGTGTAGGCGAAAACGAAAAGGTATGTTTCTTTTTCGTTACCTATCTTTGTTTTATTTGTAGATAAACAAGTATTTTATCGAGACAAACAATATATGGGTTCAAATAATGAAAACCGAAATATTTATTTCAGATATAGATCACAGAATACTTCCATAAAATGTACCCCACTCCGATGTACGTACGTGTTTTAGTGGTTATTAAGATATGTGAGAGCCAATTCCCATCTGATCCCATTTTCCTAACTGTTTTTCCAAATGCATAACTCTATATCTCCAATAATGGCAGCGCATATGAAGTTGTGCCAACGTTTATCTTTCTGGGCTGATGTTGGCATGTATGTATTGCCGATGTCACTGGAGGGCAGTATCCACCTGCCACTTTCCTTCCACGAAAAAAAAACGTAGTTTGATTTCAGATAGACTTCATTTTATTACTTATTGTATATTATTGAATTTTCCTAAACATCATTTGCTTTTTGAGTAAGTCTATAAGTAACAATAATAATTGTAACGTTAGTTCAAATTTAATATTATTCCAGCCTAAACCAGTAACATGTTCGGATATGATGTCTTTAGTAAAAGAAACTGCTTCAGTAGCTGTTAGGAAAAGAGAAGGATTCATCAGAGGAAAAATTATACTTACCCTTCTAGTGGTAGCTATTATTTATGGACCAAACCACGGTAAGTATCTTATACATTACACTGTATTGTACTGAATCGTATTGTTTTGTTTTGTTGTATGTACCTGTTTACGATTAGGTATACAGCTTAAAAAGCACACTTCATGTATGTTCGAGTTTCATAGATCATTTCATTTTGGTATCCATCTCAGTGCCATATCTCCCACCTCACAGCTTTGGCTTTCATATAACTTTAGTCTGTCACTTAAACCATATTTTTTCTTACATCTTAGTGGAAAATATCTTTGCAAATAGTTTTATTTGCATCTTTATTATGTATTATATTATTCTATTTGTCTGTCGAAACCCTTTTTCCGCTGTTTTTCATTAATATTTTCCATTAGGTTATTATATACAGTTTATTTATCTATATAGGCACCACGAAACCTTCAAGATTTAAATTAGTCGTGGGTATTCACGACTCCTCGGAGTGTTTCGTCTCACTTAATCCGGCTCCGCTCACGGATCCGACTCCTCTCAACGATTCCTTGACTCCTTTGATTCATCTACTTATATTTTATAGGATCCTGAGAGCGACTCATTCACTTTGCATCATGTTCGTTCATGTAACTAAGCGATATAAAAATGAAAGGAATAAATAACTCCTCGGAATCGATAACAGTTAGCCGGAATCATTAAGAGTTTCGGCTCTGCTCGCGGTTTCGGACCTTTTGATTCATGGATTCCGGAATCACCCATCGCTAATTTAAATGTGATGTCGAATCGCTGTACTAATTTATACTATTACTATGAATGCATGTTTATAAATGCAAATACATATATGTCTGTGCGGTGCGATTATATAAGTGTGTGAGTGTGTGCGTGTGATAGGCCATGTATTTGTTGTTATGATTATATTTTCCGTTAGTCCCGGAATGTTCAAGATAATATAATAGATAATAATATGTTAAACATTCTGGGACTAGCATTTATATTTTTTTTTTTAACAGGTGAGAGAATAGTAACATACATGTATTTGCGCTATAAGCTCAAATGGGACGCACTCAAATTCAGCATGTACTCAACTTATAGCATCATCACACATTCGATAGGTGAGTTAAGAGGATTTTTATTGAAAAAAGATAGTCAATGCTTTCACTTTGTATGTTTAATACAAATAAAGAATTTCAATTTAACTTTTAAACTGAAAGAAAGTCACTCCGATTGATTTAGATTTATTCACCAGGATGAATCTGGACTGATTGGATGATATGAAATTAAGGAATCATGACTTGATCAGATCAAGAAGTAGATCAGTTACGTTTACAGCAGTTTTTCTTCTGCCCCAATATTTTGTCTTTTATTTCTTCTGCTTGCTTTCGTTTAGCTTATACAAATGATTAACATAGATTTCAAATTCCTTGTTATCTCTCACGAAAATTGTTATGAGAACTAACGTACACCCAATATTAATTAATCACATTATTCTTCAGGGGCATTATTCTCAATCAGCGTGTTCAGCCAACGCTGGGGCTTCCACGACTCTGTACTCTGTCTCATATCCGTTGTCAGCAAGCTGGCTGGCTCCATTCTCATTGCTTTCGTCCAAACTGACTTCGAAATGTTTATGGGTAAGAATTTTGACATTTATAGGTGTTTACTGGAACTTTTTAAAATTATGTAGTTGAGCGATAAAATTGAGTCAGCCTATGCCATTTTATAAATCTGGATAATCTCTGAAAAGAGGCTACGAATGTGCTCTCAACTTTGATCTATCCAGTTTGATAAAAATTGCGGGATGAACTATTTACAAAAATAAAAACCCATATGCCTTATTAGTAGGAGTGGGCAGATCATATTTACCGCAGGATCTATAAGCCCATGGGGTAGACGGAACGCTGGAAAACATCAAGCGGCACACTGAGGAGAGACTCCAGTGTCGGACGAGGAACGAGCGTCTGAAGATGGAGCTGCAGTAGCTGGAGCCCGACTATAGATCTAACAACTTTAAGACCTATAAGTTCAGGGGCCCTGCAGTGCATCAAAGACTATTCCTCAGTCCCGATATTTGGCCGGAGGGTGTATTGTTTCAACGGTTTTAGGAAGCGTACTGTTCCTGTTCGAGGAACAAAATGCCTATTGTTTCTTCCTAAGTACTCTAGGTTAAGGTATATACATTTATATATATATATTATATAAACCAGATAAATAATATGCATCAGTTCCATTTAAATCTGCAAACCGAAACGAATTCAAACATTCTACAGCAAATATGGAGTAAAATATAAATGTTTGCATGTTTTCAGTGCCAATAGTGGAAATCCTAAATGCGACTACTTTCACGTCGCTGCGATCGATGGCCTCGAAATTGGTTCTCAGCGAGGAAATAGGTAAGTTCCCGTTTTACATTAATCTGTTTTTCTAAATGTGTTGTGATGTGAATTGTCTCAACTAAGATTTAATTATGTTTCACTCACAAAACTATGCAAAAAGAAGTCGAACTAATTAAAGTCGATGTCACGCGGGACGGGTAAGTATTACGCTCCGTCTCATCTTCTTTTGTAGCGCCCTTAACGTCCAAAAGCAAAACACCTCAATTGAAGTCGCCAGTATGACCATCAATACAGTACTATCGTCTCATTGGATATGACCGATTGTTTAATAGAATAACATGTACTATACCTTAAGTCTATATCTCTCCACTACTGGATATAGGCTTCTCCCAAGTCGCGCCAGCACGGGCGATCTTCGGCTCTTCTGATTCAGCCACCACCGGCGAACTTCTTCACCTGGTTACGCTAACTTTTCTCGTGCTGTTTAACCTCTTAATGAAAACATATTGACTGATTTGGATTTAAAAAATACTTGAATTGTTAACCAATGATACCCATATTCGATATAAGACAATCATTCGCAAATATTTTTTTTTATGGACGAAGGCATCAGACGAGCATACAGGCCACCTGATGGTAAGTAGATACTGTCGCCCATAGACATCCCCGATACATGCCAAAATTAGTCCAGAATGAGTCCTTTGGAGATATAGGAATGGATTTGGAGAAAGGGTTGAGAAAATGGGGAGGGATAGGATGGGAATGGGCTCTGGCACATCTCACTCACTACCGAAACACGTTCGTACATTGGGGATATAAGATAAAGTGGGAAATGCAGTACATTTCAAGGTAGTCTTCTGTGAGAGAGGGGTAACGTGGCCAGTTGAGCACGCTCAGCAGCTGTTGGATTGCAGCGTGCACTCTCCCCCTCAAAATATCAAATACCTATCATTCCGAAAGCGACCTTTACTTTATTTAGTTAACTAGTATTTAAAACTGCTTTCAAGTCTTGCGTAACATGTTGCTTGACAGTGCATAACTGCACCGTTGGCAATGGGTGCATAAGACAAATCGTATAAAAAGCAAATAATCCGATCAAGTAAAAAAATACAGTCATTTTACCATGGCATCAACCAGACCTCATATCGTCCACTACTGTTTCATAGGCCTGCTCGAGCACATTGTCTTATGCATGAGGCATGCTGGCCCAAGCGGGTTGGCCAGTCTACTCTTTTAAGGGATACCATAATACATACCATGTAATACATACTTAAGGAACAATACCATGTTCCTTAAGGCTTGCGGTAGCGGCTTTGTTATCGTCTTTTACGACACCCATGGGAAAAGATGGGATGATGCTATTCTAAAGCCAGCTGACACCACACGGCCAGGGCATTTCACCATAGACTTCACATTTCACTTTTAAAATTGACGCATATGAGTCACAATTTCCTTAAATACTGTGACGTCGTACATGATAAGCGAATTGATGTTTATGAAAATAGGCTTAGTTATTTACCTAGGTTTAATTTATACAAATAAACTATTTTCGCGTGTGTTTTGTTTGATAAAATTAGACGCAACTGCGATTATACTTTGTTTATATAAGAATATATTCACTTTTGTTTACCTAAGAATAAATATACAGCGTTAATTCCTATTTCTATCATTAAAACAACTTTTGTTCGACGACTTTTTTCTGAACTTCATATAAACAAAAAGTTTTTTTTTAAATAAAGAGTCTGACTTTGTTGCCCTGTACTTAATATACAAGTCCGCTACCACGAACAACAACGCCGAAGACGCCATTCATACACAACTGCTAATCGAGTCACTACTATTATAGATCGTGCCAATAGCGAGTATCACTTAACATAGCAATAGTGAGTATTTATGGTAGCAGCCAAGTTCGATTTCAACATGGCTGCTATCACGATACACTGGCGATAGATATTTTCGCTCATTACAGGGAACATTGGCAAGTGTCGCTATCGTAAACACAAGTACATTAGTACAGGATTAAAGTCGAGGCCATGACCGCTATTGCCATGCTAAATGGCACGCAGTATCGATACCTGCATCTCTTTACATATGCGTATTGCTTTATATCCATCAATCCGTACTGGGCCAGCATGGTGCATTATGGCCCGAAACCTCCTACTGACTTGCTAAAAGAGCTTTGTGTCCTGAGGTGGAACGCTATAGGCTGATATTTATTAGGACGTGTCATTCATATGAAAGAAATATATCTCATATCGATGCTTCAAGTCCAAGTAAGTTAGTACAGCCAGCTTGTAATAAGGACTAGAAACGAAAGGTTTTGCATATATTAGTGTGTTGCTGGTTGTACGTATAACACCTAACTTGTACTTCTTCTTTTTTTGGTGGCCTCTCCTAATGGAAGTTGGTGACCAGCATAGCTACTCTCATGCGAGAGACTGCTGCTCGGATCAAAGACATCGTACTCATCCCTAAACATTCTCTAGGATTTCTGAGCCAAGATGTCCGTCTTCTGCCAGGCTTACGGTGACTATGCGTCACCCTGCATTAATAGTTGCAAAAGATGGTATCTATCTAATTGTATTTTTCTTTTCAGGTAAAATGAACTCACTCTTCAGTCTCGTGGAGACATTAGCAGCGCTAATGTTCGACCCTACGTACTCGGCTTTATATGCAAGAACGATCGAAAAGTTTACTGGCACAATCTTCATTTTCAGCGCCTCCATGACCTTACCACCTATTGCTATACTGCTGTAATACAAACCTTATCTATTTGCTTTTTGTCCAAAAACATTTTTTTGTTTATGGCCTTACATGAAAACAAAGTATAATTCTGTAGCTTTTAATATGCATATGATAACTTCAAACGTCCAAGCTACGTCACGATAAGTTATTATCAAATGAATAATCACATTTTAGAAACTTAACCCTTTTAGATCAATTTATTGCGTATACTTTTCTTAGCTCTAGAGTTATGTTATTTAAACAAAATGAAGATGAACAAATAAATGAAAATAGAACACAAACATTTTGACGAAAGCATGAGTTACATTACATACGGACTTTTTGGCGGGAACTCGAGAAGTAATGTTGAGTTTTTGTTTGATTGTTGTAATAATTGTGCATTAGGCGTTTTGAGGTTTAATAGTGATAGTTTATTAAACTTCAAAGTGTTTTTCATGTATGGTGTTTGTGATAATCATATAATAACGTGGGACTGCGTTTCTCGTGTGCTTCCAAGGAGTATTCTTCTGTCCTCAGTAAACTTATTATCACTTCACTGAGCGACTCATGACTGACTTCGACGGGACTGGACATTGACAGGATACGTTTTAGACTTTGAAATTGTTTACTGCCACGAAAACTTTACACTGGCATAATGTGCTCATTGCACCATTGCCATATACGAAAAAAAAAATTAGATTTTTTCTCTTCATATATGGTAGTGGTGCAATTAGGTGCATTTGAGATTGCGTGGTGCTATTCTATAGCCGGACTATTATAAACTACTATGAGACCGTACATGTCGCAGCTTACGTAAAAAAGAATGTTGTTTATTCTCGACAAATATAAACTCGACAACTCGACAAAATAAAATTTATGAGAGGGAGAGTGCACGCTGCAATCCAACAGTCGCTGGGCCCGCTCGACTGGTCGGGCCGATCTAGGGGCATGCCAACATTTGTCATTTTGGACCGATGCTGGCATGTATCGCGGATGTCTATTGGCGACAGTATCCACTTACCATCAAATGGACTGTATGCTCGTCTACGGCCTTCGTACATAAAAAAAAAACACAAACACTGTAAAGTCTAGGTTCTGGAAAGAGCGCGTTTGCTTATATTGGTAATCCCTTATAAGTTTAATGAATCGATGGTCTGTACCGCAGATCATAATTGCTTTTATGATCTGTGGTCTGTACTTTACCTTGCGACTTACTTTACTTACATTTACTCATAAGTATTGTCTTTTTATTAGTACATTATGTTATCCTTCAAATATCGGTAAACGATCACCTGACAAACTGTACATGTGGAGAAGGGAGAGAAAAAAAAATTTCCCAGCATTGGGCTGCAGCGAACTTATAAATGTAACTTATATTATATTTTCATTTTTAGACCAATTATTCTTAAATGTTGTTTTAAATGATATACTTTGTTTTCGTGTAATAAATAAAATTACTTTGCAATTTATAAAATTGATATTTTGTTTTTCAATTACTTAATCATTTAAAAGATATTTCTGTTCACAGATTTTTCTTCGTACAACACAGAAAGGAAATAAGACACGAGAAACTGCAAGCGACGGTGAATCATCAAATTATCATTATGAATGAACCTATGACCACAGTTCTTAATGATTAAATGATTAAATAATAAAGAAGGGTTATGGTTTTCGGAAAATAACTTACACGGTTTTAATATTTTCATTTATACAAAAAATGATATTTGTCCAGAAACAATTTCCTTGGATGCTGAACTCTCAGTGGGCAGGTCATATTTGCAGGACTCATATCCGATGGAGTACAATAGTCCTCAAGTGGAGGTCACGTACCGTAGACCGACCACTTGAAGAAGTTCACCCGCGGTGGATGGATGAGAAGAGCTGAGGATCGTGTGTAGTGGCGAGCTTTGGGAGAGGCCTATATCCACCAGTGTATTTCCACCACATCCAACCACTATATCCACCACAATTTCCATAGGTTGCTCTGCCTATAGGTTCGCAGAAACTGAGAAACTTTTTTACAATTTCCACCAGGGTATAACATATTGTAGCAATGGGGAATACACTTTTTTAAACGGTTGTTTTAACTAGTAACTGAGAACAGATCTTTTTAAAAGGTTATTTAACTACCAAGCCTCAGTTACATACCCGACTCAATACAAACGAGTTTGTATCTATATTTGGACTTGGATTACACACCAACAGTTTTACGGAGGCTTCTGCTTGTGAACAGTGTGTGTATTATTATTTGGAAATTACTTGTGACTTCATCGACTTTTAGTTCCGCATATATTGAGAGTTTAGTGAAATCGTAAATAAATAACAGTTAAACGTAAGTTATGGTTTTTACTTTTAATTGAGGCAATTTTAATTGAAGCAACACTATTTTTTTTTGTTAGGTTTTCGCGATTACTATACATAGCAATTAAACAACTTTTAACGGTTTAAATTTGCAGTGGACGTGGTCACGGGGTGACTAATTAATTTCACTAATTAATTCGTGGTCACTAAAGAGTAATAATTTCTTAATAACTCAAGTGACAAATAAAATCAATTAGTCACCCCGTGACCACGTCCACTGCAAAGTGTTCGAAACGTCGGGATATAAATAATCTCAAATATACGCGATTTAAACCGTTAAAAGTTGTTTAATTGCTATTAACACTATTTTTTTAAATAATTATGTTTGTATCTGAAATTAGCACGTCATTTTTTTATGAACGACAATGGAGTCATTGACGACAATGGTCATAATCCACCACGTAGGTCAAGTGCGGATCGGTGTATATCATTGAATTGAGAATACATACTAGATATGTTATACAAGCACTCTAAGGTAGCCACGTTACACTCCAATAGTGTTATATAATAGGTCGGGGTGAAAGTCTTTTCGTATTTTGTATGTATGAAGTTGTGATCCAATATCTTTGATTGAACTGTTTGTACCTGGCTGGTTATGATACCATTAAAAAGATAATATTTAAAAAAAAGAAATTAAATAAAAAAAACTGATTTCCGCCATTTTTCAATTGTTTTTCTGTCCAAGAAAATGAGTGAATCTAACGAAGAAATTTGATACATTTTAAAGTTTTATTACCAGAAAGGGAAAAATGCGACACAAGCTTGGAAAAAAAATTGCGCAGTTTATGGACCTAATGCAGTGTCAGTAAGAGTAGCACAAAGTTGGTTTAAGCGTTTTCAGTCAGTTATGGATTATTAAAGATGCAGTTCGCTCCGGTCGCCCTGTTACCGATACAGTTGATGCCATTTGACTCATTTGAAAAAGTCTGGATTCACAATAAAGCACGATATTTGGGTACCACACGAGCTTACTTAAAGAAACCTAACGAACCGTGTACTCGTTTGCGATTCTCTATTAAAACGCAATGAAACCGAACCATTTTTGAAAAGATTGATCACTGGTGATGAGAAGTGGATCACTTACGACAAAAACGTGTGGAAAAGATCATGGTCTAAGTGCGGCCAAGCTCCACAGACTATGGCCAAATCCGGATTAACGCGCAATAAGGTGATGTTGTGTGTATGGTGGGATTGGAAGAGCATCGTTCATTATGAGCTTTTACCGCCGGGCAAAACCATTCAGATCTCTACTGCCAACAGCTGATGAGACTAAAGCAAGAAAATGAGAAAAAATGCCAGGAATTGATCAACAGAAAGGGTGTAGTCTTTCATCGTGATAACGCCAGACCACACACATCTTTGGTCACTCAGCAAAAATTGAGAGTTTGGTTGGGAAGTGTTGATGTACCCACTGAGTATTTAAGCCCTGACCTTGCGCCCTCAGATTTCCACTTGTTTCGGTCTCTTTAGAATTCTTTAGGTAGTGTAAGGTTAACATCAAGAGAGTACTGTCAAAACTACTTGTCGCAATTTTTGACCAGAAATCCCAAAATTTCTACAGCAACGGGATCATGTCACTACCTACAAGATGGCAACAAGTTATAGAACAAAACGGCACATACCTGTATATATTATAATTAAATGTAATTAAACTTTTAAAAAAATTGTCTTGAATTTGTATTTAAAATACAAAGAAACATTTTCCCCGACCTTATATTCAGTAACTCTCCAAACGTAGCACTTAATTTTCAAAATTTACTTTATAATGAACCCCTCCTCATCTGTTTCACAGCCAACCAAGAAGTTGCCAACCAGGTTTCTTTGATAAGAACGTATCGTGTGTCATTTTTTTTAAATTTTAGACCATACGGATATTTTATCCTCACTTAAATTGAAACCTTCTCATATATGAAAGTCTACAATAAATACCTACTCCTAGGCTATCACCACCATATAAATGTATGACTATCTGAAAATAGGATACAGACTGAGGATTGTATCTCACCTTCTCACGAATGAGAGTTAACAATAGATAATCCTAGGCCATCACAGCTATTTACTTTTTATATATTTTTATACATTACAGATATTTTTATATACCTAATAGTCTAATGCCCTATTAGCCGCCCGCTTACTTTACTCGGTCTAAATCAGCCTATTCATGACAATGATGACAATGACTTGATTGGTAGGTAAACGGTTTACTAACGTCTGTTGCAACAGTTGTTAGGGTGTGATTAGAATAACAGCTGCAAAATGTTCTAATTTAAAGGTCGAAACCAATGATGGTTGATTTGTTTTTGTAGGGGGAGAGTGCAGTTGCATTCCCACAGCCTCTGGGCGCACTCGACCCGCCACGTTACCCCTCTCTCACAGAATACGGATGGAATCCAATGGAATCTGACGCTCCTTAAGATATTGTGAGTGTTGTGTACCGCAACATTCCAGATTGGGAAGACCAAAGTTGATAAAACTGCTCGCAATCGTCGGTGTGGACGACCCGCCTCTTCAGTGACCTCGTGACCATGGTTGGTACAACCCAACCAAAAAAAAAATTAGATAAACATACGCGTTTAAATAGAATTTTACATTCTCTTGAGTCCGGTGCCTTACATTTGAATGAAGTAATACGTTATCCGCAGTGCTGAATAGCTCAGATAATTGGCAATGAACGTAAACGCATACGTGAAAAGGCCTAACAAACTTGGACGTGCGACGAATGGACGAACAGTGTATACTTAGTAATAAAAATACATCAACAGTTACCTATCCTGTGTATTGTTCGTGTAAAGAAGACATATGAATTTAGTGTTGGTGAATTTAGTGTTAAAGTATTGTTTTGTTTTACAAATTGTATTAAAAGTTTGAACCATCTAGGCACCTAATTGATATTGTCACAAGTTGAACATATCCGATCATAGATCGCCCCGATAGATCATAGATCCGATCGCTAGATCATATCCGGCTCGAAGGACCGTACATACGAGTATGTATAAGTGAAACTATGTATATTTATATTTAATTTGTGTATACAATAGTTACTGCGCTGAAAAGGAAAAAAAATGTTGTAAGAAAAATCAATAAATAAAAATGATTTTGTTCAGAAATCTAACTGTATCTGTATCTACTAAAACTAAAACTACTAACACTAACACTAAAAGTATCCAGTAATATATAGTAAGTATTTCACTATAACATTGGATAAACAAGTGTTTGCATGATTAGATTACAAGCAGTTTTGCGTTTGACTTTAACGTTTATTTTCGCTTCTCTAACCGCTTTGTTTTACAAGGTTTTTACTCCGCAGTGACCATCTATTGTAATGATTGTAATTTTTATTCTCCACGCGTAAGTTAACACACAGAATGATACATAATATGATTACCTTCGTCGTAAATCGCACGTCGCATAAATAATACATACGAGTACTAGGCATGAGGCGAATAACAAAAAAAACACTATTCACGAATACGAATAGTACATAACATAGTAAACAGTCACTTTTAAAATTAGTAAGTAAGTAATTTTTAGTTTAAATTAAAATTAATAAGTGTATTTTTTTTTTATTTGATTGATAATAATTTTCAGTTAAATTTAATATTATGTACTCTACAGATTTTTAAGTTATTAAAGTATTTTTTTTTCAATTTAAGTAAATATCTTTTACCATTTATATCATGTTGGGCTTTTACTATTCGATTACTAATCGACGATGAGTATCGGAGTATTCGTTTAGAAAATAGCAAAAATGAATGGAAATACTAATAATTGAAAATTAGTGAGTGTTCGCCGAAACGAATACACAAATACAAATATTCGGAACATCTCTAATTTAATACAACAATGACAAAGAAAGAAATAAGTCGCGCTCCACATTCTTCACAATTTAACTAGACATTTTCTGACTGAACAGCCATGACTGGCAAAAAACTGTGAAAATAGATTTAGAGGAAAATTTATGTTTACGTAAAACAGCAATAAACAAACGATATGTGCGTTAGTTTAAATTATAGATTTGTAAGCAGGCTTAAAGGAAAACGAAACATTATTAACGAAATAAAGTGACTTTTTTATCAATTCAATCTATTCTTATCTTCAAATGTGTATAACTAAATAGGTTGACATTCAATTTAATTGTATTACTTTGAATTATATGTGTATTTGTATTAGATTGCTGTGCTCTTACTGGGTATCATGTCCCATTATTATAAATAGTCATGTGCATGAGGACAAAAAATAAATATATAAATAAATATACTAATCTCGCAAAGAGGCAAACAATTAAGCAGATCGAATATTAAGATCACACATCGCTCGGGTGTGAAATTGCAAAACAATATATTTATTATTTCTTTCTTTATTTATGTGCCCGTCTTTCTTTGTCTTTCTTTATTTATTTATTTAGTCGCTGTGCCCACGACTTCATACGCGTAAATCATAAATTGGGATATCTTTTCTTAGCGTCCGCCGATTTGATTAAACAAAGCCTATTCAAAGCGCCAAGCCAAGCTCAATTAACCTGTAGAAACCCCATGAAAATCCGTTCCGTAGTTTTGGAGATTAGCGTGTTCGAACAGACAAACAGACAGACAGACACAAATGTTCAAAATCGTCTTTTTGTATTCTAATACTCTTCCTTCATCGCCCCAATCAGTTTTTGGTAAATATATTCATTGTACAAACACGCTTATTCCACAGTTTTATTATATGTATAGATTATAGATATTTATTTTCTATCTATTTACCTACCTACCTATCTATATATCTATCTATTTATTAATCTATCTAGTAATGAACCTCAACAGCAAAAAGGGTCTTATTAATATCCATTGCTGGAAATGGGACCACCTTGTGCACAGTGGAAGTGTGTTGGAAAAAAACAGTCCTAACAGCAATATTGGCAGTTGCAAATATCAAATATCTCAAAACCTTATATTGGCTTATAGTCTGTAGAAAGTAGATGAGCCGAGATAAGCGTAATACCTGTACAACCTACATGGAAGCACTAAGGGTAAGTACTTGGAGAAGTTTGTTATGTGACGTCATTGTCCACATTCGATATCAGCATATAACATCCCATTGCGCGGTAGAGGCCCGCCCACTCTTCTAGTCACAAACGATTATTGGGTCAATACAATGGTTATCATTAGACAGACTAGGTATTATTACTTGACTGACGTGTATTCGGGAGTTGTAACGTATTCCTGCTTGCTGTGAAGAAGGGCGCGGTTCATGTTCCCGGATAAAGATCCGATACCAATATTAGTCTGAAACGTTCCATAGGCCCCCAGTGAACGCGAACCCAGTGCGAATTGGTATAGATATATACATATGTACGTACGTGCCCAATTTTGTTTTAATACTCATAGGATTTCCTCACGATAGTTTCCTTCACCGTCGAGTTAGTTAATGATAATTTAAAATCCGTAATTAAATAGAAACTCAGTGGTAAGAGCGGTGATGAGCGGTTATGAGTTTTGTTTTATCAAAACTCAGCTTATGTCTCTCCACTACTGGATATAGTCCTTTCCCAAGGTTCGCCATCACACACGCTTTTCGGCTGTTCTCATCCTGCCACTGCCGGCTAACTTCTACAAGTCATCGGCCCACCTGGCCGGACCACGTGTCCACATTGCGTTTCCCGATACGTGGCCTCCTTTCGAGGACTTCTTTACCCTGTACTGGTTATAGATCCTTCGGCAAATGTGTCCCGTTCATTGCCACCTCAACATGCTGCATGCTGATTCAATGCTTGAAGACGAAAGTCCTATCAACTATGATGTACGGTGCCGAAACGTAGGCTCTGATAGTTGGTCCGATCTATAAATTCAAAATCGCTCAGCGAGTTATGGACAGAACTATGTTTTTTTGCAAGCTAAGATCCGTAACGAAGGGATTTGCCAAACAACTATTCATAATTAGGGGCGCTACACACCGAATAAATTCGGCATTAATTCTCCAGTTCACAGTTCAGTCGGTTGTTGTAATCAAGTACACACTTCAAGATTTACAAACTACGTACTTGACTTCCAATTGCCCTTTACTATCTAGGTTATTATAATAGACACATATAATAAAGTTTGTAAATATTGACTGCGACATAGACTAAGTTGATTGTTCTCTTAACGACTTCAGTAAATATAATTGAAACTTCTATCAGTTAAATACTACTTTCAAGTCGCTTTTATCTGTACATAATAAAGGCCGGAATTAGACTATCAATAAAAATTGCAATATTAAATTTATTATATTTTTTTGTCAATATTTAAATTCCATGTAATTCGACGTTCAACTATTGACAGAATATTAACTTGTAGAATACAAAGCTTTTATTGATTTTCAAGTCTTTGATTTTCAACAGAATATTAAATAATAATAATTAAATTGGTTTACTTTTGTATGTATTATTTTTATAGAAAAAACATGGTAGACAAGCCAGCAGTTCATCTGGTACTAAATGAATGCAGTCGCCCATAGAATAATATCAGTATAGAATAGCACGCTTTTGAAGACTTAAAAGGGATTTGGTCAGGGAATACTAAGCAAGTACAATGGAACGAAGATGAAATGCGACAACGGAACGAAAAGTTTACTCATCACATTACATCTCCCATTCTTCCTTAGGGGTGGAATGGGAAGTAAAGAGGATAATGGAATAAGGAAGTTCCTTTATCCCATTACCCTTTGTACTCTATGATACATGAAATGATATGGTAGGTATATCTTACTGAATCGCGAAATACGTGCATAGTATTTTACGACAGTGTTCTGTGAGGTCGAAATTACTCGACCAGTTGGTTGTGAGAGTACAGTATTCACGCTCCCCCTTTTGTACTTTCAAGTCTGATCCTACAATACATTCGCCTGTACCGAGAAGTCCAATAAAACTGTTCCGGTTGTGTTAATCTAAAATAATATTTAGTGTAACATTGATGATTCTGTCATTACGTATTGCACGATAGTATTTTCAATATTTATTGTATTACATAACTAAATAATGCTTGCAATTTTATTAAGTACTATATAAAGTGGAAATCGAGACAGACGATGGACTGTAGATATTGCATATCTGCAAACTTAGTCTCGATAGACCAGTGCAACATACAATTACCTACGGGAACATTATTTAAGTAATCTCTATCTAAGTAGTGGAAACGTAGCAATCTAAATTTCTCGTACAAAAATTACATTGTAATACACTATAACGGTGCCGTGTGGTTTTGGATATAATAATTAGTAAATGAATCGAATTATTAAATGCGTCTCGTTTGCGAGATGAATATTTCATGAATCATGAGCCATGACATGACATACGAGATCCATTGCACATGATCACCACGCATGTAATAATATTAGCTCAAGTATAAAATGGAGGCAAACTGCATTTCTACTTTTGTAAATAATGTAGAAACAAACCGTGTAAATTCTAATGTAAATAAAATGCAGACATCCTTATTGTCTCGATATCAACCTATACAATCAATCACTGAGATAGAGCAAAAGCTAAAAATAGGTCCTTTAGGGGCGAGAGTAAAATTGACATAATCATTACACATAATCTATACACATAATCTATACACATGTTTCATCTGTACACATATTTCATCTATACACATATTTCATCTATACACATATTTCATCTATATACATATTTCATCTATAGGTACACATAATCAAATAGTATAGGGGTTGAGTCTGTACATTGAATTAATTTAAAAAAAATGGTGGGTCTCTTTAGAAGCTACAGAATCCGAAACAGTAGTTTTTTTAGATTTGGTCTGTATGTTTGTCTGTATATCTGTTTGTTTGAACATCACGTTAATAAATATTAAAAAAAACTTCGTATGTAAGACCATATACTGTGAAACTTAGCGTGGAACACTCTCCGGCCAGGTGGACGACTTGAAGAAAGTCGGCGATAGTGTCAGGATGAGAAGAATTAAAGACCGTGTGTGATGCGGTCCTTGGGAATGTTCTGGATACATCCAGCAGTGGAGAGACACAGGCTGAGGCTGATGATATGGTATGGCAAAGGAGCCAAAAATTGAAATAGTTTAAGAACCACTGTCATAGACTATTAACTACAGACTGGACACGTCGTAATTCTCGTGAATTAACAGTGATTACTCGCAATTTACACGTGTATCGTTCCGTAACGGCTCGACAAGGCGTACAAATTATGTGATCGCAAATCAACAAAGTCACTTCCACCCTGAAATGTACAGTCATGTACCGTGTTTTATTTTACATAGAAGCGTCTTTTTGTTATCAATTTAATTTTAAGTAGGTATATAAAATTAAAAGAAGTAAGTTGGTTTCTTATGTTTATGAATGAAATTATTAATATTATTATTTATTTTATTACTATAGGTCTACCGGAATCTCATGGCAAATGGGGAAATAAAAATTTGTCGTGTGCAATACTGGGGAAATTGGATTAAACGATCTTGATACTGTTTAATTTTTATTTATGTCTTTAGTATTAATGAACATGAAGTATATTAGGTATGTGTATGAAGAATGTTGTTATACATCGGGTTCTTAACATAGGAAAATATGTCATGAAAAATAAATCAATCGTATATTACTTTATGTACTAATTTATTATATATCATTTAAATCATACTAATAACTTAACACCTCATTCAGAACTAGAAAACGATTCCAAGAACTCCACTTGCATTTCTTGTTCTTCATCAGATGATGAAGATAAAGAGGTATTTATTATAAATCGCTCTTCCAGCATTTCAATTATTCTATCTTGCTCGATGAAATCGTTTTCAATTTTCTTTACATGTTCACAACATTTTCGCCATTCCTCTGCACCAATTTGTGAGAAAGCTTCTTCTGTTAATAATTTAATGTCACTTGCAGGCCTATTTACATTTTTATCAGCAACTTTTTGCTTCATTATACCCCAAATCATTTCTATGGGATTCAATGTGCAATGATAAGGTGGGAGCGTTAAAACTTCGTGACCGTGCGATTTTAATACTTCATCTATTCTATCTCATATAAGGGCGCAGACATGTTTTGTTTCACTACTTCAAGTAGTTGTACATTTACGCCAAAGATCATCATAATGTACATCATTTACACGAAGCCATTCTTTTATATCATCGATACGATTGGCTTGTGTGGGCGGTTTGTTCATCCGTACGGAATGATAACTAGCATTATCCATAACAATTAGTGAAGGTCTTGTTAGATTTAGAATTAGCTTCTCTGTCACCCATTTTGTCAAATTGTCCTTATTCATATCGTGGTGATAGTCAGCAGATACACTTGTTGACCTGTACACCAGACAACAATTTGGTACAAAGCCATTTTCTCCACCAGCGTTTACAATGATCCACCTTGCTCCAAGTGAAATACTTTTAGATGGACCTGCAATATCTTTGCTTTGCCAGCACTTGTTCACAGAACATGAACCGTGAATGTAAGTCTCATCTAAATAAATCGCATCCAATTATGCTTTTCAGCTTCGCGGTTTACCTTTATACGCTTCAAAAACTTGTATCTTTGTAGTTTTATGTCATCTCTCTCCATCAAAATGGTCCTTTTTGATTGGCATTTAACATATTCAAAACCAATCTCCTTAAGTATAAGTCTGTAAAAAATAATAAAATTTATTATGTTACTCAAACGATAGCTTAGTCATTCATCATCATCATCATCAGTCTATATACGTCCCACTGCAGGGCACAGGCCTCCTCTTACGAGTGAGAGTGAGAGGGATTATTACTTAATATTTTTCTTACCTCAAAGATTCTCTCCCTCCGTTGAAATCAATATCTTGTCGAAGAATTTGTAACAGTTTCATTACTGTTGGAATTTCCTTCCGAACTGTATAGAATTCATTTACTTTATTCCTAATCAACTCTAAATCGAAACTATCCAAGTTGATTTTCTTCTTCCCCCCCCCTCTCCTCTTTTTACCAGGCGTGGAAAATACACCATCATTCGATGTGCCCTCACCTACGATTCGCCGTATAGTAGTACTGGAAACCCCTATAAAGAAGCTACAATTAAGTAAGAAAAATATAAAATAAACTAAAAGTATCAAAACAACTAAGTCCAACTTACCGGTCAACTCTACGACGCGCTTTAAAATCAAAGATTGAGTTTGATTTACGCCTTCTTCTTCCCTTATTTTACGATACACATTGAAAACAATATTTCTAGCTTAAGATCGAAGTGGCTTTTTCGACATTTTCACAAAAACAACAAATTGTCAAGAAGATATCACAAAATCTCAGAAGCGCTTGACAAATCTCGTACTTTGATTTGACAGGTGACAATTGACATTGCCATATGAAAATCACAATTATTATTTTTTTTATGCCATTAGATTCCGGTAGACCTATAGTATAATTATTTAACTATGTTATAATAAGTATACATTAATTAGTACATTTATAATATATTATTAGTATTATTATATTTATTATTGCATTATTTTATTGCATGGCCTACGTCAAGTCATTTCACAGCCCGTTGGTTGCCCGGAAGTGATCGCTTTTAGTGATAAGGCCGCCGAATGCTTCTGTATAATCTGTCATTATCTTAAATGTAATTAATTAGTTAACCACAGGAATACAATGAAGAATTTCCATTCATTTATTAAATTCAAGTCGTTTAACTAATATAATTAATATTTGCCCATGGCTCCACCTTAAATAGTAGTGATTCTACTTCCATGGTTTTTAATTCAATATGAGTATATATTGTAACTTAGCTTCCTCAAAGCGTATGTTTTCTCAAAGCTTAAGAACTGAATATTCATTTACGACCAAAGTAAAGTAATAACATATTGATTAAGATTCGCCGGTATGAAACTGATATTTAACCGGTTTTATCAACTAATTGTTTTATTATTAAAATTCACTTGTTGCACGACAACACAATTAGGTAACGCTCATAGATATAATCCGTGCATTTTATTTAAAAAACATAGAAAGAGCTAAAACAACCAGTCTGGTTGATGGTAAGTGCCTACCATCCTTATCGTGTTCTGAAGAGCTGTTCAATCTGGTGCCGACTTCGGGTCTATATCGTGCCACCTTTCGTGGCATTGAAAGGACATTCATCCGCACTTCCTACTTCCTTGATAGAGAGCTACTGCATACAGTGCGGACTTCAATAAATTTTAAACTGCGACGACCAAAGTTGTAGAACGAACTGGATACTGAGCTTTTTTCACAACATAACACTTTTGAAGAAAGCTGCGAATAGAATTTTGCGGAGGCGTTGCAGGTGTCCTCGGGCCATAGTGGCCACTTACCTTACCATCTTGTCAGTCGCTGATACCTCCTACCTGCTTATCTATAGAAAAAATAACCTTTTTTTAAAATAATTGTAGATCTACTGGAGATAGCTGTTAACATCAGAGTTGATTAAAAAAAATAAAGAAAAACATGACATATATAAAAATCGAAGACAACATGTGACTTTATGAATAACGATGAGCATCACTTTTTTTTTCTTTGTTATATTAAATATACAAGGTCTAACGTGTTTGTTTTTCTTTCAGCGGTAAACAACAACCGACGTTCTTAAAACTTCGACACAAACGAAATTCTGAATACAAGATTCGACACAAACAACACTGTAGTTAAGAAACAAACATTAGACGTAGGTATTTATAATGAACCAGAGATAAAAATCCAGGTGTATTATGAATTTATGTTCACAATTAAAAACTAAAGAGACCGATAATAAAAGCAAACTTGATTCACAGAATTAAATTTAATTGACACACAAAACAATTAATAACGCTTAAGCCACGTAATAGAAGACAAAGCCTCTTATCGTAATACTTAGTCTACTTATTTATCAATATCTACGAGTAATTGATATAACAGCAATATCAAATAAATAATATCGGACGAATCAACGAGACGATTATAACATAACATAGCCATTCATTATGTAGAATCGAACACTGCAACAGCCGCGGCAGTGCTCCAGTGCTCGTGACGTTGAAAACAATGGCAATTTAACAAAGTATTAATTGAAGTGCATTTGAGTTGACACAATGTCGAAAACTATTGAAGATAAGGAAAAGGTAGCGACGGAAAAAGAGGAGAAGCCCCTTAAAGAAAATAACAAAGAGAAACAGAATAAAAGAAATATCAGAGAGAAATTATGTCACATAAAAAACAACATAACAGTCGAACCTTTACTGGCTGGATTAATAATTCCAAGCGTCATATCCAGATTTGCCATGAGTAATTTAAATTTGGACAAAGCGTGCCGGGTCAATCTTGCTTTAAAAGACGAGATCTGCGACGCGTTGATAACAAGAACGAACAGTAACTACACGGAATATGAAAAAGAGGTACAGAGATTAATCTCTTCGATAGACATTTGGAAAGGAGTGCTGCAAACAGCTATGCCTTGTATAATCATCATGTTTTTGGGCGCGTGGAGTGACAGAACCGGGAAGCGCAAGATCTGCATTCTTCTTCCCATTTTCGGTGAATTCATTACCGCCATCAACAACCTGGTGAACGTTTATTTCTTCTATGAAATACCGGTTGAAGTGACAATCTTTTTAGAGACGTTTTTCACTGCCTTCACTGGAGGTTGGGTGACAATGTTCCTAGGAGTTTTTAGTTACATAAGTGATATTACATCGGAAGACAGCAGGACTTTTAGAGTTGGTTTAGTCAACTTTTGTATGACAGTGGGACTGCCTATCGGAATAGCCATGAGTGGTGTACTGGTAGTGAATCTAGGGTACTACGGTGTCTTCACTATGACCGCTGTAATGTTTGCTCTAGTATTGTCGTATGGGTGTTTTTGTCTAAAGGAACCTGACGACTGGCTCAAACGGAGAGGTCTCCCCGTGGTGAGTAGAAAAATATATTTTGTTTTTTAAGCAATTGATCTATACATAATTTGTACTTAAAATATTTTTTTGTATGTTTGAGTATGATTCAACCGGGCATTCATAATCTTTCAGCTGTTACGAAAACAATAACCAATTGTTAGGTAAATTTTGTATGTAGAAATATGTATACTGGAACAATAGAAAATTTTATTGATGAAACATAAAATATTTTATTTTACATATTGCTTTCAATTTACAATAATTGAAAGCAGACAAAAAAAGATTCATTAAAATATTCAATGTACCTATATTGAGTTTGGTCAATTTCTTAGGCTTTTTATTCAGCACTTTTATATGGAAGATAGGTAAAAATTAAAAAAAAAAAAGTTATTGCATAAAAAGTTTCGTAATCTTCCCATATTAATGAACACAAAATCCAAGGTTTCAGGTTTTAGGAAACGTTTTACAACCTGTACAATAACAATGTTGTAATTGTAATACTGAATATTTTAAATATTCAATCTAATATAGGTTAAGATATATATAATTATATTTGGCAGAAAGATTATAAAGATATAAAGATTAAATTATATTATCTGTAGATATAGTACAAATTATTTCAATAATATCGTAGATACTGTATTATCAGGCGTGTTTGTTGTCTGTGTGTGTGAATGACAAGCGAGAAATATACAAACAAATATATGTATTTGTCTGATAGTTTTCGAATATATTTATATACAATTAATAATAAATATTTGCACACGACACAGCTCTATTTTGTATTTTGACACAGTATTTTGTCAAAACTAAACATGATTTTCACGCGCTATATAAAATTGCCCCTCCGCCCACTAAGATCCTGACATTCATCCCCTAGCTAGCAAATATCACTGTTTGTGTAATTAAAATAATCTATCAAAGGCCAGGAAATGAAACATTGTAAAAACGGATAAATTCATAGAAGAAATACAACTCGAATTTCTATTGAATTATAACTATCGGACATTATATGGAAATTGTGGACATTATATGAGCGATAATTGGTGAAGCAAGATTACTAAAAAAGATAAATAGCCCTTAGTTTAAGATAGGTTACTAAAAAGATTTTCATTTACCTACTTACTAAAATAATCGTAATAAATGGTGTATCAGAAATATTTTCGTTTATGAACTGTAAAAATTAAAACTAAAGGTTTACATAATTAATACATATTTATTATAATTTTAAAGGGCGATAATTATATTTTCATTTTTGAAAAACGATCTCGTTTAAATGAGCACCGTTCACTTCTACACACTTATTTAATCTGAAGCTAAAATTTTTCAACCTTAAGAGACTGCTTTATCAACTTTAACAACATATGGTTGTCTGAGGAATGAAATTTTCACCTCAATGGACATGTAAACAAACAAAACGGTAGGTATTGGGCACAGGAGAACCCGTTAGCCCTACATCAGAAACCATTACATTCTCCCAAGGTTGTCGTTAGGGCTGCCATATCAAACCAAGGAATCATAGGGCCATACTTTTTTGGAGATAGTCGTGATAGATAATCGCTATTGCTACATGATTCAAACGTTTCTAACCCATGCAATGCAAAATCAGAGCGGGTACAATAAGAATACGTTTCTCCAGCAAGATGGTACCACGTCTCACGTTACACCTTTTATATACTCTATTACAAAAATATTGTATTATTTTTTCTATTATGCCTAAAAGAAATATTTCTCTTGTCCAGAAGATCCCTGTGGAGAAAAATCCCATTGAATCTCCCACAGGATTCTCCTGTAATTCCTCTTACCCGAGGGATCCCCGATGAGAAAAATCCAAGTGAATCCCCCAGGGATCTATCTCCGGGGATCCTAGTGGACGGAGAACAAAATTGCTTAACCAATTTTATAAAACTCACTTGCAATAAATACCCCAACTGAAAATTATAAAAATTGGAGAAAAACAGTACTATTAGCAGGCCTTGTTCACTCTACATTTTCTGTACAACTAACTATATGTCTATAGAAATAGACCCCGCCGGCAGTGTTCAGATGAAATACATGCACAGTGTTGCCTCGATTTTGAAGTGCCTCACGAGCCGACTTCTCTCCGCCGAAATATAAGCCTCACCGCTGACTTTTAGAATCAATTTAGATCACAAGAAACGATACCTCTTTTTACTAATCATTCCCTAGTATCCTGCACTCTAACTATTTTTTCCATAGTTTAAAAATGTGTCCCATTGTTGCATGAAGGTCTCCCTTTCACGTCTTTCACCATCATCGGGCTTTAGACACTACGCAAATACTTGCTATTTTATTAGCTATTATTGTTACATACTCTCATAAACCGATAGCGTGAATTAATAGAAAACAGAGATAATAAACGCATCTTGTTTCATACAGAGACAATACTATGTCTACATATTTATCTATACTACTGTTATACACAGAGACTGTATTTTTTTGTAAGAGGTAAACTCGAAAACCACTAGACCGATTGTGAAAATATTTACACTTTTAGGAAGTTAAACTAATGCAGATAGTCATATAATATGTTTCGGTTCTCTGGGAATTCGCGACATTTATAAATCTATAACCGCAATTTAAAAAAAAGCCGAAGTTTCAGCCTATTATACGAAATAAGCGAAGTCGGAGCAGTATTTGGAGAGGCCTACATCCTATATTCAGCCGTAGAGCTACAGAGGCTTAAGTTGTAGTTGTTATCTGGGGACACGTGTAATATGCAGAGACGCTGGCAATATCAGAGCACTATTAATATCACTATTAATAATTATCAGTAATAAAATATACAAATTTTGCGCAGTGTGTAAAGCCATACAACCTGACATACAACAAGCGAACATTATGCAAAGTACCACATCGGCGTCATAATTCGTTCCATCACATTACGCCCGCCAACGCGAACGTCCACGTTATCGATTTTTAATCTCGCATGATAATAACATTCATCACATTTGATGGGTCATTAAGATTTAAAGCCTCAATTTATGGCACTTTATCACTTATTTTAACTATATTTTTTATGACCAATTTAAACTGTACAAAACTTATGTTTATTTTGATGATTGCTGGTATTATGACGATGATCAGATACTTGATGATCAGAAAAAACGTGAAAAATTACGAGCATTGTATAATTTGAATAGTATGCAGGTATATGAAAATGATCAGAATTTGAACAGTATGTAGGTATATGAAAATTATCAGAATTTGAACAGTATATAGATATATGAAAATGACCAGAATTAAAACAATATATAGGTATATGAAAATGATCAGAATTTGAACAGAATGTAGGTATATGAAAATGATCAGAATGATATAGATAGATAATTCTTTATTGATGTACACCAAAACATACAGAACAACACAAAATACGAGTAATTAAAAGTTGGTTTAACTCTTTTGGGTAGTAAGGAGAAGTCTGTAGACGAAATGGAGATAAAGTAGAGAAGGTGAAATGAAGAAGAAATGTCTTCAGTATATAAAGACATACATACACACAGTATGTATCTTTGTGTGTATCTATGTGTGTCTATGACATATATGCAAAAGAGATCTAAGGAACTAAAAATGATAATGAAAAATAAAGGAAAAGATACTGGGCTTAAGTAAACTGTTAATCTGCCAGAGCTAGTGTATTCTTCCACGAGTCTTTTAAATCTTTCCGGAGAATGAGATGTCTCACGTAGATAAATAAGTATGTGAGACATCTCATTATAATTAATATATTCTATCTTAATATGTAATTATCTTAACTATCTTAACGTATGTATATGTAAATTTATCTCTTAACTCATCGTCGTAACCCATATCTTCCATTGCAGATTGATCGCGATAGCAATGCTAAAGTGTCCTTCTTCAATCTCTCGCATGTGGTGGAGACCATCGCAGTGGCTTATAAGCAGCGTCTAGGCAATAGAAGGGTAAAGATTCTGCTCACTCTCTTCTGCGTATTCATCCTCTATGGACCTAGCATGTGTAAGTACGGAAACTTTGGAAAATCTATAGATAATTGTCTTTTGGTTAACCGTAACCCTTTTCTTCGTCCACTGTGGAACATGGGAATCCCAATGCACGTTGTCTTGTGCATGAGCGTGCTTGTGCGTGCATCCCAATGCATGAGGGATGTATAGCTTTAAAACGCCACGCTGGCCAAGCGGATTGGCGAGTCCACTCTCTTAGAGCTGGCGTAATTCCTCTGAACTTGTGGTAGAGACTTTGTTTACCCTTAGTCACCTTTTACAACACCCACAGTAATAGATGGGGTGGCCATTCATTGTCGTAGACTGAGCACAAGCTTCATCATCATCATCATCTCAGCCTTTAGACGTCCACTGCTGGACATAGGCCTCCCCCATTGTCCGCCATTTAGACCTATCGGCAGCGACCTGCATCCAGCGGGTGCCCGCCACCTTTATGAGGTCGTCTGTCCATCTAGCAGATGGACGTCCTCGGCTTCGTCCGCCGGTAAGTGGTCTCCATTCGAGAACCCTTCTGCCCCATCGGCCATCGGTTCTTCGAGCTGTGTGCCCTGCCCACTGCCACTTCAGCTTGCTAACCCGAGAGGCTATGTCGGTGACTTTAGTTCGTCTACGGATCTCCTCATTCCTGATTCGATCACGTAGGGAAACCCCGAGCATAGCCCTCTCCATAGCTCGCTGTGCGACAGTGAGCTTATTTATGAGGCCCATAGTCAGAGACCACGTCTCGGTGCCGTAGGTCATCACTGGCAACACACACTGGTCGAAGACCTTCGTCTTCAAGCACTGAGGTATTTTGGACGAGAAGACGCTGCGTAGCTTCCCGAACGCTGCCCAGCCGAGTTGGATTCGTCGATTGACCTCTTTCTCGAAGTTGGACCTACCTAGTTGGACCGTTTGGCCTAGGTAGACGTACTCGTCAACAACTTCGAGAATCGAGCTCCCAACTGAAACTGGGGTGGGCACGACATGGACATTCGACATGATTTTCGTCTTGTCCATGTTCATTTTAAGGCCCACCTGTTGGGAAACTCGATTGAGGTCTCCGAGCATTGTGCTAAGATCCTCCAGCGATTCTGCCATGACCACGATATCGTCGGCAAATCGAAGGTGAGTGATGCATTCGCCATCAACGTTGATGCCGAGTCCTTTCCATTCCAGGAGCTTGAAAGCGTCTTCCATCGCATTGGTGAAGAGCTTCGGAGAGATAACATCTCCTTGTCTCACACCCCTCTGCAATGGAATCGGCTCCGTGCTCCCTTCCTGTACTCGGACTGACATGGTGGCGTTGTTATACAAACACTTCAACACTTCGATATACCGATAGTCAATATGGCACCGCTGGAGGGACTGTAGCACTGCCCAAGTCTCGATCGAATCAAAGGCTTTCTCATAGTCCACAAACGCTAAGCATAATGGCAAGTTATACTCCTCGGTCTTCTGTATAACTTGCCGCAGCGTATGGATGTGGTCTATGGTACTATAGCCTTTTCGGAAACCGGCTTGTTCGGGAGGCTGGAAGTCATCAAACCTGCGCTCGAGACGATTCGTGATAACCCTCGAAAACAGCTTATAAACATGGCTCAGAAGCGAGATGGGCCTATAGTTCTTCAACAAGGTCTTGTCACCTTTCTTGAAGAAGAGCACCACCACGCTTCTGTTCCATGCCTCCGGCGTAATACCTTCGAGCAAGACGGAATTAAAGAGCTTCTGAAGGACTTTCAGTACCGGTGTTCCACCCGCTTTCAGAAGCTCTGAAGTGATTCCGTCCTCACCCGGCGCCTTGTTATTTCTAAGCTGTTTGAGGGCCATCCTAATCTCGTACAGGCTGATGTCCGGGATGTCTTCGGTATAGTGTCGGGTCAACTTGGCTCTTGGGTCTTTGGCCAAGTTGCCAACAGGTTTAGCGACCGAGGTATACAACTGTCCATAGAACTTCTCGATCTCCCTCAGTACCTCTTGTTTGTCGGAAGTGACACTGCCGTCCTCCCTCTTCAGCTTCGTCAACTGGCTCTGCCCAATAGATAAGTCTCTTGCGAACACTTTGGAGCCTTTATTCCGCTCTATCGTCTCCTTAATACGATTAGTATTAAAGAGACGGATGTCGTGTCGCAAGGACTGGTGAATCCGTCTATTGAGCTGCCGATATGCTTCCGCGTCATCAGGAGTCTGCAGTGTCATCGAACGTCGTTCCGCCAAGAGGTCGAGGGTGTGGTCGGTGAGCTTTTGGGGTCCATCTCTTCGACGATGTCTGAAGAATTTAGACCCCACCGTATGGACAGTTTCTACCAACCTGTTGTTGATATCGTCCACTGCAACGCAAACCTCTAGGCAATCGAAGCGATTTGACAGTTCAAGCTGAAAGCTTTCGGGATTCTGTATGTGGGCAGCAGTAGGTCGGAGCGTAGACTTCATCAGGCGGGACCTTTCTAACTTGACGTTTATATTCAATGTGCCTCTAACCATTCGGTGATCACTACCGGTTTTCACCCTGTGGATCACGGAGACATCATTGAATATTTGTCTCTTTGTGGCCATAATGAAGTCTATCTCATTTTTAACGGAACCGTCGGGGCTCATCCAGGTCCACTTCCTATGAGCCGGCTTCTTGAAGAAAGAGTTCATCATAAAGAGTCCCTCTTTCTCAAGCTTAGCAAATGCTTAATACTCGAAGAAGTTCCACCCGCAGTAACGCCATGATAGATATAGCAACGTTGTTACTAATACGTTTCTACGCCGGGACTTTCCAAAATGTATGAAACTTTGTGAGTACATATAAATGTGATATTCTAAACACATTTATTTATATTTTTTACTTAAAATTTTAGTCTATTGAACTGAAATTAACTTTTGGAAACGTGTCGAAGGATTTTTTGCTGCTACTCGTAATTTGATTTAAATTATTTTTTTTAAACAAATATGCGATATTCAAGGGCAAAAACCTACCCCTGTGGAAAAGTTGTATTCCCTATGGTGCATTATACTATATTTATTAATGATATTGATCATAAATGTATTTGTAAATTTCAATCGTTTTGCACTATTTATATCACTTTTATTTATATCTGTCCCCAGGCTGCCTGGAAGAGATCGCCTATAATTGTAATCTATCGTTTAAAGATAGATAATATTAAAGATAGATGCACATGTAATAACCGTTTGTAATGTAATAATGAAGAGTGTTTATTATTGTCATATTTTAAAAAAATGTGGCCAAAAAATTCTTGGAATATTAAGGTTGTATTAGTAATTCATGAAGTGTGGTGTGTAACAGTGAAAAAGTTTCAAGGTTTATTGTTTATTATAACAGGAAACTGAGCAGCGACGATCTTCTAAACAAAAGAATTGTTTCTAGTTCTCACCGTAATGTTTTGTAAAATCGACTTTGTTGTACTCAGACATTTCATATACTTAGGACACACTATACAATGAATTATATATTTATTTTGTCAACAAAGAAATAATGACAATGGCAATGTTGTCAAACATTGGCCAAATGTAGGCATGTTGGCAATGTTACATAATATTAATCACCCCCTACCTAAATTTTACTAGGGTCTTCGGCACCCAAAAGTATCTTTTTTACGGATAAAACCCGGCAGACGAGCATACAGTGTATCTGGTGATAAGTGAATACTGTCGTCCATAGACATCGGCGATACATGCCAACGTCAGTCCATGATCAACGTTAGCACGCGCTTACCACGCGCGCGCACCTTTGGATATAGGAATGGATTTGAAGAAAAGGTTGATAGAAGGGAGGGAGGGATAAGATAGAATTTGATGGAAATAAATTCTAGCATATCTCACTCACTACCAAAAAACGTATGTACATTGGGAGTATAATATCAAATGGGAAATGCAGTACATTCCAAGGTAGTCTTCTCTGAGATAGGGTAACGTGGCCAGTCGAGCGCGCCCAGCGGCTGCTAGAATGCAGCGTACACCTTCTCCCTCCAAAATCTTATTAAAGAATGAAGAAAGGGAAAGAAAGAACATTATTTTATTGACAAAAGCATATAAAATGAAATGGCAATTAAAAAAAAAAACAAAAATAATATTGATTTTTGTGCCAACGTTAGTTTTCAGTACAAGGAAATTTTCTCTAGGTTTCTTTTGCTGTGCACGCCACAAAACTTTAGAACGTTGATGTAAAAAGAGGTTAAATAAACTACCATAACATACCATCGGCATGTCTGTCCACTGATGGATATAGGCTATATAGGGATATAGAGACCACGGCTCGCCATCATACACAATCTTTGGCTCTCCTCATCCGGCTACCACTGTCAAACTTCTTCAAGACGTCGGTCCACCTGGCCAGAGAGCGTCCCACACTGCGCTTTCCGTACGTGATCGTCATTCGAGAACTCCTCTACCGACAGCCGATAGCTATCGATCTTGTGGCAAAAATTATGAGATGTCCATTGCCACATGCTGATTCTATGAGCTACATCGGTGACTTTAGTTCTCCGGCGAAGCTCTTCGTTTTGGATCCTATCCCGCAATAAAACTCCGAGCATAGCTAGAGAGCAAAGTCACTGACACAGGTATAGCTCACTGAGTGACTTTGAACTTATGGATCAGGCCTACCGTTAGAGGCCACTTTTAGGCACCGTGCGTTGTACAGGATGCACTGGTTGAATTGAATTGAATGCAGCGTAATTTATTAAATTAAAATGTTTCAGCGGAGCACACAATATTCTATCTGTTCGTGAGGAATCGTTTGAACTGGGACATGGTGAAGTTTGGATTTTATGTCAGCGCATCGATAGTACTACACTCGTTTAGTAAGTATCTAAAGATATTATTATTACTCTATATAAGATGCGACAAGTATGATACTCACTCTGTATGAGACAGGACAACAGTACGTGCGTGCATGCAGGCGTGTGTGTAATCATACGTGCGTGTTTGTTTACGAGTGTGTCTGTGTGACATGAATGTTTAATGACGTCGTTGTTGACATTTTATATTTATAGTCCGTTTCAATCAAATTTGCGAAAACAAAACCATATCAATGTAATATATCAACATTTAGCTTTAAATCTAGGGCAAACTTGCAGTCTCGACTAATCAATTTGTAAAGAATTATCACCTCACTATTGAATGTAAGGTCGTTTCAGTTACGTAATGCCGCCATATTTCTTTACATTTTGGACAAATTGGATTAGAATCGACTTATATTAAAGTATGAAATTGCCGATTTGTACTGAAAAATTAAAACTCGTTTTTTTCTAAAATGTAACATATTTATTTAATCAAAATATTTACCCTCATTATCTATACATTGTTGCCATCTAATCGGAAGTTCATTTATGCCTTTGCGATAGTTCTATCTGGGGATGTAGTTTCGACAAACTGTGTGAAAGCATTTTGTACTGCCTCTTGGGAAGAAAATTTTTTACCACGTAGAAAATTGTCCAAATCACGAAAAATATGGTAGTCCGTTGGAGCAAGGTCTGGCGAGTACGGAGGATGACGTATGGTTTCTAACTACAGCTCCTGTAGAGTTACAACGGTTTCTCGTGCAATGTGAGGTCTTGCGTTATCATGGAGCAATAATGGTGAAGATCGATTCACGAGTCGGGGCTGTTTCACTGCTAGTTTCGCCATCATTGTTCGAAGTTCGGCACAGTAAACATCTGCTGTTATTGCTTGACCAGACCTGAGGAATAACCTGTGAATAACACCACGAATAGACCACCAAACAGTTACCATTACCTTTTTATTGGTAAGCTTTGCCTTAGGGCACTGTTGCGGCGTTTGACCTGGGGTCAGCCATTGCATTTTTCGCTTTCGGTTATCGTAAAGAATCCACTTTTCGTCACATGTCACAATTAGATCCAATATTCCTTCATTTCTGTACCGATTCAACAAGGCAACGCAAGTTTCAACACGCGTTTCTTTCTGCAGATCAGTCAAATCATGAGGCACCCATTTTTCATATTTTTTTATCTTATTGATTTGATGCAAATGTGTCAATATTGTAGGTAAGGAACGTTAAACCATGCCGCTAATTCCTGGATAGTTTGACTCGGATCGGCTTCCACCATCTCCTTCAATTCAGCGTTATTCACCTGTGTCTTCCACGTGGTTCGTTCTTCAAGTCGAAGTTTCCATTACGAAAGCGTTTAAACCAAAAACGCACGGTTCGTTCATTAACAGTCTCTTCTCCAAACGCAGCATTGAAGTTTCTGCCGCGTTAGTTCCGCGTCGGAACTCGTATTCAAAAATTACTCGGATTTTCGAAGTATCCATCTTTCCCGTCTAAGCTGAATAAAAAAAACAATTGAAAGGCGAAAATCGAATGTTGCACATTTTTTAAAACAAGAACCTCATAGGTATCATGTGAAAGAAGTTTCACTCGAAAATCTCACACCATGAAGGTTTTATGTCAATTCAAAGTATGTATTACTATAAAACGGCAATTTCATACTTTAACCCCTATTATTATAAATAAAAATGTTTATAATATAAAAAAGTTTTTGAACTTACTCATAGGTACAAATTCAAAATATTTTTTTTTTTTTACACATTACTTCTGCAATAATTTACCGAATATTTTTGCAACTTTAAAAATATATTTATATTAATATTTACTTACAATATTAATTAAAAATATGTATAAACTTAATTAGAAATTATAAAAGTATTTTTTTGAAACACCGATAATGTGTGGCTGCGTTCCAAAATATTGTTTTGTTTGTTTGTTTGTCGTTGTTGCTTTAAAGAAAGCTTTCGTAAGTAACCAAGTAATGAATTTCAGGTGCAATGTTTGCAATAACTGTACTCAGTAAGAAGCTGCAACTGGATGACTCCTTGCTTTGTCTCATATCCATCTCCAGCAAGTTCGTGGGGTCCATCTGGACGGCTTTCGTACAGACTGACTGGGAAATGTATTTAGGTAATTAGCAAATTAATCATTTTTTACAGAAAGAAGGCGGTGGACATGCATAGAGTCCATCTGGTGGTAAATAGATACTGTCACCCATTGACATCCACGATATATACCAACATCAGTTCACAATAACAAATCTTGGTACGCCCCCGTACGCACTGCCTACCTTTGGAGACTTGGGAATGTATTTGGAGAAAGGGTTGGCAAAATGAGGAGAGATAGAACAGGATGAAATCTCAAGGGAATATCTCACTCACTACCAAAACATCAATACGTACGTGTTTGAATGGATGTTGAAAGAACATTGGGAATATTTGAATGAATATTTTGAAATCGGCCTGCAAAATGAACAAAGTAAAGCACAGCTTCGCCTTCAATTCTTGAGAGCCATAGAGCTCTGCTCCCACACATGCTCCAGATTGTTTTTTTTTTTTGTGCTGCTATTCCGAAGATGTTTTGGTAAAATCAAAAATTACTTTAAATGCTTGTCCGGCACGCATTGATCGGTGCACGAGTATATCCTAGTTACGGTCCCGGGATAGACAAATAGAGAAATTACTCTTGTAATCGCCGTGTAAATGTTTGCAAAAAATATTGTATAAAACCAAGCATAGAATAATCCATACTGCACAGAACCTTTCCATCTTAACCCTCTTTACTAGTTTAATAAGTTGACCAAGCATATTATTAATTTTCTGTATAAAACACACCTAAAGATTGAAGTGAAATAAATTCACTAAATGGATAAAATTTATCATTAAAGATTTCTCATTAAAACTATTCTTAGATACCAATTACACAAAATGTACCCAATTTTTATAACAACACAACTTTTTTTATATATAGAATAGATGACAGACGAACGATCGAGTTGAATGATGGTAAGCGGTCACCGCCGCCCATGGACACCTGCAACACCTGCGGGCTTGTGGCTTGCGGGTGCGCGCCTACCTTACAGAATCCTGTTCACAGCTCTCTTGAAGAGCCCCATGTCGTAGCGTAACGGAAATACCTCAGCTGACAGTTAATTCCAAAACTTTCGGGTTCGCGGTTTAAAGTGTCTTTTTGACCGCACTGGACGCGGCGACTCTATGTCAAGGAAGTGCGGATGAACCGCACGACAACGACGAGGGGTGCGATGATAATAACCCGAAGTTGACATCAAATTGAACAGCTCTTCAGAACATTCCCCATTATAAAGGCGATAGAAAACGAACTTCTGAGCGATTCTAAACCACCTGTGAAAGTAGGGTCGTCAACAATTCAGATAGTGCGTCGTTGGACGGAGTCAAGAAGGTCCAGCTGGTATTTGGGTGCACTGGCCCAGAGGTGTGAACAGTACTCCATGTGGAATCTATCTTTTTGCACATTAACAGCTCTATATATTTATTAAAAACCGCTCCCTTGTAAGATAAATTAAATTAAAAAAATACTTTTCAAATGTTTTTCATTACAGTACCCGTTGTTGAAATATTAAACTCCACTACATTTACATCACTACGATCCATAATCTCAAAATTAGTTGACAAACAGGAGAATGGTAAGAATAATTTAACATTTTTTTTATAGGAAAAAGGAGGCAGACGAGCACACAGTCCACCTGGTGGCAAATGGATACTGTCATCCATAGACTTTCGCGATACATGTCAACATCAGTCCAGATTGACAAATGTTGGCACGCCCCCGAATGCGCTGCCTTTGCAAATTAAAGAATGGATTGAGAGAAACGGTTGGGAAAATGTGGAGAGATAGGATAGGATGGGATTGAAATGGTCTCTGGCATATCTCACTCACTAGAGAAACACTTACGTACATTGGAGAAATACGATAAAGTTGGAAATGCAGTAGATTTCAAGGTAGTCTTGTGTGAGAGAGGGGTAACGTGGTCAGTCGAGTGCGCCCAGTGGTTGCGGCAATGCAGCGTACACTCTCCCCCTTAAACATTTTTAACAACAAACATCTCATCGTATTTTATATTAGGTTAACATCAAAACTCACCACTGTCGGTGTGGGCAGACACCACACGTGGTGTCCGCCCGCCTTTAGAATAGCATCGCCCCATCTCTTCTCGTGGGTATAAGGCGACTAAGGGATAACAATGTCGCTACCACAAGCGTCATTTATGATTCCAAAGAAGTAAATATCTTATAAATAAATCTCTTATTTTTCCGTATTTATCCGCTATACAATCTAATGGCCGTGGGAATTAAATTACAATTTAAGAGAAGTTTCATACGCTTTTCATTAACTAATTTGCTAATGTCAATTAAAAGCTCGTAAAACTTCTCTTTGTTGTGGTGAACATAATTCGTTTTTCGTATCAATTCAATCACCATAGAATCTATTGATGAAAATTATTTTAGACTAGCTGACCCGACAGACGTTGTCCTGTCCAAATATCAATAAATTTCAATAAAAAAATCGTGGGTTATGGTCTTGAGTTCATACAAAAATCCCATAGAAAAAATCACTTTCAGTTTTCCAATTTTTCTTTCCCTATAAACCTTCGGACTAATAAGAACATTTTAAAAAAAAATAGCCAAATCGGTCTTGCCGTTCTTAAGTGATGCGCTTATCAACGAACAGCATTTAGTTTTTATTTATATAGATAAAATGAAATATATTATTTTTAATTTTCTATTTCAACCAGTCTAAATAAAAGTCAACGCTGACACTCATCATGTTTTCGCTGGGACGTTTATAATTATCATTTGTGTACTTATCAAAAGAGAGAATAAGTTCAACACCCTAAGTGGTTTAAAACTGTTTACGAACCGCATATGGCATGACAGTTCCTTATCGAGAAAATGTAGTTACACCGCACTTCGGTAACGAGACGTGCGATTTTATATTCGATATGGAAATTCTTTCTAACAGTCACTTCAGAGCACTCTACATTGTACTGGCAGTAAAAAAATACGCTGATAAATCCTAAGACAAGCTGTCACATTATAACTCTATCGTATGTTACAGCTAGAGTAAACTCACTCTTCTCTCTGACTGAAACCGTAGCGTCTCTGATCTTCCACCCATTCTACTCTCTGACCTACATGAAGACGTTGCACGTGCTGCCCGGTGCTGTGTTCCTTATCAGTGCAGCTCTTATTATTCCTGCGTTCTTCGTGCTTGTGTGAGTACCTAAGATAACAATTTTATGAATCCAAGCTTAGTAAAATATTGTCTATGACGTCGCCATAAACACAATAGAATTCCACAAAGAAGTAGTATGTGACATGGTCTCTTGTTCTTTTTTAAATAATGGTGTTTGAAAGAATTAAATCAATTTCGTTACAACAATTTCGATTTGCCATAGATCTCTTGGACATGGGTCTCCCTATGCATATTGTCTTGTGTATGAGAGATGTATGGCCTCCAAACGCCACGCTGGCTATGCAGGTTGGCTGGTCCACTATTTCAGCACACTATTTATCCAACACACGCTAACTGTCACCCATAGACAACTTTTATTTTATTTTTTTACGTTGGCACGCCCCCAAATACGTCGCATACTTTTGGATATTTTGGAGAAGGGAGAAAAATGGAGAATACAGCCATCTGTATTCTGTACAGATCTATAGGTAGTGGATTATAACACTAAAGTCTCGCGCATATTAAGGATGGCCGCACTGCAGCGCATCACATTGCAAGAATCCTCCAGAATCATTTTCATACATTATGTAGACACCATCGCACACTTGGGGCGAGCCGCATTGCGCCGCAGCCCAGCGCACTGCCCAATCGCTTGCCAGCCGTATTTATGCGCCGATGTTTTACACTGCAACGCGCCCACCTCAATATGCGTTGATCAATATGCAGTTATCGGACTTAATTCGAGAGTAATTCGCTGTGCGAACTAAATTGAACTGCTAAGTTGAACTGCGGCCTCGTCTGTAACGTGCGTTGTCGCAGTTTTACAGTGCGACGCGCTGTGGCTGTAATGTGTGCGAGCCTTAAACGAAAGTCAAAATCTGCACAGTACAGTACTGTGCAGATATTGAGCGGAAAAATAATAAGTATTAATATTACGAAGACACTAAAAAAAACGCAATGTCTAATTATTATTATTATACATCAATTTTTAATACAACAAGTCAATATATAATTGTGTTTCTCAACTTCCAGGTCATTCTACGCTCAGCATAGGATAGACCTCAGGAAAGCAAGAAAGACAGCACTGGACGCCGAAGAAAGGAAAGAAGATGAAATAAAGAAACCGGAACCATTAGATTTCTATGCACTCGATACCAAAGAAACTGTTACTGATAAAAGAGATTTTACTGTGATCTAACTGTGACAGACCACTGAGACGGGGTACTTGGTAGACGGTCGGTGGAAATTAATAATAATAATAATATTATTGAATCATAACAACATCAACATATATAATAACAAAATTCTTTTCGATATCAAACAAGGTGGCGAAGTAACATTCTTTGTTACAGCCGTCCCCTGCACTGGGTAAGCCTGTGTTCAGGGGAACAGCTTACAAAATAACAGGTCACATAAAGAACTTGTAAGAAAATAACGGTTTACTTTAGCAGTACGTCAAGCACTGACTCCATTGCAGAAACAAACAAATACAGGATGAATAAAAATACCCGTATCCTATTAACACTGACTTTCTAACATTAAAACTAACAACATATGTTGTACGACTTTTCTTTGATTTTGATATTATCTACAAAAACAAGTTATTTTTGTTTTTGCAAATTAAAAAACAAGTTTGTTACTCTGTACTGGGAATGTTTCGAATATTCTTATTAGTTGTTTTTTTTTTTTTATAGAGAAGAGGGCGGACGAGCAAGCGGTCCCACGTGATGGTAAATGTGAATGGTGAATGGTTTTGGAGAATTCTCGCCAATTTTCAAGTATTCGTATTCATACTCGTATTCGCTATTTTCTAAACGAACACTAATCGAATAGTAAATCCCAATGTGAACAGTAAGTAGGTAATAGAGGTTTTCTACGAAAATATATAATTTTAAGAACAAACGTTCATTTGAAAGTCAGAATACTTAGTTTAATTAGTAAGTGATTTTTTTAGTTTAATTTAAAGTTAGGTAAACAACTAACTTTAGATTAAACCAAAAAGGTATTTACTGATTGAACTATCTTTAAATTCAACTACAAATTATCTACTTGCCAATTTTACAAGTGAGTGCGTTAGATACTATTGGTAATCGTATTCGTAATCGCGAATAGTGACTTTTACTATACGGAACATCCCTACTCTGTACTAATACTCAAGAACGCTGCTAAAAACGGGAATACCTACCCTACATCTATATAAATCTGTGCGAGTGTACGCACGGGGTGCAAGTGAGCGGTTTGTATCAAAAAAAAATCTGAGTTTAAAAAAATCACATAACAAAAGTCGTTAGTTTTCACGAAAGAAATTTCGTGTTTTGAAACTACTACGTGTACTAGAGCGTTTATGAAAATTTAAGAAGTTAAAATAAAGACCAAGCTATGTTTGTGTAATCATATCATAGAATATATCATCAACAAAGTAGGTACTGGGTGTTTTAATATTAACAGTAAAAATATCTTATCAACAAAACTACTTATAATCTAACTATTAAAAATAGATATATAAAAATATACTTAGTACTAAATTAGGAATTGACAATGAAGTCAATAAAATAAAGTTATTGTTCAAAAGTAGATTAAATCAAATGAAAATGTTTATTGTTCCCAAAAGTAATAGTATTCTCCTGTCATTCGCCCCACTCGATCATAAACTTCCCTTAGAAGGACCTTTTTTCTCTTACAATGTTTTTCTACCTTCTAATATTAATAATCTGGATAATTCCCAATTCCTTCAAGCGATGTGATCTACGGATTCTAAGGTACTGGCCCAGGCAGATGCTTTCAAACCTCTTTAAGTTCCTGCAAGATGAAATAAATATTACAATTTTGTCATTGGTGAGAATTATGGAAATTACAAAATTCATTTTGACGAAATTCTGGAGTGGCGTTTCTGAGACAGCGTATTGTGAATCATCCTTTACCCTACACTGGATTCATTCCAATGTATATTCTGTAAAAAACGTAACTTTTTTAAATTAAGACTGAATATCCGATAGTAAATAAAATTAAAAACAATATGACGTTTTGAATAATAATATAAGTAATCAATTTTTAATTTTAATTTTTAACATATGTTAACAATTCTCAAATTGTTAACATCAAAAAACTATGTAGTTCCTTTAGTATAAATGATAGTATAGTTATAAATGATGTTTTAAACACATAATTCACTTCATTCATTCTGTAAGAACATAGCCAACGAAGTCTTAAATTATAAATATCGCCCGGTATGTTCTGCCAAAAAAGCGTGCAAAAAATTGATAACTTTTACAAATTTTACCATTGAATACCTATTCAGATAAATATTTATGACAACGCAACGATTCTAGAATTCAATTGAATTAAATGAATTTAATTTAATTAATATTAAAAAAATGGATATCATCATGCAATTATAAGATTTCAAGAAATTGTAAATGTAAAAATGAGATAAAATTTAAAAATTATACTAAGTCAATGTTAATAAAATTAATGTAGCACAAGTCAGAGTTGTCCAAAAAAATAATTACAAACTGAAAATTAATTAAGCTTCAGAAGCATACTTTTGATTTTTCAGAGTATAGGACAGCTTTAAGAATACACACTATTGAGAATACATAGATTTGGGAAAACATAGATACTAGATATGTTATACAAGCACTCTAGAGCAGGCACGTTACATGTTCTATGTAACGTGCTCTGGAACTCTCGTTTTGTTTTTGAAAACACATTTGAAACGAACATTCCTAGTACACATAGTATGTATAGTAAGTTCCAAATTTGACTTTCTAATTTAACTTTAAAGGAGGAGTCCTCTTATGTTTCAACCCCATTAAAAGTTGCCAAGCAGGTTTCTTTGATAAGAACGTATCATGTGTCATTTAGTCAATTCCCATATCGATGGGTGCAACAGACATTCTCGAAGAATTGTGGGATCGATGTATGATAGTGTTGTACAAATGAATAACGCTCAACGCTCGAGCGCTGATTGAGCGCTAATGAACCTTTAAGACTCGTGTTTAAGATACTCGTGAGCGTTATAGCATAAATTTTTATCGTTTTATCCATTGAGACTGACGTCAAGTCTCGAGCCTAAAACAGTTATAGTTCTCGGTATGTTAACTCATTAGCACTCGAACGCTCAACGCTCAGTTTTACAACACTAGTTGATTCACACGGAAATATTATTTTTCCTTCTTTTGTTTTGTAAAAAGCATTTATTTTTATTTTTTTCTAAATGTTTCGCAAATATTTGTTAAATATATTCAATACAATACAAAGTGAAATGTAATATTGCGTGTTAATGAACTCAACTAACGGTTTCAATCTTCGGGAACATGATGAATGAATGAAAATTCCTTATTTGTATTCTTGCTTTAACTTAACCCGAGATATACAGAAGCAATTGAGGGCCTTATATCGCTTAAAGCAATCTCTTCCACCAATATACATATTTATTACGCCCTGTACTATTGTCATAAACGTATTTGCTCAAAATAATTTTTAGATGTATGAAAACTCATCTTATTAAATTGAGCCGTTATTTTTGTAATATAGTATTTTAAATATATAGTAATTGTAATATGAGTTTATTGATAATAAATTCTTGTTGTTTTATATTATTATTTATTCCCGTCATCAGAGGTACAACATTACCAACAACGATTAAAATTTTATATAAATTACATAATACTATTTTTAAGTAATGACTTCAAATGAAAATTGAGACTGACAAAATCCTGCAAATTATTTTTTTACTTTAATTTGACGCGCTTTTCGGGTCTGAAGTTTCATTGGGTCTATTTATATAAGTAATTATTTACTTATAACAAACATATTAGATTACTTACCTACAATTACCTACTTAATGAAATAGGTAATTGTGGCAACAAGATAATTAATTCTGAGAAGGATGAAATACTTATCTACATACAAAAACAGGTTACCATTAAGGCGCAGATACACCAGAACACCAGAGAATTAGTTTATAACGTACAAGAATAGCCGTGTGGTGTCTGCTGGCTATAGACTAGCGCGCCACCCCATCTCTTTCCATGGGTGCTGTAAAAAGCGACTAAACATAACGAAGCACCTACCACAACCCTTCAGGAGCTACACCACCTCTAAAAGAGTAAACTCGCCAACCCGCTTCGCCAGCGTAGCGTTTTAAGGCCATACATCCCTCATGCATAAGACAACGTGCATGAGAATGTTCATGTCCAGCAATTGATACTGAAAGGGCTGGTTGCACTGGTCACTGGTTATAACACAGAGTGTAATACGCGTATACAGTAACCAGCACTTCTGTTGCCCACTGCTCAACATCGGACTCCCCGAACATCACGCTGGCCACGCGAGTTGACAAGTCCACTATTTCGGGGGTGGTGTAGTTCCTCGGGGCTTATGGTAGCGGCTTTGTTATCCCTTAGTCGCTTTTTACGATACCCACAGGAAGAGACGGGGTGATGCTATTCTAATGCGAGCCCACACCAAGAGGCCGTCGATAGAAATTAAAAAACGAAATCGGGTACGCTCCCCACCGCCACTGCAACCCGCCGCCGCAACAACTGTGTTGATAATTGAAAAAAACCTCAGTGATCATTGTTTCCTGCATTCCGTATGCATTTACTGGGATGAACACTTTGCATTCACTGTAAGACAAGCCGACAGTCGATCTGGTGGTAGGTGGTTATTGTCGCCCTGCAACATTCGCAATACATGCCACCATCAGTTCTGAATGTCAAACGTTGACACGCTCCCGGATACGTTGCCTTTGGAAATCTAGGAATGGATTTTGAGAAAGGATTGGGAAAATGGAGAGAAATAAGATAGAATGAGGATAGCTCTGGCATTTTTCGCTCACTGCAGAAACACGTATAGTCCGTTACAATCAAATTTACGAAAACGAAACCAAATGAAGGAAACAACATTTAGCTTTAAATCTAGGCAGTCTCGACGTACCAAATTATGGATATGTAAAACAATAATTATCACTTCACTATTTAATTTAAGGTCGTGTCCGTTAGTTAGCTCAAGTTTATTTACATTTTGAATAAATTAGTTTGGAAACCATACTACGTATAATAAGGGAACTAAGATATAGTTGACAATGCGATAGTATCACAATATAGTACATCTCTGACGATATTTCAAAGTCAGGGGTTACAATATTTATAACGACCAAAATTTTAAAAATACTTATCTTCTAAAAGCATAAATCTTTTGCATTTTGTTATTAAAAGAAACGGCTTCGTTTTCTTTTCTGATGGTTAATTTAATGTTACACTTACATAATCGTTAATGAATGATTAACGATTATGTATCGATTAGATATTTTTTACCATTAACAGTAATAATCAATAACAATTTCTAATTCGAAATTCCTTTGATCAAACGAGCAATATTCAACCTTTTAGCGTAAATGCATTCCTTCCTGAAGCCAAAAACGTAACTTATGGAATAAAAAAATAATTATCAACTTACAACGTAATCAACTTTATTACGAGGCAATCTAATAGGCTTTATTATAACATGTAATAGGCATAATTGTAGTGAGACTTGCTATCGACAATATATTACATTGAAACCTGAACCAGTTAAATTAAATCGTGATGCATTCTTGTTTGTTTGAATGCATGCGAATTTGTGTACTTATATGATATTACTTGACCAAATAAAAACAACACATGGATACTTTATCTTACTATTTTGATGGTATTGTTCGAGATACCGGCGGATGGTATGATACGTTAATACTTCAGCCTATACAGGATTCCGAAATGGATTCTGCCCATAATTCTGAGATCATTGACTTATAATATTATGTATTTTTTTGGTAAAAAAAACATCAAATTTCTGGAGTTTGTATTTGGGAAATGTATATAAAAAAATTGTAAAAGCTAAAAAATGAATTATTTCTAAAATGTTTGTCACATCAATTAAATCACACTACAGACTCCATGGATTCAAGAAGGGTTCTGCCACATCTGTATATGTATAATAAAATTACAATAGTTACATAATAATACAAATTACATAATAAAACACAAACAATAGAAATTACATAACTATAAATTTTAATAAGGCGGAAAAATCTCAAATCTGTTAATAATTTAATATTATCAAACATTGATGCCAATCAGATTTCATTATCAATGTGTAACATATTAATCAGCTCTGATCTATAAAAATGCTTGATGTGTGAAGTGAGACTTTAATTACTAACAGTATTAATGATAACTTGGAAGCCCTGTTTATTAAAATCAAATAAAAATTCATAAAATAAAAATTAAATTAAATAAATTAATAATATTCGAAGAAGGATCTTCTAAGATAACAGAAATGGGTGAAACAGAAGAAAATATACCTGAAGAAGAGCCTCTTAAAGGAAAACCAACGAAAACAAACCGGACATTTACCGAACGATTCAACAATTTCAAGAACAACATAACGGTCGAACCAGTTGCTTTTCTTTTCATCTCGTCAAGTATGCTATCGGCTATTACATCACAAACGCTGAATTTAGAAAAAGCATGTCGAGTTAACCTAGATTTAGGTGACGAAATCTGCAGTTCGCTAAGGAATCAGAATTCGGATAATTATACTCATTATGAAAAAATTGTTCAGATGTACCTGGCTCCAAGACTTTCATGGAAAAGTGTCTTGCAATCGATCCTACCGTCCATTGCTCTGTTATTCGTCGGTGCTTGGAGTGATAAGACAGGTCGAAGAAAAATCATTATGCTCATGCCACTTATTGGAGAATTCCTCCAGTGCACCAGCAATATTATTAACATCGTGTTCTTTTACCAGTTGCCTGTTGAAGTTCTCATCTTCTTCGATGTATTCTTTCCTGCTATGTTTGGTGGATGGTGCACAGTCTTCATTGGTATCTTCAGTTATATCAGTGATATTACGACACGAGAAACGAGGACCCATCGTTTGGGCTTCGTGCAGTTCTGTACGTATGTCAGTATTCCGATTGGCGTAGTGCTCTCTGGAGTCATATTGAAGAACTTCGGTTACTACGCAGCCTACGGGACGTCATTGAGCCTACACATAATTAATGCACTGTATTTAACTTTCAAGTTGAAAGACCCGGAAAGAACCAAAGATCAACAAATGGTGAGTAAAATTAAATATAATCCTTAATGACTCACTCTTCTCTCTCTTCTAGTTGCTCCAAGTCATGCATCAAGTGGCACACAAATTAATCAGAGTTCTGAACAAAGATTTGTCGTTAAACTAATAACTATGGCTAATTTCTCGTTAATATTTTGACTGACATTCCCTGATCGTCTCCCCAATATTATAAATAGGAAGGTTTCGAAGTTTGGTTGTTTATATGTTTAGATGTTTGTTACTCAAACACATCGAAACAACTGAACCGACGTAGTTGAAATTTAGCGGATAAGTAGATTGTAATCCGGATTAATACATACCTAGGCCTCTATTAATATAGACTATGAGAAAGGAATAATTAATATTTTTTATAATACCTCAGTGTTCAAATGCTTCCTTAATGAGTTAACTTAAGCAGTTAAGAAAGAAATGTTTCTTTATCCTACGAATTAAATATTTCTAAGGTCATTAGTTGAGGTTAGCCCTATTATTTTGAGCACCTATTAGCCTAGATGGCAATGTTCTTCCTGCAGTGAAAAAGATACGAGATTATATTCTCGGTAAAACAAATATTAATTCTTTAGAAGATAACATTTCTTAAAATCTGAACATGAAATTGTGTCTACTGGTATTTCTGTACGTTAACGGATAACGTACTTGAGAAAATCAAGTAGGCCCTTGAGGATAACGTAATTTTATATTTTATAGCTGTTATAACGTTGTAAAACTGTTATAAAACTGTTATGGATAACGTTGTCGCTGTTTATACACCAGTCCGTAGTTACTGTTCTTTTATTTTCTAAAGTTATAGTAGCAATGTGGCCTGATCTGCCAAAGAAGGAAGCAAACTTCTTATTTTCAGCACTTCGTCCTTATTAACTGTTATGGGCAATCCTTCGAAAGGAAAAACCTACTGCATAGGTTGCCTCTTAATTTGAAGCTCATAGCAGTAGATCCAACTTTCATCACCTGTTACTATATTAAAACCAGCATTTGATTGACCATTGTCAAATGTTTCAATCATTTGGAAACGCCATTCCACGCGGCAGAGTTTTTGAGCTTCGCTCAAATTGTGATGCGTCCCTCTAGCACAAAGCTTCCTTACCCGTAGTCGATCCTGTAAAATAGTCTAAACTTGACTCATGCCAATACCTAATGATGCCCGTATCTGCTGATATGCCGTTCATTTGTCTGCTTCAATCATGATCCGCACAGTTTTGATATTTTCCTCCGTCACCGCCGTCGCAGGATGCCCTTCTCTCACATCGTCACTGAGGTAGGTACGACACGTTTAAATGAATTTAATTTAAGTAATGAATTCAGTGAACGGAATCAGTTATAAACAGTGGCACTGGATGCCGCTTCATCATTAAATGTTAACTTAAGTCTTTCATAACTTTATTTTTTATTTAGACCGCAACGACAGTCATAAAGAATCAATGAACGGAAATGTTGTCGTGTTTAAATTCATTTTACCGCAAGTACTTGATTTTCAAATTGCCGCCAGAAATAAAAACAATGAAAGCTTCGAAAATTTAATTTAATGGCGTTTGACAAGCAAAGAATTTGATTTTCAAAAATCCGAGTTGTTTTTTTTGTCTATCGTATTGTACAGTAGACAGTTTTAAGAACTTTTAGTGTGACCCGTCGTAGTAAACAATTTATCCGACAATATAAAATAGACAGTTCCACCGTTTCAAAACTATACTTAGCAGCCGTCGAGTGGTTGATTCTGAAAGTAGCTCTTAAGGGTTAACTGAAAGTTTCTATAAATCAATTAATTTGCTAGGTTAATATTTTTTGTTAATAAATAATTAATTATTACATAAATAATTAATTATAGATCATGAAGGTTAACGAAGTCAATTTGGGGAAGAAACAAATCAATTGTTTAATTATGTGAAATTTTAAATAAATTTCGAAGTAAAAATGGATTTATATTTCGGTTAACTTCGAAGATAAGCCAAATCGGTTCACTGATACTCGTAATTTCAAAATTAACATGGTGTATAATTTTCAAAAATATCCAAAAGAATTCGTCAATTATGCATACAAGTTATATGACGTTGAATAGGACTTGTAAAGCTCTACAAATCTTGTTGGAACGCTATTTTTCTAAAACTGACGCAAAATAGCAAAATCTTTGTTTCCAACTGACGCCTGCCGTCGGCTTCCGTCTTCAATTTGCACTCTAATGTCGTTTGCTAACACTTTCCAACCAGATATGTGCATATTCAATTATTGGTACGCGTGACATTGTTATACGAGTACATCAAAACAGATATCATTTGTTGTTATATTCACACACATTTTGAGCATGTTTCCTACATTTATTAAGAGAACTAAAAAGGGTCTTGACTTACAAGTAAAAAGGTCTTACAGGCGCGGATAATGAAATTGTTAGAATAAAAATTGTATTTAAATATTTAAATCATGTTTCTACTTAAACTTGAAACAACGAAACTTTAAACAAGAATATTTTAACCAAAATTAACCAGTTCATATCCAAAATAAGGTCCCTCTGCTCGGATATTGTCACAATTAATTATCCAACACACCTTCACCGTCAGCAGTTCTTTTATCGTCCACTGCTGTTCGTGGGCCTTCTCAAGCACATCATCTTCAGCTTGAGCAAGATATGACCTTAAAACGCCACGATGGTCAACCGGGTTGGCGAGACCAAACTCTTTGTGATGATGTAGTTCCCCGGGGCTTACGGTAGAGGATTTGTTATCCCTTAGTCGCCTTTTACGACACAACGGGAAGAAATGGGGTGGCTACAAATCTGGCTGGCACCACACAGCCATTATCTAATAACAAACACATAATCACAATAACAGAATTCAATATTTATTATATATTTTTTTTTATGGACGAAAGCCGCAGATGAGCATACAGTCCACCTGATGGTAAGTGGATATTGTCGCCCATAGACATCCTCGATACATGCCAACATTATTCCAAAATGACAAACGTGGCACGCCCCCGAATTCGCTGCCTACCTTTGGAGATATAGGTATGGATTTGGAGAAAGGATTGGGAAAATGGGGAGGGATAGGATAGGAATACATCTCACTCACTACCGAAACACATACGAACATTAGGGAAATAAGATAAAGTGGGAAATACGGGGAATGCATTTCAAGGTAGTCTTCTGTGAGAGAGGGGTAAAATGGCCAGTGGAGCGCTCCCGGCGGCTGTGGGATTGCAGCGTGCGCTCTCCCCCTCAAAATGTTATGTTATCTTTATCAGTATTTAAATCATCATTACCAATTCTTATCAATTGAAGCGACTACGCTTCATTTGATAAAAATGTAAATACGAGTACATTACCCAATTTGTCTCAAAGAAATGCTATTGCATATAATCAATCAAGGTACTGCCCCATATTATTATCGCATTTTTGTTATTTTCATTAGTCAAGAAAATCTCAAAGAAAGCTACCTTGAAATTTACTGCTTTTCCCACTTTATCTTATTCCCCAATGCAGTGTTTCGGTAGTGAATGAGATATGTCATAGCCCATTACTATCCTATTTTATCCTATTCCTCCCTATTTTGCCCATCGTTTCTCCAAATCCATTCCTAGATCTACAAATGTATGCAGTGCAGCAAGGGGCGTACCAAGCGTACCGCAGGCGTATTGGCATTGCCAATGTTTGTTATTCTGGACTGAATTTGGGATGTTTTGCGGATGTCCACATATGACAGTATTCACTTACCACCCGGCGGACTGTATGCTCATCTACCGCCTTCTAACTATAAAAAGTTGACAATGAATTAATTCTATTATTTTAGAAGCTTCGTGGGTGGGAGTTATCAAATTTATGAACGCATTTTTCTGAGAAATAATTTTTGTCTCGTCGTCAATACCACAATACTTTAAAATGCAAATGATGACTTATTATACCGCAACGGGGTGAACTGATGTGTGGTCCATAAAATTTGTGTGGTCCATGTATGGACACAAAGAGGTCGTCCATAAAATAAAAATCGCGCAGTAAGCTATGGAAAGAGAGCTCGGAGTTTCTTTGAGAGATAAATTTGACAAAAATAAAAAGCAACCGAACGTTTCTACAGTTTCGGCCAATCGAGCCTTCACATGAATACAAACTCCTTTGCAGCTCATTTGCAACTTATTCAATAAGCGGTTAGGTACACAAACCGCAAATATAACGTTGTAGAATGATCCTATTCATTCAGTAGAGCAACGAATACGAACTTCAAAATCACCGTAATAATTCGTTTATAAACCCAAAACCCAAAAGTTAGCTAAAGCTAACAAATTTTGCAATGGCACGTGAGTTGTATTCTAACAAAATAATGACCACGTTATCCACACAGGAATAAATCGTTGTACTTCCGATTACTTGCACTTTAAATTTCTCTGTATAATTTTGGTGTACAATTAAGTGTGTCTATCTATCTATCTATCTATTTTGTCCTACAAAATTAACCTAATCAGACATAAGAAAACATTGACAAGGAAAATTCTTTAAATTATACAAAACTTTTATTAATGTAATCTTTCTCCCTAATGTAATTTCAAGTAGTACACAACAAATATACTAATACGTATAAGTGTGTATTAAAACAAAGTCGGCTAATTAACAAATTATTTGAATTCAATTAATATATATGACATATTCAAAGAGTAATTCAAAAGTAATTCAAAGAGAATAATAAATATCAACTAGAAATCCATCCTGACTTCGCTCTGGCGGCTCAAATATTTCATATATGTATATACATAACAAATATATATATATACTAAAATGAGAAAAACATTTATATTTCTCGTGAGAATGAGAGATTCCAAATTCAAATGTAATTTATTATTTTCTTTATTCTAACGGTGTTTATGGCCAGACTAAGTATTTAACCTATCGCCGCTCAATCTATGCATGTTCACTACTTAGTAAGCGAAATCTTCGGCTCGATGACTGATCTCGATGCGCATTCCTCATCCTCGGGGAATCCATTGTAATAGATATACTCGTATCTGCTAATTGTATTGATATAGTTCTGTTCCTACATTTGTATGCTGAGCGACACATACTAAGAGATCTATAAAATAATATATTGTTGTCTAATCAATGGTATTAAAGTATTTCATTTATTATCACAATTATCACAAAACATTTTAGCATGACAAACATTAATTAAACACTAGCTGTGCCCGCGACTTCATACGCGCGGAATTTTAGTTTTTAAATTGGGATATATTTTCTTCCTGTCAGCCGATTTAGATGAAACAAAGCCTATTCGAAGCGCCAAGCTAAGCTTAATTAACCTGTGGAAACCTAATGAAAATTCGTTCAGTAGTTTTGGAGATTAGCGTGTTCGAACAGACAAACATTTTCAAAATCGTCTTTTTGTATTCTGATACTCTTCCTTTATCGCCTCCAATCAGTTTTTGGTAAATATACTCAATGTACAGGCATACTGGTTGTACAGTTTTATTATATGTATAGATAGATAGATTAGCCAGTAAATACGATATTCAAATTTTAAGGAAACACTCTGATCCTTTTTAGTTTATGGGTATTATTTACTCGATAAGCCAGATTAATCATATCTACTGCATTAAACAAATTATGACGATCATATAATCATTACGCTTCTCGTTAATACTGTTCGAGACTTACTCGTCAAGTCTTGACGTCTTCTTACAGTTTAGTTCGATATTTAATAATTGTTATGTATTAGTTATTAGTAAATTAGAATCAAAAATGACTGCAAAAGCAAATTATAAGGAACAAGTCACTGAAGAATTAACAGAAAAAGATCCTTTGAAAGAAAACGTTGAATATGTACGAACAGAAATTCAAAGAAATTTCACAGAAAACGTCAAACACGTTTTGAATAATGTAACTGTTGAACCAACGATGTTACTCTTCGTGTTAACATGTATGATAACGATACTTACATCGCAGAATTTGCATTTGGAAAAAGCCTGCCGAGTAAATCTAAACTTTAGCGATGAGGTATGCCAATCTATAAAATTGCAACAAGTTGAAGTCGAAAATGAATATGAAAGGGAATCACAGAAGCTAATTGCCAAAGCCATGACATGGAGAATTTATTTAACTGCAACGATTCCTTGTTTGCTAGCCCTTTTTGTTGGCTCCTGGTCGGATAAAACAGGATACAGAAAAATCTTCGTCATCATCCCTGTAATTGGTCAAATTCTTGCATGCATCAGCAATATGATTAACGTCTTCTTCTTCTATCAGCTTCCATTAGAAGTGACTGTTTTCTCCGATGCTATTATCGAAGCATTTACAGGAGGATGGTGTATTATGTTCGTAACTATGTTCGCGTACGTCAGTGCTATAACTTGTGATCAGACAAGAACTTTTCGATTGGGGATGCTGAACTTCAGTTTGACTGTGGGTTTTCCCATCGGTATGGGTATAAGTGGAATATGCTTAAAGCAGTTAGGTTATTACGGGTGTTATGGATTAGGTGCTGGTTTGCACACCATTAACTTGTTATACAACATCTTTATATTGAAGGATCCTGTAAGAAATGTTGAACAGAAGAAGGTAAGAATTAGAAACAATTTTCAGTAAATTACTTATGCTGTTTTGAACTGTATATGTGCACTTAAAAAACCTTCCTTCTTACACTTTCTTATTGAACATGAGTTTAAACACTTCATTTGAGTGATTTTTACCAATCATATAATTTTCATATCTATAAAGCATTTAAAATAAAAACCATTTTTCAAAATCATTTCATATGAACTCACATTGTTAGAGTTTTACCTTGACATTTGGTATTCTGGACTGATATAGGCATGCATCGCGGATGTCCATGGACAACAGTATCCGCTTACCATCGCGTCGACTTTCTGGACGTCGGTTAAAAAATGTTAATTTTAAATTAAATTACTAAGTTCTTAAATTTAAATTCTTCATTAAATTCTTAAATCGTAATGATCTTAAGACGTAACAATGATTTATTTTAAAATAACTTCACTTCTTCCACTTAGAAGTGATAATTCTATACTTATTCAAGAAAATAAGAAGGCCACGTCAGTCAACATTATTATTATGACTTTATATTTTAATTACTTATCTTAGTATAATATATATTACTCATAACACAAGAAATTAGATAACCCAGAGTGATAATTGCAGACTACAATTAACCTCATAATTAAACCTATGTTTTATTCTTCCAATTTTAATATTTCAGTAAACTTCTTTTCTTATGTACCTTCACGATACAGAAAGAGATTAAAAAATATACTTTGGTCAGAGATAAGCCATATTTTGTTCACGGAATCAATTTAATATTCCTCTAATCGTTTCGAAGCATCTGCCAGATGGAGGAACGGATACTGATGTGAAAATAATTGCTTAGACGCTATTTTATCAAGTAATAATTAAAGTGATATTGACTTTATACACTTTGAAATCATAAACACTTCAAATTTATGTACATTATTATGTACATGTTTAAACGACACATAATTTTATTTAATTTCAAAAATAAATAAGATAAAGTTCATTAATATCGGACAACCTTTTGGTAGAAATGAAACCCTACTAGCTGAGCGCAATGTAGGACGCCCTTCTGAGCAAGGGATCGACGGCTAAGAAAAGTTCGCTGGTAATGTCTGGATGAAAAGAGCCAAAGATCGTGTGTAATGGCGAGTCTTGGATGATACCTCCAGCAGTGGAAAGACATTGGCTAATGATATGGTACCAGTATGTATTAATTACATAAGTAAGTGTATCAATAATTATTATTCATTAAGAACTATAGTAATAATTAGTCGTTGCCAGCGGTCTTACCCGCGTGAAATACTAATTCAACTAGTTATGTTATCGTGCAATCAATTGATGTTTGTCCGTAGTCTTAGAAGTAGGTAAATATTGTATAATAGTTACCTATAATTGTACATTTGTATTAGTGTATGTCCATGAAATACAATCTGTAATCTCAAGTTACCTATCGCATATACACACATAGAACTACGTTACAACATTCTTAGGTACAACATTCGACCACATTATAATATTCGCGATAAGGATATCTTTTTCACTATCAATCAACCGATTAGCTATTACCGTACTGTACCACTGCTGGATTTGGCTGCCTTTGGCTCTTCTCATTCAGCTACCACCAGCGAACTTCCTCAAGTCGTAGGTCCACCTGGGCGAAAGGCGTCCCACAGTGCGCTTTGCGGTATGTGTCCTGCATTCGAGGACTCGTCCACCCATATCCACGCATATCGGCCGTGCGACAAATACGATCTGGCCATTGCCACTTCAGCATGCTGATTCCATGCGCTATTTCGGTGACTTTAGTTCTTTTGTGAATATTTTCATTTCGTATCTTATCCTGCTGCTGCTGCTTTCCGAGGAAGCACTGATGAAATAAAATTAATACAATTATAAATACCAATGGAAAACTATCCCATGTTTTAAAAACTAGCAGCGAATTAAATTTAATAGCGATTTGTTGATTTGTTGCAAAGTTAACATGTTTCAAGTGTAAGTAACCAAACCGTACCATCAGAATATATCTCTCAATTGCTGGATCTAGGCTTCTCCCAAAACTCGCCACCACACACAATGTTCAACTCATCTCATCCAACCACCACCGGCGACTTTTTTCAAATCGAGGTTTCACCTTTCATTATTTTTATAGTCGCGATGCATTTAAAAATAATTGTAATTAATTTTGATTACAGCACGACCGTCGTGGCGTGGCACATTTCTTCCGAACGTTCTTCGATGTCATCAACATCAAGGAGACCTTCAAAGTAGTATTCAAAAAAGGGCCCAATAATAGAAGACTCAGGATGTGTGTCTTACTATCAATTGTCAGCATACTGTTTGGACCTATGTATGGTAAGTTGTAGCCATATAGGTACATAATAATTATACTTCGTGCCTAGTACGAAAAGATTAGTATTAAAATCGGATTATTTATTCGAGTCAGCTCTCGAGTTCACCACTCGTTTAGGTGGAAAAAATAAATAAACTTAATCATATTAGTCACAACGTCAAAGTCACAACGAAATTTGGAACAACAGCCTGCTGTTGTTCTGTCCCTGGACGGAAAATCTAGTAACACAAAGCACAAAGCACGAATTTTTCTATGGAAATCTTCATAATACCTTTTGCTAATACCTAGATTATGAACTTTTCACTCGTCCGATGACCCTTGAAAGACCATTAAAGCCACAATAATTTAGCCATTCCGAAAAAAACGAATATCTCTTTGGAATTGTCCATTTGTACTTATAGTAATAGTGTAATGTCTTATTGTAACACCTCATTTTGTGTACAATATAGAGCAACAACAGCAACAATATCGGTTACGTACCTTTCATTGGAATTGTTCATAATAAACATTCACTCAAATACAAGAAAATCAAAGACCGAGGTCTGCCCTGCCCTTTTATGGCCATACCTGGATCACGAGTTATTGCAAATACTTGGATTACGAACTATTCTTTGAAACTGTTCATAATAAGCTTCAACTAAACAAGACAGAGCTCTGCCCCACTATGGGAATACCTGGATTACAAACCATTCTTTGGAATTGTTCATAATGTCCCTTGCAAATACCTGGATTTAGAACTTTCTTTGGAACTGTTCATAATAGCTTCAACCAAACAAGACAATAAGCAAGCCTGTTCTACAATGGCTGTTACCTGGGTTACAAACTCTTCCCTGAAATTGTTCACAATACCCTGCCATCCTGCAATTCACAATATTCAACATGCAAGCCAGAGCTAAGCAAAAGCCACATTATGCCAAAAGTCTAACAAATCATTTAGATAACAAACAACTCTCTGGAATCTTACACTTCATATATAAAAATTAAAATGTAATCAAAGATGTACCTGCACTGGCATCACAGGTCTACCTATTTCCTTAGTAAATTTAATTAGAATGTCTGCGATGCACTGATCCCAGCAGATGGAATTATGGCATCGACAATATTAGACTGTGACACAATGGAGATCCCGGGTGAAGATCAGCCCTTTCAGTATCCACTGCTGGGCGTGTGCCTTGTCTTGTCACATTGTCACATTGTCTTGTGCATGAGGAATGTATGGCCTTAAACCTCCACGCTGCCGCTGGCCAAACGTGATTCAGATCATAATACAGAAATGCTCAAGGAATTAGTGGGCCATTTATTGTTTTGCTATCATATGTTTTCAGGCGAGATATCCATCATGTATTTGTCTACAAGATACAGATTCAATTGGGACGAAGTGAGATTCAGCATGTTCCAAGCTTACAACTTCGTTACACATACCCTAGGTAAGTTTAGAAATCTGTCGACTACAAGTGATGATACTAATAATTTATCGATATTAGTAGGAGTAACTCTACAGTCACAAATAAAAATATGTCGCCGTTTCTAGAGATGACTAAAAATTTTACACAATAAGTTTTGTAAAAATGTTCAAATTTTAAAATACATTTTCAAATTTTTCAAATTAATCACGTCACACTCAATGTCCCACACTAGGATTCCCTGTGTTGTAGGTCCACAGACACTTATAGAGACCAACAAAATGCGTACATCACTCTAACCCGAACAGACACACCTCTCTTTAAACTAATGATTGACCGACCGGGAATACGAACCCAGGACCTATTGCATAGCAGGCAGGGACACTACTAACTGGGCCAATTGGTAGTCAAAATTAGTAACCCTAATGAAAAATAAACGTCACTAAACATCATTATAATCAAAACAAAGACTGCGCCTTCGTTACGAAAGATTACTTCAGGAGATTACTCCTTATTTTAAACAAGTTCAATTACATTAATACCAGCTCTCTAAACAAATTGTATTTGCAATGCAATTACTCGATACAGATTGTCATGTTTTCTGTACTGTACAAATGTTTTGCAGGTACTATCTTCTCGATCACAGTGTTCAGCAAATATTTACAGTGGCACGATTCCATCTTGGGCATAATATCGACGCTGAGTAAGATCGCTGGCTCGTTCGTGTATTGCTTCGCTACGAATGAGAAGATATTCTTTATAGGTTTGTTAGTTTTAAACTAGATTCTACGTTGCATTATTGAATTTTCACGAAAGAGGTCAATGCTTACCTATTTCCTTCAACTGTATATTCAACTGTAAAGTTGACAAGTACGATGAATTCAGACAGGCCGTAAGAGCGGGAATCCCGCGCCGTGTTTTTTTAGATATACCTACAATTACTTGTTATTTTTAATGCAATGCAATGCAACCAGTCCTTTCGATATCCACTGCTGGATCGGTATCCAGGCCCGTACCTCCCCATGCACATTGTCTTTCGCATGAGGGATGTATGCCCTTAAAAAGCCACGCTGGCCAAGCGAATTGGTTAGGTTACTCTTTTAGAGGTGATGTGTTCCTCAGATCTTGTGGTAGCGGCTTTGTTATCCCTTAGTCGCCTTTTACATCATCTACGGAACCCTTCCCGTATCATCCCCATACATCCCTATGCGGTTGTGGTATTCTAACTAATAAATACTCGTAGCCTGGCAAGATCACACAGTACGGTTCTTTTTAATACTACAATGAAATTCCCATGTTTTGAGAGTGAAAGAACATTTCCATAACTCTTTTCTTTTCTATAATCCCACTATGCAGCCCTTATTCTTCCCAATTCTTCATTCAAATATTGATTTGTCAATACTTGCAGGTAAACAGCACATCCGCAAAAATGTCGGCGTTCGTAATTTTTGACTACTGATAACATTCATTGCAGATAAAAAAACAATAATATGAAACAAACTGTTCACTTATCTGCATAGATTATTATATGTATTTATTATATAGTACTATATTTATAATTTTAATTTATGTAATTTATTTATAACTTAACTGAAAATTGAACAAAATTATAATAAAAATTAATCTTTATCTGTAGCCTTATCTATATCTGTACCTTACTTAAAAGAAATTACGTTCTTCTATGTCCCCGATACGCTGTGTAGCTTTTGACACTTAGGAATCGATTACGAAAAAAGATTTGGAAAATGGGGAATAGGAACTAGTAGCTGGTCGAGGAATTTTCTTCATTCCTTTACACGTTCCAGTCCTCCTCGAGAGGGATCAGTTGGGATGGAGAACCTCTTGACTATATTATACTTTTGTATAATGGAATAGTGAGTTTCCTTTATTCTATTATACTCTTCATTCGATGGGATTTCTATACCATCGAATGGTGAGCAGGATGGAGTAGAATAGAGACTAGAGGAACAGCATAGGATGGGATAGGAAATAAGCTCTGACATATCTCACTCATTACCGTGACAATATGTACGTACTTTGGCGGAATAGGATAAAGTGGGAAATGAAGTACATTTTATAGTAGTTCTCTGTGAGGGAGGAGTAACTTGGCCTGTCGAGTGAGTTGACTGAGGAGGCAACTAGTGCCAGGAGGATAGACAGATAATGTAAACATACATTTGGTCTTCAAAAAACTGTCCCAACTCACAATATGGAGCGCTTACAGTCACTATTGTAAATTCTTATAAGCTATTAAGCTGACTGTATAATTTCCCCTGCTACCGATTCAATTTATCTCATTTTAACCAGCGGTCGACTGGTAGAGAATGTCTTAAGGCAGTAAGTCCGTCTCTGTATAATATGAGTATAGTACATAAATAAATATTTTCTGCGATGTGACAAACAATATTTGTCAAATAATAAGTGAAGGAGCATTATCTGACTCAGTAATTTCCGCATACCCTATCACTCTTTCAGAACTTGTTTGTCTAGTTAGTTCTTTACTTTGTTCTGCAACTCGCTTTGTTTAAATTGTATTTTTCTTTTCTCTTTTCATATCCCTTACATAATATGTTATGTATGTATGTTTGTGTGTATATATATGTATGTATGCATTTGTATATTGTATTCTTCTTAAGTAATTTGATATTATATAAAATTGCACCATCTACCTCTTCTTGATACTGTTATCTGTTTTTTCCTTACCACTAAAGGATTGCCTGGAAGAGATCGCTTTGACGATAAGGCCGCCTGTTGCACTTTTCGTGTTACTTACATAAATTGTGTTTTTGCAACATGTGTTGGTGTACAATAAAGAGTTTATCTATCTATATATATTTGTCAAGAATACTTTGTTTGTCCGACAAACAATAGCCGGTGTAGCCAAGCCGAAACAAGAAGAAAATAAAAAGTGTAAACAAAACCTATTAAAAAATAAAAGTCCTGTATTTTATTTGACACATATTGTTGTATATTGTGTTATCTCAAATTAAGTCTAGAGTTGTAAATTTCATAGTCGTGTGTAAATTCAGTAGCACATGTGTTTAAATGATAACTATTTTAAGAATTACGTAACCAATTTGACGAAAAGGGAATTATATCTGATTATGTTATCACTATTTATGGTTTAACTCGTATTTACAAGCTTTATTTAAAGGCTTGTTTACAAGGTACAAGTTTCTCGAATACAAGTATACAATAACACTGAGGTCAAAAAATCTCATTTTTTATAGAAAACAGGGCATGCGTCCCGTGTGATTGTAAATGGCTACATATAATTTTTATCACATATAAAGCCTTAATTTTTGTTTTTAGTTTAATTAGAGTCGCGTCGTTTTTTGAAAACGATTAAGCGTTATCATACTCCATTCTCAACCCATATCCCACATTACGATTGTAATCCCTATTCTTCATCTTTTTATATAGAATAGGTGGCAGGCAAGCGAACGGACCTCTTGACGGTAAGTGGTCACCACCGCCCATGGACATCTGCAACACCTAAGAGCATGCGGGGGGGCAGCCAATCTTGCAGAATACTGTTCCGTTTTTCCTTCCATCTCTACCAATCCTTATTTTTCCAAAATCTTTAAAATTTTATACTTGACTGACTTTAGACCCATGACCATCACAAATATCCATGGTAAACAGTATCCGCTCACCATCAAGTGAACTACCCGTCTGTCATCTATAAGATATCATCTGTCATCTATCACTATACTGTCTAACAGAAGACTGTCGCAAAATGTACCATGTTATGGTTACGGGGTGTGTGAGATTTATCACAGCCTATTTCTCACTCGGTAGGATGAGATTTGAAATAGGCTATGACAAATATAATGATATTCCCTACTTCCCATCCCATTCCATCGCAGGCGTGCCAACGTTCGTGATTCTTGATTGATGTCGGAATGTATCACGGGTGTCCAAAGGCGACAGTATCCACTCACCACCAAGTGGCCTGTCACCTCATCCGCCACATCTTTTCATTAAAAAATACTCTTTTATTAAATTATGAAAACCTCTTATTATCAATTCATCACTAATCATTATTTTCAGCGCCATTGGTGGAAATACTAAATGGAACGTCTTTATTGGCTATGCGGTCTATTATTTCAAAGCTGGTGGCATCCGATGAATTAGGTATGAATAATTAATTAATTATGAATAACTATTATTTACTTAATATGATAATTAGAGCAGTGATAGCCTAAATTCTCGTCTTTCATTCGTAAGGTAGTGAATTCAAATCCTCGTGGGCCTGTCACTGAGTACGGATTTTTAGAAAGTATCATTAGCTGGCATATTCCGGAATTAAAAAAATCTGGAATATGTGTATCCGCACTGTCACTCCAAGTCCCCTAGTGATTTACTAGGGGAGGCCTGTGCTCTGCATTGGGCCTTAAAAAGGCAGAGAAAATAAAATATGATACTGACGGTAGGCCTGATACATAAGTTCAATGTCACTCAGCGAATAATGGAGAGAGCTATTCTCGGAGTTTCTTTACCGGATAAGATCTGAAACTAAGAGATCCAGAAGTCACCGATACAGTTTACAGAATCAGTATGTTAAAGTGTTGAAAATTACTGGCGTGTGTACAGAAAAGAGCCGATTGACGTATTCCTTTTTTTCAAATAATGAAGCCATTACCGAGCAAATAGGAGAAAAAATATTTTTTGAAAAAAGGAATACGTCAATCGGCTCTTTTCTGTACGCACGCCAGCAATTTCCAATAATACAATAATAAACGACAATAATAGAGAATGCTGGACAGTAGCGAGGTTATTTTTAGTGTACACTATCATAAATTAGGTTTTTTTAGGTACACGATATTTATTATTATAAAGGCTGAATGTGCATTTCTTTTCAAAAGTTTAAATAAGAACAAAAACCGCGCGCAGTCGAATTGGCGGGAATGAAAATCAGATACCTACTCTGTATTGTGGATATTATGTTCTCACAAGTTTATCACAATTTTAAGTTGTCTAATAAACAATGAGTACTAGTTCGTTGGAAAGTGAATTAGATTTAACGCCACCAGACATAGCTGAAGAAGCAAATATACTTTCTGAAAACCTGTTACGAGTACCACCAAAAATTGAGAGAAAAATATGAAAAAGTATATGAAGATTTCATCAAGTGGAAAACTGAAAAAAAAGCAAATTCTTTCTCGGAAAACTTCTGTTTCTTGAATTAATTTGGTTATTGTTTCCTCGCAAATTAGAGAAAAATACTATACAAGTCTTGGCCGAAATAGCAATTCACGGCCTCGTTTATTTAAAAAGGACTCGGCTTCGCCTCGCCTTTCCAATATTACTCGGCCGTCAATTGCTTTATTTCGGGCCTGAACAGTAATGTACTATTATTATGTTTTTTCCAGGCAAAGTGAACTCAATATTCGGTCTAACAGAGAACCTAATGCCTTTAGTTTACGTACCATTATACACTAAGGTGTATACAGCCACGATGGAGGTGCTACCTGGTGCGGTGTTCCTTATGGGAGCCACGATGACTTTACCTGCTGTTGCTGTATTCTTGTAAGTACTGTATTCTTTTTTGGAAAGGTTCACTCGACTGACCAAGTTACACCCAAATTCACAGAAATTACAACATTTCCCACTTTATTCTATTCACCAGTGTACGTTCGTGATTCGGTAGTGATTGAGATATACCAGAGCCCATTCCCATCCCTTCATATGCTACATTTTCCCAACTCTTTCTTTAAATCCATTCCTAAATCTCCAAAGGTAAACATCGGAATCGAAGGCTTGCCAACGTCTTTCGGGATTGATGTTGGCATGTATCGCTGTTTGCTCATCTATCGTCTTCTTCCTATAAAATAAACTTAGCTTATATTGACAATAAAAGTCAACTAATAATATCCAAGTTAGAAATTTAATTTTAAAGTTGCTTTGTCGTGAAAACTTCTGTAAGTGACTTATTACACTTTATCTCAATCCGTTAGGAGTAAACTAGTTACCGTTCATTTGAGTTAGGCTTGTACGGGCAAATTTGGAGATAAATTCAATTTAATTTTACGTAATAAATAATAAATGTAAAATCATTGAATATAATTTAAAATAGAGATGCCGCGAACCCGAAAGTTGTAGAACCAACGGCCAGCTGAGGGCTTTCCGTTACGCTACGATATAGGGCTCTTCAAGAGTGCTGTGAACAGCATTGTGCTCGGTTGCCAGCGCACCCGCAAGCCCCCTCCTGCTGTCCGTGGGCGGCAGTGACCACTTACCATCATCTGGCCCGAACGCCAGTCTGCATTTTTCTTTGTTTCTTGGCTTTAGACTAGCATCACCCCATCTTTGCCCGTGTGTTGTAAAGGGTGATTAAGTAATAACAAAGTCGCTGCTACAAGATCTGAGGAAATACACCACCTCTAAAAAATTGTATTTGCTAAGCCATTGTAATAGCGTAGCATTTTAAAGCTATACACACATCATGCACAAAACAATATACATATATTTTATTTTTATTTATTTACTATTCACATTTCTAACGTTACAAAAGTAGATTGCAAGTGCTTGAAAACCACGGGCCGGTTTGTCCAGGAACATTTATTTTTTTTGCAAATTTATTGTAAATTTTAATTACTAGCTGTACACTCACATCTATGTATATTTACTGTAAACTGTACTTATTCTGTTTGTATTAATTCGCATGAGGAGTCCCAAGTCCAGCAGAAGTTGATAAAAAGACTGATAACAGTGACGGCTGTTTTTCTCTTGCGATTTTTACCTTTCATACGATGAGCTCAAAATAAGTTGTTTGAAGTCGCTTGAAAGTGTCGGTTTGACGCGAATAAATAAATCAATAAATTGGACTTCTTTTGTTTCACCGGCTGACAGATATCGCGTGATGAATTCATCAACGTGGATATCAAACCGTCAGGCTTACACACACGGGCCGGCAGTTTTGTGCTGTCAACAATCCATTGTTACCTTTACGTTTTCTTTTGTAATTTATACTGTACAGTGTTACTATTTTACTTAAACTGCCTTATCTCATCTTCTATAAAAGTATTCACACGGCGTCGCGTAGTCGCACAACCAGCTGTCAAGTCGATTTGAGAGCTGGTCACATAACCATGCGACAATAAGGTCCCCTATTCACAATTATATGTGATTTGTGACACAGTTCCCTTTCACAAATTGTGTCCTAAACTCGTGTAATGTACAGACTTCGTATTAGAACAAAATTTTATACTTTACAGGTGTTGAATGTACAATAAAGAATTTATTAATCATTCTTGTTTAAAATGTTAAAAAAAATTTAACTTTTTCATTTTCATTCTTTTAAATTTTTCACTTTTTAAAATGTTTTTTTTTTACAGTTGGTTGCTATATGAACACAGAAAAGAAGTTAGAAGAGAAAATGCAGAGGAGAACGGTACAATGATATCCGGGAAAGAACATTAGTTAATTACATTATTAAGAAATTACAGAACGTGATTTCTTGTGAAATGTATTTATAAATAAACATTTACATAAGCATATTTTAAAAAGAAATATTTGATTATTAATGTGTACTTAAGTTTTTAATGGATTGATAATATTGTAATATAGTATTTCAAACAATTACCTGAAATATTATATGGGTCGATTAACGTAAGTGTTAAAATTTCTAAAAAATACTTAAAATAATCGAATAACTAGATTTCTTTTTTTTTTAATTTAGAAAATTATTAAGAGACTCTCAAGTAACTCTCAATCATAAAATACCGATTTAAACCGCTATATGGCATTGGTTTTGCTGCCTTCGAATATATGAGAACTGTCAAGAGCTACACACATTTACACGTAGGATATAGCCATTTATGGTGCCACTTTACGGGAGATGGTAAAAGTGCCGATGGATAAGAAATCTCTTAAAAATATACAGAAAACTTTCATATTTACCAGCAACGGTGACAAAATGCAAGAAGCTGTGCCACTGCAATTATCTTTTTATTTCCATAAAAATATAGGATATTGATGCATAATTGTGTTGTTTAATTTTAATGATATAAATTAAACATCTATATTGACCTGAAACAAAAATGACGTCACCTACAGCTTTCGACAAGTACGTCTCTGGTAAAAAGTAAATAAATATCAAGAAAATCATATATAACATATATTATGAACTAGCTGTGCCCTCGACTTCGTACGCGTGTAATTTTAGTTTTTAATTTATAAAGCTTGTTTGTATACAACGTTTGATGTGGAATGGTCGGGAACATGAACAAAGAGCTTGTTTGCGTCACTGAACACTGTAAAGAGCCCCGTAGAATCGAAATTGGGATATCTTTTCTTTCCGTCAGCCAATTTCGATGAAACAAAGCCTATTCGAAGCACCAAGCTAAGCTTAATTATTCTGTGTAAACTTCATAAAAATCCGTTCCGTAGTTTCGGAGATTAGCGTGTTCGAACAGACAGACAGACAAAAATTTTCAAAATCGTCTTTTTGTATTCTGATACTCTTCCTTCATCGCCTCCGATCAGTTTTTGGTAAATATACTCAACGTACAGATACGCTGGTTCCACAATTTTATTATATGTATAGATTAAATAAATATACTTACAGTGACATTGTTTACAGGAGTATATGTTTAAATTTATGTTTTGCGCAGAAAAATGAAAAGTGATTACACAACATTTTAAAACATTGCTTAATTTTAAAAAGTTTTGTACAACCTCCTAAATTATTTTTATTATCTACCAAATAAGACCGAATAAAGTTATTATACATGTTCAAATTCTTCCTTCAGAATGCTTATCAGAGTGTTTCACAATAGGCCCTTAGCGAAGACAATTACCTTGTAGGGGTTAAAGTGATGCCCCTTATCAAGTGTAATAAGACGTAGAGCTCTGCAAATATTATACCAGACGGAGAGTATCTGGTAATCGAAGTACAAACAAACGCAATACTAGAAAACTAATTTGTAACTATCGTCATTCCTAGTATTCTGATGAGAGAGAAACAAATATATTTAATGGACAAGTAGAAAATATTAATAAATAACACGTTATAGAGGAGATTGAAACTCCTTAAGCAGAAATGGACAAAAATAATGGAAGCAAAGAAATTGATCGAAATGAAGAAGAAAATAATGAAGGAAGCAAAGAAGCAAATGAGCTATCTCCACTAAAACCGATACCGGAAGATCCTAACGAAACGGAAGAAATTAAAAAAAAGTTAACGCTAATAGAAACGATAAAATTGATTAAAGATAACACTACAGTTGAACCTATAGTGGCTTGCTATGTTATGCCTAGTGTCTTGGCATCTCTAGCAGTTCAAAATTTGAATCTTGAAAAGGCTTGCCGTGTCAATCTTAATTATTCTAGTGAAGTATGTGATGCTTTATATCTTAGACAGACTGAAAACTATACACAACAAGAAGAAAGTGTCCAAATGCTGACAGCGAGCATCCAAGCATGGAAGAACGTCGTGCAAACAGCTATACCAGTTTTGTTAATTCTTTTCGTAGGAGCATGGAGCGACAAAACTGGTAGAAGAAAAGCTTGCATTCTTACACCAATTGTTGGAGAATTTCTAACTTGCATCGGTTTTATAGTGAACACGTTCTACTTCTATGAACTGCCTGTTGAAGTAGCAGCACTTACAGAGTCAATATTCCCCGCGATAACTGGAGGATGGTTCACTAATTTCATTGGCGTCTTCAGCTTCATAGGTGATATAACTACCAAAGAAGACAGAACGTACAGAGTTGGTATTGTGAGCTTGTGCATGTCGCTAGGATATCCCATAGCCAGTGCTTTTAGCGGGGTCCTGCTCACTTGGATAGGGTATTACGGAATATTTACCTTGTCGGGATTACTGTACCTATTCAGTTTATTATACGGATACTTTTACTTGGAGGATCCTAAAAAGAAGGTTATAGAGAAAAAAGTAAGTAATAAAAAATTTATACAGAAATTAAAAAGGAGGCAGATATTTAAATGTTTTTATTCTCGATGATCCAGGAAGCTACTGAGACAATATTGTTACAGTTACTCTGATAAAGTAGTACCATGATAATAAACCTGATAAAGCAGTTGTCCTAGAATAGGATATTATAGGATTTTTTTTAATCAAAAATGTTCTGAAAATATAACGGGTTTCTTAGCAAAGGTGGTATTTAAAAACGTCCCGCGCGAAATTAGAGTCTAAGCGAATAAGCCACCGGCAAATACTAGCTTTCAATAAAAGCAATATGCTATTAAAGTATGAGTTGCAACAGTTATATGCAATTATTTGATTTACTAAAGCTCATATCGTATCATATTACTTACTATGAAATAATATTTTTATATAGTGCAAAAATTAATTCGAAAGGGTAATTAATTACTCGGTAACTTGAAATAGAAAATACTTGAATCCCTGTGCTTGACAGTTAAGAGCAAACGATCTCGGTAATAAGAGAAGCGATCCCAAGAGGTGGTGATCTACATAATTATTCTCCCTTAATTATTTAATACTAGCTGTGCCCGGCATGCGTTTCATGCCCGGCAATTTTTTTGCACATAATATATAGCCTATGTCCATCTGAAATAATGTACCTTTCAAATGGTGAAAGAATTTTTCAAATAGGTGCAGTGGTTCCGGAAATTACCCTCCACGTACACACAAACACACAAAATTCTCACTCTCTCTTTAGAATATTCGTATAGATTATTTTCTCGCAAATCACCCAAGCAGTTTTACATAGAATATAAAGTTGCTTTTTTATGTTTTCTCATTGTCATATATACTCGTATGTATTTAGACCATGTTACAGCGAATTAAGCTCATGATCCTAAATTTATAATTGCTGACTATTTCCTATCTAATTCATAGAAATGTCTATCCCTAAATTTTCAGAAAAATGGATGCATAGGATTTGTGAAAGAATTCTTCGACGTTGCACTGGTGATGGAGACTTTCAGAGTGGCCTTTAGAAAAGATGCAGGCAATAGAAGACTCAGAGTGTGTTTACTTCTCATAGTGGTGTGTGTTGTATTTGGACCTATGCATGGTTAGTATAAGTTTCTCTAAAATTAATTAATCACAACATTAGTGATCAGTATGAACTGTCATAAAGTCAGATATCCATCTCTGATGTCATGGAGGCTTTGGGATACGCAAAATGTTGGGTTTTAATATCAGCTTTTCTACCCAAAAATTGCCTAACTTGGAGCAACGTTCGGTGATAAAATTCCTCACAAAAGACGAGAAAAAGCTTTAAGCACATAGCGGTAGTATTGCGAATTGCGCCTTCAGAATACAAAGTCAAATTTTGGAATAAACAATTCAAGTGGGGCAGAGAGTCCATAGAAGATGACCCTCACACTGGGCGACCCGTAACCGCAACGACTCCGGAAATGTGCAAAACTGTCGAAAATTTTATTTTGGTAGACAGGCAAATAAAGATCTCATGTATAGCTGAAGAAATAGGCGTCTCGGTAAGCACAGTTTGGAACATCATTCATAAACATTTGGAGATGTCTAAAGTCAGTGAAAGATGGATTCCACGCTCATCGACACCATTTCAGAAGGACGCCCCGCTTCAATGTTGTCAAGAGTGCTTGGAGCTGCTTGGTGAGTAACTTTTTTCGACGTTTGGTAACTGGTGATGAGACGTGGGTTTTTCATAGCGATCCTGAGTTTAAAATGAAGTCCATGCAGTGGAAACACAAAACTTCTCCTACGCTGAAGAAGTTCAAAGTCGAGAAATCGGACGGTGAGGTCATGGCAACAGTTTTCTGGGATGAGGATGAACTTTTTCTTCTGGAGTTCATACCATTCAAGACGACCATAACAGAAGAGAGCTACGACTGCGACACCATGACTGCTTTGCGCCAGTCCATCGAGGAGAAAAGATTTGAAAAGTTCACATCATGTCAGCAAAAACGCAGACCGCCATCAGAGTCTGCGGGTTTCAATCGTCCACCTGAATCATCCACCCTACATCCCTGACCTGGCTCCTTCTGATTAATTTCTGTTCCGAAACTTGAAAAAAATTCCCCGTAGGCAGCGTTTTTGCAGAGCAATCGAAAGATTTTTTTAAAGGGGTAACGTTGTTGTAGTGGAAGTGATTAAAGTGTATTGAGGTCCAAGATCCATATTATATTCCATAGTCTATGTTGAAAAATGATAATAAATCCGTTCTACTCTGCAATCATTTACTTAAGTAGATATATTATTGAACGCTCCTCGTATTTTCGAGAAAATAACTAATTTAATTGTATTGTTTAAGGCGAATACACCGTATTATACTTGTTCACGAGATACAGGTTCAATTGGGATGAAGTCCAGTTCAGCATTTGGTCTACTTACGCCATAATCACTAACCTAATAGGTAAGTTTTGCCTTCCACTATATGCTCAGTTATTTCGTAATTTTAAATGCATTTTATAGTGTTGTGACTTATTCGACATTTAGAGAAAAAACAAACCCATATTTTTTTTTAAAAATCCAATTTTTTTATAAAATTATATAATATGAGTATGGGAATATATGACGTAAGGAACTATCGCTATCTCTTTCACTAATGCTTGGTTGTAATGGCGCTATTGTGATAGCGACGCCATTAATACAGTAGTGCTGTTCTTATTAAGCTTGTATCTTCTTAGCCCTATGACTCAGTCCTTTTTCAAGATATTTGATTTCACCAATTGATATCTTGTATTATTTAAGCTTCATTCTATAATTATCTAAAAAGATTGGTTACAACGATTACTGATTACACCCACAATCTTTAAAATTGATGCGGATGACTGTCAACGAGCAATTTGTATGAATGATACAAATGATACACATGCACATGTTACAAGTATATCATCAATCATTGGCAAGTCCCTTGCCACGATCTGTGTGTGATGGGGAAGTTGGGGAGGGTTATAAATACTTTACGAACAACTAACAAGTTGTTAAATTAGAATTCTGAAGCCGTCTTTACTTTTACGCAAGCATCTTAAGTACCTCAACCGATGTGATTTGCACAAGTACTTGATCATTTCTCTATTAACTATCTTAACACCCATAAACCAGGGAAGAACTCATTGGCTACGGCTATAAAGATCTATCGTGTGATATTAATTGATATTGTTCCTGATTTTGTTATCCCCATACCCAATCAAAAAGAATTACTTCACGTTTAGTCAAGAAAGTCACCATAAACATAAACAGTGTAAAGTAAACTTTCATAAAGTAAAGTCCGTAAAGTAAACAGTAAACTCCGCTCGCCGCGCCGCTGCCGCTCGTCACTCTACACGCTAACAAATGCCTAAAAGAGCGTTCTACAGCTATACGATAAAAGCCATTCAATCTTTATACAGCTAATTCTAAATGCACTTAGATCAAATTAACTGAGATTCAAAAGCACTGAATAAAAGGCTGATTTGCAATTTATAAAATAGGGGCGAAGCTTGATTATGCAGTTAGTGAATTACTGATGCGATTATTAAAACTGAATATACTCACAAGTTTCTAGAGAATCGATTTTTGTGATGCCGGTTATAATGATGCTGGTGATAATAATAACGTTAGACGATCTTAACAGCCTGCGGGATTTAAGTAGACAGATTTCGCATACAAGACATACATACATTCGCATATATTCCTAGTTGCATGATTCTCGTAGAGACTTCGCATACAAGATCGCTGTACTAGAAAATCGTCCTTCCCGTTAAAAATTATACTTCTTCTAAATGGGCTTCCAAGTTATATTTGATACATGGACTGGTTAAGTCTTTATGCTAATAGAATTGTAATTTATTTCACAAGACCTTTGGAAATTTGTGCTCTAACGAAATTCGTAACTTAAAGAGAGTCGAAAGGTTCACTAAAGACTTGAATAACAGAGCTTCAAAGAAAAAGTCTTGAATAACGCTACTTCTGGAAGCTGAAGTCATTGTCAATTTGGCAATTCAAATCGTGAATTGACGATGACTCAGTCATGGACCTGTGAACCACGCGAACCAGGATGAATAAACACTTTCCACTTCTTAATTCCTCAGAACTTTACCCGACGATCCCAATTATACTATTATATTTATTTCAGGAACGGTATTCTCCATAAGCCTCTTCAGCAATTATTTGAAACTCGACGACACACTGCTCGGAATCATATCGAACTCGAGTAAAATCATCGCTTCGTTTGCTTACGCATTCGCCAGAAATAACATTGAAATTTATTTAGGTAAGTAAAAAAAACCTATTATCCATAGTTATAATTTATAGCAGATTGTATTCTAAATATTTTTAGTATGTTTTACTAGTGTCCCTCCGACATGTTAAAGGGAGATTTTGTATAGCTAAACATGGTATTTCTTTTTAACACATAGGTTCTTTTTTTTTCCACACCTTTCTCTGTTGGATTGCATGGCACTATGTACCTAACGTACATACACCAACGGTACATGCATGCATTTTACATACACTTATCCTTAAGTTATATTATATCCTTAAAGATTAATCTTACAATATCTTAGTCTATATATGTTCAACTATTTACATTTTCGACTCATTATTTATTTTAGTCAAAATATTGTCTTACAACCATCTTCAAGAATTTTCAAGATTACATGACAAACATCAACAAAGTGTTTGGAAAGGATAATTTTAAAAATACAATTTGTGCTAACATTACATTTAGGCGTATTACAAGTACGGAAAATAGAAAATATTCAAGTAGATACAAACAATATTAACCAATAGAAAGATGTTAGACTTAATACAGAGTCTTGACGCAAATAATTGGTACCAAGGATAATTGGAAATATATTTATAGTAAAATATACAATTTGATTAAAACATGTTCTCAATTTACCCCTGTTCCCAATTCCCGTTTCCAAATTCCTTATTTAATTGTAACTAAATTTAATTAATCAACATCTTAAGCTATGTACTCACAATATTGAATATTTTACTCTCCTGAGCTTTATATATCTGCCTTATCTTTTATTATTTTATATGTCTATAGAACTAATAATAAAACATCTTAATCTCTATATTCAATATCACCATGTATAATCGACCTGACGTATCAACTTCAGTCGAGAGGCCGACAGTAGCAATCGACTCGACTGGGCAGCATTTGGGAAAATGCGTCACATCCTCTCGTCGCCTATATTACAATGTTTGAAGACAAGAGTCTTCAATTAGTGCATCCTGCCCGTTATAACGTATAGTGCCGAAACGTGATTTCTTACGGCAGGCCTGTTTCGCAAATTCAAAGTCATTCAGCAAGCGATGGAAAGAATTACCCTCCGAGTTTTTTTGTGGGCCCAGTAACGAAGAAATTCGACAAAGAATTAAAGATGCCGACATAGCTGAAAGGATCAGCAAACTGAAGTGGCAGTGGGCAGGCCACATATGCCGCAGGACCGATAACTGATGAGGGAGACGAGCCTTCGAATGAATGCCACGTACCGGGAAACGCAGACTGGGACGCGCTCCGGCCAGGTGAAGTGATGACTTAAAGGAAGTCGCCGATAATGGCTGGATGAGAAGAGCGAACGACTATGTGTGGTGGCGATCCTTAGCGACCTATATGCAGCAGTGAAGAGACACAGGTTGACTGTATCGTATGGTAATGGACCTGTAATATCAAAACCATATTTGTGTCTTCACTATTAGTATAAGCCACATACGATATTACGGTCTTCTCATTCACCTACTACTGGGAACTTTCTTTAAATCATCGGTTTACCTGGCCCTACACCTGTCCAGCTGTAGCATTATAATTAATAATAATAACATAATCTTTATCTCAGAATACATCATGTTCCACAGAACAAAAATTACATAGAAACTTATCAATTACATATAATGGAGACAAAAGATTTTAAAGTTTTGTTATCGTGGTTGTACATAATAATTGTTTATGTAAACGGGTTACTCGCGATTTATTATAGCCGATATTTTGGTCCAGTTGTATTAACGGTGGTCGCGACGATACTGCGATGGCGGGTGAAGGTGTTGTTTACTATTGACAGACATATCAGTCTACCCTCTGTCGTGTTCGTGTTTGATTCATCTGCCCACACTGAACTTGTTTCTGTTAATTAAGTTCTTTGCACACTATACTAAAAATATCGCGTGTGTATTGTGATATCCGATCACGAAGGAGGGTAGACTGATTTGTCTCTCAATGGCACCAACACGTTCAGCCGCGTCCACAGTCCCGCCGCGACCACGGTTCATACTCGTATAACTGGACCGAAATATCGGCTATAATAAATAAATAATAAATCGTGAGGAACCCGTTTACATAACAATTATTACATTGAAACAAGTCGAATTTAAATAATAAATTCATAGATAAGACCATTACTCCTGCGACTTTATTATTTACACACAAATGTGTATTGTACCCTATTTATTTTTATTATGCATGTTACAAAACAATATCATTTATTTTATTGTTCATACTGTTCCTCACTTCTGAATAGCACTGAGGCTCAGTCTGAAAATCAGCGCTGTGGCGCCAATCTACAGACGGCCATATCAACGTGTATAGATTGTCCCGACGATAGTTCATATTCTCGTAGTTACTATTGAAATTAATCGCACGGCGAGATTATCGCCGCGAGAGACTCGCTCGTGTAGTTGGCGCCTATACGAGTATGTCCTCTCGGACTCACAGCTACAGCTCAAAAATACAATGTAGAAGTTTACAACTAGCCGATTTTGCAGTATATACGTTATATAATAAATATTCAAAATAGTAATATATACATAAAAACATGATTTTTTTTTTTAAATCCTTTGTAAAATGTCCGAGAGATTACGTATAAAAGTTTCAAACGTGCTACTCGCGATGATGACGTCACAGTATATACAATCCATATAGGGCCTTGCTTAACAACATTTAAAAAGAATATTCAGTTATTTTCCGTATGTTTTAGAAAAAAAATGTAAATACAAACGTTGTATGTATGTAAATGTTATCGTTTGTGTGTAAATGTATCGTAACGTCCCACGTTACTCGATTAACATTCAACTTTAAAAGGCCATAACTTCGTTCTTTTCTTAAGATATCCTAAAAAACTCTTTTTTTTTAGAGTCAATTTTTTTTTCGGGAATGTGTTTTGTTGCAATTATTGCTGAATAAATGCATTTCTTTCCTTCTTTCTTTATTTCTCATGAATCTTATTAAAAAAAGCAGACAAAGAAACAAATCAACAAACAGACAGACAAAGATTCCAAAAACTGACATTTATACATTCCACGTATGATGTCAGACGTATGGGTTGATGTTGTTTAGAAACAATGGACCACTTAAACTATAATCTGTAATACAAGTCTCTATCACATAATGATTAATGCTAGATATAAATACAATTGTCCTGAATCAAGGTTATCTCAGATTCAATATTTAGCCCCCATTGTCAATACTCAGTATTAAGTGTATTAAAACTTATTGTAATCGTTTATAGTACAAGTGTTTGTCCACAAACTCTGTTTTGCCAGACGAGATTATAAGTAATTACCCACACTGTAACTGTACAGTGTGGATTCACAGATTCAATGCCTCATCATGCATATTGCCTTATGGATGAGGGATGTGTGGCCTTAAAACGCCACGCTGGCCAGCCGGTTGGCGAGGATACCTATATATTAATATAAACTGCCTATAGATACTTATAAATTAATATGAATTAACGCATATTATAATCAATATATAGTCGACAACCATACCGTCAGCCTATGTCCCTCCACTGCTGGAAACAGGCGTCTCCCAAGGCTCACCACTTCATGCGATCTTCCTCTCTTCTCATCTAGCCGTCACGGGCAAATTTGTTGACAACGCCAGTCCACGTGACCGAAGTGCTTCGAACGCTGCGCTTCCGTATGCGTGGCCTCCATTCGAGGACTAGTCTACCCCATCGATTATCGATTTCTCCTCCGCCGAATATGAAGATTTATTCCTATCAAGATTGAAGGTTGTCTAGTACCTGGTTCCTTGTAATATTTAGTCCTCTGGTCGCACGACTAAGGGTCAAATCGACTTGAGAGCTGTGAACTCTTTCAAACAACCTCATACCCAACTCCTTTCAAACTATTTTCTCGAGCACACGAGTCATACATTGTGTCCAGCACCTAATGCCAATTTTTATTTCTATTTATTACTTTTCTGTTTATCACGCAGCTCCACTGCTGGAGATCCTCAACGGCACCTCATTTATAGCAATGCGAGCTATAGCTTCGAAATTAGTCAGCGGAGAGGAATTTGGTAAGTTGGCACCTTTTTGATAGAAACGCTCCTTTTATATATTAGAAAGGTTAGAAAGGCTCTCTATAGAAACAGAGACTTCTCCTATCCTATCATATTTCCCATATAATGGGATGCAATGAGAAATATTCTCAGGTTAGCCTATAGAATAGCCAATGGGAATAAAAATAACATCTCCCGACATCTTATACACTCCCAAAATACGTTGGTGTGTTTTACGGCAGAACTTTTTTTGTTAGAATAGTTTTTCTTAAGTTAAAATGAAAGTTATTTCTTTTAAACAACATCATTAAATCAATACCGATAATGAGGTCCCTTTGCTCAGAGAACGTCACATTATATGTCACATTATTATACAAATATACAAATATAAACATATACAAATGATATATTGATTGGTAGATTGTAATATATATTGTACATGAAATTACAATATATATACATGTACAATATATTTTACAATCTTGTAATATATATTGTACATGAAACTACACAGATTTTGTCTAAACTTTGTTTGGAAAAACACAGAAAACACCTAGCTTTCCAATGTAGCGTGCTATTAGATTTTTATTTAAATTATTCAAAATTTTACAGGCAAAGTTAATTCTCTCTTCGGACTAGCCGAAGCAACCATGCCCCTGGTCTACGGTCCGATGTACTCAAGAGTATACATGGCGACTTTGGAGATACTTCCAGGGGCTGTCTTCCTGCTTGGTGCTGTCCTTACTTTACCTGCTATTGGCATATTTGGGTAAGCGAATATTTCTTCTTTTTTCGTTGTATTATTTATAATCCAAAAACACACATTTGATTTGTAACATCTATTGATCCATTTTAAATGCAAACAAATATTTAACAAAACAAATAATTGTACATCTTACTCCTATAAGTGTCAAAATAAAAATATCAAAAATATGTTTATTTTTAATACCTTGTTTTATAACATACTAGCAAAATCCGGCAGACGTTGTCCTGCTATAGAAGTTGTTGTGCTGCAGCGCCATCTAGTGGCGAGTACAACAAAGTCGATAGCTCGAAAATATTCTATGTGCTTAAATACTAATTTTCAAGGCGATCGGTTGAACAGTATAGAAATTGATGTGCTACAGCGCCATCTAGTGGCGAGTTACAACAAAATGGATATCATAAAAACCTTTTCCATGAAAAATACCTATATGAGCTATGCTAACTTTCATGGTGATCGGTCAAACGGTATCGAAGTCTATTAATCTCAGACAGATATACCAACATCCATTTTTATATATATTATATTATATATATATAGACTATCGAGCATAGTGTGTGAAATTTTTCTTCACCGATGATTTTTTAGGACGTGACTCGTTAGGACGTAAGGATGTAAGGAAAGCACTTTGCGAAAACAATACAATAATTAAAAATAATTATTCCACTGACATCAGTGGATACAAAGGAAAATAATTCTGCTCTTACTTGATAACCACAGTGGGGATACGAGAAAACTCAAACACAAAATAAATTATTCGTATTTTGCACAAATAAGTTTTACTATTATAGTTGGGATAGAAATATTGAATTAACATAATATTCCAACGGAAAATATTACAGTCAGATTCTTGCCCATATTTCTAGATTTAAGACGTCGATGAATATAGATTGTCCTGCTGTTAACTGTACATGTTTTTTTCCAGATGGCTGTACTTTGAACACAAGAAAGATAAAATACGAAATGAAATGCAGGAAAGTGATTCAGAGAAACAACCTGTCTCATAGAAACATAAATTTTCCAGTTGTATATAACTTCTATTTGTAATTTAGATAATTATTTTATAGAAATGGCTAGAATTATTTAACAATAGATAGATATCTATTTATAGAGTACGTAACCTCATTGTTAATGCTCGCAATATTTATTTAACTGATAAAATAGATTTATTGGCAAGGAAGGCTTTGTGTGACAGTCACATTCAGCAAATAACAGAAATGATAATACGGTAATTGTCTACTGCTAAAATTGATATGTTTATTAAAACTTGATCTTTTTTAAAACTAGAACTGAAAAGTTTTTTTTGGAAAACTTTGTGGATACTAATTTGCAGTAACAGTGTTCCTATTAAGGCATATCTATACATATAGTAAAACTGTAAAACCAGCGTGTCTGTATATTGCATATATTTACCAAAAACTAATTGGGGGCGATGAAGGAAGAGTATCAGAATACAAAAAAAATATTTTGAAAATTTTTGTCTGTTTGTCTATTCGAACACGTTAATCTCCGAAACTACTAAGCGGATTTCCATGGGGTTTCCACCGATTCATTAAGCTTAGCTTAGCGCTTCGAATAGACTTTATTTCGTCGAAATCGACTGACAAGAAGAAAAGATATCCCAATTTAGATTCAGAACTAAAAGTCCAAGCGTACGAAGAATTAAAAAAAAATGAGACTTCAATAAGTTTGCTAATTATTACAAAATACGAGTATATCAGTATTATTAAGTGAACTATTGTTAAAAACAATAAGATCCTTTGTATTTGTAATTACGACTACAAATAAATTGTATATGATATTATTATTATAATAATTATTAATAAATAATGGTAATATTAAAAAAGATTTATTGTATTTCTGTGATATAATTCGCAATGAGAAAATACAACCTTTTTTATATAATTTTTTTGTCGTTTTCCACTGATGTTGGCATGTATCGTGGATGTCCGTGGACGACAGTATCCACTTACCACCAGGTGGACTGTATGCTCGTCTGCCTTCTTTTAAAAATAAAGTACTTTTTAGTTCTGAATTCTAAGTTTTAATAGTTTTAATGTAATTTTAAAATATTTCGTTTTCCGCTAATAAATGTTACATATTACAGTTTTCAATACTGTGTATATAATATTATCCACGAAATACGTGAATTGTAAGGAAATTGCATATCTGTGACATTAACTATGGTACTATATAACTAAACAAAACTATCGATTTGAGATTTGTTAAGTAAGCCGGGCTTTGAAGCTTCAATAAATGTACCGCCACTATGTAATATGTAGACCTGCACACATACATCTATACCTAGACTAGACGCCTACAGATCTAGTTCTCATGTGTAGACATAATTCATACTCGAGGGCTGTCTACATCTGAATGGCGTCTGTTCATTAACTCGTCTACGACCGATTCACAGGGGTTACGCGACTTTATCTTTTTTGGTGACAGTGCCGTATTATGAAGATACGAGGGGAAGTTTTGTAAATGAATTGGGAACTTGTTTTATGAAATTTTCAACATAAAATCATTTTAATTTTATTAAAGCAAAAAGCCGATGTATATGATAGCGTTCAATACTTTGTATCATCCCCTAACGTCCCACTGCAGTAGACAGGCCTCCGCAATTAAATCACTGGGAGGTATCGGGCCGTAATCCACCACGCGAGCCCAGTGCCGATTGGTGAATTTTATAATGCAACCCGCATGGGTTTCCTTACGATGTTTTCGCTCACCGCCTAGCTAGTGACAATTATTAAAAATCCATAGATACTTAAGTAGAACTCAATGGTGCGGGTCGAGGATTTGGACTTACGATCACACGAATGAGAATAGAGTAGAGATTTTATATAATAGAAGATTATGTAATTATTATATTCTTTGTTTAGTTCTTAATGCTTTGAAGAATGCCGCTGTGTACCGCCCCAGTAGCAAAGTTTTTGCACCGCCAGTTTTTGTTGCGCCAGTTAACAAAAATCCATATCTTAGTGTTTGCAAATTAAATAACAAATTTTATTTATGGACTAAATACATGAGAAATTGCACTTTCATATGTACAATATACTTTAATTTGAAAAAAAAAAATGACTATTTGATTTACATTTACAAAAAAATTAATCTTAATATAGACACGACAGATAACACGCAATTCCTTAATTTGAAAAATTTATCTAATGGCACTAAACAAATAATAATAATAATAAATACTTTATTTGCCAAAATTCTTACATACTAGGTACACAGAGTACTAGGTACGGTTGCTATTTCGCCTCGCACTAGGATAACCTGTACCGCGCCCCCCAGGTAGCGAATTAAACCTTATAAATACATGGTATAGATACCTTATAGATCAAGTAGATACATTAAATTACATACACATTAATTACATTAAAGATACATCGAACTTCATTAATTTCATTAAAGGTTTTTGGCACAATGCGATTGCGCGGTCAACCAGGGTAATTGCAAACACGCTTATCTTTGTGGCACGTTTATAATATATTATGGATTATATACTAGGTTATCAGTGTTCAATACTAGCAGTTTCAAATTATTGTATGTATGGTACTAAAATTTTATTGTATATTTTAAAAAAATCGTGAACATAATACATTTACATAATATATTACATAATACATTTTTGATGAACCTATGCAAAGAAAGGAAAGAAGATGCATATGACTTCTTCACTAACTGTATTGGGGCTTTTGGGCGAGAGTACACGCTGCATTCCCACAACCGCTGGGCGCACTTGACTGACCACGTCACCCCTCTCTCATAGAAACCTACCTTGAAATGTACTGCATTTCCTAATTCATCGTATTTCCCCAATGTACATACGTGTTTAAGTAGTGAGTGGAGATATGCCCGAGTTCCCGAGATCCCAACCCTTTCTCCAAATCCATTCTCCAAATCCAAATCTCCAAAGGTAGGCAGAGCATTCGTGGGCGTGACAACGTTTTTCATTTTGGACTAATGTTGGCATGTATCACAGATATCTATGGGCTACAGTATTCACTTACCATCAGATGGACTGTATGCTCGTCTGCCGCCTTCGTCCATAAAAAAAAATGAAGCTTAATTTCCTAGCTTTTGCTTGTTTTCTCTGTTCGACTTAACAATTATTTACTACTTTATTAAATGTTCTTCTATGATCTGTTTGCTATTTTATAATAGGACAAGATATATTAAAAGCATATTGATATTGAGTGAAGAGAATTATATCGAATTATAAGTTACAGTACATATTAATTACTGAAGCGTGCTCATAACAATCATCCACCATCGCAAGTAACAGCTTCAATAGAATATGAAGGTAATGTGATAACGATGCTGTGAAGATGTTTTACAAGTATGAGTATGTTTAAAAACGTTGTGTAACGTGTCATGCTAATTACGGGTACTTACTTACCTTCATCTTATAAATCGTATTTGTAACATTATATGTGTAACAGTGAATACGTGTTAATCACTCATCCCGACAATGTGTCTTTAGACGCCGTCGGCTGTACTCCGTCGCACATCATTCAAAATCAAATTATGCCTAAACACCATAAAACTCCATACGCTAACGAGCCGTATCACCGCACTCCGAGTGAATACACACGGCCACTAACTCCGCCGAGCCTCCTTCACACACGCGCTTTCGTGTGCAAAAACAGCAATAGCGTGAGAAAGTGAGAAAGCGCGTATTAAACGTGAGAACATTCGGTAGCTTCAATTTGTTATCATTCCAATAGTTACTTTCGACTTTTTTAAGTCCACACCTACAGGTTTAAATAATTAATTAATATTAGACAAATTAATTAGGTACACAAATTAATTGTTGTAATTTGTATCATATATAACGTCCCACTGCAGGGCCAAATGCCTTCCCTAGTAAACCACTGGAGGGTTTAGGGCCCACTGCGGATTGGTGGATCACATACTCCAGATTTTCTTTAATTTCTGGAGCATGCTGACTTCCTCACGACATTTTGCATCACCGCCGAGCTAGTGACAATTAATTATTTACACAAAGGCTAATATGGTCACTAATCCACATTAGCCTTAGCGGTGATAGCCTGGTGGTGATAGGTATCTATTCTCGACTCTCATTCGTGAGGTCATGAGTTCAAATCCGCTGAGCTTCATCAGTGCAGATTTTTAAAAATTATCATCAGTTGTTATGTTAAAGATGTTAGAGATTATGTTAAAGATAAGGCAAACGCCTAGTACTAAGGAAAAGAAATGGTCCAAACATAAATGATGTAAGAATGGCAGACCACTTTATTAATTTTATTTTTCTTTGTTTATGAGGTAGGTAGGTATCTAGCAAATAGTATCAAATCGATACAAAGTTCCCGTGATACATTCACCTAAATACCTCGTTTGGTCCAGACATTCTGATGGACACCTGATATCGTATCGTATCTTAATATTATAAATGGTCGCCATCTCGTACACGCTTATAACGTGCAAGCGCGAACGAAAGTGATCACATGTAAAGAGGTCTTCTTTGCATGTTATTAATTTTGTGGAGCCTTCATCATTATCGTGCCCCCGCTTTTAATTACATTAATGAATAAGCGAAAATTACCTTTTGTATTATTCGGAAAAGCCTTTATACACGGCTTGTTCGGATCTTAATGAGGTTTTCAAATTTTAAAGGCGGTTTTGAAAATAATTAACGATGTGGGAATAATGGGAAGATTTATGCTGGTGTTCAGCCGACGCGACGGTGAAAATGCATGCTACGTAAGTAACACTAACTCTTTCTTAACTAACAGGAAGTAATAAATCAGGTAACCAAAAAAATTCGTGCGGTTTTTCTTGGTGCGGTGAGAGAAGTCGAGGATCGTGTGTGGTGGCGAGCCTTGGAAGAGGCCTATATCCAGCAGTGGAGAGATATAGGCTGATAGTTTGGTATTGCCTATATCCGTGGGCGACCATCATGCGAACGGTCAGCTTGACCAAAACCTTCTTTCAATAAAAGAAATACATAGTTAATTAAAAATTCGTTAACGTAGCCGTGTAGCTCCTCTCGCGTTAGGAAGCCGCAAGAGTCGACTTTAGCGACGTGGTTAACCAAGCCACAGTTTAGTTTGGAGTAGATGGCTTTAACTTTTTAATTAAACTGTCCCAAACAGCTTGTTGGCGAATGTGTATATTTAATTTTAAAAATGAAAACGATACAGTGCCAGATTAGAATCATTACTATATGTAGCTATATGTATGTACTATATGTATGGTGTTGAAACTTGGTCTCTGATGGTAGGCCCGGTTCACAAGTTCAAAATCGCTCAGCGAGAGATTGAAAATACTCCCATAATGTGAAAATGGAAACTATAGAATTCAGGAATTCAATTTAATGTACATGTGTTATATAAATGACTATAATATATATATATATATATATATATATGTGTGTGTGTGTGCATGTGTGTGCGTGTGTGCTTGTGTGCCTATATTAATTACTGTCCTCGTCGAGTTTTACTACAGTTAGTTAACGAAGACCGTAAATAGAATTCTTGGACTGTAACGCGATAAATTACACCCGAATAAATTGATAGTGGTATGGATGAATGCACGCCTCTCGATACGACTAGCGCTCACAAACTATTTCTATATCCTCCGACATTATTCACATTTACCATACCATACCATCAGCCTGTCTCTCCACTGCTGGATATAGTGTATAGTGGCGAGCCTCTCCCACGGCTCCCCACTACATACGATCCTCGGCTCTGTTCATCTAACCGCCACCGGGACTTTTTTGGCGGGAACTCGTGAAGTGAAATGAATTTTTGTTTGATTGTTGTAAAAATAATTGTGTATTAGGCGTTTTGTGGTTTAATAGTGATAGTTTATTAAACTTCAAAGTGTTTTTCGTGCGCGGTGTTTGTAATAATCAAATAAAAGTGTGAGACTGCGTTTTTCGTGTGCTTCCAAGGAATCCTCTTCTGTCCATTGAAACCGACTATCGCTTTACTGAGCGACTCCTGACTTAGTTCGACGGGACTTGATATTGACAGTATACGTTTTAGACTTTGAAATTGTTTATTACGAAGAAAACTTGATACTGGCAGAATGTGCTAATTGCACCATTGCCATATATGAAAAAAAGAAACTACCATCGGCAAATTTCTTTAAGTCCGGTTCACCTGAACGGAGGCGTCTCATGCTGCGTTTCCCGGTACGTCGCCTCCATTCGAAGACTCTGATATGGATCAATATAATTATTAAGCTCCCCTTAACTCACATTACACGGCACCAAATATTAATTCAAGAAACGATTACTTATTTATTTACGCTAAACATACTATTTGTTACGGTCGGCCATCTCGTACGCTGGCCGTGGCCGAACGTTGAGTGACATTCACCTTCTATTACACTAGTTATCTGTTGTAATAGTACTTCGGAATACGTTTTAGTACTGATTTTGGAGAGCGGGACGTAATAGTTAACAAACAAACAAAAATATACTTAAACAAACGTAAATTAAGTATATCACAAATGTCCAATACGATCGTCATACGAGCGAGTTCAATGGAGTTCAGACTTCAGAAAGCTGCCTGCATTTTTTAATCAGCCAATTAAAGATGCGCTGACGCAGATAACGAAATTCCGCGAATGTACTCGTTAATGCAGAAAACGTACGTACACGTTCAGGACGCCTGTTACCGGGGCTATAATGAGGGACGATATTGAAAATATGTCAATTTTAAATATTTGTCATACCTGAATATTTACCGATCGATCAACTAGATAGTTGTTTGGTAGGGAAGAATTTTGTGGAAGAATTCCCTACAGCAAAACTAGTTGTGCCGATCAGTTGGTCGGCGGGAATTACGTGTTAACTATTTTAAATATTCATCAACGTTATTCATTATAACATTCACATTCAGAACGGTTAGCGGTAGAGATTGATAGATTCCATTGTGAAAAATAGAATTTCAGATTGTGATGGCCTGTATTAAATAGTAGAAAAATTTATATTGATCCTAAATATAAAATATAAACGTATATACGTTATATTGTAAACGTATATATGTATATTATGATTGAGAAACAGAAATAGATGATGGAATAGCAGATCTCCTTTATTTATAAAGAAAAGCTTCTAAAACGGAATTACTTTGAAAAAAGTGCAATACCTACTACAATAAATCAAAATCTAATCAATCAGAATCACGTTTTATGTTAAATTCTACTCTTTTTTTAATGATTAGGTGTCCAACATTAATCTTATATCGATTTTCAATAGATTAAATTATGAAACATGGGTTAAGCATGCCGCTAGGGGTTAAAGTATGAAATTGCTGATTTGTACTGAAAAATTAAAACTCGTTTTTTTCTAAAATGTAACATATTTATTTAATCAAAATATTTACCCTCATTATCTATACATTGTTGCCATCTAATCGGAAGTTCATTTATGCCTTTGCGATAGAACTCTGGGGATGTAGATTCGACAAACTGTGTGAAAGCATTTTGTACTGCCTCTTGGGAAGAAAATTTTTTACCACGTAGAAAATTGTCCAAATCACGAAAAATATGGTAGTCCGTTGGAGCAAGGTCTGGCGAGTACGGAGGATGACGTATGGTTTCTAACTACAGCTCCTGTAGAGTTACAACGGTTTCTCGTGCAATGTGAGGTCTTGCGTTATCATGGAGCAATAATGGTGAAGATCGAAGAACGAGTCGGGGCTGTTTCACTGCTAGTTTCGCCATCATTGTTCGAAGTTCGGCACAGTAAACATCTGCTGTTATTGCTTCACCAGACCTGAGAAATCTATAGTGAATAACACCATGAATAGACCACCAAACAGTTACCATTACCTTTTTATTGGTAAGCTTTGCCTTAGGGCACTGTTGCGGCGTTTGGCCTGGGGTCAGCCATTGCATTTTTCGCTATCGGTTATCGTAAAGAATCCACTTTTCGTCACATGTCACAATTCGATCCAATATTCCTTCATTTCTGTACCGATTCAACAAGGCAACGCAAGTTTCAAGACGCGTTTCTTTCTGCAGATCAGTCAAATCATGAGGCACCCATTTTTCATATTTTTTTATCTTATTGATTTGATGCAAATGAGTCAATATTGTAGGTAAGGTAACGTTAAACCATGCCGCTAATTCCTGGGTAGTTTGACTAGGATCGGCTTCCACCATCTCCTTCAATTCAGCGTTATTCACCTGTGTGGGCGATCTTCCACGTGGTTCGTTCTTCAAGTCGAAGTTTCCATTACGAAAGCGTTTACACCAAAAACGCACGGTTCGTTCATTAGCAGTCTCCTCTCCAAACGCAGCATTGATATTGCGAGCCTTTTCTGCCGCGTTAGTTCCGCGTCGGAACTCGTATTCAAAGATTCCTCGGATTTTCAGAGTATCCATCTTTCCCGTCTAAGCTGAATAAAAAAAACAATTGAAAGTCGAAAATCGAATGTTGCACATTTTTTAAAACAAGAACCTCATAGGTATCATGTGAAAAAAGTTTCACTCGAAAATCTCACACCATGAAGGTTTTATGTCAATTCATAGTATCTATTACTATAAAACGGCAATTTCATACTTTAACCCCTATTATGTACATATGAATTAGTTATTTGCATGTTTATAATATGAGTAATTCGCAAATATTTTTTAGTAGTATCCTAACAAAAAGTGGGAAAATTTCTTTATTAACTAATATGTCTGCAGCAATTCAACGTATCATTACCAAATTTAACTTACATATAGTTTTTGGAACATATGTAGGGTGAAGTTTACCCCCGTCAATTCAAGCAAAATCGCGAACAGCAACAGCCAGTATTTTATAAATTTCACATTTTCTTTTTTTCATCTATTATCGTTTCAGTCTATTTATCGGTCTTTTCTCGTCCCTTCCAATTGCGACCTCACATGTGTACAGCCGAAGTTTGGAACTCAAAAGTTGTTGGCATTAATTCCATACTCCGCAAAACAACTGGACGAATTTATAATTCTGGTAACGGCACCCATTATTTAGATTTAACCAAATCAGACCGCCGGCAAAACATTGCTTTTCACTTACACTCGAGTCGTTTGTCTTGGAGTTTTTGGGGGTGTCTTGTCTGAATGGAAATGGGGGAAGAGTAAGACGTGCCTATACTGCATAAGCAGTCGCGAACTAGTTACGTAAAGATATTATATCTGTATATGTAACACAAATTATGTGTACTCCTACTTATAATCACTAAAGAATTTGAATTAATTTACTCTATGTTATTTGAAATGATCTATAGGTATAATAAAATCGTAAGAAATCCGTGTCTGTACATGAATGCGTCCGGTCATTAACCCTAAGTAATTAACGCTACGAACATTTTAGATAGAACATCGGAACGTTTGAGTTATTCCCTGAAATAATTTTATTTCTCACTAGTTTTATATATTTATATATTTTAAATTAGTTGACGTATTTAAGGTTATGCGTTATCTCCGTGACATCTTTGTATATTGTTAGTAAAAACTAAAACATTTTCTTAAACAAATCCCGACAATAGTGTATCCTCACTTGATCCCGCATTCACTGAAACACGTGAAAATAGTACTTAGATAATGCTCAGGTCGATAAGCTTCGTTGGGAGCCGCAATAAGCGTCTTTAAAGCGATAAAAATATTTAAAATTCAGTGCGAGTCTCACGCGAGAATGTTATTTCCATATTAAAACTTTATTTTAGATTTTACCGTGCTATGTAAATGTTATGGTTTGAAAACAACACCTGATTAAAATCGAGGATACACGATTAAAGTCCGCTTTAGATAATTAAAGAGATCTTTGATCTTTCCTTGTTTAATTTATGCCCAATGTGTAAATTTCTTTTACAAACGATTAAACAACAAACGTAAATTAATAGCAAATAACTTTGATTGTGATAATAGTCATAGTTGTATTGTCAAAAATCATATTACACGTATAGATACAATACGAAAACATTGGCCATCGTCTAATCCGGAAACACTCGAATAACACGTGTATGAATTACCGTACCTCTAACTGCATATTTTATTACGAAATACTTTATTGCATACTTTATTACTCGTACTTTATTGCATAGACGTGGATGACGAGTTCGGGTTTTTCCGGATTAGCCGATGGCAGGTGTTTTCGTAATGTTGCTTGTTCGTAAATGCATTGCTTGTTTTAAAAATATGACAATTGTTTAATTAGTTTAAATAACAAGCAATTTACATGAAATATAATCAAAGGTGATATATGATATATGGCGCTGGATCGTTAACTGATGGGGGGTCGAGTCCTCGAATGAAGACTATGTACCGGGAAACGTAGCTTAGGACGCCCGGCGGCCACGTGGACTTGAAGAAAGTCGTCGGTAGTGGATGGATAAGAAGAGCGTAAGGCCGAGAGTGGAAGAGGCCTATATCCAGCACTGCAGAGACACATGCGGATGTTATGGTATGGTATATGATCAAAAAACTTTAATAATTTTATAAGTGCATCAAACGTTTACTACTTCTATATTATTAAACATTTAAGTACTCTCACAATTGAAGTGATTTGATTTGAACGAATTTGATTGAACGAACACCCGTAACCTCTGTGGTGATACAGGTGTCCATTTGCAGCCATGACCATTTTCCATATAATGGTCCATCCACCCCATCTGCCACCTCTTACGCTGATCAACGGCGACGATAGAAACAAAGGCTTATGTAATCTTTCCGCTCCCGCTGCCCTCTCTTCATCCACTGCAACCACACCCTCTCGTCTGCATAACCCTCAATTCCTCACCATATTCGTGTAATATACGAGTTAATTAATTCGCACTCCATATCTTTACTGATTACCTCCATTAATTCCGTTCGGAATTAAATTAATTTCGCCTTCTCGGAAAATATCGCGAGACTGAGATATTCCATCAATTCAACACTCAAATGAGATCTGCTCTAACGATGTACTTGACTCAAGCTGTCTGTGACTTTTTAAGTAAATGATAATTAATCATCGAACCACCATTCATCCAACCCTTCACGTGTGCCAAAAGAATACTTATACAAGGTTTATAAACAGCATCACCTATTTTATTTTATTTTGGAAAACAACGAATACGTTAAAAACAACAACAAAAACAACGTATATGTATGTATATGCACTTACGTATAACGTAAGTGCATTTCAATTATTCTACTAAATGTAAAACCAACTAACTACCTTATCCACCATTTACTACCGACATGAATATGAAACAGCTAGAAGGTAAGAAATTTACAAAAATAATTAAAGAATATGCAGTATAGACCAAAAATATTATTAGCAAAAATCTTTTTACCCCTCTTAATTCGTAGGTCATTCATTCATTCTCTTTAACAACGGTACTTCGATGCTTCCTATGTCCAACAACCTACCATATAGCGCAGACAACGCAACTATGTCAACCGATACTCAATTAAAGCTATATTCAGCTCTTGTAATCTTCCATTAAGTTACTGATATATGTTCTATTGTTATTTTTATTTAGTTCTAGTTATATCTTTTAATATCTCTATTCTTTATTACTACTTTTATATATATCTTCAATCTTATTAACTCTTGTATTACTACTTTCATCTTATTCTAATTAGGTTATTGTTTTTTGTTCTAAATGTAACTACTTTATATAGACCTATTGTATTGTTTTTTATTTATTACCAACAGTATTTTTTGTTGTATTTATTGTATTTTTTGACCGACCGATTGGCGCAATTGGCAGTGACCCCACCTCCTGTGCAAAAGGTTCCCGATTCGATCCCCGGTCCATACATTTATTTAATAAAAATAATTAAAAAAAGACAAATGTATGTTCGGGTTTGGGTGTGGGTTTGGGATTGTCTCTGTATGTGTCTCTGGACCCACGACACGGAATCCTAGTGTGGGCCATTGGGTGTGGCGTTATTTATTATTACCATATTACAAACAAAAGGTATAAAACTATCATAATTGTATCATAAAGGTTTGTCTAAGATACAAGTTCTGTAGTGAACAAATTATAATTTCGCAAGAAATATCATTTTAATTTATATTTTAAATAATTTTCATTAATATCTGTTTTTAATTATAGCCTAATTCATTTATTAACCTGGCAACTAAGTGAGAGATGGTCGCTGCCCGAATATATCGTTAGCGGCATTAGTTACCAAACGCTCGTGTCATATTACGTGTAACCTACAGGATGTGAAATATGTATATATATATATATATATATATATATTCTCTTTACCCAAAAGTTGTCTGGGAGCGATCGCTTTTAGCGATAAGACCAGACCGCCTTTTATTCCATAAACAATGTCTGTTATTGTTTTATTTTGTTTTGGTATGCAATAAAGAGGTTTCTATTTATCTACTCAAGTAAGATAGTTTAAACTTTTAGCTTTGTAGCTTTTTTAACTATGCACTGATCAATTTAATCGACTACTTTTGTAGTCGTCAAGTAGAAAACAATCTTTACATTTCAGTATTTATTACTAGTTGGTGCTCGTGAAATTCGGATGAAAAATCCAATAAGTTAATCCTTCTAACGAGCTCTATACCATATACATAATAATAAATCCAAATTCGGTAATGATTATTCCATTTATTCCAGATCTATTGCTTAACAAACAAACTAACCAATTTTCGCGTTTATAACAGTTTACATACTGTTCCATGTGTTACGATTAGCATGACAATAGTGAATTAACTACGATAGAAAATTAACAATGGCATAACTATCTAATTAAACGCGTGAGTATAATTAGTCGCATGATTTATCTAATGGAACAATAGTTTAGTTAATTAACCACGTCTTTACCCATATATAATTTGAATTAAAAATCAGTAACCATTAATTTAATCAGTAATGTTAATTAGTAACTTACGCCAAACTAAGCATGTTAAATATACAAAGTGTCACTGAAATAACGTAACAGCTGAAAATATACAATAGGTTTATTTTTTTCGTAACTTACTGTTTATTTCTAGCATATCGTTTACTCTACGCGCGGTTACGCAATCAATAAGCGGGCTGCCGTCGCCCGCACCCCCCAGGCGACCGATTATTACCTGTATAACGCAATATAACTAAGTTCAAAGTTGCCACTATGAACCAACGGCAATTTCATAGGTAAGCACCTAATATTTTATACCGTAACCAGCCTTACCCAAGGCTCGAAAGGCGAGAGCTCGAGTCTTGGGAGAGGCCTATATCCAGTAGTGAAGAGACATAGGCTGATGGTATTGTATGATAGTACAAAACCAGCCCTTTTATCGTCCACTGCTGGACATGGGTCTCCTCGTACACACTGTCTTGTGCATGAGGGATGGATGGCCTTAAAACGCCACTCTGGCAGTTAGGCAAGTTCACTTTTGAGAGGTTACTCTCCGCGAGGCTTGTGGTAACTTGTGCTATGTTTTATAAATTAATCTTAATTATACAATTAAATACCCAATAAAAAATAGAAAGTTACTTCACAGTTAAAGATTCACTATTAGGTAAGGTTTCAAATAAATATTTTTCTTTCATTTATTCACCTTAAAATAGGTAAAACGAAATTTTTTTTTATTCATTTACAAAGTCAACAGCTACAATTTAAGTAAGAGTAGTTTAACAATGTTACTAAATTTTAGGCCAATCACGAACTAATATTATAAAAACACAATTAATACAGCTTATTTATATCTATGCGTGGTGTGTGTGGTCGAATGTGTTGTTTGCGCAATGTGTAGTGCAAGTGGTTATGTGTATAAGTGTAGTTATAAAATAAGGTAAACCTATTCGCCATGTTTTACCCTGTATAGGCACGCAAATTGCAAAATTTTAAGTGTAGAGATGAAGGAATTTCTTAGAAATCTACGTAGAAAGTAATAACTTGTTTCGTTTTATATTTCATGCCTTTTGAATGAAAACCAGCAAAAATATCCAATCATAGGTCCTTTGATTTGTCGCATCTCATATGTTTTTTTTTACACTTATATTTGATTTGTTCGCATAAAACAGAATCAAAGCCCTCGAAATATGTCAATCCGTCGCGATAAACTGGAAACTACGTAATTATTATGATTATAACGCAGTCATCTTCTTTTATATCTATATCTATATATTTATAGTTAACTAATTAACTGTGGCCGTGACTTCGTACGCGTCGAATTTTAGTTTTTAAACTCTAAATTGGGATATATTTTCTTCCTGTCAGCCGATTTAGATGAAATAAAGCCTATTCGAAGCGCCAAGCTAAGCTTAATTAACCTATGTAAACCACATGAAAATCCGTTTAGTAGTTTTGGAGATTAGCGTATTCGAACAGACAGACAGACGGACAGACAAAAAAATTCAAAATCCTGTTTTTGTATTCTGATACTCTTCCTTCATTGCCCCAATCAGTTTTTAGTAAATATATTCAATGTACGGACACGCTAGTTCTACAGCTTTATTTTATGTAGTATGGAAGATAGTGTGATCGTAAGTTCAAAGCCTCAGCCCGTACTTACGTACGTACTTACGTACTTACGTACGTCCGTACGTACTTAAATAGAAACTCAATGAGTTTCTCTTTAAGTACGTTTTTTTTAACTTTCACTAGCTTGACGGTGAAGGAAAACATCGTGAGGAAACTCACATATTCGAGAAATAAAAAAAAACTGGAGTGTGTGTAACATCCACTGAGCTCGCCTAGTGGATTACAGCCCGATATTCCCCAACGATTTACTAGGGGAGGCCTGTGCCCTGGCAGTGGCATGTTATAGACATTTTGGATATCAAGTAGGTATCAATGCACAGACAGTGCACCTGGTGGCAAGTGAGTGTTATTACTTTATATAGTCAAATTCCAGTTTAGTCAATACCCGTTTAGTCAATTTACCATTTAATCACGCTTATGGTACAAGGAATAAGGAGTTGATTTTAACCCATCTTAGCAGGGGGAGAGTGTACATTGTAATCCCGCAGATGCTGGGCGCACTAGACTGGCCACATTACCCCTCTTCAGGTAAAATGTACTGCCTTTGCTACTTTATGCTATTCCCCCAATGTAAGCACGTGTTTTGTTAGTGAGTGAAATATGCCAGGGCCCAATCACATCCTATGCTATCCCTCTACATTTTCCTAAGACTTTCTCCAAATCCATTACTAAAACTCCAAAAGTAAGCAGCGCATCCGAGGACGTGCCACTGTTCGTCATTCTGGACTGGGTATCCATGGATGTCCATGGGCGACAATATCCACTTACCATCTACATACCACTTACCACCAAGTGGACTGCCCACTTGGCTGCCACATTCTTTCTATATAAAAAAAACTTGATCCTAAAAATCAGCCAAAATCCAGTATATATAAAACTACGTCGAACTTGGTTAAGTTTAACAAACTCTAGGGCGTAATTCCATACGAATGAAACTGCTGGCAAATGTTAGTCCTGATAAAAAAATGGCTTCAACAATTTTAAATATGTATATTTTTATTTGGCTTTTGAATGTACGCTCATCAACTCGATATGCCAAAAGCAATTACATTTTACGAATGTTGTCGATACAACAGTACATTTTGTACAATGCGAATCGCTGCTGTAACTGGGTAAATATAATTGGATTCCAATGGAACACGTTAGCTTAATCACTCAACGAAAATAGTTCGAGGCGAAAATAGTTACACTATAAGCGAATTACTATTACTTAATTTATAATTATCATCTGATTTTTCAATAATTACTAGTTCGATGGAACGACAAAGAAAAACCAGAAAACATTAAATATCAAGAATTAAAAAGTAAATCATACAGGTAGATACGAGTATAAAGAGAAATCTCCCGGATTGACTGACTTGACTGTTACAACAAAGCCGAGCCCAAACCGCTGAAGCCAGAGAGAAACAAAAAAATTATACAGTAGCTTACTTTAATGACGTAAATACTTACTAAGACGGGATTACTCGAAATTTAACTCCTAAAAACGGGTGAAATGAGATGTCAGTGTGTATGGAAAAAAAACATGGTTCTATGAAACCTGCTATAAATATTCTACAAAACAAATAATTAGACACGTGTTTTCCTGTTTTTTTTTCAAAATTGTGTCAGAAGCTGATAAAATACATCCCTGTATTCAAAATTCAAACCAATTCAAACTCGATTTCAGTTGGTAATTACCATTTTAAACCAAACGCCACCACACATTACGAATTTCACCGCACGCAAAATTAAGTTTGTCGGCCGGTACAAAAGAAGTGTACAGAAACTAATGATAAAATACATCGCTGTATTTTATCTGTATCAGCCTATTTTATCAGGCAAATTTACAATCACAATTAAACGTAATTATTACAAATCTAGCCAAAACTAGCCAGTGTATTATAAAAATGATTCAAAAACTCACGCAAGAGTGCCATGTAAAAACAGTTTGATATTAACGGGAGTGCATGAGAGCACCTTTCAGTGATATACTAGTTCAAAACAGTGATATAAATCTGTCGAGGCCAAAGTGTAAGCTGAAACGTGTTTGTATACAGATTTACACGTTTGACTTTCGACGAAGTCATGTCTGCAGTTGTAGCGCGACCGTCGCAATTGTAGATTACATAAAAGTTCTTCTAGTTCTAGTTCTTCTAGTTCTGTAGATAACTAGTTCTTCTACTGAATTAATAGAAAATGTAAAAAATATGGCTAATTAGTAATATAAAAGAATTTTTAAATAAATTGAAAATAAAATAAAACAAAAGTAATTTTAGATTAATGTGTCATGTGAACTCTTGTGTAAACAGTTTACGGTTTTGAGTCGCGTACGTTATTTCAATTAATGCCACTGCCTGCACTACGCTTCCGGACCCACAAAGTACGAGATGATTCCAAAAGGGAATAATTCTAGTTATTCTCTTCTTCTTTTCAGCCCTTGGACGTCCACTGCTGGACATAGGCCTCCCCATTGTCCGCCATTTAGACCTATCGGCAGCGACCTGCATCCAGCGGGTGCCCGCAGCCTTAGTAGTTATTCTAGTTATTAGTGTGACATTATTGATAAAAGATGCAGTACCAACTATAGGTATATATCTACCTATCTCGCCGCAATAAGATGACGGCGCCGGAAGACATCAAGCAGCACAGCCGGGAGAGACTCCGGGGGGTAAAACTGCAGCAGCTGCGAGTCCTAACTAGGTGCCAACTTTTTAAGCTGTTTCTCAATCTTTCGGTCATACTTTTGTTATGATGCTTTGGGAAATTGAGATCGGGCACGAATGAAATCTCTAATATAAGTAGCTAAGTGTATTTGTTAACCGACAGTGAAATTCAGTTCATAACGGATTGAAATGAAATTTAACAAAAAAAATATTTCTATCTATATCTCGGTTAAGATCACAGATAAGCCATATCGGTTCAGTAATTCCAAAATTAATACGGTGCAAATATTACAAAATTTTTCAAAAAAATATTGGGCGCCAGATATGTATAACATTGTTTTAGCATAAGGCCTCATCAAGCTCCACAACTTATGGTCAAATATTTTTTTTTGTAAATTGTACTGAAAATATCGAATTGCGCGTGTCATCGGCATTATTTGGAAAAAGGATACCAATTGGATACCATTCTGCATAACTGATCCAAGTGACATCATTCTATATTTGTATAAATAAGATTCTGTATTTGTGTTTGTACTAGATTATTCTACAAGGCGCTCGGACTACTACTAAAATATCGTGTAAAATATAAGCAAAAATTCAAAAATCACACTAATTTCAGTTGAATTGCGCAAAAATACAAAAATATTAAATTTGGCGCTTGCACTAGTTATGCATAATTGTATCCAATTTAAACTCGATTTCAGTTGGTAATTACCATTTCAAACCAAACGCTACCACACGTTACGAATTTCACCGCACGCAAAATAAAGTTTGTCGGCCGGTACAAAAGTAGTGTACAGAAACTATATTTACCATTTAACATCAGATTTATGCGAGCTCTACCTACCTTCCACCGAGTCTGAATTTAAACCACCGGATACACTCAAATTGGTAGTAGATTATTATGAAATGTCGACATTATCGTATACGTCAAAATATCGAAAATATGCTTTAGCCAATATGTCCGCTTTCATATTCTGTTACATTCAGAGCAGGGTAGTGTTATGACAATGTTTAGAACCTTGTTTAAACCCTCTCTGGGAATTAATCATCCTTCTCTAACTGGATGACTGGTAAGTGGAAAATAATCTCAATCTACTCTTATGGGGGACGGGCGTAAGCTTAAAGTTATTAAATCTAAAAAATATCTCTATAATAGATACACTACATATATATGATACAGATCTATATAATACACTTTTTCCATCTGTATTGTTTTTCTTATAGATAGTAGATGGCTAACAAGCAGACAGTCTATCTGGCTGATGATGGTGAGCAAAAACTGTTGCCCAAGGACATTTGCGATACACGCTAACAACAACAAAACGCAGATGTCTATAGAAAGTCAGAAGTCGGTGATTAGAAAATGGTTTGGGAAGTGTGTAGCATTGTTAATATAATTGAATGAAACTTCCCTATATACTCTACATTCGATGGGCTGGGACAGGATTAGAAATAACATCTGGCAACTTTCATTCACTCCAATAATACAACAGTAGCCTCTAGGATTGCAGCATCACCTTTCTCCGTTTGATTTATAAACAATAATGTTCAATTGAACCCCCGCCGGGTGTATATCCAGGTGTATACGTGTGTAGCCATCAAATTATGGATAGGTCTAACAAATCGGGTGTTCGAAAAAATGCCAACTCCTTAATGCAGCCCATTATCAGAGTGGTAGAACAAATTTTCTTATTCAGTTATGGCAACGAACGCAAAACTCGTAAAGGAACGCAAAAGAAGTTTGTAATCATGCTTACGCTTGATTGGCCAATATTATAGACACCATTTTGTTTAACAATTTAATTACAACTGTACAACTGAATAAATACGTAACACTTATGTACATACTTCCATAGAAGCACCATCGTTGAGTGCGGTCGGTACGTCAAGTTGTTTCTCCCTGTTTTCTTTCCTGTGCTCGTGGTAGAACCATCTAGAAAAAATATATAAGTTATGAATATTCTACACATGAAGGGAGAGAGTGCACACTGCACTCCCGCAGCCGCTGGCCGTGCTCGAGTGGCCATGTTACCCGTGTCTCACGGAAGACTACCTTGAAATGTACTTCTTAAAACATTGTTTTAACGTATATCAATCCTTTGTGGTAAGATATTTACAGACAAACATTTGTTTAAAGTCTAAATGCTTGTTCAGAAACTATGCAAAACTGATTTACTCCGAACTTTAGGTTAGAGAAGAAAATATGCTTATAAAAATCGTTTCATTCTAATAATTTCGGTTAAGTAATTAGAATTACTTGTCGATGAAGGTATTGTTCGTAAGAAAAAAGTTTCTTCTTACGATCGATACTAAAGAAGAAAGAAGTAAGTTATCGATCACAATAGTAATTATAATCATAGATTTAAACAAATAAGTGTCTTATAAATATAGGGTTAATGTAAATAGGATTGGCGTTATCATTGATACATACCCAAAAATAATAAAAGCCGGTATGGTAGCAAGGGCACTCAACAGGTATACCGTGCCTGCTAGCACTCGGAACGTTGCAATATACACTTGAGAATATAAAGGAGAGAATACCAGCGGTACGATGGTCTCCATTATACCGAACAGTGAGAATAGTTTGCCTGAAACAAATTTTATTTTTTTATTAAGAAATAAGATTTAAATAAGGTTAAGATTTACCCAAGAGGGTAAAACTAACAATTGTACATAAAATGTTACACATTAAGTTAGGTGTATGAATACATACCTATGTGTACAATCCACACCGTTTTTCACATATGGGTTATAAAAAACAGAAACTATTAATTCAGTAAGCACATTGGAAACATCATGATTTCAAACGTGCTAACTTTTTTTTGTACAAAATGGCGGCAGTCGATCAAAGAGTCCACCCGATGGAAAGTGAATACTGTGGTCCATAGACATCTGCGATACATGCCAACATCAGTCCAGAATGACAAACGTTGGCACGCCCTCGGATTCGCTGCCTACCTTTGCAGATTAAAGATTGGGAAAATGGGGAGGGATAGGATGGGATGGGAATGGTCTCTGGCATATCTCACTCTATACCGAAAGGCGAACGCACATTGGGGAAATACAACAAAGTAGGAAATGCCATACATTTCAAGATAGTCTTCCGTGAGAGGGGGTAACGTGGCCAGTCGAGTGCGTCCAGGGGCTGTGGGAATGCAGCATGCACTCCCGAAATACGTGTAGATGCTAAAAGTTTAACTACTCGTTTATGCTTGTGTGTCAACTTCATGTTTTTCTTTACTTTATAGAAAACAGGTGGCAGATGAGCATACAGTCTACCTGATGGTAAGTGGCCACTGTCGTCCATGAACATCCGCAAGGTATGCCAACATCAGTCCAGAATGACAAATGTGGGCATGCCTGCGGATGCGCTTATTAATATTAGTGATAATATCCAAGAACTCAACTACCCAAACTGTAATTCAAAACACCTATCAGTGATTGGATTAGAAGAGCCAAAGATCGTGTTTAGTTCAGTGATGGAAGAGCCCTATTGTCCATTATGAAAAGACGCATTGATGATATTTTATTTGTGTAGACCTAAAAATACAAGGCTTCGGGTTAGCCCTAGTTTAGAGGCCTCGTGTTATAAAAAATATATTATGCTATAAAAAATCGTAAATAAAAACTGTAGCGACAAAATTACAAGCAACTGTATGAAAATATATGACGTCATCTGAGCAAAGGGACCTTATTATCGGTATAGACTTACTGACTTTGATTAAGATAACTTAAAATTTCACTGTTTCTAGATGCTCTAATATGTTTAAATGAGAAAATGCTCTAAGATGTTTAAATACGAACATGCTCTAACATGTTTAAATACGAACATGTTCTAACATGTTTAAATACTAACGTGCTCTAATATGTTTAAATGAGAACATGCTCTAACATGTTTAAATACGAACATGCTCTAATAGGTTTAAATGAGAACATGATCTAACGTGTTTATATACGAACATGCTCTAATAGGTTTAAATAAGAAAATGCTCTAACATGTTTAAATACGCACATGCTCTAATATGTTTAAATGAGAACATGCTCTAACATGTTTAAATACGAACATGCTCTAATAGGTTTAAATGAGAACATGATCTAACGTGTTTAAATAGGAACATGCTCTAGTATGTTTAAATGAGAACATGCTCTAACATGTTTAAATACGAACATGCTCTAATATGTTTAAATGAGAACATGCTCTAACATATTTAAATACGAACATGCTCTAATGTTTAAATGAGAACATGCTCTAACATGTTTAAATAATGCTCTAATAGGTTTAAATGAAAACATGATATGACGTGTTTAAATAAGAACATGCTCTAGTATGTTTAAATGAGAACATGCTCTAACATGTTTAAATACGAACATGCTCTAATATATTTAAATGAGAACATGCTCAAACATGTTTAAATACGAACATGCTCTAATATATTTAAATGAGAACATGCTCAAACATGTTTAAATACGAACATGCTCTAATATGTTTAAATAAGAACATGCTCTTGTTAGAATGTGTAAACACGCTATTAATGTCAACTGTGAATAGCTGTCACCTGTCAACCAATATCTGGGAAAGTAGAGCTGACAGTAAGGTCCCTTTTCTCAGATAATACCACATATAAATAGATTGGAAAGTATTACATCAACGCCCAATCAAGCGTTCGCACAAATACAAACTCCTTTGCAGCTCAGTATCAATTTATTCAATAAGAGCTTAGGGAGCGTTAACCGCAAATATAATGTTGTAGAACAAACCTATTCATTGAGTTAGATCAACGAATATAAATTTTAAAATCACCTTAATAACCCGTTTACGAAAGCAAAAATAACGATTGTAATCGTGCGAACACTGTGTTTACCAATGCTTTAGGTACCTTGTTCCTGATGGGACACCGACTTAGAAGCTATTGACTTCAAAGCGATTCCAGTCGTTCCGCTTAATATCTCAATTAACGCCGCTGGAAATTATAATTTTTGATAGTAAAAAAAACAATTTTATACAATCTTTTCTTTTCATCTATAATTAGATAATATAATACCCGTTACTCATAAACGTTATTAGAAAAGGTTATTAGAGATTTTTAAGCAATCTTTAAGCAAGTTGAAATGTAACTTAATTTTAAGTAATTATGTTATATTCAATTATTGAATTATATTAAATAAAAGTCGTATTAATAAGTAACATTATTTAAAAATCATTAATCAAAATTTTGTCAATTTCTTAACTGTTTACAGTTCTAATATTTTAGAAAAAGTAAAGAAATTTTAAGTAAATGTTAAATTTAATTATTTTATATATTATTAAACATAATTCTGTGTTATTCACATCGAATTGTTATTTGAAGGTCTATTAACCTAAATGATAGTGTCCCAGCATGCTATGCGAAATTTCTCGGATTCAATTTCCGATCAGAGAAACATTTGTTTAAAATATTGGTGTATATTTGGATTTAGGTGGATTTCGTGAGAGACAGCGTGGACGGCAACATAGGCGTCACATTGCACATGTCACTCATCAGTCATCACATTTAAGGAGTGCAACAAATTACTAACACAGGTAAACTTCATAGCCATTCCTTGCGAAGGCCATCACTATGGAGCCGCAGACCTTACTCGAAGTGGATATCATACCCAACACAGCATCATCAGCTTTCAACTTCTTGGTAAATACGGTAATTGAAAATAACGTGCCTGAAACAATAGTCGATATCAGACTATATTGTCTACACGTTCCAAGAAGGTATCTGGCTATAAACCGTGAACATAATCAACCCTGTTTACATCCACTGCTAGACATGGGCTTCCTCATGCACAAGACAATGTGGATGTATAACCTTAAAATGCTACTATGGCCAAGCGGGATGGCGAGTCCACACTTTTAGAGATGGTGTAGTTTCTTAAAACTTGTGGTAGCGGCTCTGTTACCACGCAGACCTAGTGCGAATTGCTAGATATTACAGGACACATGCCCCACATTTGACCAATCAATCTCGGCTTAACCCAATAGAACCACTAATACAAAAGGGAATCTGAATATCAAAGCTTGGTAGGCGGATTTCCTCACAATGTTTTCCTTCGCCTTCGAGCTAGTGATAATCTTTTAAAATCCATACTTAAGTTAAAAATGATAGCCTAGGAGTATCTACTCCTAACTCTCGTTGGTAAGGTCGTGAATGCAATATTAGTATTAAGACGGTAAATGTTAAATACTTGAACACCTGGGCTCTTCGGGGCACACAAAAGCGTGTTTATTATCACTTGTATTTGTAAAACAATATTTTAAACATAACTTAAGTTTGCAGTTAATATTGAATTTGTTAATAATACTTTCTTTTTATAGAGAAGGGAACTTACTTACCAAGGGAATGTGTGACAGAGTTAAACATATTGAATATACTGTATTTAACTTCGTCCCAATGAAAGCGATATCGAACGAAAATATAACCAATATTTTGTTCACCTGAAAATGTGAAACATGAATGTTAATAAAACTATTCTTATCGTCACACAACGTATGACTAAAATACCGCAAAAACTGATAATAGGTTGAGAGTAGTATCGTCTCTACTAACTTTTACAATACCTATATTTATTATTTAACGCGAAATTGCATTGTACGCGCATCGACCGCGCTACGCCCCCCAGGCGCCCGGCCATTATTCTGCACTGAATAATGAGCGCTACAAACGTTTTAGAAAGAGCAACAAAACTTTACATATTAGTAACTTTTGCTTGTTTCCCTAAAATAGAGTTACATACGAACGTAAAGCAAGATATGTTTCTTGTATTAGACTGAAAATAAACATACTAAATATGTTCACTTCCTAACTCTATGACTCAGTGGAATTACAATCTATCTTTTATTGATTGTTTTATGGCTGACAGATGACGGTAATATGACGACATCATTAGTTTGGTTTACACTACACATGCTTTGTATTCATATCAGTTTACATGATAATCATTTGTCGTGAGTGCAAAGGAATGTCCTTTCAATTGCAGATAGAATCCTTCCACAACAGGATTTAATCGATTTCGATTGTGAATTTAATTGTTTTTTTTATTTTTTCAGACTTATATTTTATTTATTTGAACTTCATTCCACAATAATAATTTATACAAAAAAATGAATTAATGCTATAAGGCTTGTTTTTAAATGATTTTTGATGTTTAATTTATTGACCCCTTTTTAATGTTCTAAGTTCCAGGCGACGCCCATCGCGCCTAAGCAGACGGTCAAGTTCATGGCACTAACTTATTGTCATCAAAATTCTGAATCCATCAAAATGAGCACAAACATGGCGTGGCAGATGAGGAATTCCAGTGTGCTGGCCTTCTTAGCTGCAGTATAAGGTCAAGGTCATCAAATTTGAAGGCAAGTGTACAAGTGGACAAGTGGAAGTGAGTTAAAATCGACTTGCAAGATTTAACGTAAACAAAATAACTAACTAACGAACAGGTGAAGTTGAATTGAAGCTTATAAAAAGGATCGTAGGTGCAGTTTTAATTAGAAAATATAAAGTACAAAAAATGTAACATTCATAATACATACATACTATATAAATAAATATACATGTAATATACAAATATAGCAGCAAGTAAAGTATGAAATTAATAAATTCGTATTAATAATTTGTAAGCCTACACTTAATTTTTTTAACCGTACCGAAAACTAGTAATCTGGAACTTCATTCATATTCTCTAAATTAATTTGTAATTTTTTTTCAACGAATGTCTGGTACCGCTTATACAGAATAAAAATTCTAAATCTAGCGAACATTCTACGGCCGTACATTATTAATTGTCATTCGACCAACTGCATTCCTAAATTCTGTCTATTCATTCCTAAATTTACATACTTCTTTCGCCCCTGCCTAGTTTGAAAATATCAAAATATAACAGCTGAAAAAGACAATTTAGTGAAAATCCATTTAGAAAAAAGATCCTAAATATTGAGCGAAGAGTCTTGGACGCAAGTATAAGGGATACTTGCGTCCAAGACTCTTCGCTCAAACGCTACGGCGGGGGGATACACAAAATTTCTAGTATCGCATTACCACCGGCTTTCCTGTCTTCTATCCATAGTACGCTGAAACTAACTCCAAATCTAAAATCTCTCCTCACAGGGTCGCTTCGGGTTGAACGCGCGGACTAAGTCTAAGTCTAACTTAGTCTAAGTTTTTTTTTTATAGAGAAGAGGGCGGACGAGCAAGCGGTCTCACGTGATGGTAAGTGTTACCGCCGCCCATGGACACCTGCAACACCAGGGGGTATGCGGGCGCGCCGCCTACCTTGCAAAATCCTATTCACAGCTTTCTTGAAGAACCCCATGTCATAGTTTAATGGGAAGACCTCTTGAGGCAGTTCGTTCCACAGCCTGCGGGTTCGCGATATAAAATAATTTTTGGACCGAACAGTACGCGGCACCTCCGTATCTAGGAAATGCGGATGGACCGCACTTCTGTGACGGGAGGTGCGGTTGTAGAAACCCGAGGTGGGAATTATATTAAACAGTTCTTCAGAGCATTCCCCATTGTACAGGCGGTAGAACACATAGTTAGAGGGGACTCCCCTAGTAGTTATGACTCGTAAGACATAGAGGCCGTTACGTCGATCGACATTACAGATAAAGAGGATTCCCAAGGGGTTCCGACTGTTGGTCCCGAAAGTGCACTTGTCATTAAACATTACGTGCATCAGGTACATCACGTACGTACCCGAAAGTATTACGTACATGTTGTGTCTAACCTTAACTACCAAAACAGCAAATAACGTAGTCAAGTAACTAACCATAGCACATCGAATAGTTTCGTTCGTGCGTATTTTCGTACGTACTGTGATACACATTTTCTACTGGAATAACATTGCTTTAATAGTATTTTAATAAATAACCAGTTACTAAAATACCTAGTTTTAAAATAGGTTACAGTCCAGATAAATACAGTTTACGTTACGTTACATGCAAAACACGTTACGATCCTCACCTACAGCGGAGCTTGCCTTCGTGAGACAGGGATTGACCAGTACAAAAGATGTAGTGGAAACATACCAATTTTGTAAATAAAGGACTGGTTCACTGTTCTCTAGTGGTTCGCTGTTCAAAAGCTCACCCTAATTAAAAATCTATGTTATCGTTTTATTTGCCAGCAAACCGGTAAAACTACGACTTCTGTGTCGTTATGCAACATTGAATTTCAAGTAAAAGTGAGCAATGGTTCATACTTCATCAACCAAAATACTCAATAAAAATCTAGTCTATAATTTTTACACTCACTTTTAAGGTGGATCGATGTATCGATTTTTTGTCCAAATAATCTTTCCAAAAGGAACATTTTTCCTTTCAAGTCATCTCATAAAAGGATGTCCACTAATTCTGAATGACTGTATATGTTTATTATTGTGAGATTCAATGATGGGATAATGAAATGGGTGAACTCCTGCTACAGTGTTATATACTTGAGAATGAGTAATTTCCCAGAGCGCCTCGCCACACTTATAGAAAGGTGCATCTGTGCGCGTGAGTAGTATTACTTTACTGAGACCTGATACAATATCCGACACTATTTCATTTACCACACCTGTGATGACACTTACGGAAAACCACTAATGTTTTTTGTACACATTTTACAATCAGTTCGAGGATAATTCCGTGCATTTTTGTGGAAAATATTTATTTAGCACAAATGTGAGAAAATAAATAAAGATTTATGTACTCAAACAGACACATCCTCTAAAAAAATCCTTTATTGTTATGTCGAAATTTAGATTTTACGATTATTTAAAAGAGCATTTCAACTACTCATTTCTTTTTTCATAATTTTATCGCCAAATTTGAAAAATTTATGGGCAAAAATTAGTTTTAGTGATTTATAACAATATTTTTTTCTATAAAATGAAATAAAAAATAATAATTATAAAAATATCACTTCGCAGAAAGTAACAATGATTAGAATTTTATTATTTTAATGAAATATATGTATAAAAATTCGTAATAAAAATAATAAAAATCTGTCCAACATTTTACAGCTTTTTGCTGTTATCAGTTTCGGGCTTTGTTTTTATTCCACTGAGGGTACGATATAATATGTACTATTTTGTGTTCAGTTAAGCAAGGACATTGCTTTTCACCACCCTCATGTTTTTCTACTTAACCAAAGGTTGACTGGTAGAGGATAAGTCCGGCCTCTGTACAATTTCTCCGCAGTAAAGTTTAAGTAAATAAATAGATACAAGATTTATTTTATTAACCCATTTGTAAATTTGAATCCGCAGTCAATGTATTCTATATCTAAAACCATAAACCTTTCGACCAAATACATCCAGTTATCAATATTAAACCTTCCTATAAAAGGTAGTCCCCTAAATCAAAACCCTATATGGGTAATGAGTATGCGGAAACATATACGAAGGCCAACCAGTGACGACCTCTATGACGTCTAAATGCTTATGAAATTTCGTAATTACTGTCACAATTTTTCTTAGTGCATAAATACGGTACTTCAAGGTTGGGAGCTCTTCTCGAGATCGACATTGTTCGTCGACATGCCTCGACACATTCGAAAGTCGTAAACTGTTTTGATAGAAATTATGTCTCGTGATTGCAGTCTTTTCTCGATTTTGTTACCCAGTGAACTGAACTGTTTTAAAATCAACATGCATATTAAATCAGTAAATTAAAAATTATTTACAGTTATTTACTCCGTCATTTATGTAGATCACACTTGAGAATATAGGTAACCTTGGTTAAGAATAAACGTAACTCACCATTGGCCACATTTTTATCGATAAGTCGTGTAATATCACTATCAGTAGCTGTCAAGGGGTCGTCACTGGTTGGTCTTAGTTTAGGTAGACGTCCTTGAAAAATGTCTTTATGGTATTGTGGATGTCGCCTAAGAATTCACCTGGGGACTTGTGGATGCGAAGTTGTCCGGAATTTTAATTAATTAAATTATATGTAATCTACGCACTCATTCCTATTTTGATTATACTAAATTCGTGACGTTAAATTTATCGCTTTGACTTTAAGGGTATATGTATAGTTCATTGTCTCGCAGGATGTATTAGGTGCTTACCTATTATTACTGGCTTTATTACCGATTTTATTACTGGCCACCTGGCCACTTGAGTTTCATTATCTTCTATACTAATTCAAATTTCAAAATAAAACAAATCCATCTAATAGCTACGATATTCTTATTTCAAAATCAGAGTATTTCATTTTCTGTACTAAAATTTTATTCATGTGATTGTCTTGAAAATAAAATGAATAAATTGGAAATTCGTGCTATTTTTTAATATGAATTTCGTCGCGGCACCAACGTAAGTCAGACAGTTCACAATATCAATAGTGTGTGTGGGCCAAACACTACAAACGATCGCACCGTGTGTCGATGGTTTGAACTCTTCCGTTCTGGAAATTTCGATTATAAGGATGAGCTCCCACGGACGACCTACGACCAAGGTTAACAGCGATGAATTAAAGGCTACAGTGGAAACAGATCCATCTCAAAGTACAGTTGGGTTTGATGTCAGTGACAAAACAATGTTGGTCCATCTGCTTCAAATCGACAAAATAAAGAAGCTCGAAAATGGGTTCCATTTGAACTGAACGAACGTCAGCGACAACAACGTGTCGAAGTGTGCACTGTGTTATTGAACCGTCACAAAAACAAAGGAATTTTGAATCGCATCGTGACTTATGGTGAGAAATGGATCCTGTACGATAACCGCAAACCTTCACATCAGTGGTTGAATCCAGGAGATGCAGCCCAACAATGTTCAAAACTCAAGATAACTAAGAAAAAGCTACTGATATCACTATAAGCTACTGATATAAGCTAGTGATATAAGCTGACCGGAATCTTGATCATATATTGATATGATCAAGATACCGGTCCTGTGCCGGTATTGTTCACTATAGTTGCTTGGGAGCCGATCAAACGATTGATGCAGATGTGTATTGTAAAGAGCTGGAGACGATGATGGAAAATCTGGCAACAAAGCAACCAAATTTGGTCAATCGCTCATTTCCGCTTCTTCTTCATGACAATGTCCGTCCTCACCATTTCTTATACGACAGTTTCAAAACTTCAAGTGCTGGACCTCGATACTCTGCCTCACTCACCATACTCACCAGACCTTGCTTCGACAGATTCCCATTTCTTTCGAAATTTGGACAACTGTTTGCAAGGAAAAAAATTTGATTCTGAAGTAGCTGTGATTAGGGCTTTTGAAGAATTCATTGACGAGACTTTTACAGGAGTGGCATCAATCAGCTGCCCGTGAGGTGACGAAAGTGTATAGATAATATGTTTCAATATTTCTACTAATATAATAATATTTTTTAACCAAAAATATTTTTTTTGTTTCTCACACAAATCAGTGATTTCATAGGTAAGCACCTAATATCGCACTTGATTTTGAATTCTAAGATTAAGGCTTATTAACTCGAATTGACGTATTTAACTTAGATTTTAAACTTTTGTTATCGTGATTCAACCATGATAATTGTTATGTAAACGGGACGGGTTACATGAACCGTGATTGCAGCGAGACTGGGATGGCGGTTACAGTTGTTGTTGCTATTAACAAACAAATCTATCCACCCTCCGTCGCGTTCGTTTCTGAGTCACCTGCCCACACTCAACTTGTTTTTGTTGATTAAGTTCCTTGATTAAGTGAGATATGCCAGAGCCCATTCCCATCTCATCCTATCCCTCCCCATTTTACCCAAATCCATTCCTATATCTCCAAAGATAGGCAGCGCATCCGGAGGCGTGCCAACGTTTGTCATTTCGGACTAATGTAAGCATGTATCGCGGATGTCTATGGGCGACAATTTCCACTTACCATCAGATGGACTGTATGCTCGTCTGTTGCTTTCGTCCATTAAAAAAAATGCATCGTGACGTCATACGCTGTGCGGTCATCATCCAACATGGAAAGGCATTTTTAAACTTCATCATTTTTAAAGATATTGTAAAAAAATCATCCTTTTTGTAATTTTTCAAATTTTTTTTAAGTAAGATAAAAATATAGAGAACTTCTCCGTTGTCGCTTATGAATTGTCTTCCTGAACAAAAAATTAAATAGTGATTGAAAACATACCTCGTATAACCCCGAAAAACAAGGAGACCAGTGTTAAAAGAAGGCATATTTTAATTCTGCGGTTGTTTGGTGTTTTCTTGTAAATAATTTCCAACGTCTTTTTCAGGCCACGGAAATCGAAAAAATCCAATAAAAATCCTGTACAGCCAGTTTTTAGCTCCTAGAAAAAAAAAATAGTTCATCTTCAAATGTAATTGAAAACATAGCGACCTAATAAAACAACATTGAAAACGGACCGGTTGTCTGTGTTCCTTAGACACCGTTACCTTTTGTTGATAGAGGTTTTTCTAGAATAATTGCATTTAATTTATGCAGTGCTCCAAATTATTTAATTTAAAAGCATCCAGTGCGCCAGCTGCATAGGTTTTAATCAATAACATTATAGTAAAAACTATACCTAAAAAATAATTATATATATATATATATATATATATATATATATATATATTTAATAACTTTATTGTACTACATATTTTATATTACATTATTATACAAAAGGCGAGTTTGATGCCTGAATAAATAAATTAGGATTAGCGATAAATTAGGAACTGCAGTTAAAAAATTGATAAATATAGAATTTAAAAGCCAAATACAATAATAATGTCAGTATCATCCAAAAGATACCTGCTACCTTAAGATGGAGCTATTAGATTTCCCAAATCCATATTTCAAAATAATATGTAATGGTCTTAAAATGTTTATTATTATTAAAAAGAACGTAATTGTCTTAAATACTGGCTTAAATTTTAATAGTAAGAATGCCAACATAGTTACAATGTAATTATGCATACCTTATTTTGGTCCCGCAGCCACGTGTGGTCTTCAATTGCAAATAATACATAACAAAAAATACCGAGTTGCAATAAAGCAGATATTCCGAACACTCCATAGTAACCTAGATATCTCAACATGATACCACTTAGACCCATCCCTAAGGGCATTCCGACCGTCAGGCACAAACTCAGGATCCCCATCCGAAAAGTCCTTGTTTCCTTCGAAGTTATGTCTCCTATGTAACTAAAAGTGCCTATAAACATCGTCAACCATCCACCCGTCAGCGACTGGAAAATTATCTCCATGAAAACTGTCCACTCCACGGACACTTCATAAAATAAGTACGTGCTGATGATGTTCAAGAGCATCGTCATAATTTCGCCGAAAATAGACACCATCATGCATATCTTCCGTTTGCCTGTCTTATCGCTCCATGCACCGATGAAAAGTACCAGGAACAATGGTACCGTAGCGTTAACCACACTCTTCCAAGCTTGCGTTTTTGCTATCAATGTCTGCACTTGATTTTCTTCAGAAGTGTGGTTACCTCTGCTGCTCCGAATTAGCACTGAACAGATTTCATCCCCAAAATCAAGGTTGACGCGACACGCCTTGTCCAAATTTAGCTTCTGCACTGCCATTATAGCTAACACACTGGACATCACAAACACTGCTAAAACTGGCTCAACTGTTATCCTTGATTTTGCATTTTTAAGTTTGGCTGCAAACGACAAATTTTGTGTTTCTTCTTCAACGTCTACTTTCAAAGGCAATGCTTCACTTTCTTCGGCGGTTGCCTGTTTCGATTCCTTCATTCTGAATTTTCTTTTATAAGTTTTGTACCTTAGAATTCAGTAAGAAATTTATTTAAATTAAATTTACTAGATTATTATGTTACATTTCTATTATTTCGAATTACTTCACTGGTCGACGATCGAGTAGAAATTTCTTTGTTCTGTCACATTGCTATTATAATGAATAGAACACACTAACAGATTAAATATATTAAATTGTGGTTCCGTGGTTGTCGATGCGAACTGACCGCCGCTATTGTTCGTTCTACCAGCAAGTGCTCTTATGTTGCCGTATCACTACTGAATACGTTCACAAACAGCAGATGACGAATCGAAAATAAACTCGAACGACACTCATACACAATCAATCCACTGCAGATCAGTCATAATATTTGTTTAAACAGTGGACTGTGACTCGATAAGATTTTCATTGAAAATAAAAAAAATCCTTAATCATAATCGTGTAAAAATAATCATAAATTAGCTATAATAGGTTCATACATGATTTCGTCAGTACCAAATATACCCGTATTATGAAAATTTGCTTGTATTCACGTTTGACCCCACGGGAATGTAAATATTTCTATCCCAGAAAATAATGTAGGATATTAAAAGAAATCTATTTATTAACTCGATTACCTGCTTACCTCTCAGCACTTAAGTTTGCTTAAAATTTAGTAGTAACTTTTGCTTAAATCTTAAATCAATAAACACAAATACCAAATGCTATCTTCTGTCTTCTTACTGATGTGAATTAAAATTTTCAAATGAATTTCTTAAATTGTATAATGATATATGATTAGCCGTTAGTGACTGACTGCGCGAGAACAGCAGAAAATAGTGTGTAGTTGCGAGTCTAGGAAGTGTGTTGCCCCTAGTGTTGCCATGGCCATGGGCGACTGTAACACTTACCATCACGTGGGACCGTTTGCTCGTTCGCCCACTTGTCTATAAAAAAATAAAGCCTCCATCCAGCAATAAAGTGACAAAACATAAAATTGCCTAATTGCGTTATAATCAAATGTAAAAATGTCTCAAAAGTGGTGAACCGAGTCAAGGAATATGCTTTTTAAATCAGTGAGTGACACGTTTAAAATGACACGCTGGGATTCCATACAATTTCATAAACCTATATCACTAATTCTATGAACGACATGCTAAAAGAAAACACAATATTTAGCTCAATAGGATTTTTATTAAATTAGCTTCACAAAACGTTCTCTATTCACTAATACACATAGACTCCCGCTGATAAATATTAAATGCTCGGTTCTATTTCATCTAAACTGCCTTGTTCGCATTTTCAATTTCCTCTACTTGTTTGTTGTCCTTTCGTTGCTCGAAATACATCCATCTGAAATTAATTAACATTATTAGCAGATGAAAGATGAATTAACGGATGAAATTACGTGTGCACTTGATCGAACACAAGATAGAATTAAGTTTACCGAACGACAACGACGACAACGACCGAACAACCGAACATGACAAATAAAACTGGTTTTAATGCAAGTACTATTTGCATATGCAATTGGCAGTAATGATATGTTTGCTTTGAGACGCGATGAATTATCGCAATTTCCATGTTATACCTACCTTTAACTGCAAGTTAAATCAATGTTGATAGCTCTTATGCAAATTCATTAGAAGATAGGTACACTCGTATCTTAGTTAGCTAATATTATTTATGCGGCCGTATAGTTTCGGCCGGCGACTAAACGGAAAAAAAAGGCGAGGAAGCAATAAAAAACCCGGTACCACAGGCTCTAGAGGAATTACTCCACCTATAGAGAGTGGACTCGTCAATCCGCTTGACCAGCGTGGCGTTTTGAACAAGCCCATGGATAGCAATGGATGCTAAAAGGACTGGTTACAGTTTTACCATGCTAAAAAAATGTGAAGTATGTATCCGCACCGGGCCCGTGTGGCGGGTTACGGCCCGAAACTACAAGGATTTTTTACTAGGGTAGACCTGTGCCCTGCAGTGGGACGTTATAGACTGATACAAGTACAATAATACTTCGATAACTTTCATCTAAGAGTATAAGCGCGTTTTCTGTTAATTTTCTCATGATTGTACATTATTTAGTCCCATGTCATGTAATTGCAACTTTTAGACTAAAATCATATCGTACAGACGGTAAAATTGATAAATTGGCATACATAAAACACTACATACATCAACACACGCACACATAGATAAATAAACACATAGCATCTAAACTGTGAATAATATGCATGCACATTGTTCACAGTTTAGCCGCTTGAGCATTCTATTTTGCCGTTTGAGCATGTATCTTACCCAAAAATAGCAACAGCAGGCACTGTCATGCCGGCACCCAGGAGGAAGACGCCTCCAGGGAGGATGTTCAGAGTGGCCATGTAGACCCTGGAGTAAAGCGGCCCGTACACTAGGGGCATCATCGCTTCCGCTAAACCGAAGAGGGAGTTCACTTTACCTAAAAACATCGAATAAAATAGAATTTACTTAATTTTACAATCATAGGTACAAATACAAAAGATGTAATGACTAATAGAGACATATAAGTATATCTACACCAAAACATATAAAAGAGAAACACAAAAATATAAGCAGGTAATTGGAAGTACAATCATCAGCCTTATTCCAAACAGACTGCACTCAGTCAGCTTGGAAGAAATCGCTTTAGCTATCTTCATATAAATACCACTGTAAGGAGAAGTCTATAGAAGAAGTACATTAATAAGATAATAATATGACTAACTAACGGTATGTGACTAACGCCGCCTAGAAAGCTACATATGAGGGACTACATAGGGGCTACATATGTGCTTATTGCTACCAAAAAACACCCTTTATACTTGCAATTCTTTCCTTCAGTCATTCATTGAAACTATGCTAATTCACTGACGATTCAAAGAAAATCGCCGATAATTCATTCTCTTTTTCTCACCGACTCGCGATCCCGCGGTACCCTCCCAAAGCAACGCGCTAAGTCGAGGTCTATTCTTCCGCTGGTCTACTGGCGAGGGAGTACTTAGGCTCATTGCTGCTAAACCATACATGTGCGGTGACTCTTGAAAGGCCATTAGGGCCACAAGAATTTAGCCATTCCGAAAAAAAGAAGAAATAAGTCGATAATTCAAAGAAAGTCACTGAATGACAAAAGCGGATGATCGTATGTGGTGGCGACCGGTGGGCCGTGCAGCAGGAGAGATTTTGGCTTATACATAGATAGATAGATACACACTATTGTACACTAAAAACATACAGAGACATACAAAGTACAAGTAATTAGAAGTACAACCCGTGTACTTATCGCTAAAGCTATTTCTTCCAGACAGCCCTCGGGGTGTGAGGAAGAGTCTGTAGACGAAATAAAGGTAGATGGTGCAATAAAGAAATAATGTCTTCATATACATACATACAGAAATATATATATGAAAAAGTAAACAAAAATAATTTGAGCGCAAGAGAACTGCGCAAGCGCAAGATCTGCGAGGTAGTGTTCTTTTACGAGTCTTCTAAAACTTGCCAGAGATTGAGATATGTAAGATGTAGTATTGTATAATAAAGTACGTAGTCAACAGGATTGTTCTTCTTTACACCTACTAACTACGACCGTAGCAATGACGTCTTGAAACGTGTTTGTAGTTACCTACTTCAACCACAACCTCATTCATAAGTAGTGATAACAATGTGAGTTGAATGACCTCTCCCTGAGAAACAATTTTCTAGTGCCAGCTCCTTTCATATGAAGAATTTAATTATGGCTCTTTCATATAAAAAATTGACAACAAAGTAATCTATTAAAAAAATACATATTTTATTTTTTTACAAGCCTATACTACGAGCAAAGGCCGTCTCCATTCACTTGGAAGCCATTATGCCTATTGCGCCCTTCCGCCATCCTTCACAGAAAATATCAAAGTCGTCTTGCCACCTTCGCTTAGGTCTTTCTCGGTGTTTATGTCCGTCCAGTTGAGACGTTATTCTTGTTCATCTTTCATTTTTTTTTATTTATTTATTTATTTCATCATGCAACTAATACACATACAATAACATTTCTTTTTATAGAAATAAGGCGGCAGACAAGCATACAGTCCACCTGATGGTAAATGGATACTGTCGTCCATAGACATCCGCGGTACATGCCAACATCAGTCCAGAATGACAAACGCTGGCACTCCCCCGGATGCGCTGCCTACCTTTGCAGATTAAGGAATGGATTGGGAAAATGGGGAGGGAGAGGATGGGATGGGAATGGGCTCTGGCATATCTCACTCACTATCGAAATACGTGCGTACATTGGAAGTACGATAAAGTGGGAAATGCAGTACATTTCAAGGTAGTCTTCTGTGAGAGAGGGGTAACGTGGCCAGTCGAGTGCGCCCAGCGGCTGTAGGAATGTAGGATGCACTTTCCCCCTACTACATAACATATAACATAACTTAGCTACTACATACAACACACATGCACTGCCCTATCCCGCTTGTGTCATGCTCTTAATGTATAATCAATTATTCGGATTATAGAGGTGGAGGATAGGGTTTCAAACATCATCCGTGCCAATGGGACATTGGCAAACCTTGAGTATTGAAGTGATTACGCCATTGCCATACATTATGTAACCTCTTCAGAAGGGAGAAAACAAAAGCCTTAAATGCATTTTCTACTTCACTGCCGTCATAAGAAAAAAGAGCTTAATATTTATTTAAGGCTTATCTGTAAATACATACAAGACATTGTTAGAACATTCAGAGCATCATTTTTTTATCAAGATTCCAAGGGATCATTTACACAACGAGAATTTCACGTACGCGTACTCGAGGAAATCGGTCAAAGGCTAGTATAACAACTTGATCATGTGATTTTATCATCGAGTGTTATCACCATATGAACAGTTGCAGGCGGGAATCGTATGAAGATTGGTCGGATAAGAGAACCATACTCAACATTCTCGCCCAAACCAAAAAGTGAAGACTGTACATAGATAGAATCTTAATTAACAATTTTATTCCCTCGACTCTTCTTCAAAGGTACTAACTATTTCAGAAATTACGTAATTCCACTTACCAAGCTCCTCACTAGTCACCAACTTCGAAGCAATCGACCGCATCGCTATAAACGATGTCCCGTTGAATATTTCTACTAGGGGCGCTGTAACAATGAACTATATTTTACAACCTGTATATTAATGTTTAGCGCTTTAGCGCCACGACGACGTTTCTTTAGCACCACGTCGTCATTTTTAGGTCTAAACCTTAGCGCCTTGACTTAATACCGATATATTTATTTTATTTATTTATTTACTTCAGGCAACAAAGGCCCATAGAATATAAAACAAAATTAAAATTATATCTGCACTATGTACGCGTTGTGCTGTCTGTGCTGCCTGTCCCGTTGATATAGTTTTGTACATAGAACAAAAACAAATAGAATGGCCAATTGTGGTTGGCCATTTTAACCAATACATAATGACTGGTCATATTTATATTTACCATAAGCTAAATAGGAGCGGCATTCCACGGGTAGTTATTTTGCGTTTAGAATTCATTCAACAACTAAATGTCGAATTAGTCGAATCAACTAAAAAGGTGACGTTAGTGGTCTCAAATAAAATAAGTGTCATGCTCGCTATACTCTTTGGTTCGACTCATTCAAGATATGCAGTAAAGGATGCGAGTAAAGGACAAATACTCTTTCGAGTAATTCGAATGTTTTTTTGTTACTAAACTCCTAAAAATCCTCACTGGCCGCTAATACAAACCTAAATTCAAATCCGCTCTAAAAGTAAATTCTTGACTCATTCTTTCTTCTTTTAGATTTTTTGTCTCTCTGGACGCGTACCGCGAAAACTACTCCACAGATTTTAATGAAACTAGGCATAGTTGTATAGCTTATATACCAGGTTAATATTTAGGATACTTTTTATCCCCCAATACATTATAGTTCCCACGGGAATCACAAGTTCACGCGAACGAAGTCGGTGGCAGCCCTAGTGTTTAAATATATTTTTTTTATTATAGTGAAGTAGGCGGACGAGCAAGCGGTCCCACGTGATGGTGAGTGTTACCGCCGCCCATGAACACCAGAGCGTATACGGGTGCGCCGTCGACCTTGCAAAATCCTATTCTCAGCTTTCTTGAAGAACCCCATATCGTAGCTTAATGGAAAGACCTCTTGAGGCAGTTCGCTCCACAGACTACGGGTTCGCGGTATAAAATGATTTTTACACCAAACAGTACGCAACATCTTCGTATCGAGGAAATGCTATCTATTTTTTATTAACAAGGACGTGCCAACTGCACTCTGGTGAAACCCTCTGTATCAGTACTGCACTCATAGATCTATTGTTTTCGCATAGTACTCAACTTCGTCTGTATAACAATACATATATAAAAAGCGCTTAGGTTTTTAACCTTTGAACACGGGCGTGGTCAAAGGTTAAACCTAAGCTTCTCGCTCGCTTAAGTCTTTACTTAGGTTATTATGTTGTATACTTTTAAATAAAATTCGTAAGTTTAGGCAGTTTTTTTTCTACTATAACCCAACTAAATGATATACTAGAATATTTTACACTATTTTTGTAGGACCTTATATTTCATAATATACTAGCTGTACCCGGCCACACGTTGCTGTGGGTGCCCAACAGATGGCGCTTACCCGTTTTTTACTTGTTTTTGGGTAAAAACATGTTTTTACCCCGTGATAGGTATATAAAAACACGCGCGTATTCGAATGCAACGTTGTGTCAAAATTTTCAATGCAATCGGCGAAACACTCGGAAAATTAAGATTTTGAACAAACGAACATTTTTATTTATATAGATAGATAGATTGGTGACCGCGCTGCATCAGAAACAATGAATAATGCATTGCTGTTAGGTCGACATATATCGAATTAATTGAATTAATTGAGAGTTTGTTAATGAAACATTTACCTTTCAGAATCATCGCAGTTCATTGTATTTTTTTTAATACGGCAAGAAACCCGTATTATCAGTATTGACTGTTTTAATAATAATAAAAGATTTCTTTTTTTTATCATTCGATATAAATTGTTTTTCTAATATTTTTTTAGATAGATAGATAAAACTCTTTATTGAATACCAAAACAAAATAAAAAAATAACTGACATTTTAAATATTGTATATATACCTATATTCGTACGACGTTATTGGTTTTAAACACATAACTGTGATTTTTCATATATTACGTGGCTTCAAAGCATGAACAAACAGTACACGTCAATACGAAAACATTTTAGTGGATCTTTGTATTATATAATATTTACACTACAAAAACAAAACGCAGTTCGTGTTTAAAAAAATAACAAAAACAACCATCGTATTTGAGGGAATCGGCTTTACAGACTGAACATTATTGCAGTCAAACACTGTCTGTACATATTTATCTGCATTCCACAGCCGACTGGAGACGGCCTACTTTCCCAATTACCTACTCTGTCACACAAGACTGACGTGAAATGTACTAGTGTAATTGCAATATTAATGTACTGTAAATCTGTTTTAGTAGTGAATGGGATATGGCAGAGCCCTATCACATCGAGTGGGAAGTATAATCGGATATACTTAGTCTCTCTTCACATTTATATTCTCTATTTTCTATTCTACCCCATCAAAGGAATGAATGAATTTGAAGTATAATGCTTATTCCATATTCACTGCGGTGTTCCCTCGATCTGTTAATCTTCTTTTTATTCTGAACATTTGCTATAATTATCTCCTAGACAAACGCGACATTAGAATTGTTTTTCTTCATGAATAGTTGCTTGGGCATGCTTGCAATAATAATTTTGAAAACAATGCTTTGTTTAGAGTAATAATCTCCAGAGATACAATACCCGCGCTGGTTTTATCACATAGGATGAGAAAAAACATGTTTCCTTTTATGTAGGTAGTGCAATATTAACAGATAAGTTTATTTGTATCGTAATTGATATTTGAGTAGTAGATCAGCCACGCTATTCTGTAATCAATCCACGAGTTCAAATTAATTCAGAGGATCAGCTGTACTCAGAAAATCCCTTGTATAAATAGATCCAAAACGAAGAGATTCGACAAAGGACGAAAGTCATCGACTTACACCGCAGAACTAGCATCCTATAATTGGCAATTGACAGGACATATTTGCCGTAGGACCGATGAAATAAACGACCTCTTGAATGAAACCCGTAGTTTATCAATGTGAGGCGGCTTTCGGCCAGATGGACAAACGATTTAAAAATCAGGCCGGCCGCTAGTAACTGGATGAGAAGAAGATTGTATGTAGTAGTGAGTCTTGAGAGAGACTTATACTCAGCAATGAGGAAACATAGGCTAAAGATGTGGCATGGTAAATTTATTCGTAATAGTTCAGCATCTAAAATTACAGTACTGCAAATATCATTACAGTCTGTCATTACTGTTAATAGATCGGTAATTTATATCATAGAAAATCGTCAGCCTGTACCTCGCTACTGTTGAAAATAGGCCTTTCCCAAAGACCGCCATCATACACGGTCTTCTACTCATCTCATCCAGCTATTATCGGCAACATTCTTTAAGTCCTTAGTCGACTTGGCCGGTTCGATGAGCGACTTTGAACTTATTAATCGGATCTACCGTCAGAGACTACTACTGCTAACTCAGTTTTAAAACCAATGCACGCTACAGATTCGAAGGTTACGAAGTAATTAGTGATAATACTAAAATTAAGAATACGATAACTTACCGTAGTAAAATGTACTGCATTTCCCACCCTACCCTATCCCTCCTCATTTTCTCAAACCTTTCTCCAAATCCATTCCTAAATCTCCAAAGGTAATCAGCACATCCGTGGCCGTGCCAACTCTTGTGATTGAGAACTGACGTTGGCATGTATCACAGATGTCTATTGGCGACAGTATTCACTTACCATCAGGTGGATTGTCCGCTCCATTACCACTTACTTTCTATAAAAAAATAAAAGTTACACATACCTATGTATATCTCAGTGGTGGTGGTTGCGAACGCAAATATGAACGAGGCGAGGATCTTGCTGGTGCACGATATGATGCCGACCAGCGTGTCGTCCAGTTTCATTAAGTCGCTGAAGATGCTTATTGAGAATAAAGTACCTGTTGAAAGGAAAATATTTGATTTAAACTGTGCCTAGATAGATGAAAGTGAATGACACATGGCTCGTACCCTCAGTATACTAAAGTGGAAATGGGCAGATGGCGAGCCTTGGGAGAGGCCTATATCCAGTAGTGGAGAGATACAGCCTATTGGTATGGTAAGAAGTAGTTGGTGTGCATTCCAAATTCAACAGGATTAGCATTCCAGCAAGTAGCATTCCACGGAATGCTTTGAATACATTTGTGCGTGAGATGGATGAAGGCTCGTTTTACCAGTCACATTCACCTATAACATCACACTGCAATCCACCACGCAGGCTCATTTTTTATTATAGGAAAGGAGGTGGACTACAAACGGCCCACGTGATGGTAAGTGGTAGTGGTTATGGTAGTGGCGGGAGGTATGTGCCACATAACCTAGATCTCCCTTATAACTCAAGCGGTATACTATTCAAATCCTATTCAAAGCTTTCGAATACCGTAGCGTAATGGAAAAACTTCTTGAGGTCTTTCGATCCAAAGTCGCTGTGGATTGATAGATTTAATTTTTAAGATTCACACATATTTATCTATTAAATTGATCTTAAACGTGTATGTTTTCGAAGAAATACTCGTATACCTCTTGTGTGTATTCACACTGGTTTCCCTAGCGAGCGATAATTAAAATAATCGTACTAAAGTAAAAATTTAATGAGACGGATTCGAACTCACGACCTTACGAACGTGAGTCGAGAATAGATACTCCTAGTTACCATTACTAGTTATGAGCTATCCTTAATATATAGATACGATACAAAACTTACCTACTAAATTGGTGATGATGCTGTATGTACAGAACATGCTGAACTGGACCTCGTCCCAGTTAAATCTGTACCTCATAAACAGATATAACACGTTCATTTCACCTGTAAACAATCGAATGCACTATACGGTATCTATCTATATCTATACTCTATACTAATATTTGTATAAAGAGAACCGATTTCAAAAATTCTTTCACAAATAGGAAGCTACATTATCCGTGTTTAATATAGGCTATATTTTATTTTGAAATTTTGAAAAAAAAAACTTAAACTGAAGCGAAGCGAGGGCGGGTCGCTAGTAGGATATATTTGAGTAAATCAAGGGGCACGGCAGTGCCCCAGCCAAGACTTGCTGCACTACCGAACACTGCAGCCTTTTCTCTAGGCAACTAAGTGTACTTTTGATCCCCTCGTATTATTAGACTAGAGTAACATAGACGACTCAGAATAATACGCAGAGAATTTAGACATTTAGAGCTAAATTAAACTGCGTAATTTCAAGTTCCCACCGCATGACTTCTAATTTTGAACATATACAATGAATACAATACAATGGGTGACAATGAAAGTTTTTACAATCTCAAAAATAAAATAAAATCAGATATAAAGATGGAAGTTGTTTTATTGATTTTCGAGGTATTCTCCGCGATACACTTTATACATACGTATAAAGGTACTTAATTTTTCTAAAAATGTAAATTAAAAATATTTTTAAAACTCTTATCTGGACGACTCTTCTTTTATGCATAGTATATTCTTCTTATTGTCATTGTTAGTGTTTGGTTATTTTTATTTATTTATAAATTATACTGAAAAACAGTAACAGTTTATGACGTTTTCACATCATTTTAAACATTTACGTTTAAAAAGTACCATTTAGACAAAGTGTGGTTGGGAGGGAGAACAGACAGTATAAAGGAATGGGAAATTTCCCTAATCCAATTATGTTCTCTATTCGACGGAAATTGACGGAATTGACAGATTCGACGGATGTGGACTAGTTAAACCCTCCACCACCCAAAGCCCTGCCAACCTCACGGTTATAATCTATTATAAGGACAGAAAAGTGGGTGAGTGGGCCCGTAATCGTGGGCTCTTTCCGGCACACACTTTCTTGTCTCTCTATAAATTTCATTCATATTTCTCTTTCTTGACATATATATATATATATATATATATATATATATAGTAATATATATATATAAATACAATATTATATATATATATTATTGTACAAAAGACAAACTTAAAACCTTATGACTTTCTCAACGATTGGGCAAACAGAAACAAAAAAGGGTGCATTAATCAATAATAAACACATATTGGGAATTTAGAGCTATACTACTTAGTGTGACATAAGTTCCTTACCATGTAAAGGTCCAAATATAACGCAGACGACGACGATCAGTAAAGACACTCTGAGTCTCCGCCGTCGGGGTCCACTTCTGAAGGCCACCGTCAGCGTCTCCCGTATATGACGCGCGTCGAAGAATGAACACACCCACCCTCTGCAGCCGACTGGTTTCTCCTGCAAAAGAAGCAAATGTATGTTACATCAAATATGTTAAAATGTAAACATACGTAATGAAAGATTAGAAAAATCCTTATGCGGTCACCGTAATCAGTCAGCCTTTTTATCGTTCATTACTGAACATAGATTTCTCGTGTACATCATCTTATACATAAGGGCTCTATGGCCTGAAAACGCAACGCCGCGCTAACAAACGGGTTGGTGAGTTCACTCTTTTAGGGTTGGTGTAGTTCCTCGAAATGGTGGTGGTTTTGTTATCATTTAGTCGCCAATAAATAAAAACAATCAATAGGTTTATCCAAAATTTTGCAATTTATGAAAGCTCGGTATATCGATATTACGATAACATCCTATCGTAATATTAGGAAGCGCAGTGTGGCACACACCCGGCCAAGACGAGTTACGATTTGAAGAAAGTTGCCGGTAGTGACTGGATGCCAAGAGCGGAACACATCCGCGATATATCAGAGATACAACATGCAGGGATTTGAACTCTCGATCTTACGATTATAAGTCGAAAATAGGTACCCTAGACTATCACTACTCTTCAATATTACAGTTTACTAAAAAAAGTCAAAACCGGTTAGTTTCAGAATTTACATTCAGAATTTAGTTACTTTCTTTCTTTCTTCTCTAGAATAGGTATACCAATTAGGATAATTATAAATATTAGGGTTTGAAAGATTTCGATATGGATAATTCTCTTATCCACTAACATGCAAATAATGTTATGACTGTGTTTATTTAAATAAAACAATTTAGACAGGAGTGTTAAATTGATAATGAAAGAAAAATTGAGTCAAGAACAAGAAGAGAAATACACGATAAGCACGCGCGTATGTACACATGGGTACACGCACACAAACACGTCATTGCATACCAGTTACGTTAAAAAGTAAATAATTGATATAAGTAATTAAATCGATATAAATAATTGATTAATATGAGTTCAATTTTAGTACCAACTTGAAGGACATGACAAGAGACCGTTATTAGACCCTATACCTACTCATTGTGGCCAGTCACCTATACCTACGGACTATTCCAAGAATTACTACCAACTACACATTACAGAAAATATAGGCTACAAAAGGTAGAAATACTAATAATATTAATATAGAAATACTATTAATGTTAAAATTTAAAGTCTACTTTTCACGGAATTATTTAATTTGGCTTGTATTTAAACAACAAGCAAAAAAAAATGAGCACTAAATCACGATCAACAAACAAACTAATATATTTTTAAATAACTTAAGTAAATGATTAAATAATTTAAATTTAGAATATCACCACCAAGTCGACTTCGCGGGAGTCCTATTTCCATCATAACCCACGTTAAATTGGCTATCATCGATTTAGTGCCCACTGCTTCCCTCCACTTTCCTCCCCCATTTTCCCTCCACTGCTGGCTATAATAGGCCTCTCCCAAAGCTCGCCATCACACACGATCTGCGGCTCTTCTCGGCTGTTTGGCTATTTGCTCCCCATTCAATATATTATGCTGAATGGGCATATCCACTCGCCGTAATTATTAGTTTAGGTGACTGTAAGCATATTTTTTTGTAAAATAAGCAATTTTTAGTACTCAAAATGTCCATGAAGTTTATACTGATAAAGGCAATTGGTCCGGGGTCATTAAACTCGGCACATAAGTGCAATTCGTAGTTCCACACCAAATCCGACAATGATCCCGGCTTTTCGCGCTATTTCGAATAAAAACAAACTATAAAATCACTCCATTACCCCAGTCGACTATGTACATTCAGCAACAAGATAATGTATACACATCCGGTACCTTAACCCGCTTGTAATAAAGTCTAGAATCGAAAGGTTTTGAGTATATTACCGAGTTACTGACTGTACAATCATTTGTGTCACTATAAATAACCGTAATTACGTACGTGCTTTCTTTAAAGGAAATTTACAGCATGACCAAAAAGGATTAGTGGACTTTCGCATTCTGCAATGAGTAATATTTATATCTAAGTACATTTTTTCTCAATCTTTATATACAAAAAGGATAATGTCTATCGGTATCTGTGTTTATTTGTTCACTGAATGGATTCTATTCTCGCAGTTATAATGTGTATATACCAATATAAGTATATTTACCATATCCATACATATAATACAATCGTAATAAAGTTGATACTGTACATAAAATCTTTTTTCAAAAGTCGTTGCAATGTATGAGACAAATAGTCCAGTCAAAATAGACGAATCTAGGAATAACTCGAATAAAAACAATACGAACTTAGGAATAATTCCGATGGAGCTAATTTTTTGTGTGAGTTTCCATGCTATGCTTCTGAATGAAATGTCAGAAGTTCCCATCAATCCACATGCTACTAAAAATTATACAGGTTGTCAAAATTAACAAAAAAACGTTTTTTGCGAATATCTCTTAAATGGTTAGTCTTATGGTAAAATGTTTATTGTCAAATTTATAGCTCATTTATTTTCCAACAAAAAGTTGTTAATACTTTTTTATACGAATGACCGCTGGTGAGATATGGCGATGTCAAGAATTGTAATTTATATAGGTATTTTTCAAAAATACGAGTACACCCCTTTCCACACAACCTTTGAGATCAAGTACTTGGTGCGTTTTTTTAATGTGGTATCCCCTGTGGGCCTTTTTCACGGTCTATTCTGTTCAAACAATAAAGTAATTTTGTTCAGATTCCATTTCTCAGAGTAATTAATTAATCTTGAAAAAATAACCATCACAAAATTAATTTTGTAAAAACTCCATTACTACGTTTACACAGAACCGAAATGAAAAATCTAAAAGATTTTTTTAAAATAAATGTCTGAAATCCAATTTAGAGGGAATAGATTCAGTGACAATCTCAAGGGCATTATTTTTTTTAATCTTTATTTGTTCATTTATTATTATTATCTTTATTTAATCAAGGTTGCCTGGAAGAGATCGCTTCGGCGATAAGGCCGCCTGTTGTACTTGTCGTGTTACTTATTTAAATTGTCTTTTTGCAGCTTGTATTGTATACAATAAAGAGTTTATTTATCTATCTATCAAGTCATGGAGTTATTTCAATCTAAACTCACATAAAATAAAACAAACACGCAATTAACTTATCAAGGTGCATGACTATTGTACTATAATTATTCTCTTTTGTATTAGTGGTTCCGATTTACCAATGTGTATGAAAGATCAATGCGCATGAGAGATCAATGTGCATGAGAGATCAATGTGCATGAGAGACCAATGTGCATGAGAGACCAGTGTGCACGGGAGATCAATGTACATGAGAGACCAATGTGCATGAAAGATCGATGTTCATGAGAGACCAATGTGCATGAGGAGACCCATGTCCAGCAGTGGAAAATAAAAAGACTGGTTACGGTATTACGGTAGTTTAATTAATAGAAATAACCGTTAGTAATTATGACTATAACTGTATTAAATTTTATGTTGTAACAACATTTGTTTCGGTACAGTATAATTTAGTTATTTAATTCTGTGGGTTTAACGACATATACAGGTTACTCATAAAACACACAAACTATTGCACTAATTATCGATAACTACAATTCTAATAAAGTGAATAAATTATAGTTAACTACAATTCCAATGAATTAATCAACGGATCTAAAGATCCATTGATTTAAGTTAAAGTCCCCTATTGACGAGGGATTCAAACAATGAGTCTCATTGCCGTGGTATTCAGATAAAACATGTTCTCTAAAAACTTGAAACTTTACTCCGGTGAAGAACGGTTTAATTCATAAGTACATTTATTTATTTAACAGAACGGCTTGTTTAATTGAATGTGCAACATCGACTCTCGGAAAAGTATATTTTCTTTTGTTTAGAATTTCATCATGTTTACACAAATAAATTTGGACGTAAAAGTTACTTCCTCATTTGCTTCTCTCAGCATAATGTGGTAACTAAACCAAATTACTACTTCCTCTGATAACTGATAACCCTAAGCATATCAAATCTCACTCGTAACTGGCACTGGTCCATGCGGGCGAAGTAACAAACAATAAGCGTCAACTACAAGTACGCACACTAAAGTGATAGCGTCCTACAGAACAACGATACACAAATCACACTCGTCACCTATATGAGCCTCGTGTAAAACCGCTGATTGTGTTACGATGTCCCCCTCATTCGCATTTGCGTAGTGGGCTTGGAGCAATTTATCACTTAGACATAGGACTAACTGGCCTGTCGAGGTACTTGATGATGTATGGCCCCTACGCGCCGCGCCTTATCGGCTCTATGAACCTTAGACTTTGATCCTTAACTGACAGGACTTTAAATTAGATTCCTAAGATCTCTTTAATTTAACCCGATACAATGGTATTTCATCTAATCGTAAAACTACTCTACAAAATTTAATAACTACAGTTATTCTTAAAAACGTAAAAGTATATTTTTGCTACTAAACGGACAGCCAGTTTTTTTCTCACCCAAACCAGTTTTTAATAGGAATATGAGATATATGAATATATGTTACTGTTGCGAGTATTCAAAGGTTATGTTCATTCTGTACATTTATGAGGAACATCTAGGTTGAAGAACGAAATGGAAGAATATGGACAGTATAATACTCTCTTATACTTACTCTTTGTCTACCCTCTGAAATCACTGGATCCTTCAACCGAATGTACCCGTAAATGAGCGATGTGAAATACAGGCAGTTTGATATGAAAAATATTCCATAATATCCGATTTGCTGCAACAATATGCCACTTAAAGACATTCCAATAGGTATGCCGAGCGACATACACAAATTGGCCACCCCAACTCTGAATGTCCTCATTTCTTTTGTAGTTACATCACCAATGTAACTGAATACACCGACGCAAACAGTGATCCATCCTCCGGTTAACGACGGGAACAGGTCCGATAGGGCCGTGACCTCCAAGGGCAATTCGTAGAAGAAATATGTGTTTAGGATGAAGCTCGTGCAACACAACACTTCCCCCACGATGGGCAGAAGTATACACGCTTTCCGCTTTCCTGTTTTGTCACTCCACGAGCCAACAAACAACACTAATATGCAAGGAAACGCCGTTTGGACAATGTTCTTCCACGCCTGAACGGAAGCCGTCAACTTCTGCACCTCCGATTCTTCCATAGTGTAGTTTTCCGTCTGCCGTCTGTTCAGCGCTGTGCATACTTCATCGCTGTAGCCTAAATTAACTCTACACGCCTTCTCTAAATTCAAATTCTGAACAGCCAACCCTGAGAACACATTGGACATAATGTAACAAGCGATGATCGGCTCCACTGTTATATTAGACCTAATCTGCAACAGTTTCTCTCGGACACCAGACTTTTTAACTTGAGGTCCATCTTTCACTGACGTGTCCTGTGTCGGCTTCTCGACGGAAGCGCTTATGCCATTCATGTTGTTCAATTTTACGTGCAACCACCGTTAAAATTCAATCAATCATCGTTACCGACGGTTGCTGGGAGTTGATTTTCTGACGTTTCTAAAGCGTCCATTGTTGCTTTTTAACGTCATATTCATCACATTTTGGGGAGTTCTTTCAAAAGCGCTCGGTCACTCCATTGTCCTGTATCACTCACTTTAAAGATATGCTCGTAAATCACTAGCACTTCCCGATCGCGCGTGAACACGCCTGGGAACAGGCGGTTACGTTGCGTAGTGTGACAAGTTGGTGAGTAGACTGCGGTCCTGTTGTCTTAGGAGTTGATTGGACGGATACGCGTTCAAGCGGTATCATTATACCCAATTGGCCGGGCGTAGCGTCGAGCCGCGGCAGCGGAGTGACTCGGGGCCCACAAGAGTGCCTGGATTCGAACGTCACAACCTCGCTCTAAGCAGCCGTTTATCCCATTAGGCCAATGTCTGCCGTTATGTGAAACAGGGAACGGCGCTACGATTAGCGCACGGTCAAGGTACGCTTTATATGTGAGTGAGATGTACCGCTCGTCCTTATTATTTTAAATAAAAAAAATGGAAGTAACTATTTTGTAACTGTTCGTGATTATTCCAGCGACTCTCTCCTGTCAAAATTATTCTTTGGCACAATCCAAAAAAACAACACAATTACTTAATTCAAAAATTTAGTAACAATAATGTTCCAAGTTTAAGCTCCAATTATTCTCAATATATCATTTTTAGTATTTTCAATCTATTATACGGATTATTCATTATTTGGCACATGATATTTATTTTCACGTTAAAAGTAAATATCAAAATACCCACAACATACTGAACAGAACGATTCATTCAAAAAGCAATACTTGATATTTTATACCGGATTTGAAAATTCTTTCACTGTAAATCTATTCAAATTTAATGGTCATTTATAATACCATGACGTTTGAGAGTTGAGTGGTAGAGAGGTTAGGAGCCAAACGGATATGCCAGAAAAGGTGCGTTTCCATACGATAGTAAAATTCTCGAGACGATTAATGATCTTTGGAGAGCTGTCAAATAAACGAAAGTACATCCAGCAGATATACGTATCGTATCTGACTCTATCGTATACTCTATCGTATATAGAGGTGTAAAAAATATATTCCCAAAAACTACAATCATGAATTATGTTCATTATTATGAGTTACTTGACATAAAAAATATACGATATTTTCTTTTATAAAAAAATCCATATTTATTCATTTTTTCTGCATATTGGATAAATAATACAAAGAATTTGATTTTTATTTTGTAGAATCTCATGTCTATTAGCGCAGGATTGTGAACAGAATCTATGATTTCAGTCTTTATAATATGTATATTTGTTACGCCCTACCGGCTTTAGAAATAGCACTAATAGAAATCACTTCCTGTGGATGTTTTAAAAGGCCAATAAGAGATAACAAAACAAAACATAGATAACGCCTCTAGAAGAGTGGACTCGCCAACCCGCTTGGCCAGCGAATGTACATGCGAATGTACACAAGACAATGTACATGAGGTCCGTGTTCAACAGTGCATTGACATTATCCATATTATAAACAAATTTATTGAATTTTAAAATCTAAGTAAAATATTTTTGCTCTCAAGTGTAAACGCACCATAACAAATGTCCAGGAAGAAAAATAGCCAGCAACGGATAATTCGTTCTGCCGGGCGTCGAACCGAAGCTACTTTAGTTACAAATGTCTTCCACCAGAAAGAAGGTACATAATAAAGGGTCTAAAGGAAACATTACTCAATACGAATGGTTTCCTCTTAGCGGCGCCCAAACTATTGCTTAACTACTTTCCCTAGTTGAGTCTAAAATAGGTTGGTAGTAAACATGGGTTTTACACGCACGCTGTGACGTAACAAAATTACTTAGGGCCGGATAAGATAGACGATGCCCTGTCTGACTAAGTTTGTTTCGACCAGCAGATATTAGACACTCTAGCTAGACACATATGAAAATCCAGGGTGGGACAAATTTGAAGCCTAGGTATTAATCAACTAGGCAAGGGTACGAAAATTCCTTGCCTAGTTGATTAACGACAGAAACTTGGAATAAAATAAAAGTTACTGATACAACAAAGTTGTTGCTTATACACGTATACGGCAATAAAAGGCATTGTAAAAATTATTAACTTATTCAGTGTTATGTACGGTACGGAGTAAGAGGTCCAGACCTTGAAATACACTCTAGGTCCACTAAAATCCATTGAAAAGATCCTCAATGGATTTTTTTGAAGGTTTATATCCACTTTGATCCTAAGTTGAAACTGACAGTACAAAATGTATTTTAATGAACTCACGAGTGTCAAAAAAACCATTATTAGGACAGCGTTACACGTGTTGTAATTTTAAAATAAATCAACTTAGTAAAAAATCTAGAACAATGCACAAAAATTTCTATTAGGTTTTACATTTTCGAACAACCACAAAACGAACAAAATAAAATTGATTCTTTTATCCATGAAGTAACATAATAAAAAGTAAGTAGTTTAATTATTAAAAAGTATAGAAGGCTGTGTCGCCAGAAGGAATCCGGATAATATGGAAAGAAACTGTCGATAACTGGTTAATTCGAAGGCAAAAACTACGCGGACGGAATCCTCGTCGTTGAAGTAACAAAGTAAGAGAAGTTATGGGTGTCCTTATTCATAATGCTATGAGACTCGCCAAGAACAGACGAAGATGGAAACACATCATAAGAGAAAAGGTGCTTCCGAAGGAAGTCACGATCCTTAACATTGGGGCGAACAACTAAATAGAAAGAAAAAGAAGGTATAGAAAAACATTCTAGAATGGGCTCTGAAGTGACATTACTATCCCACAGTACCTTAAACCAACCGGATCTGTCAGTACTTTTAATATACGAGTAAGATATAAGATATAAATTATAAAAAGTATTGGATAACGTAGATTATAGGCCAATAATAATTATAAAATGCGTTTTTTGCATTAAAACGTATTACAAATATATATATTTTTATTAAATAAATTAAAGATTTTTGTGTTTTACGAGATCCGAAACGCTTGATTGATCCATGATTGATTACGGCGTGACGTCACAACACTATAAACATTAACCTAACCAAAATGTTTGCAGAGTGTATTTTTTGAGTATTTTTTCGACTCTGAAAGTTATATTTGACGATTGATTTCATTGATCTTTCTTGGTCTACACAAAATGAAAGGTGGTTTTATTAAAGCTGATGCTGCAAATTTTCCGAAAGTAGATTCTTTTATGATTGCAAATTTCTTTGCTGGCAATCAAGACATTTGCTCAGCTGAGGTCATGAAACGTGAAAACTTCTGTGTAAATATGTACTTGTATCAGCTTATAACGACTTACTACAAAACACAGGCCTCCCTTAGTAAATTACTATGGGGTTTCGGGCCGTAATCCACCACGCGGGCCCAGTGTCGACTGGTAGATCGCCTACTTACTCCAGATTTGTTTTTTTTATTTCTGGACCATGCGGGTTTCCTCACGATGTTTTCTATCACCACCTTTTAAAACGATGACACAGATTTGAAAATATGACAATTTTTAAAAATCCGTACCTAAGTAGAAACTCAGTGATACGGGCCGAGGATTTGAATTCACGATCCCGCGAATGTGAGAGGCTATCACCGCTCACACATTCCCTTAGCTATTTTGTATAACCAAACGCTTAATTTTAAGCATACAATCAGGTTTGTAGGCTATTTGGATTTCTATGAAAAGTACAAAGAGATATCTGGTTAATTCGTTGTTTTTTGGTGGTCTCGTGCTAACTGTAACCAATATTTTCGATGTTTTGGATATTTAGTAACGTGTACCTATAAACAGTTTGGTAGGATAAATTCTCTGCACATAGGCACTGCACACGTTGTATACGACAATGAAGTAGTTTTTAACAATTTTGAACGAAAAAAAAAAATAATAAACATTCCTTTCAGAATGGAAGTTGAGAAATTGTTTGTTGTGAGAAGTGTTGTAACGTCATAGACCCAAGATGTCACGTGACCGACCGTTTTCGCGCGAAATGTAAATTAATAATCAAAAGTTTATAGTTTTTATTGAATCTTGATTTTTTTTTTAAAAAAAGCTATTGTGTGGGTATAATCAACATATTTCGCATGTTTTAAAATCCTTTATCCAAAATTGACAATAGCCAATGAGAACGCTTTGTAATGATCCCTTCGTCATTATAAGGGGGATGTTATTCATACAGGCTTAAATATAAAATAGAATACCCTTTTGACAATTAATTCCATTCGTGAAAACTAACATATTTAGTTCTACTTTTTTTTTTAATTCAGTCATTTTTTCACACAAACCACTCACAAACACACACTAGCACCGCGTAGTCACACTCAGACCGATTTACATAAATGTAGGTATCTTATAGTAGCGGTTCAATTAGCAGGTGTCTATGAATGTAGTTGTGCGGCGTTGCCGTGCGTAACAGCGTGCAGTGAAGTGGTACAGGTACAGGGTAACAAAGTCTGAGACTTCACTTAAAAAAAACCTTTGGGGAAAATATCAAATTCCAAAAAGTCATAAAATATATGTTATTAGTTCTAATGATAGAAATACAATGTTATCTACTATTTATTATTTAACCCTTTACCTAGTCTAGCCATAAATATTGTTACAAAGAAAATATTGATATTTTTATTTATACATTATCATTCATTTTATTAGAAGAATATGTGTTATTTTAGAAATAAATAGGTAAGCAGTTTAAAATATAACGTTTACTCGAAATGGTCACCATTCGAGACTAGATGACTGCCAGTCTAATTCAGTTCTATTGAAGTCGAGAATATTCCTTTCGAGCCTCGCCTGTGTTGAGCGAGCCTTATGACCCGGTGCTGAGTTTTGCTAAAAGGACCATTATTGGTTAACAACACCCTGTGTTGTTAAGAGGCTTCATGAACTTCTCAAGAATCGTATATTGATACACTTGAGCCGACGTGTTATAACCTTTTTCACAAAAATATGGTTCAGACACTCTTTGATAGCTAACACCCCACCAAACCATCACTGAAGCCGAATAATGACCACGTTGCACCCTATTAACCAATTCAGCAGCTTCTCTAGAGTTATGAGCATAAACTCGATCATTCTGCTTGTTAAAATGTTTCTCAATAGTGAACATTTTCATATCCGTAAATATGATTTATCTGTGAGCTCCCTTTGTGTACCGCCGAAGAGATTTTTTTGATTTGCCAACCCAACCCTATTTTTCTTTAAATTATCAGTTAAGAAATGACCGGTACGTGTTTTGTGAGCTGAAAGACCTAATTTATCTTTTAATATACGTGACATGATCTGGGTGGATATTCATCTCTCTGGATAAAATCTTTTGCTTCCGGACGGGATTTCTTCCGATTCTCTCCTTCACAGTTTTAATCGTCTGTTTAATACGAATAGTACGTGGGTGGCCAGATCTTTTTCTGTCACAAACAGAGGATATTTCAATGTACACACCAATAGCCCGGTACACAAATATTCGGCTAATACCAAGCGGATGGAGAGTATTAAAAATAATTGCATTTGGCTCCATGCCTATTATATGTAATGCAATTACACCAACGTGGTTTTTGTTATAACCCCACTCCATTTTATTATTAGTACAATATTTAATAATGATTGGCGCCAAAATAGTAAAAAAAACATTCATTTTTCACTTGAAAATGACAAATGTAATTTTTTTTCTCATTTGTAACCGTATTTGTGGCAAGACTAAATATAAGCTGATATTGATCTTCCGAAACGCAATCGCGTTATTTATGTACGCCATACAATACAATACATTCGTGGGTACCAATTGAGCCATATTCTGCATATAAAATAGGTCACGTGACGTTATCGGAGGGTGTCGTAGTCCGCAAAAGAACAAACAAGAGCTTTTAATTTTTGAACAACACTAAATTTCCCCATAAATATCCACCCTCATTGGGAATGCAATCAAAATGCGATTCATCACACTCGCAGCCAAAATGGCGGCTATCTATCAGATAAAATATATCGCACTGATTTATACGAACATTAAACTGTTGTAAAAATCACGCATTTCGCTTTTTTTTATTACAATTACACTTTATTGTTTTCAAGCTTGGACGGTTACGAATGTGAATAAAATGAGAGATTTTCCGTTCTGTTTTTATTTATTACGTAAACGCAACAATAGAATTAAGTACACATGGATTACGGACAACACATTTCATTATGAAGATGACATTTCACCATGAAAAGGGGTGTACCTATGTAATGTTTTTCGTATACGTACCTATCTATCTAAAGTATTAATGTATGTATCCAATGTATGTAATCTGTGTAGAAGGATAGATTCAATACTAATGTGCAATAGCACAGCCACTGAATACACTCGACTGGCTAAATTACCTCTCTCTTATAGGAGACCACCGGTGAAACGTACCGCATTTCCCAATTTACCCTATTGCCCCCAATGTACGTGTGTTCCATCCCAATTCCATCCTATCCGATCTCTCTTTATTTTACAAACCCTTTCTCCAACTCCATTTCTTTATCTGTATTCATTCTGTCATTCTGTACTGATGTTGGCATATATCGCGGATTTGCAAGAGCAACAGTTATTCACTTACCAGCAGCTCGTCTTATTTGTTTGCTGGCCTGTCAACTTTTTTAATTAAATTGGTTAACCAATGGTTAACCGATCGAATATGCGAAACTAAATATGAATATAGTATCGCTGACATTGTGATGGCTGCAATGCTGTCACGAAACAAAATTGAACACTCACAGGACATATCTCAATTATAGCCTTGCTTCGTATTTTAGCTCGAAAATAAACTCATAGTTACAATTTTAAGCAATTTAGTAATCTCTGCCCATTAAAACAATTCTCATGTACCTAATGGTCCATAGTGCTCTCACGTGCGTCCAACTTCTTCCGGGCAAGTCGGAAATTCACTGAATGACCTTAACGAAGTAAACGCTTCTTAATTCTGAAATCAGTCCTATAAGTCTGCAGTCATTTTCAGGATTCTTTAACTTCAAACGTAAAACTAAAAAAATACATGAAATGTCTTATTATCTACAAACTGCTTCCAGTAAAGATATCCTGGTAAAAATATAGTGATAGTGCTCCCATCACTGCCTAATCGGAAAAAGGAAGTAATTCGGTAAAAATGTCGATAGAAATATACAATAATCAGCCTAAAAGCTTAAAAATAGAAAAAAACGACAAAAGACTTATAAGAAATGTAACCAATTAGTATTCTATAAAAAATGCACTACTACTAGTGCACTCCCAAAATCCTCTCCACTGAACGTCACTAATATCCCAGGATTGTACTTGAAGCGATTGAAATTAAGGAATATGAAAATTTAATTCGGGAAGATAGATATAAACTGTCGTCGACGTGGAATCCAGTGATTAACAAATTTAAACCTTATGATTTACCGTCGAATACGACCGCGGATATTGTTCGTGTAGTGTGTCGCGCCCTTTCCGAATGTGAAGTTCAAATGTGGGTAGTTGATGAAATTGCTCACAGCTTCCATCACGGACTGGATAGTCTTCAGTCAACTCGTGACCACGGCTAGTGTAACACGTGCCGAAACGTTTAGTAGGAATAAAAGGTAAGCAAATACGTTTATTATACGCATTCAGACCCGATTTAGAAAATGTGTACAAAAGGCGAAAGTTTAAAAAGTTATATCTAATATCTTCTTAGGTTTTCGCGATTACTATTCATAGCAATTAAACAACTCTGAACGGTTTAAATCGCGTATATTTAACATTATATTAACATGTTAAATATACGCGATTTAAACCGTTCAAAGTTGTTTAATTGCTAAGTTATATCTACCTTACCATGTAAATAAACTTTTGGAACGTTGGCTGATGACTTCAAAAAAGTAGCTGTTAGTGGTTCGATGAGAAGGGTCGAAGATCGTATGTGGCGGTGAGCCTTGGGACAGGCATATATTCAGTTATGGAGATACAGTGAAAGGTTCGCTAAACTTATTAGGAATGATAGGCATTAAGGTCATCACAGTACAACACAGTGCAAAAAGAGTAAATACATGACTATATAAATGAAAATTGTTTATTAATGAATATAACACAGTATACATTAATAAACAATTATATTGTTCTTAATGTACATTTACGACTATTATCTTTCATTCTTTTTAATATCACTTGAGATTTACCGCCTACTTTTCTTAATTACATACCCTTTTATTTCGGATTCGTTATCGAATACTATTTTAATTCGGTTATCCTATATTTCCCTTACGGTTATGAAGCTCCCAGTTCATGTAAATAATAATTCGTGAGTAAGCCGTTTACTCGTTCAAAAAATGTAGACTCGTATTTGAGTCATTCTTTGTCAGGTGAGGTTTTTCTATTTTACACGAGTATAAAATAGGAAAACCGCACACATTCAAAGATTCACTATATACAAAAACATAAATATGCGCTAATTTAAACATTATAACTACTTACGTGTAGGTGACAGTGATAACTCAATCATTGATTTCCCTCAGTGATAACTCAGTCACTTGGTGTTTTCCTCTACTGATTGCGATTTGTGGTCAATTAAATGATTCCATGCTCTGTTCAAAAAGTGATATCATAACAATCAGTCACGTGATTTCACCTATTGACCAATTACGTTAGGTAGTGTTCCTGTCGTAAGCCCTTTTGTCATCCACTGTTAGACATATACATACATGATATGCACATTATTTTCTGCATGAGAGATGTATGACCTAAAACGCCACGCTGACTAACACACAGGGCTCGTGTTAGCCACTTTGCTATCTCTTAGTCGCCTTTTACGTCACCCATGGGAAGAGATGGGGTGGAGCTATTCTAATGCCGGTCGGCACCACACATAAATTCTTCAGTAATAAACATAATAAACAAGAAATTTTATTAAATGCACAGGGTAATAAAGGGACTCCGCACGCGTAATCTATATAAATAAAAATTAAATGATGTTCGTTGGTGAGCGCATCACTTGAGAACGGCGGGACCGATTTGGTTATATTTTTTTTTTGTAATGTTCGTAATAGTCCTAATAAGGTTTTTAGGGAAAGAAAAATTGGAAAAGTTGCCCCGATAGATTGGACAATTCGGGAAAAACTGTAAGTGCTTTTTTCTATGGGATTTTTGTACAAACTCAAGACCATATAACTCACAATTCGAACGATGGATATGCGTAATTCTTTTTTGTTTTGTTTATTGTTTGTTTTGTTTTGTTGTTTGATTGTTGTGACCACAAACAAATTTATTGAAATTAGGACAGGATAACGTCTGTCGGATCAGCTTTATGATCTAAGTATTCGTTACTAATCGCTTTAACGTAATTGCGCTACGTTTTCTTAAAAAAAATACTTTTTACGGAATTTATGATAATTTATTATGATTGTAACCCAAGTGATGTGTTATCTTTTCACACTTCCGTCGTGCAAATTGAAGCAATGCGATCGTCATACACATCGTTTCTTCAAGAGGCAATATGAAGGGTCATTTCTTCCAACCCTCATATTAACCCTACAGTAGTGAACAATTAATCGGCAAGTTGGGTCCTTAAGGTCGTCAATATACCAAGTTTTAGGGTCAAGAGTCGTAAACACCCCGTTTGTAAGGTCATTTTGACCCTATCAAAATAACAATACTTGCAGCTTGAATCGTTTTCCATTAAAATAATGTTTGTTACGGCAAATTAATCTTTAAAAAATAGAATCCAGTTTTGAGAAAACGGTGAAATGTTTTTAAGATAAGTTGCAGTTAAAAATATTCAAAGGTTCATTCTGGACTGAGGCACGTATCGCGAAGACTTGCCACTTTACATTTCCCACTATACTCTATTCCCGAAATGCATAGTAAGTGCCAGAGCCCATTCCCATCCCATCCTATTCCGGGCCTATCCATTTCTAAGTCTCTAAATCGAGGAAGGTGACAACGTTTATCATTCTGAAATGATTTCTGGAATGCAGGGCGACAGTAACCACTTACCACCAGGTGGATATTCTACACGTCTGCTGCCTTCTAGCTATACAAAATGTAATCAAGTAAACAAATGACGACAGGAACTACCTAAGTAACTAATTCACCAATAACACAGAATAAGCAAACTCACTGTCCATCTATACGTCGTGTAGTTTCTTCATCGCCTGTCTCGTAAACCATGTTTATGATCCTCCAAATTGGTGGGGTTCCCTTCCTAAACGTTCAACCCTAGTGTGCTACACATCGAAGGTTGATGGTTGCTGTTATTTAGGAGCTCGTGTAATGAAGTAGGTACAATCGTTTTTGTTGGCGATAAATTAGTTTATTGCTAATAAATGTTTATTACAGATACAATAAAGTAGGTAGGGTGAGCAAAGGCACAGTATAACATAAAATTATTGTTTTAAATTAAGATTTTCAAAATTAAAATGTAAGACAAAAGAAACATTAATTTAACAACACACACAAAAACATTACATAGGAATAGGAAAAAAATAGCAATAAAAATAACATATTTTATAAATGGTATCCCGTGGCATTTAGCGCTGATTTTCAGTTGACGCACGCAGGGAATACGATACCAATATATGAATAAAATAAAATAAATATTTCGCTACATATACAAAGTGCGTCCACCAATCCAAACTGGGTCCGGCAACCTCCTAATGATTTACTAGGACAGGCCTGTGTCCTGCAGTACGACATTATTTTGGCATAGGAGTCTTAGTTACTTGAAATAGAGATTATAGTATTATTATTATTATAGGCTGATATCGAATATAAACTGAAACACTAATTACAGTTTATATTCGAGCCATTCTCATCTAGCTGCAACGTAAACAGATGACATAAAAAATGTTATAAAATCGGCCTAAGAAAAATATATATCCAGCAAAAACGAATCTGAAAAACATGTCAACTGCAGTCGCTTGCGACATGCATCTACGAAACCTTTCATAAATTTCAATCTAACTGTATAGAGAGACAAGTTTCCAATACCTAAATGGATGTGCACAGTACACTCAGCTAAATGGCTAGAATAGGTTATTAGTATTTTCCTTGGACACTTGGATTTTGGACATATCTACATTTAGAAAATCGATGCACGACGTAAGTTATTATTTACCCTTATGTCGTTACGGCAACCAGCCTTATGCACATTGTCGTGTGCGCCAGGAATGTATTGTCTTAAAACAGCACTACAGTTTGGATGGGGAAAACATTTCATGTATGTATTCATATCTTTTATTTAGACAAACTTTCCATCTATTAGTCCATTCTCTCAGTATTATGGCTTAAACCCCTGCACGTTTGCATATAGCAGCAAATTATCAATTAATTGTAATTTCTATTTTCATTTTATTTCAGTTTTTGAGTTTTAGTCTTTGAGGGGGAGAGTGCACGCTGCAATTAGCATTTTATATTATTAAGAGATAGCCTCAAAAACTGTCACTTTTAGGATTTTGTAGTATATTATTTCACTTATACTCGTAGAAACCTAAAATAACTAAATACAGATGGATATAAGTTGTTTTGGGTCCATAAAAAATAGTTAGTTTTAACGGCGGTGAATAAGTACAATTCGAAATGATTAAAGTCTTCCTTAAAGATACGTTTCATTTCCCCATTTATTCAGACGAACGCTAGCAAACCTTCTCCATGAAAAAATACATATATGTGCCAATTTTCGAATCGAAAAACATCGAAGTCTAATTAACATCAGATATACCAACATCCATTTTACAATTTTAAATATATATATACATATTCATGGTACATGCCAATTTCAGTCCACAATGACAGAGATACGCTGCCTGCCTTTGAAGATGAAGAAATGGATTTAGAGATTTAGAAGAAATTTAGAGAATTGATTCGGTATACAAATAAAAATTCACGCTAACGTGAATTACAAAAGAGTAGCATTAACAGTAGGAAGTGGGAACCCAGTACTATTTGACAAGCATAGATAACGAAAACCTAGCAAAGTCCACCTTACAATCAAACTTTCCCCGCACAGAACCCGCGGTTACCAATCGTACAACTTTTTCAATTTGGTCATGAAATTCCACGACATACCACTCGGTCCTACGGTACTTATTAGAAAGTGCCGCGACGAAATTGCACCAATAAAACATGGAAGTTAAAATTAAAAAATATATCACTTCAATAATTGCAACCCCATGATTTACCGTTGAAATGTTTTGCGAAACTCAATTTCGGCTAACTTTTGTTCTTTGAACGAAGTAAAGTGCTTTAAACTGTTTAATATTTTAACTCGATTCTAAAGTTTACGGTTGTGAAACATGGCGTTCCGTTCTTAAGTAAAACGGGTAATACCGTTTCTCCAGTTTTTAGTTTTATTCTCATGTTTTTATAATTTTTAAACAGAGCCTCATGTCCGGATATCACTGGATTTCAACTAAACCTATCTAGATTTTTTTTATAGAAAGAAGTTTGCAATCGTGCTGTCAGTCCACATGGTGGTAAGTGGATACTAATGCCTATGGACATTCGGGACACGTTAACACGCCCCCGGCTGTGTTGCCTATCTTTGCAAATTAATGAATGGATTTGAAGAAAAGGTTAGGAAAGTAAATTTGAATAGGATTAGATGGGATAGGAATGGGTTTTGGCATATCACACTCACTACCGAAACAAGACAACAGTACATACATTGGTGGATTAGGATAATTGGGAACTTTAAGGTTCTATGAATTCTATGAATGTTCTATGAATGAGTTCTATGAAAGAGGGTTAGGTAACGCGGCCATTCGAGTGCGCCCAGTAGCTGGGTATTTGCAGCATGCACCCTCCGCCTCTCTAATGCCCCTTTGGAGCAATAACTCATAAACAACAATAAAAATGTTAATACCAAAAGTACTATATTCTTGTATAGTACTTGTACAATGTACAGTACTCGGGATTGCACCTGAAGCAATTGAAATTAAGAAATAAAAAAAAATCAATTGGGAAGATGGATATAAACTGTCGTTGAAGTAGAATCCAGAGATTAACAAACTTAAACCTTGCGATTTATCATCGAATACGACCGCGGACATTGTTAGTGTAGTGTGTGGCAGCTTATCCGAATGTGAAGTTCAAATCTGGGTAGTGTGAAGATAAAACTGCTCGCAGCTCCCATCCTGAACTACCCGCCTCTTCGGTCAACTGGTAACCACGGCTGGCGTAACCCGGTGCCGAAACGTCGAGTAGGAATGAAAGGTAAACAAATACCTTTATTATATGCGTTCAGACCCGACTTAGAATATAAAATTTGTACAAAACACGAAAACTTAAAAGTTATAGTACTGTATTCTGTTGTTCAAAACAAAACAAACTTAGGTCTTCGACCTCGACCTGTATCAAATCTACAAAGTTGTAATCGGGCACTCTTTATTCCCCTCGGAGAGCATCAATTAGTAGCACATGCCACTAGCTTCAGAGGTGTCGGGGGTAATCCGCACGAGTTGTAGGTGTAACACAGATGTGGGGATACTAGAATTGCCAACAGTACCGCCAACAAAAAACCGATGATACGCGCCATTCGAAAAGATATGCTTCCAATGATATGATATGCCTATATATGTCTATTTTATTATAATATAATATTGATACAATTAAACAGGTCGCCCATTCTCGTATATTTGTGCTTATCTTAGAATGGATTATATATATTGTTTACACTTTACACCCTTTTAGATTCGAATTTTGTTTGTACACAATTTTATTTTAAATAAGAGATGTGACTATCCACGCATAGCATTTTAAAACCATTGTAATAATGAGACAGGGGCAAGCTGAAAATCAGTGCTGTGCAGGCGAGTACTCACAGCATACGCTGAACTTGCGACCTTTTGGGAACTGAGATAATTAATTTTGTATACCATTGCTTTGTTTGTGTAATTTACAGTGTGGCAAATTAAGAATTTATTCATTTATATATTTCACTATCTACCCTACTTTTTATAAAAAAATCGTTTAAATAAAAGGTTTCGTTATTCATGGACGCTATCGTCGCAATTCTTATCGGATTTTAGAGGTCATGAATTTAACAGAGATATCTAATAAGTAATAGCTATACATTATTTAAATATCTATAATTTTTTAAGAGCGGTGACAAGATAGCCCAGGAGTATCTACACTCGCTTCAAATTCGTGTGTTCGTGAGTTGATTTGAACTCGGACCGTACCACTAAGTTTCTACTCAAGTACGGATTTTTTAAAATTGTCACAGGCTCGGCGGCGAGGGAAAACATCGTGAGGAAACCCGCAAGCTCGAGAAATAAAAAAAAATCTGAAGTATGTGATTCACCAATCCGCACTGGACTCGCGTCGTGGATTACGGCCCGAAATCCCCCAGTGATTTACTAGGGGAGGCCTGCAGTGGGACATTAAAGGCTTATACAAGTACAAGTACAATTTTTTTAAATGTGCCCTCCATTTTGGTTCACAAATTGCAGTTTTGAGGTGGAAGAATGCAAACAAATTTCCACAAAATTTTGAAGTCACAAACTCTGCAATAGGTAGGTATTTATTCAAAATCCATTAAAAGACGCTAATGTCATCTATATAAATAAAAATTAAATGCTGTTCGTTGGTAAGCGCATCACTTGAGAACGGCGGGACCTATTTGGCTATTTTTTTTTTGTAATGTTCGTAATATACCTAATAAGGTTTTTAGGGAAAAAAATGGAAAAGTTGCCCGGAAAACTGGAAAATTCGGGAAAAACTGAAAGTCCTTTTTTCTATGGGATTTTTATATGAACTCAAGACCACAACTCACGATTCGAATGATGGATATGCGTAATTCTTTTTTGTTTTGTTCGTTATGGTCCTGGAAAAGTTTTCAGGATTTTTTTTTATCGAACTTAATTATTAAAATTTATTTATTGAAATTTTATATTTATTGAAATTAGGAGATGACAACGTCTATCGGGTCAGCTAGCCTTCAATAAATAATTGACAGCTTAGATAACAGCGTATCTCATAGTTAAGCGCAATCCGTGACACTCAAAATGTATTTGTGATTACTATGTCTCGGTGACTACAGGTAATGTCTATGTATTTAGTCTTAAAACATCAGATACTATTCCTAAAACAACGGGCTTTCCTTCTTTTCCTATAACTAAAATATTTTTCTACGAAATAATCACTTAATTGACGTATCTACTGCATAGTCAAATTAATCGTCGATAGGTATACCTATTAACGAGTGACTAACATCGACTATGATAATTTCAACTTGTATAATACCTAGAGTAATACCCTATCCTCTAAAAAGAGGTTAATCCTCTAGGTTAATCATCCCTCTCTTCTAGAGAGGCTCCTCTCCTACTTTAAACCTTAATATAAATAATTCCTAACAATCCTTGCTTCAGTAAGCTACTTCGCATAACTGTCAACTCGATTTTGCCCGAACAAACACAAATATCCGGGGAATCTCTTCTATATTCTGTATGTTTAGAAAGCAGAGGTTCATGGCGACTTATTAAAACGGTCGCTTTAAAATATGTCACGTTAGGGCGCCGCCGGCGTATAAATAATGTGTGGCGGTCGCCCGAGACTGGATGAGACTGGGGAAGTATTAGGGAGGATATACCGCCTTCATATGATTAAACATTTAACAGTTTTGTGCAAGGTAACAGAGGCAATGTGGCATCCTATGGCAGAGTGGAGAGCTTCCCAATTGGAATTTTGTTGGAATTGGTTGGAATCCCAATCCCTGTTGCAATTTGGAAATATTCGTTTCTATACAGATGACAGCACAGGGATTGCCCTTTATAGGGGACGCATTAACATCCCTAAAGGCCGAAGTAGAGGAAGTAAAGACTCTTTAGACCAAGCCTCGATTTGAGGTAAAATGAATTCTGGCCTAATTCAATCTCAGTAAAACACAAATCTGAGCATTCAACGCCAAAAATTCATTATTTAACGAAGCACCTCGCTGTCATACCACTCAAGATTTTTGAGAAAAGCGGAATCGTTGGCGTCGACATTTCCAGCAAATAACAATTTAGAAGTTGTCGGGTGAACAAAGTTAAATTTGCTTCTAGAACACTCGGTATACTGAACGACAGTTTAACTCAGGCAACGCCTGATAATTTACAAAGTTTCTAATTCATCGTTTCAATTATAATTGATAATCCTGAAAATGATAACAGCGCTTTTCCAAATGGACCATACAGATAAATTTTCAACCCACGACTTCATTCAGAATCAAGGTTCAGTCGCCTTAAGCTCTTATTGATTATTTTTATTTATTTATTTACACTTAAATGCACAAAGAAACATTGTACAAAAGGCGGCCTTAATGTTCCTCAAAACAAAAATATAACACGCAAGTTCGTGTCTCGTTACTAATAAATTTTAGTGATGAGAAGCCACTCCACCAATGAAACGAAACATCTCCCAAAGAAGACTCGGTTCACCACTTTTGACGAATTTTTACAATTGATCGCAGTTAGACATTTTGACATTTGTCGGAATAGACTGAACTAGCAGCGCAAGAATTAAGAACTTAGCTCCAAGTTCGGGTACGCAGCGACCCACAGCTTGCGTTATCTATCCCACTATATTTGAGGTAGCATCCATTAAAATCCAATGTTTCCGGGAGTTGACGCGGGTGCTAGCAATGGCCACCGGCAGACCATCGGCACAGTTCAGAATTTACTCGTTGCCCCATATATTAGCAAATAAAATTCGACCCCACAGAAATTATGAGCGGGAAGGTAACGTCTCTAGCGCCCAAATGAAATATTTAGAGGAAAACATTTATTTTGTCACAAAACCAATTTCTAATTGTTACTTTCACTTTTGTCAATGTATGAAAATTCATGTTTTGGTCTAGATTTCTGTTACACTTTTTAAGTTACTAAAAACGATGTAACTGTCGTCATTTAAACTATATAAAGGTTCTTATTTAGCAACTTACTTTAATTCTAAACAGTGTATATATACTCTATTCACATTAATAAAACAGTGACGTCATCCGTCCAATATAGTATAACACAGCATTAATTGCTCAATCGAGGAACGGTCCCTCTCGTAATTGGTCAATAGGTGAAATCTTGTGAATGATAGTAATAGAAAACATTTTTTTTTCTTAACTTAAATAGACTATAGTTCGACATTTATGTTGTTGGTACCGATTGGCACAACAATTAATATTCTTTTTTTCACTTTCCTTTCATTTTATTTTGTATAATATGTATAATTTCCTTTTTTTCATTCTTTCTTTCCCATTCCATTCTTATCTTTACCCATGAGGACAAAGTCTATTTAGTCAATACTTTTTATATCTATTCATTCACTTTGGTACGGTTCATTTAGTTGAGCTAAATAGTTTACATTAAATATCATATTTTGTATACTACTACTGATTTTCAGTATATTTTAACAATGCCTAACAACTCAGATTAGCAATCATCTGTAGCAACTGTAGCAATGTAGCAACTGTAGCAATCATCTGTAGCAACTGTAGCAATGTAGCAACTGTAGCAATCATCTGTAGCAACTGTTCGGTCCAAAAAATATTATATTGTGTACCCACACCCCTTGTGTGGGCACAAGTGTACACACATTCTAAGGCCTTCACATGTATCTATTTAAGGACATGCTTCATAGACATTAGCGCCAAGTTCCTTGTTAAAAATTTGATAGCTTAATATGAAAATTACCGCTGTTTGTTCACGAATGTACAGCCAAGATCATAACCAATTTCCTAATTATATGAAACGAACACTAAGTTTTACATGAAACAACAAGGAAGTTAATTGGTACCGTACCGTAACCAGACCCGATGGATGATAAGTGGATACCATCGCCCCCTGGCCATCTGCGGTACATGCCAACTTCAGTCGAAAATGACAAACGTTTGGAGATTTAGGAATGAATTTGTAGAATGGCAAAATGGGGAGGGATAGAATGCAATGGGAATGAACTCTGGCATATCTCCTTCACTACCGAAACATATACTTACTACGTACATTGTGGAGAATATGGTAAAGTGGGAATGCAGTATACTCGTATGTCAAGGTAGTCTTCTCTGAGAGATGGATAACAATCGAGGCCAGTAGAGAACGCCCAGCGTACATCCTCCCGCTTCCAAAATTAAAGATAAAACTAATATAAATACTTTTTCAGTTTTTTTTTTAATTTTTATTTACTTCAAATATTTCGCAAATACAGATATATTTTCACAATTTATTCAAATATAAGTATAAGTGAATTGGCTAAGTAATAATCACTGTTGCAGCCTTCTTCTGCACTGGGCAAAGCTGTGTTGCAGGTTGACAGCTTACAAAATAAACAGGTAACATTATAATAAATGTAATAGGTAATAAATAGGTAACTATGCGCGGCTTGCGGTAAGTATGATTCGAGAGAAAATGTAACGTCACGTAAGATTTTTACCCCCTCCATACGCCTTTCTCTTTCTCTCTGTGTGTGTGCGTGCGAGTATCGAGAGCGAGACTCAAGCAGAATAATAGACGTGCAGACTAGTGCGTGGCCGGTTGTATAACCTAAATTTTGATTTGATAAATTTTAATTGATTTTTGATTTGATTCCTTATTTTAAATTATTTGCATTAAAAATATGATAGAAAATAAAAAAAAATACATGAACTATACAGATTTTATTTCGAATTACATTCGGAGTTTAAAAAAAATGCTTGAGGATCTTCGTTCCTGACGGGGGTCCCCTGACCGCACATTTAATTTTTTATTTTATTAAAAATAATCCTTTCTAAATATATGAAAAAAATATCCAGCTGTTAGCAAACTAAAGTCCAGTATATATCCCAATTAAAGACGTGCACAACATGAATAGAAATGTATTTAGGCTAGATGGCGACTTTATGACACAAAGAATTAATTTAAATTATATCAATTTAAATTATTCTAAATGAAATCAAATAATGAATGAATAATGGAATAATGAAAGGGAAGTCTAAATAAAATAATATAAAAAAAAACGTTTTTTATAAACAAGCTTTTATGCAAGCCATGTACTAAAACGAATAAAATAAGTTTATATTGAATTATTTGTTCTCAACAAGCTTGTCGCGCGAATTGTAAATGGTACCTAATGATTTAGTACATGGCTTGCATAAATTTTTTATATTATTTTATTTACACCTTTTAGTTAGAAATATTTCTCAATCTATCCATTTCTAGTAACGCATCATTACGGTAGAAAGTCTTGTTTTGTTTTGCAAAGTTTCATGTGCATGCTACTAACCGTTGAGGAGTGCCCTCATGAGGAGACAATCCTGGCTGCAGCATCAGTTCGTGGTGTAAATCATGTTTAGCTATCAAAATTAAACCTACATGCAAAGTTACATATCTCTGCTACTAATCGTTGAGGAATGCCCTCATGAGGTGACAATCCCGGCTGCAGTATCAGTTCATGGTGAATATCATGTTAAGCTATCAAAAATAAACGTATGTGCAAAGTTTCGTGTCCGTGCTACTAACCGTTGAGGAGTGCCCTCGTGAGAGGACAGTCCTGGCTGCAGCATCAAGTTATTTCTATCATTTTAGTGTATTGTCATCAGAACTGAACAAGCATGTAAAATTTCAAAGTCGTAAGTTTAGAGGAAGTGATTCAAATTTGGCTTGCAAGATTTGTCCCAAACATACTAAGAAGTGTAGTTAAATAAAAGCTTGTAAAAAAATGGGCTTCATCTGATTTACGTAACAACGTATTCAAGAACAAAATTTCGACATGGTATTCTTCTGAATAAAACAATTAGTGTAAACATCTTAGTACAACAGCAAGCAACGTGTCCACACAGATTATGTTGATTGAAGCCCGAGCACCATCTGCGCAATGTCGCGTTCACTACACAACCATTCCTATGACCATATCGCGTACCGACAACAAAAACATGAATTGTGAACTAAAACATGAACTAAAACCGTTCCCGTATGAATGGTAACGGATCATCCTGTGATCACTCTGTTAATTTATTTAATTAACATTTATTTAAATATTTATTTAACAAACTTTATTGCACATTACGTACAAAAGACGAGCTTAATGCCCTTATAAGGCATTATGTACCAGTTGATCTTTGACTTAAACAAAGTGATACATAGGGAGGTGCGATGATGGGTTTAAATATACATTTTAATTAAACGACAACAGTCTATACAATTTCCCCAAAATATACCTAATTAATATATAACTTGCATATCTAAATAATAAACATATAGAAACACTAGACCTATATCCCTATACTACTATAATATATATTTATTACTTATAATTATCAACGTGATGGTGGCGTGCTCCAAGTGGGTTGCGATGCGAGTCTGTGTCGTTATCTTTAGTGAGTAGCGTGCGGAACAGAAAACGCAAATATAATGATGACCGAGAGAGAGGTTTGAATGCAACCCAACCTGTAAATATTATGTCAAACGGCGTTAATCAAATCTGGAGAACTGGTCTTTGAAAAAATTTGAGGATCTACAAATAAAATACTACCAATATCCGCTGAACTTTCGGCTATAGCCCACTTTTTGACAACTTTTTGACATTTTTCTTGTAACGATATTGTAAAATGAATTTAATAATAATAATGAAAAGATCACAAGTCACATAAATATATAATAAATACGATCGAACTTTGTTAGACATAGAATAAGAACATAAACTAAAATTTATCTTACAAGAAGAATAAAAGAAGTAATTAGTTTTAGAAATAAGACCGGTAATTGTACTTTCAGTTACTTGTATTAGAGCCTTGCCTATAAAATGGCTGTTTGTTCATAGTGGCCACTTTGAACTTAGTCATCTTGCGTTTGGCTTAGAATTCCAAATTCAAATTACTTTCAATTTAAAGCTATGACATTTTTTCAAAATTAATTATGTATTCATTTATTTTTCTACTTACTACTTTTTGCTTAAATATCGTTGTGTTTGCGACCATGAAAAAGTTAAAAATTTGCGTTTTTTTTTTCGAATATGAGTTCTGTCGTGGCAGCAACGCAACTCAAACGACACACAATATCAACGATCTTTACGGACCAAACACCGAAACCGAACGCATGGTGCGTTTTCGGTTTATGCGGTTCCGTTCTGAAAATTTCGACCTCAAGAACAGGCTCCGTGAACAACTGAAGACTAAAGTTGATAATGTATGTAATGGCATTTTTTTTCAATTTTAGGCATAGCACAGAATGATTCCTAACTTTCCAATTTTCTTATCCCTTTTGACATTCTTCCCTGCAGCCCATAACCAATCACACCATAACTAACTAGAGCCAGTACAATTCTATTTACTAAAATCATATACAGTACAAAATAATACACTGATTAAACAGTACATACAGTTATACAAACAGTACAAAACAGTTAAAAAGTGTCGACCCTAGTTTCTCTTGTTACATTGTTCGGTCGTCATTTGACAATTGTCGCAGTATCTTGATTTTGCAGAATATTATATCGTGCCAGTAAATATTTTATGAACTTACGTGTTTTATTCAGGTTCTATTAGCCGTCACTTTACATGCTGTCAGTACCCTTTAATGCTATATTCTAGATCACAAGGCACAGGTCATGCGAGCAACTATAAACGGACACAAGGTGGTCATTATCTGTACATACTGATGCATGCCGAGCATACATTTCGTACACCATATACTATACGAAAGATTAGCTTTATGGCGATCAATCTGTCTGCCAATATCGATGCAAAGATTTTTTTCTTATGCTTGATTTTTTTATCAACAGACAAAGAATCAACGAACAGTTTCAAGCTTTTACTATACAACACTACTCTAAGTACTCAAGAATCAGTGAGTACTAGACTCAAGAGTAGTTCATCTTATATTTTACACAAATTAGTTCTTTACGGCGTGATCCAAAGAAATAATAAGCACAAATACTACCACACTGAATGTTCAACACTAAGATTCCTTGTGCTTCGGGTCCATATCCAGATGCACAATATACAAAGACCAACACAAACTACTTTTGACACAAACTTTTGAGACCATAAGCCCGACGCCCTAAACCGAGGTCCGTTCTTTCCGCAGGTCTACCGGCGGGCTAGCCCCGTAGGCAAGTTGCTGCACACACTTTTTGCTTCTGGCTGAGTGCCTTCTGCGCTCCCTCTAAACCATACATGCCGTGTGACTCTTGAAAGACCATTAGGGCCACAAGAATTTAGCCATTCCGAAAAAAAAAACATAATCCCACAACGGTGGTCCAGTGCGTGGTGCCAGGTCCACACTTTTTGGGGTTATTTGAACCCTACGGCTTGTATGATAGATGGCTTATATTGTATACACCGTAAAAAGATGGATTGTACCCTACAGTCATTTTGGACATTCATTTTGCTAAACATTGAACATTTTAATACTTAGGTCATTTTGTATACAATTAATATTTGATTCTCCGGTCATTCTGATACATTGGATCTTAAGGACCTGAAGTACAGAATAGCTAATAGTACAAAAAGGCTACCCTTCATTCGATTACGTCATTCTCAGAAATGACGCTATGAGGCGCATGCGGTTTCAACTACTGGCAACAATTGCTAGTAACTACCTACTCGTATAAACTATTCCATTCATTCATAAAATTGGTCAGTATTATGCTTGAATGGAGGATTACAATTACGTCAAATCTGGAGCATGTGTAATAACCACCAATCCGCACTGGGTCAGCGTGATCTATTATGTACCGAAACCCCCTAATTATTTGCTGGGAGACGGAAAAAAAACATGCATGATCTTATTCTACAATTAATTACTAAGAATACTTTCTACAACAACTTACTAAGAATACTTTCTACAACAACTTACTAAGAATACTTTCTACAACAACTTACTAAGAATACTTTCTACAACAGCTTACTAAGAATACTTTCTACAACAACTTACTAAGAACACTTTCTACAACAACTTACTAAGAATACTTTCTACGACAACTTACTAAGAATACTTTCTACAACAACTTACTAAGAACACTTTCTGCAACAACTTACTAAGAATACTTTCTACAACAACTTACTAAGAATACTTTCTACAACAACTTACTAAGAACACTTTCTACAACAACTTACTAAGAATACTTTCTACAACAACTTACTAAGAATACTTTCTACAACAACTTACGTATTATTACAGCACACTATATTTTAAAACCGCTTACCAATTTAATATATTCTATAACCATTACTAATAGTAAATTTTCTGTATAAAATATTTTTTGAGACGAGGCTTTTCTAAGTTGTTTTAACACAAATAATTTAATTTGTTTTCGTCTTAGGTTACGCAGAATCTCATTGAATTTTTTACAATTCATTTAAAACAAAGTTCAGGAAATAATATTATCATCATAAACAAAATCTAAAAGTATGAAGTAGAATAATATTGTGTGAACTTCTAAGTAGATCCATCGGTGAGCTGTTCCTTGAGTTACAAATTGAAAATATTATCATGAATTTCAAACATTCATAGTTTAGACTTCCGGCTTAACACCGTCCCCTATCAAGTGCGGCCGATAAAGCAAGTTAAACAATATCAATCCAAGTGGCAGATTAAATTATGTGAACATAACAGGATACTGTCCAGACGATAGGTGTTAACAATAACTAGCATATCATTCAGGAGATACTCGTAATTATATTTAAATATACCAACTTCTTCTTATCCAGCCACTACTGTCCATCTTTGAGTCGCCAGTCTAGTTGGCGGAAGGACGATCTTCACTACGTATTCCCGTACGCAATCTCCATTCGAAGACTCGTCTACTTCATAGTACAGATCAAATAATATTAACATATGACTTACATTATGATTTATTTATTATCTACACTTACATTTTCCTCTTTTCGATGAAGTTTCACTCATCGTGGTTCTCTTTACCATCACTAGACGTTTACACTAGACGGCGGTACACTTACACTAAAGGTCACTAGAAAGTGTAAAACGGTAAAAGATCTTTCGAAGTCTTCTTACAGTAATAAAGGTAAAAGGTTTCTCTTAGCCTTTCTTTCTTCTTTTACGCTTTCTTTTTCTAGACTTTTACAGCATACTTTTTACTATTTATTGTAGGTAATTAATAATTGTTATATAAAGATAATATGCTTTAAAGTTAAAAGTTAAAACTATTTTTTACATGATTGTATAATCAGATAAAGCACACTTAAGTGTTGTTGACAACTGCAGTCGTCACTAAGGTCAATCGATCTAAAAAATTCTTCCTGCTCGTGGCGCGCCCTTTAGAGATTGTTATTAATACGTTATTTTCACGTACCACAATAACCAACAATTTATGTTAGCGAAAAGTGCAACAATATCTCTGAACAAAAATAAGGGTAAGTCCACTTTAGGCCGACAGGATTATCCGACTACTCGGACTACGCGTAGTTTTTTCATTAATTAAAAGATTATTGTTAGCGACTGCACGTTTTTTTCACAGTCTAATCAAGAGGAACCAATACAAAATGATCGCAAATTTCTCCTGATCAGATTAGTTGGACCAAGTGGAAAATAAACTACGCGTAATCCGATTAGTCGGACAATTCTGTTGGAGCAAGTGGAATGACAGAAAAATTACATTACCGAGTAGTAATTTTGGAAATTGGATAGCTATTGAAAATCGTCAAGTTCCCGGAAGTCGGAAATGTGAAATTAAATTTAATTACGAATATGATTGACTTAGACAGCTAAAATGTAATCAAAGTTGAATACAATTAAGTTACTTTGCTAACTTGTTTCTCAAATTGTTTTATTGAAATTGATCCCACCGGTACTAATTTAGGAATTTTAATTTAAGTATTGATGTAATTGCTATTTAATTAATTAATTAATGTTGATGTTTTCATTATAATTTTAAAAAAATAACTAAATTAAGTATTATATTGTTTAAGTTGTAATGTATGCCCCCCAATTATTAATTGTTGCCGCCATAATTAAACAATAATTGCCCCCCAACAATTATTGTTTAAGTATTATTACGTCATATAATTATATTGTATAAGCAAATTAAAAAAAAATAGTATAACACCAAAAGAAGTTGGAAAAATAATTTGGATATTTGACTCCAAGATTATTTTAATTATTTTTTCGTGGATTAGCACTCAAAAATGACAGTTATGAAGTCCGCACCTGAATTACCGTTAACAAGCATACACGGTTTCTGTGGGCCGCACGCCGGCGCGGCTAATTCGCCGTATATTAAAACAATTAGAAGTCTAAATGTCTAAGAAATAACCAAAAAGCGTTCAAGTATACTATTTTCTGTTAACAATCATTTTTCATAAGCGGAGTATCTTATTAAATTACAATATATATCCCCAAGGAAGCGTTGCTCTGTCAACAGCTTTCTTCCAAGTTATTTACTGCCTCGTTCTAATCCAGGGAGGTGACGTCTCCCTGGGAAATATTTACAACCAGGACTTAGTACAGCTCCAATTATTTAGTGGGTAGATACCATAAAAAGGAATAATTTTACTGCATTCTTTTTAACATTTATTTCGGTACAATTTCATTATACTCACCTATCCCAAAATACATATAAACAATGTAGGAGTTTTTGATGTGAACTCGTAAGTGAAGTTGAGTTTTTGTTTGATTATTATAAAAATTGTGTATTGTGATTTTTTTGGTTTAATAGTGATAGCTTATTAAACTTCTTTTATTTGTGCGCAATGTTTGTGGTAATCAAATAAAACCATAAGACTGCGTTTTTCATGTGATTCCAAAGAGTCCAACTCTTCTGTCTTCAGTAAACATACTATTACTTTACTGAGTGACTCATTACTCGTATTTAAGACTCGTTTACACAAGGAGAGTTTTTCGAACGGTTCGGACGAGAATAATTATTAGGTATATTCGATTCTCGTATGCGGCCAAACTACATACAATTCTCGTCTACAACTGTTCACATTTATTTATTTATGATGATAAAAACTCGATGATAACAGGGATAACAGTGATGATATGATGTTGTTTGTACTAGCTATTGACCGATGTTCGAGAATCTCGCGTTAAGAAACTCTCCTTGTATAAACGTGCCACGTTTTCAATTATTCAGACTTTAAATTTGTTAATTACAAAGAAAACTCGACATTGGCACAATGTACTAATTTTGCTATTGCCATATAAGAAAAAAAATAAACAATGTAAATATTAATTAACACTGGTCTAATGATTTCTGAACTCTCAACCAAAGAGATTCGATCAGAATTTAATTATCGGTCTTCATTTAAGGCCGTGCTCGCTTTCAATTCACGTTTCATTACTTCGCTCGGTAAGTGCTTTGATTGAAAACCGTTTACTGAGCAAGCAATGTGACAATGGACGAAATCGATTACCAATATAATTGAAGTTAAATAATTAGGGTGATTCAAATATTAGATCCGAATTGTGAAGGAACAAATAAAATTTAATGACTGCACTAAATACTACAGATGGGGACTACGTTCTTGGCGGTCGGGGAATGAGGTACGCGCGAGGCGGGCACCCCCGCACTCCCTCGCTTCTTCACTTGTGGCGCGCGCGCGCTAGTACCTACCGACCGCGTAATTCCCACTATCGTTCATGTCGATACTTGTTTTCATGTCGATACATTAAATTAACATGAAGTAAAATCAAGAGGATTATCTGAAAACATAACGTGCATACAGATATATCGTTGAAAAATTTACCAGATTTGACTTTAGATGCATTTTCTCAAGTAAATACAATTGACTGAGAAAGTTATTAGAGACATGTTATACTTATTGAAGAGTAATATTGGAAGAATGGCGGTTTAATGGAAAATACAAATTTATAAATTTGGAGACAGTGAAACGAGAGTAGTGAAAATTCTGATAACTCCAGTTCTGATTCTGTTCTGACTTTGATTAATACTATTATATTACTATATAACTTTAGATATGAATGAAAACAAAAATATTTTTAATTTGTTTTCTATTTACTATCGATTATCGATATGTTAATCTGGACGAGCGTGCCGCACTAGTCGCATTCCTTGCGGCCGCCACGAACGTAGTCCCCAACTGCACATGCACTACAAGTTATACCTACATATAATTTGTGCATATATATATTCGTAGTATGTGATCAAAACTCATTTAATAAACCAAAAAAATAGTGTAAGCAATTAGAATTATATCAATAAAAAAATGTTTTTATTTGAAATATTATTTATTACAATCATCGAACATCCAAACATGAATACAGGACACAATTAACCTTAATTAAATCAAAGTGAACAAAATTGCTTACACATGTAATTAAAATTGTATCTAGTCGAAACTGAAACTCAAGCTACTGAAACCATTAAAACTATTAAAATGTTAAGTTGAACGTAAACTGCTACAATTCAAACAAAAGTGGAAAAAATGTAATGCGATAAAACTGAAATAGGTAAAGTCAAATTGGAGGAAACTGGATACACATAAAATAATATAAAACCAAGTCGAAACTAAAACTCAAAATTAACTGAATAAAATAATTAAAATACTAAGTTAAACTTAAAATCAAAGTATACTTAAAAATGCGAATGCCGAAGTTATAACAAAATTAAACAAAATTAAAATTAATGAAATCCTACACATAAGAACGGAATATAAACATTACCTACTCCACTATATCGCAAGATCTACGGACTAGAAGGAATAAGAAGCTACTTCTTCTTCTTTTCTATTTTACCTCCTTCTGTAGTTTTAGCTCGAGAGGAGAAAGAAGAGTCGGTGGAATCGGTGGTAACTTCTTCTCTGGCCAAAGTCTGTGAATGTATTTCACTACGCCTTGAAATGATGGGACAAACAGAATATTTATAATAATATCGCTTGCCTTACTTCTAAAATATAATTTAAAAGTATAATTCAAGGTGGGAAAAGACGGTTCTTAAAGCCTGCGCTCCCAACCTCAATTGTCTCCATTTAAAGTTGAAAAAAAGTCAGCATAGATATTTTTGGAATCATGCAATGTCTACGGGTTTTTGGGAATGGTCTTTTTGAACCTCGTAGGTTATTATATATAGGCTGTGCAAAGAATTACAGGTATATTATGCAAAGATGATCTCAGTAGGGGTGCGCGTTTCATAGAAGCAGCCAAGCAGAGGTTACCATTTCTTCTGTTTATCGACGCTAGCATAGACGAAACGTGTACCATCACTAGTGCTGATAGAGATTTTTCCAGTCGCTGAAAACAATGTTTATGTACTTGCATACTGACGCTTTTGTTTACCTAGTTTCAAAACCAATGCATACAACTGGGCTTCAGCAATTTTTTATAGAAAAAAACGGGGCAGACGAGCATACAGTCCACCTGGTGGTAAGTGGATACTGCCGTCCATAGACATTCGCGATGCATGCCAACATCAGTCCACAATGAAAAAACGTTGACACGCACTCGGATGCGCTGCCAATCCTTGTTAATGTAGGAATAGATTTGGTGAAAGGGTCAGAAAATTAGGAGGGATAGGATGGAATGGGAATGGGTTATGGCATATCTCACTCACTACCGAAACACGTACGTACATTGGGGAAATACGATAAAGTAGGAAATGCAGTACATTTCAAGGTAGTCTTCTATGAGAGAGGAGTAACGTGGTCAGTCGAGTGCGCCCAGCGGCTGTGGGAATGCAGCTTACACTCTCCCCCTAACTTTAGTATCAAACTATACATAAATCTATTAACAGTGAATTCATTAACTACCTGAATTTCGATGATTCAATTTCGATGATGATCGGATTATAAATTCGAAAATTGATTCGATACCCAATTTGGCATAGGCATATTTCATGGGACTGATTAACACATAGGATTCTTTGTGTTAATTCCACATGAGCAATGCCGTGGCGATGCGCTACTAATAAATAATGTCTAATACTCACAAAATGTGTGGGTCGTGTGGTATTGGACGGCTTTAGGATAGCACCACCTATCTCTTCCTGTGGTTCACGTAATAGGCGATTAAGGAATAACAAGACAGCTACCATAAATGCTGAAGATCTACACCATATAATTTTGCTATTTTTTTCTTTTCTATTTATTACAAAATTTACAAACAAAAAGATCTTTAAATTATCATAATTGTATCTAATAAACTATAAAGGTTTATCTAAGATACAGGTTTTGCAGTATCAGCAAACATAGACATTATAACCTCCCTGTGAACAGTGAACAAATTATAAATTATATTTAGACAAAAAATATCTGTTTAATTTATATTTTAAATTATTTTATTTAATATCTGTTTTTATTTTATGATCTAATTCATTGATTAACCTGGGAACTAAACTAAGCTCAAGTCCGCTGACCGTATGTAAATATGTATATTGTTCGCGGCGTTAATTACTAAACTCTTGTATGTTATTCTACGTGTAACTACAGGATTTGAAATTGAGGTTTGAATTTTGGTATTAAAATATTGTTATTTTAGTATATTATAGGTGGTTTTAAAAGTTCTAGAAGACTGGACATGCTAATCCGGTTCGCTAGCGTGTAGCATGGCGTTGTAAGGCCATTCAGGAGGTCCACATCCAATAGTTGATTCTAAAGGGGCTGTTTAGAATATTCCAAAAAGGGCATGAATGACTGAAAACATCATCTAGACAAAACCAGCTCTTTCAGAGTTATGTTTTCACCTAGAAGTTGCCCAATATGATAGCATGCGTCGTCAGTCAGGTAATTGGAAGTGAGGACCAGTCGCGTCATGTGTGTGTTGTACATTAGGGCTATACACATGACACTCACTGGGTTCACGCAGTAATACTGAAACAAATATAACCATTTCCTTTGTTATTTTACGGTGGCAAAAACAGAGATATCCAAGAGATTCGTTTTTCCGTCAAACGACTGTTTGCTTAGATGTCGTTGTGTTTGCGACCATGGGAAAGTTAAAATTCACGTTATTTTCACGTGGCAGCAACGCTGCACCAACGCGGCACGCAATATCAACGATGTGTACGGACCAAACACCGCAAACAAACGCACGGTGCGGTTTTGATTTGATCGTTTTCGTTCTGGTAATTTCGAGCTCCGGAACAAGTCCCGTGGACGGCCGGAGACTAAAGTCGATAATGACGTATTGAAAGCAATAGTGGAAGGATTGATCTCAAACCACGTCTGAGTTAGCACAGCCTTCGGCGTAAGTGACAAAACTATATTGATTCTTTTGGGTCAAATCGGGAAGTGAAGAACCTCTAAAAGTGGGTATCGTATGAGCTTAATGACTGTCAGCTGCAAACACGCGTCCAAGTTTGCCTTACTTTGCCTACTATTTGCCTACTAAAATAGTAATCCTTTCTTAACTAAATAAAAATCTCTTCAGTTTGCATTCTGAACCCACTCACCCTTAAATTAATAAACTTCTCAAGAAGTTCCCTATGAAAACTCCGTACGGGAATCAATCATTTCTTTAGACAAGTCCAAATACCTTTCCTGTCCGTTATTGTTGTATTTTTTGACATCCTCTGCAAAGAATGTAATAATTATTTTAACATTTATAGGTTAAAGGCCACAGTTAAAATATGCGTTTAACTCAGATCCCGTCTCATCAAGATAATTACAGGATTTCAAGATTACGAGATTCAGAGGCAATACTCCCAGGGAAACTCACGAGCCCGCATTACTTGACCCACCTTAATTTTACTAACTATACTATACCGATACTATCATACAATTCTAAAACAACACTATTGGTTTGTTTGTTAGGTAAGCAGAGTTTTTGAGTTTCTATGGAAATGCAGCCTTTTACTTAATTTCCATTCGCAGTGAAGCGCGGCACGATGTTCAGTGAGATTCATTGGGCTAACTTGCGACATAGTCTTCCTACGATATAGAACTTATTGCGTTCGTAATCAGTTGTTGGTGACTTCAATACTCATATTTGTTGCTCTAACTGGAACGAACTGATCTGTTCTACAACGTTGCACTTGCGGTTGGCGCCTATTGATTATTCGATGATAATGAGTTAATACTGAACAGTATAGAATGCTCGATTGACCAATATTATAATTAATACGTATGAATACAACGCGCACGAAATTGCACAGTGATTCATGCTTTTATATAAAGATAACCTACTGTTATGTTTTTACTAAAAGATCCAAATCATACGGATCATTTGACTTTTATAGATAAATGTCAGCGCTTCTGCACGCACGTGTGGACGTATCAAAACTTCAATAAACAAAACAAATGTATATTTTTATTGTCCTTAGTTATTTGGTTTGCTTCTCGGATTCGCTCGCTTAGAACTTCCTTTCTTCCAGATGCTCCCTGATACTTGCAGAACCCTATTCAAAGCGCTTTTGAAGAGCCTCATGTCGTAACAAGTCAAAAAATCTCAGTACGGAATTAGTTCCACAATTTTCGGGTTCGCGGCATTGCATGCATTGTGTCTTGGAGACCGCACTGTACGTGGATGAACCGCCCTTCGATGACGAGATATGATGATAAAACGGTATCTATCATCGGTATCTGAGAGCCTCACCGTCTTTGAACAAATTCTAACAAAAGCATACTCAATTCGTTAACAAACCTGGTTCCAACAACGCCCTCTGAATCCCAGGGTGTTTTATAGACGGGTAATTGTAGTAGACATGCCGCAACACGAAACTGTCTGACATTGGTATATACTTTGCGCATATCTCTCCGCTTCCCGGGTCATACAGACCCTGCTTATAAAGCGTAATTTTAGCGCTTTCTGCAGTCCTAACGTGGATGAGAGAAGACCACTCCTCCATAGGAGGTTCTTCTGATGACGAGGATGTGACACTCTCGAAGAGGACTTCTACGGGAGTTTCTTTGGTAATAAAGCTTATACTTTCTTGTGAATGTCTTGAAGACATTTTTATAATATAATAGTTTATTTTTATTACTTATTAGAAAAGACTTTTAACTAAAATAAATATTTTATATTTTTACTTAAACTACAATCGTCTCATAACCCTCTTGAATTATTTATACATTTCATAGACATACTATTTTCACACTATTAAAATATTGTGAAAAGTATATATAATATTTGATATGGTTTGACATAACATGGTATGGATATAATAGGGGTTAAAGTATGAAATTGCCGTTTTATAGTAATAGATACTTTGAATTGACATAAAACCTTCACGGTGTGAGATTTTCGAGTGAAACTTTTTTCACATGATACCTATGAGGTTCTTGTTTTAAAAAATGTGCAACATTCGATTTTCGACTTTCAATTGTTTTTTTTTATTCGGCTTAGACGGGAAAGATGGATACTTCGAAAATCAGAGTAATCTTTGAATACGAGTTCCGACGCGGAACTAACGCGGCAGAAACGGCTCGCAATATCAATGCTGCGTTTGGAGAGGAGACTGCTAATGAACGAACCATGCGTTTTTGGTTTAAACGCTTTCGTAATGGAAACTTCGACTTGAAGAATGAACCACGTGGAAGACCGCCCACACAGGTGAATAATGCTGAATTGAAGGAAATGGTGGAAGCCGATCCGAGTCAAACTACCCAGGAATTAGCGGCATGGTTTAACGTTACCTTACCTACAATATTGACTCATTTGCATCAAATCAATAAGATAAAAAAATATGAAAAATGGGTGCCTCATGATTTGACTGATCTTCAGAAAGAAACGCGTGTTGAAACTTGCGTTGCCTTGTTGAATCGGTACAGAAATGAAGGAATATTGGATCTTTACGATAACCGAAAGCGAAAAATGCAATGACTGACCTCAGATCAAACGCCGCAACAGTGCCCTAAGGCAAAGCTTACCAATAAAAAGGTAATGGTAACTGTTTGGTGGTCTATTCATGGTGTTATTCACTATAGCTTTCTCAGGTCTGGTCAAGCAATAACAGCAGATGTTTACTGTGCCGAACTTCGAACAATAATGGCGAAACTAGCAGTGAAACAGCCCCGACTCGTGAATCGATCTTCACCATTATTGCTCCATGATAACGCAAGACCTCACACTGCACGAGAAACCGTTGTAACTCTACAGGAGCTGCAGTTAGAAACCATACGTCATCCTCCGTACTCGCCAGACCTTGCTCCAACGGACTACCATTTTTTTCGTGATTTGGACAATTTTCTACGTGGTAAAACATCTTCTTCCCAAGAGGCAGTACAAAATGCTTTCACACAGTTTGTCGAATCTACATCCCTAGAGTTCTATCGCAAAGGCATAAATGAACTTCCGATTAATTGGCAACAATGTATAGATAATGAGGGTGAATATTTTGATTAAATAAATACGTTACATTTTAGAAAAAAACGAGTTTTAATTTTTAAGTACAAATCGGCAATTTCATACTTTAACCCCTAATATTCAATATTGTGAGTACAAGCTACAGAGAAAATGGTTGAACACAAAATTGCAAATGTCACCTTTTGATCCTAACCTCGTCATATCGACGAGTTGCGTTATACATTTAGGATCATAGACGTAGCATAAATATTAGATCTGTGTTTAGGATCCCAGCTCGTGACAGCTATAATATAGTTTCCTTTCATAGACTTACAAAATATTAGATCTGTGGTTGCCCTATGTAAGTATTCTTTGGTCACGCATAGCTTTGGTTTCTTTCTTTATTTCATTGAGTTATTATTAACATCAAGTAGTTAACATACTTAATAACAGTATATTAATCAACGAAATGAAGAAAAAAATAAAGGCTCATTTAATAATCCAAATTAAATGAGCGAAGGATCGCGTCTTGGAGGAAATCTAACACCTAATAACTTATTTCTTCTAAATCCATTTCTCTGCTAGAGTTTTAGTCGCAAGTGTGATTATAACCGTAACCAGCCCTTTCTTCATCCACTACTGGACATGAGTCTTCTCATTGTCTTGTGCGATGTACCTACTAAATACATCCCTCAGGGTGATTATATTCCGTGTTTTTATTGCATCCGTCGTCTAAAACTTTAAAACTCCGCGCTGACAAGAAACTAGCCCATTTATGTTTCGATACCGGTATTTAACAATTCCATTTGCACTATTATAACCACTCTCATAGAAAAAACAGTGTCGTCTTGCGTGCAAACTAATGCTAGTCGAGAGTTATCTCTCTAAACAAAGAATGATTTCGGGCGGCAATAGTTGAGAGCAAAAAGCGACATGCGGCGCAATATCGGCGCGGGTAAACATTTGCTAGCCGTGTCTGTACACTGTTCAAATTCTGGGATGAATTTTCACAGCAGCAGCTGCCTAACTCTAAATTGGATTGTTGCAGTCTTAATCTTTGAGAGCTATTAATAGCTATTAATCTTAAGATTTACTTGAAACAAAACGAAGATGAGTGGCACTGATTTTTCTCTACAAGTAATCTCCTCGATAGTATACCAATTGTAAACGTTCAATGTCAGCCTGTTATGGAAATGGACGACAGAGTGCATCTTGTAATTTCTACCTTAAAATTATGGGGGCCAAAGAAGATAGTCAAAGTCAGTATTAAAGGTGTATTTACGAGTATGTAGTCCAAACAATCCAACTGCTTTTGAAACCGTACACACGTACACAGAGTAAAGCACCCCGGGGGATTTCACGGACCCAGCCGGGATTGGTGGTTATTATTATTACACATACACCACATTTATGTAAAATTTATGATAATGTATATGCGAGTTATATATCCATGGGAAACCTTCGCTGGTCCAAAACAATAAAACGGCGCGAACAGATAATGTAAAGATTTGCTGTGACAATAGATTAATATCAGCCTATAACATACATAGGCCTCCCCTAAAAGGGTCTCTGGCTTGATGGCCCGAAACCCTATAATCATATCACGAACTGAGCGTGTACACCAATGCACAATGGACCTGCCCTGTGCACATTACTAGATACTCCAAAAAATTTTTCATTCTGGGGCATGCGGATTTTCTCACAATGTTTTCTTTTACCGAGTTACATGCCTTTGGAAATTCATTGATAATTAAGTAACGAACTATGTTCTATTCATATTAAAAAAAAGGTGACGTCATCCGTCCAATGTAGCATTAATTGGACAAGTGAGTAACGCTTTCTCTCGTAACTGCTCGATAAGTAAAATCACATGACTGATAGTGAAGACATCACTCTTTTTCTCAACTTCACAGAAATCACAAAACTCTACAACTGAATAAATATGATGTGCTTCGGCTTTAAAAATCTTTTTACCAGTTCCATTCAATGTGAAACACAAGGCAAAATGTGATCCATTTTCATGATGGCTTATCCATTTCCTCGTTCCTTTACGAGTTGTAAAATACGGATAAATAATGAAGTATCGCTAGACACCTATCACGGTAATGAATATTTACCAACTTTTTATGATCAACGATAGCTGTTTTTATTAAGTTCTTCGCGTCATGGAGGCAGTAAATTTTTATTGGAATTCTGATGGGATTTTTGATCGAATAAGTAAATAGAATTTGTTCTTTTTTTGTCTAATGTTTTTTATAGAAAGAAGGTGCCAAAGCAGACAGTAAGTGAATACTATCGCCCATTACGCCATTAGTCTAGACCAGCTATACTCTAAGTGTGTTCCGCGGAACCCTAGGGTTCCGTGATACCTCTGTCGGGGTTCCGCAAGAATTTAGAAATAAAAAAATCAAAACACCTCTCTCTGGTCGCTCCGCGGCTGTGCGGACTCCGCGGCCGCGCGGAGACAAAACGCTATGAATGTTATTTATTTATTTATTTGTATTTGTATAAGCTTGTGTTACATTAGCTGGTACAATATCTCATAAGTTTGGTCTCAACAATTTTATACTTGTACAACGCGTTCGCTCTAAGTTTGCCGGTCTGTGGAATGCGCGTACCCTCCCCCACGTGACAACAAAACTTATAATGTGTCATAGTTTTACCCAAATATCTAACGTACACAATTTTTATTGTTACAATTAAATGAAAAATTTCGAACGTCATACACTCATACCTATCGCCAGCGGCAAACTTAAAACGAGCGGGTAGTATACTTGTAAGCGCTCAGTCTCTTTGATAAAAGCCGCCTCTGAATTAGACGCTATAGTTGTCAACTAGCGACTTTCGTCTCTAACTTCAAAGGATAAAGTCGATATTGTTTACAACGCTATTTTTAAATTTCTGTTTTTATTTTTGCTTTTTGTTTATCAAAGGTGCCGACTCGAGTATTTTCGAGAATATTTGAGATCGAGTCTAGGACTAAGTATAAAAGCGGCGATCGCGCGTTGGCGTCGTCAGTTGATGATTAGCGTTCGGAGCGATAAGTTACTACCTACTTACAAGCTCGCTAGCGAGAAACTAGTGTTCATTGTTTTACTGCCTGCTGTATTCTGTTGTCTCAGTTTTATACATTTCTTCCCTGTAGGTTCTAAATTTAGTCTCTTATACGCAGTAACGATTGTGCATTATTTAAACCCCACTATCCTGACTTGTAACATTATAAATAAAGAAGAATGGAACGTTGGCTTAAAGGTGTTAAACGTGTTCCAACAACATCTTCTAATGACGCTGAATGTTCAAAAGCAATGCGCGCGGAGAATTTAGCAATCACCGATCCAGAAGATGATGCCACGAGTGCCACGACGTCAAGCTCGACGGTTTCAAAGACGAAAAAAAGGAAGTATGATGAATCTTATATCAGTTTCGGATTTGTTGATTCCAACGGCTCACCTCTCTGCATGCTCTGTAGTAAACTGCTTCCTAATAGTTCCATGGCACCTGCCAAATTGCGTCGACATTTAGAAACCGTACACCCCGAGACTAAAGACAAGAATAAAGAATTTTTTGTTCGCAAAAAAGATCAGTTATTAGAAAGTCAAAAAAATATGATGCATGTAACACAAACTACCAACGAAAAGGCCACGGAGGCATCATACTTAGTTAGCTATCGCATTGCACAAGCAGGTGAAGCGCACACTATCGCTGAGAAATTAATAAAACCATGTGTATTAGACATAACAAAATGTATGCTTGATGAAAAATCTGCAAAGCATCTTTCTACTGTTCCGCTATCAAACGATACTGTTTCACGACGAATCCATGATCTGGCAAGCTACGTCAAACAAGAACTAGTTACACGTCTACAAAATACACGATTCGCTTTGCAAATGGACGAGTCGACTGATGTCGCTGGTTTGGCTATCCTGCTGGTTATTGTGAGATATCCATATAAAAGTTCTTTTGAAGAAGACATGCTTATGTGTTCATCGCTGCTTACAAACACTACCGGGGAAGAAATTTTTAATAAAATAAATATATTTTTTGAAGAACATAATCTCAGTTGGAACAATTGCATTGACATTTGTACAGATGGGGCCAAGGCGATGACAGGTAAAACAGCAGGAGCAGTGTCACGAATGAAAAATAAAGCGCCTAATTGTAGTTCCAGTCATTGTATTCTGCATAGACAAGCACTTGCGATGAAGCAAATGCCGTCTAATCTAAAATTAGTTATGGATGAAGCGGTAAAAATAATTAATTTTATCAAATCACGACCACTACAATCCCGATTGTTCTCATTATTGTGTGAAGATTATGGCAGCAAACATAAAACACTGCTGCTCCATACAGAAGTGCGATGGCTGTCTCGGGGAAAAACTTTAACAAGGCTATTTGAACTTAGAGCCGAGTTACAAATGTTTCTTTCAGCAGATACTTCTTTTAATTTGAAGGACCGTTTGTATGATAAAACTTGGTTGTTCCGATTGTCTTTTATGGCGGATATCTTTCAAAAACTTAACGAATTAAATTTATCGTTGCAAGGTAAACAGACAACAGTGTTTCAGGCCTATAATAAAATAACTGCTTTTAAAAGAAAATTAGATTTTTGGATCATTTGCATTGGTAAGAAAGAAATAGAAAGTTTTACGTTACTCAGTGAGTTTGTTAGCGAAAACGACTCAGAAATGTTTGAAGATAATGTGTTTGAAGAATTGGTCCAATATCTCAGTTCGATGCGCGCATCTTTTGAAAAGTATTTTCCCGAAGAACACAATACAAAAATTAAAGTGAACTCCTGGATTCATAATCCTTTTTTACCCAACTTGGAAAAGCCTGAAAACATGTCAAATGAGATATATGAATCTCTTTTAGAAATGTCATCAGACACAAGTATGGAGTCATTGTTCAAAACGACGCCTCTTAATGATTTTTGGTGCAGAATCCAAGATGAATATGCAATGCTTGGCCAAATGGCTCTGGATATTCTTCTCCCGTTCCCAACTACATATTTGTGCGAAACAGGATTCTCTACCTACGCAGCCACGAAAACAAAATATCGCAATAGACTGGACGCCGAAGCTGATATGAGACTCCAACTTTCTTCCATCAAACCTGATATCAAGCAATTGATGAAAAATAAAAAACAGTTTCATACCTCCCACTAGTTAGATTTTTTCTTTTTTAATGTTTTCTATTATTGTCCTTACCAAGTGGTGAAGTAAATAATAATTAGTAACTGATACATTGTACTTTTATTATGCTGATTAATATAGAATACACTTATAAAAATAATTGTTTTATTGTAGGGTTCCATCAAGTATTTTGCTTCCCAAAAGGGTTCCGTCATTTAAAAAGTTTGAGAACCACTGGTCTAGACCGACGAACGTTGGCATGTCCGCTGATACGCGCCCCCTGCCTTTGGAGATTTAGGAACCGATTCAAAAAAAGGATTGGAGGAGTTTTCGTAACCCCGGAGAGGACGAGATGAAGAATATACGGTATAAGGAGTTTTCTTAAAAGAATTGGAAGATGTTTCTTCACTCCAGAGAGGATGATATAAAGAAAGAATATGTGGATGACTAGGTACTCGTAAATTTTGAGATACAAAAAATATATTTAGGATACAACAGAAATTGTTATTATAACATCTCAAAATACTTTCCATTAGTCTATATACAGCGACTGATTCGTCTAAACTAATATTTAAAGCACTGGCGATACTCTTCTTTAGCGAGGTCCTCAACAGCTGCCATAAAAGCATTCTGAGCGTCCTCAGGGCAGTCGAAAAGAATGCCACGAAGTCCAAGCTTCGCTTTTGGAAAAAGCAAGCAGTCGCATGGAGCTATATCAGGGCTATAAGGAGGGTGGCTCAATTCTTGGACCTCTGTGGTCTTCAAAAACTCCTGCGTAAGTTTTGCTTTGTGAGATGATGTATTGTCATGATGCAAGGAAAGCTCTCTGAAATCTGTTTTAAGACGTTTTTGATTTAACTCACCGAATACAGTTAGTAAACACACTTCACTGTACCATTGGGCATTAACAGTTTTTTGAGCGACTAAACAAATTGTCGCTAAATGCCCACCCGCAGAGAAGAATGTTGCTATTGTACCATTTTTTCCCACACTACGCCCACGTTTGACCTTCCTAGGAGGTTCTTCGTCTGGAAACACCCAAACCATTGTTTGCCGCTTAGTTAGTGGGTCGTATCGAAGATTCGACTCTCGTCTCCAGTACTAATATTAAACATATTGCGCCCCTCTCCATTTTCTAGGTAGTTTTTGGGTCTTCGTGTAACATTTTCTTTACCGCCTCGATGTTTTCATTCATTTCAGAAGTCGCAGGACGGCCACTTCTCTCATCATCTTTCAAGGAAAATTTTCCTTGTTTAAATATTAAAAACTAATTTAAATTTATATTCTTATTTAAAGCACGCGAAATGCAATAAAACAGTGAATACAACATTTTTATTTTTTTCGTTTAAACTAAATATCTTTCGCAATTCGAATTTCAAATAAATAGTGCTTTAAAAACTGTACAGCTCAAATGAGTTCTCTTTCTGAAATTTGAGTATCTCAAAATTTACTTAGTCACCCTATCTTATACGATATAAGGAGTTTTTCTTATTCCATGTAAAGCAGAGATCAGATAACAAACATTCGCAACTCTTTTTCAAATTCCGTAGATAAGAGGATTGTAAATAGCACAGACGAAAGTCGCTACTCAAACTTCAATATTTTTTGGAAAAAAATTGTCTCATCAATTGCATTTCTTCTTCTTACACTATTATATTTCGCGATGTTTTCCTACTGAAAAGTCCATGTATTTTAATCGAATACGCTGCGATAAAATTGAAATGAAAAAAATGATTCTAAATTTAAGCCAACCAGGTTAACACTTACAACATCTAAAGTCTTCGCTATCTTGAATACTAAATACATATTAAAATTAAATTTAGTCACATTGAGCAGGTATGCCGAAATTGATATCTCCAAAACATTAAATTAAATCTTATTAATCCAAGAATAATTTGAAGTAATAATACAATTAAACGCAGGGAATACATTAGAATAGACATTAGTCTAGGCATTCTAGATTTGGATCACAAACGCAAAGTCGATCACAAACTACCTAGACCCCAAAACAAACATTTGTGTTTAAGCAGACCATCGATTTGATATTGCTCAGTTATTGGTGTCTTTGCCTGCAAAATATCTTGCATTTAAACATAGATAGATATACGCGTACTATTTTACTACGGTTTATTATTAAATCACAATGAGACAAACATTTACAGCTAGTTCACATTACGCGGTTCGAACTACGCGGTTGTTTGTTTTATTACTGGTATATTTAACTGTTCACACTTAACCGCGCGGCTCAAATCAACAGCGCGGGTCCCGCGTAAATCTATAGGTTCCAACCGAGTAATGTGAACTAGCCGTTAAGTAAAATCAGATGTTTGTTTGCATTTGGATACTTCAGACCAGGATTTAACACTGAGACGTTTAAAAAGAAAAGATAATGATATCTTTATCACGTGTTTAGATATCGTTTCAGCAGACATCTCACTGTATTCAGGAATGAAGCTCGCTAGAATCTGTTAACGGCACGATAATGGTTTTTTTATGATTTTTTGCCTCCATCATCTCCGCCCGAGGTGCTTTGTTTCTCGTCGAGTGATTTATACACACTTTGGGGGATGTATGAGGTGTTTATGCCACAAGACGTGGTATCTATTTCAATGGATGTTCTGAGAGTATGAAGAAATAATACAGTGTTTTCTATAAGTATTGTTTTTTTTATAGAACTCACAAAATCGCTCTAATCTCGTCTCTCTGATAACAAAACGCGTACATAACAACATGGAGAAAAATGGAAGTGGAAAGTACACGCTAAATCTCACAGCCGCTGCGCGCACTCCACTGTCCACGTTACCCCTTTCTCACAAAAGACTACCGTGAAATGTACTGCATTTTCCACTTTATTCTATTTCCCCAATGCACACGTACATGTATCGGTGAGTGAGATACGCTCATTCCCATTCCATCCTATCCCTCCCCGTTTACCCAACTTATCCTCCAAATCCTATCCTTTAAATTTACAAAGGTAGGCAGTATTTCCGGGGGCGTACCAACGCCTGTCATTTTGGACATTCGCTTGTCATGTTGGATTGTATCGTACGTGTATGTCGCGGGATGACAGTACATATCTACTTACCACGAGATGGACTGTCCGCTCGTCTGCCGCTCTCTTCATATAAAAAAAAGCCTACTTATTATTTTACTCAATACTTCGGTTGGGTTTACACATCAGCTTGTGGTTGGTAAACAACAAACAAGAATCGATTATTGGATTAATCAATAATTACCAAAATCGTATACAATATTATCGCTCAAATCGTTGGAGAAACTTTCCTTGTGTAAATAAACCAAATTCAGATGCAGTTTATACAGACAATTATTCCCGATTTTATGACAAACTGCAGACATAAATAACCACAGTTGTTAATTACGTCAATAAATCAGCATGCATGCAAGCAGTAGCTCTGCCAGTTCCCACAAAAAAGGTCTGCATAATTTTATAATTTCCATTGACTAACAATTTTGTCGTCGTCGAATGAATATTTCACAAATAAACATTGGGCGAAAACAAACATCGTTCGTTCGACGTCGAAATCAATTACATAAACTCCGAAAAATCGTTGTATTTCGGGCGCATTTGGTAAAAACGGAATGCTTAAATAAAAGACGAATTTCGAAAGAGTACAAACAGGTAAATATTGCTTTTACGTGACAAAACTGGTTCAGTTTCGTTTTTAAATCAAGAAAATATTTACTAAATAATTTTTGATGTATTTTCTATATTAATTAAATATATATTTATTAAATTTCCTTCGAAAAATTTAATATTAATTTTATATAAATGTTTTATCACAAAATATTTAAACATGCTGTATACACAACTTATTGGTCAATAGAATGAATTTCAATATAGTGTCATAAGCTTTGTTATTTATTTTCTAGAGTCTGTATTGTGTACAATATTTTTTTTTTATAGAAAAAAGGAGGCGGACCAGCATACAGTTCACTTGATGGTAAGTGGATACTGTCGTCCATATAAGCGATACATGCCAACATCAGTCCAGAATGACAAACGCTGGCACCTTTGCAGATTTTAAGGAATGGATTGGGAGAAAGAGTTGGGAAAATAGGGAGGGATAGGATAGGATGGGATGAGAATGGGCTCGGGCATATTTTACGCACAATAAAGTAGGAAATGCAGTACATTTCAAGGCAGCCTTCTGTGAGAGAGGGGTTACGTGGCCAGTCGAGTGCGCCCAGCGGCTGTGGGAATGCAGGGTGCACTCTCCCCCTACAAAAATAAAAACCTTGACTTTGCTCACTGGGTAAATGCATGCATTATTACTGTTGCTTTATCACTGGAAAAATATTATTAGAATGATTCGTATGTGTCAATCAATATAAACCGTTTGTATATTATGTAAGTTTTTAAATGTAAATGTATCGTGACATCACACACTACTCGGTCAACATCCAACTTTGAAAGCCAACTTTGTCATTTTCAAATATAGGTAGGTACCTTTAAAAATTTTAAAGGTTTAAATTTATCGTTTAAGTTTAAATTTTAAATTTCAAATATAAACCTTTAAAAAATTCACGAGCCCCTTTGTAATTTTTCAATCGGTTTAGGTAAGAAATAAAAAAATGGTGAACTTCTCCATTAGCCCGTAGGTCTTCTCACACACCCTGACGAGGGTGGAGGTTACTGTTCGGGACTGAGACCCCTTCAATGGCGTCTCCTATGTCTGTCAACACGGACTGGTCACTAGGTTGGCCCTCTAGGCCGTAAAGCTGTCTGTGGATAACTTGATGCCGCCTTCACGGTGAGCGATTAGCGTAGGCGGCAACAGTGAAGCTTCCCGTGTGTTCATTAGGCATCCCGCACGCACCTTATGTGGTACGCCTTATCGGTCAGAAATATAATTTCCCGGTTCTCGCGGTACGGTTGGCTACTCTGTGTGTAAGAGTACGTATACCTACAGTTAATGATTATACCTGCATATTGTAGAGATATTGCAGAGTTTATAGAGTTATTTATTTGTAGAGATATACACATTGCGTAAAGTTGCCGGCACTCAGCCGAACAAGAACTCCTGTTTGCTAACGACCGCCACTATTTCAAGTCGGGAGTCGAACTTCACTCACTCGTAAACAAAATAGCTACATTTCACATCCTAACAACAAGTTACCGACTTATTTACTTGCTACAGGTAATTACTTTTCAAGAGTCAACCTACACACATATAGGGGGATATATAACGCAAGCAGTCCGTCGCAGCGTGCCCTAAGTTGGCACTAAGCACCTACTTCTCGTGCTGCTCATTCAGTTTGCTACGACCCGTGTTATAACAGAACACAAATATTCCTAATTGAGCTATAATCTATTGTAAAAATTCGTCAAAAATGATGAACCGTACGAGTATCAAGTGAAATGTTACGTTTCTTGGGTGAGTGGTTTCCTCATGATTGACTCATGACTCATGTTGCGACACGCTTTTTCTTATCTATAAGTTCACGTACTTGCGATATATATCTATGTCAAGCTTTTGAAGTTATTACAATTGTGAAAGAAAATGTCTTATATATTGAGATTTGCTTCGTTAGTATCTCAAATTACTCCATAATCCGAAAGCTATATCTATGGATGTTAACATACAAGTATGAGTACACCGGTTTCCTGGTATCTGTAAGTCGCCACGCCGCGCCGGTGCTTTATTAGTACATTATTTAGTAGAGCTTGTTTAATATTAGAAAAAATCGCTGTTTTGTTGACACTATCGACCCCTAGGAATTTACTGGGGGGTTTCTTGCCTTAATTTACCTCGCGGTGTAGATCGGTGGATACATATGACACAGATTTTTTTTAAATCTAGAATGTTTCTTTTTAAATCCGTACTCAAACGAATGAGGGTCGAGAATATCAATTTTCCAAGTGACCGCGGCTTCACTTGGAAAATTGATATTCTCGACTCTCATTCGACTGAAAAGCCAGTAAGATATAAAACGAACTATTTTAGTAACAAGTAAATAAAGTAGTAATAACTTTAGTCTGTTTATCGTTAAAATAAACACGTCTATACTGCCTGGTATGAGCCACAATAACGTACTAAAACGTTTTATTGCCAAGTTCAGGCGAATTAAATCCACAACAACAGTTTACTGTGGAAACACCATTGTATACTTTCATTTATGTAGTGTTGTGTCGGATTACGATGTAATTGTTATAAAAAAAAATGAAAATACATATATTTATTAATTTTATATTGAATGCGACGTTTCAAGATTTCAACTGATGCCATTTTAAATTCCATCCCATCCTATCACCTCCTATCGCATCGAATGGACAGTGTAATGAAATAAAAGAAAGTTCTTATTTCATTATAATCTTAACTTCCTCTATACTCATACTTATATGCTCTCTCGTTATACTTCTTATCTCTCCCATTTTACCCACCCTTTTTCCAAATCCATTCCTAAATATCCAAAGGTAGGGAACGTATCTGAGGGCATGACGACATTTATTATTCTGAGCTGATATAAGTTCATGGACCATCAGGCGGACTGACTGCTCATTTGATATCTCTTCTAAAAAATACTAAAGAATATAATATTCAGAAAATGAATAGAGAATAAGGAAACTACTAGGTCGAAAATTTTCCTTGTCCCATTACCCATCCTATTTTCCTTGGCGGATTGGGATAGTATAAGAAGTAGAGTATGCAAAAAAAACTGTTGCTTCTGCAACGTGGGATGCCCTCCAGCCAGACAAACCGACGACTTGAAGAATTTTGTCAGTGGTGGATGGATGAGACAAGCCAAAGATCGTGTGGTGGCGAGCATAAGAAGAGGCCTATACCTATGCCAGCCTCTGGCAGTGGCGAGGCATTGCATTATTGCTTCCCATCAAACTGTTACGAGCCTGGCCGGACTGTTACTAGTAGCTCATCTCACACCTTATTTCTTATAATACAATAAAAAGTTTTACTCTGTATACGCAATTATTATTCATCAAATCAAATTCAAAAGCTTTTCTTGTCCCCACCAATAAAAACATCGTAGGGTGGGCAAAAAGAATTAATCCCTTGATGACAGTGGCTGATTAAGAGTTTCGGAGGCCCTAAGCATAGAGGCCGTGTAGGCCCTCTGTTGCTTGGATTTGGAAGGTAGAAATTAGAAAATAAAACAAAGTTCATCAAAATGTATATTCGAAATTTATATTGGAGAACCGGGGCCCTAAGCACGTGCTTATAATCCGCCACTGCTTGACGAACATTAAATTCTGTAAACTTTCAACGAATCAAAATTTCTCTTAAAACGAGTTTACTCTGATGAGGTTGGAAAAATAAACCTGAAACAAACCCAACACTAACATTTTACTTTGTACAGCTAAGTTTCAATGGCGAACCACATTATTGGCTAGACGATTTTATGTTTAGAATTTACCGTAGGTATTTAAGTATTGTATGAACTTATAGGTACTGAGTGCAAAGTGCATTTGGATTCAAAGTTTGTACTTTGTAGTACTTTGAAGAGTATGTACAGCTACAGTGCTGTTAACGAAATGTGGCGCAGGAAAAGCATTTAAACACCATTTTAAATCAAATAACAAAGTATTTTTTTACAATGGCTCAAAATATGGCAGTTAACGTGTTAACCCTCTTTCAGGACAAAATGAATTTGATATTTTACAATTTCTACAATTATCAATTTTATTACTTCATTTTCTGTTATACTATTCCGTGGTGTATCTCTTTCTATATAGATATTTATAAAATGCAACGTCTGTCTGTCCTTCTGTCTGTGGGTATGTTCGATTTTAACTTGGGTTCTAAAGTTTTAGTATACAAGACATAAGTGCATGTTACACCCGAACGGAGCAGCGAGCAAACGGCTAGTATCTAAACATTTTCAACAATGTCAACATTCATATAAGCCTTGCATTTTTTTACAAACCAGTACAGTCAACAGTATTAGGTTCTGTTAAATAATTTAGTACCTATTTCAATTGCCATGCAGTTTAATTAATGTTTTATTTAAATAGGGGTGTGGGTTAAATGTGGGTAATAAGAAAGGGTTAAATGGGACGAGAGTCCGTGGCCATTTGAATCAGAGTTGCACTAGCCGTCTAAGCGAGCGGTACTTAATTGTGTATCAATTAATAGTTGTGTAATTTAGTGCAGTAAAATATAATAATTGTATTTATAAGTAAGTAGTAATTATTAGTTAATACTTAGTAGTTTCTATAAGTATATACTTACTTATTTAGTAATAAAACTTCAGGGAACATCAATGGGATTCTAGCATATGCTCCCTGAAGTTTTATTACTAAATATACGGAAAAAATAAGAAAAACGAATTATCAAATTATTGAATGATACCTACGCTACGAATTCAACTGTCAATTCAAAAATATTGTCATGTAAATAATTCTGAATATTTCGTTCTGAGACGATTAACGCTCAAACTATACCTAATACTGCTTGCTATATTATGTGAAAACAATAGCAAGTTTTGTGTGATGTATGTAATAAACTTTTGAAGTTTCTACCGATTACGGTGGAAGAACGTAATAATCAATCGATAAATTTAATTCATACGTAAGTGTGAGTAGTTTTGTGTTTCTCAATCGGTAATATATACGTACATACCTACAGATAATCGTAAGAATTACATACTTTTTCTTTTCATATACCTGTCTGTCAGTGATGCAATTAGCACATTCTGCCAGTGTCAAGTTTTCTGGGTCGGTAAAACGTATACCACTGTCAATGTCCAGTTCCATCGAAGTAAATCAAGAGTTGGTCAGTAAAGTGATAATAAATTTATTGAAGACAGGAGAGGACTCCTTGGAGGCAGTCCTATGCTTTTATTGATTATCACAAACATTACTCACTAAGAACACTTTGTAGTTTAATAAACTATCCCTATTAAATCACAAAACGTATATATAATACACAATCTTTATAATAATCAAACAAAAACTCAACTTCACTTCTCGAGTTCCCGCCAAAAAGTCTAGAATTACATACTTCAAACAAACATCGACCTCCAAAAATACATTTTATTACCATTTGAATTTAGAACATTTTACAGCCAGCTACTTTTATTTTAGTGTGGAGTTGTATCACACGTTCACGACTCTAATAATGGTTACCGCCGACCGTTACGGTCCCTGGGCGCCGTTTCTGAACGCAATGAATGTTTCCCGCTCAAACTAAGCATTGTTTCGCAACTCTTGTGTAAGTCTTGAACGACCTCAGACTGATTTACTCGTGGTGAATTTACCTAGCTTACTTTTTAGTTTCGCGAGCAAAATCAGAACGTTTGTGGACTGAAAACTCTACAAACTTTTCGGAAGACAATCCGTTAAGAAAGTCCGATTTCAGTTAGTTACCTACCATATCGACGGGTTATGAAGAACTTGTTTAAGAACACAGAAACATATGCGAATATTGGAGCATTTTTTATTGGCACACCCCCTGGCTGTGCTGTCCATCGACATGTACAACTGGACAAGTCCAAGCGGTATATCGTTGTATAACTTTTCGGTTGACGGGAGAGAGAGACAGCATATGGTTTACTATCTCTTTCGTTGTAGGCGATTGGCACTATACTAAGGGAGATAGAGATTGAACAAGCATTAATTCTATCTCTTGCACTTTTTCCACCGCTAGTGCATGTCCAGTTATATATGTCGATGGTGCTGCCTATCTTTAGAGAAAGGTTTGAGAAAATAGATAGGATAATATGTCACGTATACATTAATTGATTGCATTGATCACGTCTTTTAGCTAGTCACTGTAGTAGTGACATTGACAATTGACATGTAGTGAAATCTTTTACAAACAAAAATACTTTATTATATCATATGTTAATGATTGTGTTATATTCAAAATTATGTTAATTGACAAATGTTTTTATGTCGTCACAGATTTTTTTAATGGAAATTGACAATTTATATAATTCATTTTGATGTACCTAATTCACATTGAGATAATTCATATTATTGTAACATAATTCACATTGTCATTCACATTTGACTATTTTAATAATTAATGATATAATAAAAATTGATGTATAATTTTATGTAATAATGATATATAATTATGTAATAATTGATGTACCTATTGTATAATTCAGAAGTTCCGACTGTGAAGAAAAGAAATAGAGACACGTCTTTAAGAGCGTCCAACAAATTTGTCGAGAATCTATTAAACCATGTGGTATCGTTTTACGACAGCCACAGGAAGAGATGCAATGATGCTGTTCAAAAGTCGACCAACACCACACTGCCAAAACATAAATGTTTACCTTTATTGGCTAATTTAATTTATTGGCTAACGACAAAAAAGGTAGATAAATGCGTTTAAGACCCGTTTAATACGAGGCGTGTTTTTTAAGTAAGTACCGTTTTGCCACACCGCGGCGGCAGCGCTGCGATCGGCGTTCTGCGCATGCGCACTGGGTACCTACATCTGTTGTCTACGCACTGATGCCATTACAATCTGATTCTTCCTTGTTTACGTTGTGTACTGAGTGTTTAAGATGCCTCCGATAATCGTGAGTCCCGCCGACTGTAAAGTACGGGCTGTTATAAGATTTCTTAGTGCTAAAGGCCTAAAAGCGATCGATATTCATCGTGAGATCTGTGCAGTTTACGAAGAAAACATTATGAGTGATGGAATGGTAAGAAAGTGGGTGAGAGCATTTAAAGATGGCCGCACAAATGTGCATGATGAACAACGGAGTGGGCGTCCTTCGGTCGTTAATGAAAGTTTGGTGCAGGAAGATCTCATCACATATTTTCGATGGGAAACTCTAGATCATCCTCCGTACAGCCCCGATCTGGCGCCCAGTGACTACCATCTGTTCCTGCACTTGAAGAAACACCTGGGCGGTCAGCGTCTTCAAGACGATGACGAAGTCAAAACAGTTGTGATGCAGTGGTTAACAAGTCAGGCGGCAGACTTCTATGAGGAGGGTATTCAAAAACTGGTACAACGTTATGACAAGTGCCTCAAAATTGACGGAAATTATGTAGAAAAGTAGATTAAGGTACAGGCTTTCATGTAAAAATAAAATTATTGTGATATCTTAGCAAGTCTTTTTTTAATTTCAAAACGGTACTTACTTAAAAAACACGCCTCGTAGATAAACATGTGTGGAAAACAAAAGTCTTAAAACTTACACAGTTAATTTGAATGCTATATGAAAATATTTTTTCTTTGTTACATTATACAGTATCTAACCCGCTTATACCTAAGTGGCTACCGGGGTCATGTTGTTTTCTTACAATGTTAAGTAGGTACTTTCGTATCGAATGTTTAAACTTTGTACTCATTACAACAACAAAGTTTAAATAAAGATGCATTCATATACCGCAGGCTCTCGTGGAATCTCGTTTCTTCAGCAGATAACTGGAACTTTTTTAATTTAAATTTGTGTCCGTGTAGACAATGCAATGGTACATTGTTGAACAATATGCTTTTAGCTGAGAACTTTTGTGACAACTATGTAGGATTAATACGAGTATATCTACATTTAGTAAAGAGAAGAAAAATTCTCTATATTTAATTAAGAATTAACCTTCGAACACTCATACCTTTATTTTGCTTTAGGGTATAAATCAATAGAATTAAAAAAATTTAGTGACTTGTATTTTGTGAGCGGCTGTGATCAATAATAAATCACAACAACAACATTTCTCTAAGAATATTGCCCATCCTCGCGACTGTTTGGCCGCCAAAAAGAGGCGGGATCTAAAAGTTGCCAACACTTGTTTAATGGAATTTTACTTCATGTAACTTGGTCATTTCTATTTGTCCATCTCTACTTTTAACCTAACGGATCCCTCGTGTGAAATGGCCAAGCCACAAGAAGTTAAATTCCATTAACAAAGTTTTGGCGACTTTTAGATCACACCTCTTTTTGTCGGCCAAATAGTATTCTCGAGGATTGACTACATTTTTATAAATATGTATATTTATGTTAGAATTTCACTTCTTTTTGTGGATGAATTTTTAACCGGTAGCTAATTTAAATTGTAGATTTTCACTGCATAAGTGTGGAGCCACTTTTAACGTTACCATAGTGACATAATGAATGTCATAATAACCTCATAAAAGTTTATTTATTTGACTTATTATTAGTTGCTATGGAGATACATTGATTATGGCTAGAGAAGAGTGTTTTTGTGGATTCCATCGTGTTGCTGGTTGATTCATATGGAGCGGTATGGACTGTTAAGTAGATGACCGGCGTTAGAGTCTCTTCTTAGTAACGTTTTTGTTTCACTTTTTTTTTTTCTCTTTTTCTAACGTTTGCTTTGCCGTTTGAATGACAATACTCACAATATTTAATATATTCCGAAATTACTATAATTAATCGAGTTTATCGTGTTAGTAACCTCCCTTCTCACTTTGGAGGTGACCAGGGTGGAAAATTTTAAGTTTTTTCCCTTACGTTTTACTTCAACCTGTATCACCATGCCAAATTTCAGCTTCCTAGCACCTCTGGAAATACTTTGGATTTTTGATGATCTGTTTGTGAGTGAGAGTCAAAATTGTGTTTTTTTGAGTTAGTACCTATATCTTAAAAATTAGAGTCGTAGAAACTTGAAAGTTGGCAATTTAATTTAGTTCTTAAGCTTCTCATTGGGGTATTATTTTGAGCCGTCTATGATTCTCCAGTGTAATAATACGAGGGGATTAAAAGTACGCTGAATTACTTCGATAAAACGGTGCAGTGTTCGATAGTGTGGCGAATTTCGGCATGGACACTACCGTGCTGACTCATTAATTATATCATGGTGGTGTAAAAATCAATAACATCGTATTTTATAAATTTTGTGTTATAATATAAGTAAATCATATAAATAAAACAATAGCGATGATAGCCCAGTGGTGTCTGTTACGGATTAACATTCGTGAGATCGTGAGATCAACCTCAGCCTGTACCATTGAGTTTGTAGATAGGTTTTTATTTTCATTACCACTTTTTTTACTTTCATTAGCTCGGTGGTACCTAAAGGCGACCCGCATTTAAAAAACGCCTAAGAGTTAAAAGATAATGTCGTTCATGCTTAATATTCACTAATCCGCATTTGGTGATTATAACTCAAATCGCTTCGTGATTTTTATTTCTTCATAATGTCATTTGGTGCAATTATCACATTTTGCCAGTGTCAAGTTTTCTTCGTAATTACTTCAATTTTCACCTAACTGGCTTCTATTGTTCTTAATAAAAAAATCAAAGTATAAAACATATCTTGTCAATGTCCAGTCTCATTGAACCGAGTCAGGAGTCGCTCAGTAAAGCGACAGTTGGTTTATTAGGACAGAAGAGGACTCTGGAAACATACGTTAATCGCAGCCTCAAGTCAGTTTTATTTGATTGTCTCAAACACCACACACCATAAACACTCTGAAGTTTAATAATCTTTCACTATTATACAACAAAACGCCTAATACATATTTTTTACAATAATCAAACAAAAACACTACTTCATTTCTCAATTTTCCGCCAAATACTTTTGCTCATAATTCCTATTCTTTTGGCTTTGTCATAGATAGGTAGTAAATAGCCTTTAATCGTTTCGACTCTAAAGGAAGTTCCTGATAATTTAATTGCAGTATTTTTAATTTAAGTACCTATTTTATATGTGATTTCATTGATGTGATTACAGTGTGATATAAAAAGAGTTGACAAAAATGAGGGCGCTACCATCGTTCAGATGCCAACACGAATACGCCGTTTTGTACTAACCAATTTTAATACTGATATATATTTTAGTACTAGTTGTTTTTTAAGAGTTCAAGGGGTAAACTTTAGTTTGTTGCTATAATACAATGTGATTTGTTATATATGGAAGATGCATAAAAATATATTATTCCGATTGCCCCAAGTAATAATGAAAAGATATCAAATCGTCAATTTTTAGCCTACAAGTGTTTTATTGGAATAAAAGAAACCTGTAAAAGAAATAATTATAATTTAATATAAAATTAATCTGATAATAGGTCAAAATTTATATACTGGACCCCAGAAATGCTTTCTTCAATTGACTTAGGCACACTGCTTAGCTGTGGGGTACTTGGTTGTGCTGTTAAATCAGCTTCATCGTCTTCAAATTCCGATTCCGGCTCTGACATTTTTTAATTTGTATCAAGAATGGATATAATAAATAATAATCGTCTAAATAAATAATAATAGTAATTTTGTATTTCTTCAGGTAAGTTTCTGTTCTCCATGATAACCTATAAATAATTATCCCTTTTGGCTGCTATATTTGGTCTCTCCAAAAGAACTTGTCTATTTGAACGGCATGAGTAATATTTAAAACCAAATTCTTAAATTCTCTCGACTTTCATCATAGGCAATATCTTCTTTTAATACTGCTAATAATTAACAGCGTCACCTCTTCTTTTTGAATAGCATAAAAAAGTGAACTTTCTGCCGGATTGCACAAATATCAATATCGGCCAAGTCTTTCCTAGAACGACTTTTCCGGTGTTTAGCAGGCTTATCAAACTTTCCTTTATTTCTCTTTCCTTCCAAAAGAATTCTTCGAAACGGTACATTCAGATGTACCTAGGACAAAATATAAATGACCTCATAAGTATCAAAATCATGTTAATTAGCTATCATTTAACTGTGGTTGGGACAACCTCAAAATATTACTGATCTAGAAAATAATTTATATGCATTTTAAGTTTTTTTACGTAAAATAGTACGTAATAAAATCATTATGTAATAAAACATGTATTAAATACCTGACATATCCACTTCTACACGTCATCCAAACCCGTTAGTAGTTTGGCGGCTCGATATTAGACCTATACTATTTCACTAGCACCACCACGAATAGTTTTATTCATGACGAAATGACGAATAAATGAAATTGTAATATTACTCCATAACCAAGGAGAAATAGCTAAAACATCACAAAACGTGACTACGGGAACCAATGTTTACGTGAGTTTGACACTTTTCATATTTCCAGGGACACAAAAAATTTAGTAAGACAATAATAGTAATTAATTTCTACTCTTTTTGACGCACTATACCTACCTATTTATTAAGATTTCAATCTTTATATAAATCTAATATATTTTAACATCTGTAAATGATCTTTCTAGAAATTATAAATTCTGAACAATTGTGAACGAATGTGTCAAATTACAAATATGAATTGTCAAGTTCAAGATTTATTGTGAAATCTCCATTTCCATTCTACATAGTTTTTATCAAATAATAACTTAAAACTGAATTGTCTTATAAAATCCAACTATCAGCCGACGGTTTGAAGCATATTTTCATCAATTCTGACCTGGAAATAGGTTAGTATGGCGATGAATTATACGCTCACAGTTTACACTTTGAGATGACTGAACCATCTTCAGAATTTTTTTCATATATTTTTTACTAAAATGGCTGCAACTAAGAATGTTCTCTTGACGCCTGTTGGCGTCCGCGGTATGAAATCTCTCGATCGCCAGAAATTCTTGCGTAACCTACAGGTGCCAATTCTAAAACTGACAGAAGATAATTTGTTAGATATAAGACTAGTTTCTAAGCCCTATTGGCTAAAGGTTGACAATTTCAAACCCATGCAAAACTTACGTCCGTGTTGTAGTGACAAATTCACAAAGTGCATTTACCTTAATCCAGAGAAAATTAGTCAGTGGACAGATATTTCTGAAAATGATCGTCTAGTCCTCCAAAAGTACGATGTCAACGAGATTAACTTTGACACTAAAGAATTACAGCTTGGTTACGATAACTGGACGTCAAATGTAATATTTAAGGCAGTTTTACCGGAAGACTATGAAATGGTAACTGGCTTTTCCCAAATTGGTCATATCATTCACCTCAACCTGAAAGATCATTTTGTGGAGTATCGTTCACTCATTGGCCAAGTGTTTCTTGACAAAATCAAGTCATGTCGCACTGTAGTCAATAAGAGTGCGATAATCAGTGAAAGTTTCCGGAACTTTTCGATGGAAGTAATTGCTGGCGAGGAAGACTTGATTGTGACTGCTAAAGAAAATAATATCAGTTTCCAATTAGACTTCTCAAAAGTTTATTGGAACCCACGTCTTGGCAAGGAACATGAACGAATAGTAAAACTTTTAAAACTGCAGGATGTGTTATTTGATGTTTTCTGTGGTGTTGGACCCTTCGCTATACCAGCTGCAAAAAAGGGAGTCAGAGTCTTTGCTAATGATTTGAACCCTGAGTCGTACAAATGGCTGAACCATAACGCCAAACTCAACAAAATTGACATGACATTATTGAAGACATACAATGAAGATGGCAAAGACTTCATTTGTGGGACATTTAAAGATTTTCTAATAGAATATTGCAAAGGCAATGAAAAGTTGGTGATTGATGCTAAAATACATGTCACAATGAATCTACCAGCGATGGCATTTAATTTTCTTCAATATTTTAAAGGTTTGATTACTGATGAGGAACTCACCAAGAAACTCAATAACAATATAGTTGTGTACTTGTACTGCTTTGCCACTGGAAGCAACCCTAAAGAATGTGCTAAGGAAATGGTAAACAAAGCCTTTGGGATGGATATGTCGAGTAACATAGAAGATGTTTTTTATGTTCGGAATGTGGCTCCGAGAAAGGAAATGATGCGTGTTACAATTCTGTTGCCAAAAGAAGTTTTACTTTTTGCAAGCAAAAGTGATGATGTCACTGAACCACCACAGAAAAAGTTATGCATTGATAATGTAAGGGATTAAGTAACAAGTTGTGTGTGAAATCAAAGATACATTTTTTAAATATAATTATTTTTTTTACAGTTTACGCAGAACACATTCATAAGAATTCAATCTTGAACAAAATAACTATTATAGTAATGTTCAAATAATTTATCTACTTTTCTGTTGTAAAATTTCATTAAATACTGTTTATAATTCAATTATAAATTCTCTGTTAAATCTATGCCCGATCTATAGTTATTGTTGAGTTTAAGTAGTATAAAAACTTCTATTTTTATATGATTGTATGTACTATAAACTATAATATATTTGTGTAAATATAATTTACACAGACCATGTCATAATGTCAGAAATTATAATAAAACCTTTTATACATTACATATGTTTTATTTTTTATATAATAGAAGTCTCTATCCGTGGATGTCGTAAAAGGCGACTAAGGGATAATAAAACGGCTAGCACAAGCTCTGAGGAACAACACCACTAAAAGAGTGGGACTCTCCAACCCGCTTGACTAGTGTGGCATTTTATGGCTATACATCCCTCATGTACAAGACAATGTGCATGAGGAGGCCTGTGTCCAGCAGTGGATACTGCATGGGCGTAACCACGGTGGGGCAGGTTGGGGCGCTTGCCCCCACTGGCATAGGGAAGAATAAGTAACAGACTTTCTGCATTACACTGCCTATTTAAATTATAAGAAAATCTTTTGCTTTTCCCCACTCTGGATAAAATTGTTTGCTTTTACCCCACCCTGGTTAAAATCCTCACTACACCCTTGGCTGCTTGCATAGTAGAAGTGCCAATCTGGTTAAGAGCCCACATGATGGTAACTGTTGTCGATGCATCTGTAATGTCAGAGAAATTGCAGCCACTGCAATTATACAAATTATTTTTTACTTCAGCTATTTTTTTATATTATTATATTTATCTTTAATTTATTCATCTTACTACTCGCACGCATACACAACTAACACACACTACAACACCACACCACATCACACACATTACTCTCAATAGCTTAGGAACACCCCTCATACACACACATTCATATGATTCATTTATAAAATATTAGTCAAATGGCTTTAACATTTACTATTTATTCTAAAAATGATATACATATGTGATATATCCATACCAACAATAACATTCGTTTGTTATTGTTGGTATGGATATATTAACTTTGGTTTAGGATTTATGATTGATTGGTTACATTGGTTAAGATTTGGTTACGTCACCAAAGCATGTCACTGTTTCAAGATTCTGTTAAATTCCGTTCTATTTCAATTTGCAAAAAATAAAACAAAGTCAAGGACATTTCAACATTTAGCTTTAATATCCAGGGCAAATCACCCCACTATTTAATTTAAGGCCGTCAGTTACCTCGGACCCTCATGTACAAATAGAAACGTTCTAACATCTGATTTTGTTTGTACATCTATCTGAGTAATCGATGACTTGAATTTAACTGGAGGGATTGTGATACGATTTCATTATCTTCTGAAAGGTTTATATAAGACATCAATGTATGTATGTATGTACCTATCACGCAAGCGACACCGTGGTCAAAAGGCTAGTTTTATAAGATAAAGCAATAAAAAAGCTATTTTTTAAAAACAATGACTATTTACCATTAATTACCACATATCCTTACCTAAGTAACTACTAAATAAAGATGTTTAACTACAGTGAAAATATTCCCAAAATTGGTTCTGTATCTCAGCAATCTTCAGATAAGTTTTGTAGATGGGCCGAATCTGTTCAATAATTTCAAAGTTACGGTTTAAACATTAAAAAATCCATAATATTAATAATTAAATCTGATATGGTTTGGATAGAGCTCATGAAACTACAATTTATGTGTAAACATTTTTTTAAATGTGTTTAATTAGCTTTTCGATGTCTATCTACCTTTAGACGCATGCATCAATCAGTAATCCCTTAACAAATTATTCGTATTTGCGAATAGTGTTATGGAGTATACTTATGATTCTCGAAAGGTCGATTGATATTATCAGTCTATTACGTTCCACTGCACAGGACAGGCCTACCCTGATAGTTACGCGCGATGTTTGGCCAAGTGGACGTATTGACACAGACCGCAATGTACCACGTGGTATCCAGATGAGTGGATACACATGCCCCATATTAATTCTCGAGCACGCGGTTTCCTCACGATGTTTTTCTTCACCGCCGAGCTAGTGATAATTAAAAAATCTGCACTTAAGTAGAAATCCAAAGTTCGAACTCAGGACCTAACAAATAAGTCGAGAATAGAAATCTACTCCTAAGCTATCACCACTCTCAAAAAATACATAGGTACAATATTTAACAGTAACACTAAAGTCTTGATAATTATAATTATGTAGTCTAGATAAAGTAAATCTATTTTAAACACGTGCTTTGTACTTACTAAAACTGTACCAATAGCTTAGTACCACATCATGCATTTAAAATAGAATATTAAAAATTTCATCTCTGTCGCAGATTAGTCAACGCATAAAGCAAGAAAAAGACGCAGATAAAATTAGTCAATTTAACACGCCACCGTATAAAACAGAAAAAAAACTCAATATTATCATCTGTATAAATATGAACAACGTAGCGTAACAATACAATTATGTTTCATAGTTTCTCTATATCCTCAACTTGCTAAAGACAAGCAATACACACCCTTATTAAATCGCTATTAAGGTGTAATTTTGTTTAACAGCCAGTTCACCGATTTATAATTGGATTGTCCACAATTTTTCAGTTCATTACCAGTAATGCCACAGAAGAAAGAACACATGAACATGGATCTGGCGGATTTTACGACGGTGCTGAAAGATTCTGTAGAGGTACGTACATAAAGCATTCCCATAAACCGAGTGTTCTAATGATTACAAAGTTTTTTGGGTTCATAAATGAATTATTATGAATTATTACGGTTATTTTAAAGTTCCAATTCGTTGCTCTAACTGAATTACTAGGAGGTTTGTTTTATAAAGTTATAATATAGGTCGGGGAGAAAGTCTTTTCGAATTTCGTATGTATGATGTTGTGATCCAATATCTTTGATTGAACTGTTTGTACCTGGCTGGTTATGATACCATTAAAAAGGTAACATTTAAGAAAAAGATAAAAAAAAAACTGATTCCCGCCATTTTTCAATCGTTTTTTTGTCCAAGAAAATGAGTGAATCTAACGAAGAAATTCGATACATTTTAAAGTTTTATTACAAAAAAGGGAAAAATGCAACAAAGGCGCGAAAAAAAATTGTGCCGTTTATGGACCTAATGCAGTGTCAGTAAGAGTAGCACAAAGTTGGTTTAAGCGTTTTCAGTCCGGAAATCTTAATGTTAAAGATTCAGTCGCCCATCCGGTTCCATCCGGTCGCCCTGTTACCGATAAAGTGGATGCCATTTGTGAAAAAGTGCAACAAGATCGGCATATAAGTAGTTACGACATTGCTGATGAACTGGACACTGACCACAAAATAGTTTTGACTCTTTTGAAAAAGTCTGGATTCACAGAAAAGCTCGATATTTGGATACCACACGAGCTCACTGAAAGAAACCTAATGAACCGTGTACTCATTTGCGATTCTCTATTAAAATGCAATGAAACCGAACCATTTTTGATCACTTGATTGAACAAAAAATTGAAAACTTGAAAAATTGATCACTGGTGATGAAAAGTGGATCACTTACGACAAGAACGTGCGGAAAAGATCATGGTCTAAGTGCGGCCAAGCTCCACAGACTGTGGCGAAACCCGGATTAACGCGCAATAAGGTGATGTTGTGTGTATGGTGGGATTGGAAGAGCATCGTTCATTATGAGCTTTTACCGCCGGGCAAAGCCATCGATTCGGATCTCTACTGCCAATAACTGATGAGACTAAAGCAAGAAATTGAGAAAAAACGCCCAGAATTGATCAACAGAAAGGGTGTAGTCTTTCATTATAATAACGCCAGTCCACACACATCTTTGGCCACTCAGCAAAAATTGACAGAGCTTGGTTGGAAAGTGTTGATGCACCCACCATATAGCCCTGACCTTGCGCCCTCAGATTTCCACTTGTTTCGATCTCTTCAGAATTCTTTAGGTAGTGTAAGGTTAACATCAAGAGAGGACTGTCAAAACTACTTGTCGCATTTTTTTGACCAAGTATCCCAAAATATCTACAGCAACTGGATCATGTCACAAGATGGCAACAAGTTATAGAACAAAACGGCACATATATATTATAATTAACTTTTAAAAAAAATGTTTTGAGTTTGTATATAAAATACGAAGAAAATTTTTCCCCGACCTTATATTTACAGTTGGTGCTACTTAAACACTTATTGAGTGAATTGATAATAAGATGCAAAAGGAGTTTTTGCGAGGACGCTCGATTTGTCGATACTAAATGTTTATGGCCGTGTGCCTATTCAAGATATTTAGAAAATATTACACTTGTCGTCAGTTCGTCAGTATGCTGTAGAAGCTAGTCGACCATACTCGATTTCACCTTTTTATAAGGCAGACATTGAAGGTTCAATGAACATCCTTCCAGCGATCCTTAAATTATTAGCATACAGACAAACATATAGTGCTCTAATAAGTGTGAATAGAATTATAAATTACTGCTTAATTTGTCCAACAAAGTTACTAACTTGTCAACAACTGGTTTGTCAATTTTTACAAATAGGAATCGTATCATTTTCCCAGAGCATAATTCAAATAACGCTTAACTTCACTTAAAAAGTTTACGGTAATTCGGCAAACGAATTGCCAAATTCGGAATTCATATGATCAAACTCCTATTATCCTGATGTTGACTAAAACAACAAGATATTTAACATTTACAGAGCGCTTTGAAACTTCGTTTGCGATCATTTATTCAAATAACACTGAAATAAGAAACCCGTTTAAGCTAATAAACAATCAGTAAAGGATAATGCCCATCAATAATAATATCAAAAAGATCTTGTGGCTGGAGTCCAGAGCACGAGCCAACCGCGGGGAGTTCGGCCCATAGTCGTCCCACTAAGCGGACTCAGTGAATTGATGGCCGCCACGGATTTATTTAACCCGAGCCGAGGTCGGAAAATAGTTAATCTGATCAAATTGCCTTCGAAAACCGGCTATATCTTCAAAATTATTGTGCCTATTTTTATAGAAAACAATACCTTCCATGATAGATGAACAACCAAATCAGCAATGAAAATCTTCCAAATTTTTCGTTAACATACACACAAGGCACGTTTTGGAGACTTTATTTTACACTATGCAGTGATTTCTCATGCTATTTTTGGAAAAAGTTTACTCAAGAATATAGAAATAAAGTGTAATAAAGAATATAGATAGGGATACATGTGTAAAGTGTAGTTAATGTATTATTTTAAATTAACTCGATCATCGGATGTGATAAACGGACATATTGAAATATATGTCGTATTTCATTCACACCAATCTACATAAATTGTTTATGGACTCAGCGTAAAACGCATACAACAACGCATCCTGAACACAACATTTATAAAATAATTTAGATTGAATTTGGAATAAACCTAGATACGGTGCTATGTGCACAGACAACAATCTACGATGAGTGATTTAATCTCAGTGATATTGTTGTACTCAGTATTGGTCAACCAGGCGTTCGAACAAATCTCTTAATTTCTGACTTATTCAATAGAAAGCGACGTGACACTGATCGCAGAAACAACGTTGTAATACAATCTTGTTTTTTCATTTCATAGCACCGAATATTAAACATTTAAGTAAGTTATTTGCAAACCTCAAAAAGCCTTGTAAATTATTCGAACGCTAATTTAGCCAGTTTCGAACGCTAACTAAATCATCGCTAAATGTTGGCATGTATCAACGCAACCGGAACGCAAGGTATAATTTTAGACTTTGAATCGAATGCGTAAATAGTTGAATTTTGAATAAAACAAAATCTGATGCGATGATCGCGTCTGATGAATAACTGATATATGGACGCGGAAAACAATTTGCGATTTTGACTTATTCAATAGACGGCAAAGTGGCGCCATCCGCAAAAATAACGTTGTATAGAACAATCTTACCTTTCAGTTTATAGCTTAAATTATTCAGTAAGTTGTTTGCGAACCGCAAAAATCCTTATAATTGTTCAAACGCTACTTTGGTCTGTACCGAACGCTAACGCCAATTGAATCAAGCTGGATTTAGTATGTATCGCAGATGTCCATGAGTGAACACTGTTATAAAGAACACCTTTGTTATTCATATAATTAAGAACTACCAAAAAAACCCGATGCAATAAAATGATATAAAGATCGATTTCAATGGTACTAAAACTTTTGAAATACGGATGCTATATGTACTTTTTAAGTTATAATTATATGTATATTTGTTATATTTATATGTATTATGTATGTTTTAAGTTATAATTATATGTATATTTGTTATATTTATATGTATTATGTATGTTTTAAGTTATAATTTAACCGGACGTAAAATATCGCGTATTTCAGGATAGAGTGAGAATTGTTAGAACCCGCTCCCACTTCCTTTCTAATCTCCTTCCATCCCATTCTGTTTTAGATAATTCCGTTTGCCCCATCCCGTTGGATGTAGAATAGTGTGCTTCGCACCCAATCCCGTCCCGTCTCCCTATAACCAGTAGCCTGGGGGAAGCGGATTCATGGAGACTGCAAGTTTGCCCTAGATTTAAAGCTAAATGTTGAGATATTTCATTGATTTGGTTTTATATTCGGAAAACTGGATTGGATTCGACTTTATCTTATTACAATAAAAAAAAATACTTCCAGGTGTTAAGGCAATGTTTCAAGCAATTCGAATTCGACCAGGTATTCCTATCATTCAACGGAGGAAAAGACTGCACAGTATTACTAGACATCACAGTAAATGTACTACAAGACTTATACAAGAACGAAAACATAGCTAAAGACCTTAAAGTCATATATATACGCACCAAAAATCCATTTGAAGAATTAGAACAATTTGTAAAGGAAATCGAATCGCATTACAGTATGAAGCTTATGGTGACCGAAGGGGATATGAAGGTGACATTAGAAAGGATTTTAGAGCAGGATGAAAGACTGAAAGCGTGCCTTATGGGAACGAGACGGACAGATCCTTATTGCGGAAATATGAAATTCATTCAGGTAAGTAGGTACCTATTACAAATCTCTTTGAAGGTCGTTAAGTTAACATAAAAACAACATAAATATTGGCGTTCGAGTGATTACAAATATTTTTGAAATTCGTTATTAAGTGAGGACTTGTCCTCACCTACGTGAGGACAAGCGTATCTAACATTTGAAAAGGTTAAAATAAAATCATTTTTTTAGTTCATTAAGCCGCATTCGAATAAGTCGAAGAAAAGAGATAAGTTGAATAAATTTGAGTTGAGAAAACCTGTTGAATGTGTTCCTAAATAGATATGTGTGAAAATTTATAAAAAATGTATTATTCACAGAAAACGGATTCAAACTGGCCCCAAATAATGCGCGTGTCGCCACTACTCAATTGGAACTACCATCAAATATGGAGTTACATTCTTCAACGGCGTGTACCTTATTGCAATTTATATGATAAGGGGTAAGTTCCATAATACCGTGCATAATGCAATTAGCATATTTTTTATAGATACATTTTGTTAGGGGTGGACGCCGATTTGGCGATCGGGTGTTGGCTCAGCAATCCGGCTCGGAGAACCAGATGTTAAGTTATACGCCGATGGCTATCGAAGGCCAATGTTGCAGGCCACACGTCGTTGGTCTAACGGGGGGGTGTAGGGATTCAGGCTCGCCGGTCTTGATGTTGCAGGGATCTCGGCAGATCAGGTGTTGGGGTGAATACGGAAATAAAACGCTGCTCTAATTCACATTAAACCACAGGGGTGCGGAGGGAGCAGCAATGGGCAACAAGCTCACTTATCTTCTTACGTTTCTTACTATTCAAGTGCTGAGGACGAACTGGCTTGCTGGCCGTTAGGCTGTTCCCTTTTTATAGGAGTTTGCTGCCCCAGCGATCCCCCCGTTCCCTGAGGAAGATTTATTGCTATTCGCTCTCCACTTTTGTACATAATATCTAGGTTACAAGTCTTATTTATCTGGGTCGGTCCTCTTATTGCACGGAGGATAAAGACTATTTTCGGTGGTGAAGTTTAGGTATTTTTCCTTTTAATTTCCTTTTTCTTATCTTCCCTTCCTCCCTCTTTGAGTAGCAAGGGGTATGGGAGGATTGAGGGTGTATGGCTTTTCAGTGGCGCCGATACCGGAACTTCGCCACCTAGCCCGCAACTTTTTGTTCTAGAACTTATCCTAAATGAAACACACTGCGGGCGGTAGTCTTTATTTTAAACCTTATTCTAATTCCCTGACTTATAACCTAGGTATCCTAGCACATTTGGAGAGCGAGAATAAGACATACAAAAACATAAGATAACATAATAAACATAAGTAAATGAGATGTTGTAAATACGTAAAAAACAATAGTATATCATAATCCTTAACATTTTACATTATATCAATATCTTAACTAAACATTTTACACATAATATTGATATCTTATGATAACGGTAATGTACGTGTTAACATCTTATGATTTCGGAGGAAAGGCACATGAATTTCACTCTTTACCAAAGTTCCGCCGTTCAAACTTTACTGTTTGCGGAACTCTCTCTAGACGGCCCTTATTTCCTCCGAGATGTGCGATGTCAGCACGTACATATTACGCGCACTGATTCTACGTATGTACACATAGGTATATAGGCACCGCACTTTCACTATTCACTATTCTGTCGTGCACACATTTTTTTATTGAAATGGATTTTTAAAACTTCAAAGATGTGTGTTGTGTATGCTTCGTTCGCATAGCTGTTGCTAGGAAGGAATTCAATTTACAAGACCGAGTTGTATAGATGGGCTCCTCTCTTCATGGCCTAGTCAAAGTATGTTGCCTGAAGAGAATATAGGCAGTATAGAGACTATAGGTATACGCAGTCGGACAGTGTAGCACATTATGACCCGAAACTCCTCCATGATTGTCAGGTGAGATAAGGTAGACTGTACTAGACAAGTGTAGCGGATTATGACCCGAAATTCCCTCGTGATTGTCACGACAGGTATGTGGCCTGCAGTGAACCAGTGTAGTGGATTATTGCCCGAAACTCCCTCGTTATTCTCAGGGGAGGTATATGGCCTGCAATGAACCAGTGTAGTGGATTATTGCCCGAAACTCCCTCGTTATTCTCAGGGGAGGTATATGGCCTGCAATGAACCAGTGTAGTGGATTATTGCCCGAAACTCCCTCGTTATTCTCAGGGGAGGTATATGGCCTGCAATGAACCAGTGTAGTGGATTATGACCCGAAATTCCCTCGTGATTGTCACGACAGGTATGTGGCCTGCAGTGAACCAGTGTAGTGGATTATTACCCGAAACTCCCTCGTTATTCTCAGGGGAGGTATATGGCCTGCAATGAACCAGTGTAGTGGATTATTGCCCGAAACTCCCTCGTTATTCTCAGGGGAGGTATATGGCCTGCAATGAACCAGTGTAGTGGATTATTGCCCGAAACTCCCTCGTTATTCTCAGGGGAGGTATATGGACTGCAATGAACCAGTGTAGTGGATTATGGCCCGAAACTCCCTCGTGATTCTCAGGGGAGGTATATGGCCTGCAGTGGACCAGTGTAGTGGATTATTGCCCGAAACTCCCTCGTTATTCTCAGGGGAGGTATATGGACTGCAATGAACCAGTGTAGTGGATTATGGCCCGAAACTCCCTCATTATTCTCAGGGGAGGTATATGGCCTGCAATGAACCAGTGTAGTGGATTATTGCCCGAAACTCCCTCGTTATTCTCAGGGGAGGTATATGGCCTGCAATGAACCAGTGTAGTGGATTATTGCCCGAAACTCCCTCGTTATTCTCAGGGGAGGTATATGGCCTGCAATGAACCAGTGTAGTGGATTATTGCCCGAAACTCCCTCGTTATTCTCAGGGGAGGTATATGGACTGCAATGAAACAGTGTAGTGGATTATGGCCCGAAACTCCCTCGTGATTCTCAGGGGAGGTATATGGCCTGCAGTGGACCAGTGTAGTGGATTATAGCCCGAAACTCCCTTGTGATTTTTAGGGGAGTTATGTGAACCAATGTAGTGGATTATGACCCTAAACTCCCTCGAAATTATCACGGGAGTCATGTGACCTGCAGTGAGCCAGTGTAGTAGAGTATGGCCCAAAATTCCCTCGTGATTGTCAGGGGAAGTATGTGGTCTACAGTGTGAAATTATAGGCTGATAGTTATGTAATATGACTGCAGTGTCTGTCTACCAGAAGATTTTCACGTGACAGGCTCTGCCTAGTGTGAGGACCACAGGGAAATTAGGTAATGGTGTTAATTCCTGCACTGTGTACAGATACATTACGAAATCGTTGGTCATCGGCTATTCCGGAAACAACCGAACTCGTCATCCACGTCTATGAATTACCGTACCTCATACTTTATTACGAGATACTTTATTGCATAGGCGCGGATGACGCGTTCGAGTGTTTCCGGATTATCCGATGGCCAATGTTTTCGTAATGTATCTGTACACATATTGGATTGGAGAATAAGTATAAGAATAAGAATAAGGAGAATAAGAATAATATATATAAATAAACTTGACGGGAAAATGTATTTACATAATCTTTTTGGTGCCATAGGCTGAATATTGTGCCGTGTGGTGTCGGCCACTATAGAATAGCACCACCCCATCTCTTCCCGTAGGTGTCATAAAAGGCGACTAAGGGACAACAAAACGGCTACCACAACACCAGAGGGACTACACCACCTCAAAAGACTCGCCAACCCTCTTGGCCAGCGTGGCGTTTTGAGGTTCATGTCCAGCAGTGGATACTGAAAGGGCTGATTGCATTGCATTAAATATTTCCATTGTCCCAGGTACACATCAATAGGCAGTTCCCTAAACACTTGGCCAAATCCTGCCCTAGCATATAAAGATGCCTCCGGATGTCTTACCTACTATCCCGCATGGCATCTATCCGACGGTTCCTTAGAAAGGGCCGGTCGCACACCGCCCAAACAAGCCGTCAATGGACACGCTACATGCAATGGTCACGGGGAGAACGGGTTAGAGAGCAATGTACTATGAAGTTAATATACAAATTTTTAGGTCCAATTTATTCCAATAGCTTTATAATTTTCTTAGTGTGAAATGCTTCTCTCAAGTTCGCGTCAGCAGTCAAAATTTTAATTTTCGCATTTCCAATTGGTTTTACGTACCTACAGAAGAAAACGAGAAATAATTTAATGCGAAGCAGAAAGTACTGAATGGGCAGCAAGTTTTAAGATTTGTTACGTACCTATAGGTCACCATCAACATTCTTATTTTAATTTTATTAGTTTAATTATTTAAAATTTACGGATCGATCAAGATTTACTGCTAATTTAGTATCTTTTTGGTGTTCGCTTAAGCCCCTTTTAAACACAAAGGCGTAGGAGAGAACTGCGCCTTCGGTGGATGTAAGATATTTAAAATCTTATAAAATAAAACATGACGCGAATGCGATAAAAGCATTTCCAAGCGGGATATATAGGTGTAGGTGCAGTTCGACCAATGATAATGACCACTACAGAGTTGAGTTTAATTTCGACATTTCTAAAACAAAACGGCAATTTGCGGTTGCAAATCTACGTTGTCAATTTATATTTGGAACTTTATCACTGTCTGTTCTTTCAAACGAATCAGACGTGGAATTGCTCAATATTTCCATGGCCCCACCGTACACTAGAGCTATTGATTTCTAGAATTTCCTTATTCATATTACTCGTAAAAATAGTTTTACGGTGCTAAAAGCCCAAATAGGCTGCTAAAAAGACAATATAGACTGTGTTATTAAGTGCTCAGTCATTTTCTGCAAACATCGCATCATAATATCAATAAAAATAATAAAATCAATAAAAAATATCATAATGTTAGCACATGCCACAGACCTATATTAGGCAGCGGTCCGACCAAAAAAGAGAAACGATGAGCGAGTAATTTAACTATAAACGAGTAATGAGGAGCGAGTACATAGTTCAACCAGTAAAGCTAACTGCGCGACATTAATGTATGTCGCTGTGTAAAGAACTAGTTAAACGAACGACAGCGACGAGTTAGAAGCAACTCGCTGAGTTCAACCTCTCCGTCCCCGTGCACAAAATGAAGTTGACGGCCATATTGCAGGCGAGTATTACTGAGCGAGCTCATTTCGCTCTCTTATCGCCGGCCAATAAAACTAGAGCGAAGATCCACGCTTGCAATGAGACCGTTGAATTGTCTTGTAGTATTTGTCACATACAATTCGTCTTAGGCCAGAAAATAGTTCATCGCTCATCGTTTCTCGTTCTTATATTATCAGGGATGGTCTTCCACTCGGATTCCCTATCACTTCCAACCGATGCGATCTTTCGTATTCCCCTAACCTTATCTCCTACTCTTGCTACCCGAATATTATATCCATATACTTCAGGATATCCGGCAATCGTAGAAGCCTGTAGTCTTCTGGCTCTAGATTATGGTTGCCTAGAAAGTCTCATTCTGCAACTCCCCATACCGTCATATTCACAAAAAAGATGCGTCATGAACTCTTCCTCTTCGTTGCAGACTCTGCGAATGTTATCATCTGCTAAACTAATTCTGCAGAGGAGTCTTTTTGTACTGAAGTGGCCCGTGAATACTCCAGTCAATTACCGTAGCCGTTTTATGCTGTAGGATAAAATTTGCCGTGTCCAGCCTGGATTTATGTCTTTGGGGAACTTTTTACGTGCTTTAAGCCATTTAGAAAAGGGCCCAACAGCAATGGGGGGCCCATTGCTGTTGGGCCGTTTCTTGGGCTTGTTCTCTAAAAGCCTTATTTATTGTTCCAACAATGGGTTATAAATGAATTTGCTCTCTGAGCCCTTTTTTGCCTGTTCATTCATCTGCCTTTTCTTTGCCTTTAAAACCGTCGTGCCCCGAGACCCGAATATGGTTTCACCCTATTGCGTAACCTAGCTTATTAAGGTCTTTAACCAACTTGGAATCGATTTTGTAAGACATGGACACCTGTAGAGCAGCTTGACTGTCGTTGAAAATATAAATAGTCTTATTGTTGAGAAGTCTACTCATTATCTCTAACGCAGGTAATTATTGAATATGTATGTCTGTTTGAAAGACCGTCGCTCGTTCTTGGTCGGACCGCAACCTTATGCACTATACAATTGGACTTGAAACCGAATACGTAAATATTTTAGGTTAAATTTCAAATAAAACAAAATTCGAATGTGATAATCGTTACGATGTACACAGAAAACGAATATTCGAGGGCTTTATTGAGTGTTTTTAATTATTACAACCGCCGAGCGCAAATCTATCTTATTTGTAGTGGGTTCGTACTAGGCATGTTTCGAATAGTAAAAAGCACTATTCGCGAATACAAATGGAATACGAACAATTTGCCTCACTATTTGCGAATAAGATTACGAATAGTGCCTAATCTACTAACTACGCTCGCGCTTGTAAAATAAGTAAGTAATTACAATCTTTTAAATCTCGCTTGATTAGAATAACAGCTGTCAAAGTGCCTTGCATAGACGGCACGCGAGCGTAGAGCTCCGGAAGGAATGCGATATGTGAGCACTAGAGCTGGGCGTGTAAGCAAATCATGTCGATATTGATTGACATTATAGAATATGTAAAATACACAGATCTATTTAATCAGGTAGCTAGCAGTGAACGGACGGACATCTCCCCCGCTTCCCCACCTCATGCCGCAATGCTCGCGCGCGTAGTGTACTGGGACAACAATGATCAAATCGAAATAATGTGTTTATTTATCGACTGAGTGTTATGCATTACAAATAAAAAAAAATACGTACGTGTACCTATTGCAAAAACCTTTTGTGATTATTAGGTTTTTATAGATTAATTAAATTATTTTTATAGAGCCCTATTCGAGGTACTTTGAGAGCTGTCATTCTAATCTGGCTAGATTTAAAAGGCTAATTTTCAGACCAATTTAAAGTTAATGCTATAAGTATTTTTTTTAGTTCAATCAGTTAGTACCTCTCTAAAGTTAGGTAGAGATACATTATGACAACATTGGCCATCGCCTAATCCGGAAATACCCGAACAGGTCATCCACGTCTATGAATTACCGTACTCCAACTTGTTACAACAATAATTCATTTAAGTACTTAAGAATTTTTAGATCTGCTATTTAATGCAATCAAAATGTAATATTTTCTATTTTCATTTTAAATTAATTGCAAAAATTATTATGTAAGATTATTTTAGAACACTTTCTCATTGTCTTTATTTTTATTATTGTCGTGTTTTATAAATAGTTCGTTGTAATTTATTTAATATTGAAACTTACTTAATTCACAAATATTGAAATGTGGCAGACTATTTTTTTGTATGTAAATTTGATGATTAACCGAATAACAAATCGTTTAACAGTCACTAAAATTATTAGGCAACCGAACCTTCGCATAAATACAAATCGATTTTCAGGTCATCATAAACTCATTCAATAGGTTGCTAAGCGACGTTAAGTGCAAAATAACATTGTAAAACAAAACTTTCAGCTAGAGCAACGACTTTATTTGTACGTCAGTCGTCTTAATGTATTTTTTGGGTGGTCGTCAAATTAATAGTTTAATAAAGTGTATAAAGCACAAAAAGCTTGCAACTTGTAATCGTCCAAAGTTTCGGTTGGCCAAACATATATTGTAAAATTAGTTGTAGGACTGACTCAGTCGAGGTCGAGATGAATGTTTTCTGCGACGTGTGACTTAAGACTATTTTAGATTATGTCTTTAATATATTGAAATCTAAGAGAATCAAATTTCATAGAAGGAAGCCCTGAACTGCCTCAGATTTTTAGACTAAATGAAAAATTTTATTTTCATAAAAACTATGATTCATATTACATGATATTATTAATTGTCCTTATTTGATAATATTTGTGAAATTTAATTTGTGAGACACTTGGTTGCGGTGGCACGTTATAAATAAAACACATATTTCTCACCAATATTATTTGTTTTATTTCATAAAAACTTATCTAAATTACAGCTATATTTACAGATCACATATATGTAAGTTTCACGTTTTATTTTCTTCGTTCGGTTTCACATGCTTTCTTAGAAATTCCTGGAACATCGTTACGTCTTCTGGCTTATCATCTGGAAAAATGAAACGATATTTATAACAAGAGGACAATAAGTTACACCAAAATATTTTTATCAAATAGGTGACAACTTTCTTCACTGACCGTATTAATTAAAATAATAAGATTAATAATTGTTATAAATAATAACATAATTATTGTTAATTACGTTTTAGACCGCAAAGTCTTCAGACGATCGAATAGTATCGAACCGAACGTCACTAGCGGCTATGCTATCGATAATATTGGATATTAACAGCAGCTACACTATTGATAATATTGAAATGTCACTAGCGGCTGCGCTATCGGTACTGTTGTATACAAATAAACGTAATGAATCTAATAAATCTATATAAATAAAAATTAATGCTGTTCGTTGGTAAGCTCATCACTTGAGAACGGCGGCACCGATATGGCTATTTAGCCATTTTAAAAAAAATGTTCGTAATAGTCCGAATAGTTTTTAGGGAAAGAAAAATTGGAAAATTCGGGAAAAACTGAAAGTGCTTTTTTCTATGGGATTTTTGTATGAACTTATTGAAATTTGGACAGGACAACGTCTGTCGGGTCAGCTGGTAATATAATAAAACACCAGTGGTGTGGTTACCTTCGCCGGGACCCTCCGCTTCGGTCCCCTCCTCGTCGCTGGAGCTCTCGTTTCCCGGGTGCTTAAGGTACACATCGCTGATCTCCCGACCGATCATTACCTCGTCTATCAACTTCTTACCGATCACTGTGTCTGATGTTGATGCTTCTAAAACAGGTAATGAACATTAATTATAGTTCAAAAAGGCTCAGATTTGGAATAATTTATTGTATACTGCGGATACAATTACAGATAATTTGGAAGGGTGTGTGCATGCTGCAAACACAACCGCTGGACACACTCGACTGGCCACGTGATTCGGAACACTGTCGTCAAATGTATTACCACGGCATCTTAGTGTCCAATGTACGTATGAATTTCGGTAGTGAGTGAGATATGCCAGAGCCCATTACCAACCCATCCCATTCCTAAATCACTAAAAGTAGGCAGCGCATCCAGAGGCGTGCCAACGTTTGTCATCCTGGACTGATGTTGGCATGTGTCGCAGATGTAGCAGGGCTACAGTATCCATTTACTACCATGTGGACTCGGTATGTGCATAACACTATCCACACTCGCTTGCTCAGATCTTTTCGACTTTTGAACGCGCTCGCTTGTTAGTGACTACGCATAAAAGTAAGTAGGGATCACCTACGTAACGTGTGAGTCAATTAATCACCAATTATTATTTATTTTTAACTAGCTGTACCCGGTCACGCGCTGCTTTGGCTGCCCAACAGATGGCGATTACCCTGTTTTTGGGTAAAAAGCATGTTTTCACCCTGTGCTAGGTATATAAAAACACGCGCGTATTCGAATGCAACGTTGTGTAAAAATTTCAAAGCAATTGGTGAATAACTTTCGGTTATTTTGAACAAACGAACGTTTACATTTTTATTTATATAGATGTAATACAAAAATCATGAAATGTTAATTTTTAGTATAATATTATACACTATTTTTGTAGGACCTTACACTGTGTAATATCGCACGATATGATTGTAGTAGCGGGACAAGATGTCCTCTAGTGAATACGAGGCTTAACACCCTTAACTGCAGTTTAACTTATTATTATCGAACCCTCCCCTCTTACCTGCCTTTGGATTCTTCAGTTCCTCTTCCTTTTTCTTTTGCTCCTCCAATTTTTCAGCACGCATTTTCAACCAGTCCGCTTTGTAGTCCCTAAAATGAAAATTTATAATAAATACATAAAAAAAATCAAATCGATGGCAGCAAATTTTAAGGTGGGTTAGGTTTTTAGATACTCTTGTGACAATACAGAAATAGGAGTCCATCGACTTCTTAATGACATTATTTACAATCCTTTAGGAGCATATATAGTCCAAAAAACAAATTGTCTATAGGAAGGCAAATCGTCCAAAAAACAAATCGTTATTTACTTTGTTCAGTTATTAAAATAGTTTGCTTTGTCGATCATGATATGTAGTATTTTTTATGTTAATTTAAATATAAGCCATAAAAAGTATATGTTCTTTAATAAACTTCTTTAAATAATAATAATGTTAATAATATTAAAAGTTTTAATAAACTTGAACTGACCGTAATATATTTATGTTCATATATGACAATAATGCCTACCTTTCATACTCTTCAGCGGCTTCATCCACTAAACGGAAGAATTCGTCTATTCCCTGCAAGAATGAAAAAAAAACAAAAACATTATTGTAGAAATTATATTTTAACCTATCAGATGGCAGGTGTATATAAGATAGACTGCAGCTGTGGTAGTTCGTAAATAGGCCAAACAAAGCGCATCGTAGCAGAAAGGGTCAAAGAACATATTGGAGCTGTTAAGAATCGCCAGACAAATAAATTGGCGATAGCGGACCATGTACTCAACGCAGGGATCAATCATTGGATAGAACTCCATAGTCCAAAAATCCTCTCCACTGATCACCACCATGATTGTATGTGAAGCAATTGAAATGTAAAATCATAGAAATTTCAATCGAGAAATGGATACAAATTGTCCTCGACATGGAATCCAGTGATTAATAAATTTCGATTTTTCGTCTGATATTGTGAGTGGTGTGCCGGAATATGAAGACCAAATGCGGGTAGTTGATGTAACTGGTCGCAACTCTCGACGTCAATAATGTAACCTTAATAAAAATAATATAATGTTACTTTATAATGTTTATAAATACATATAAAAAGAGATGTCCCGCTGACTGACGGAATGATTCATCATCACCGAGCTGAAACCCTTGAAGCTAGAAACATGAAATTTGCAGTAGATAGGTTTTATAGGATAGTGGATACACTAAGGAAGGATTTTTAGAAATCTTACTGGGAAGGGGACCCCAGAAGAGGGGAGAAGATTTTTTATGAGATGCGTGTATCTCAAGAACTATTTAAGTTAGTGACTTAAAGCATATAGACCTCCTTATTTAAAATAATTAAATACATGTTTTGCCGATTTTCAAAATTGTATCAGGAGGCTAAATTATATGCTTGCTATTCTTGGTCTCCTAAACACACGCGAGCTAAGCCGCGGGCAACAGCTAGTGTTAGTAAAAAATAAAAAAATCATGTGACAATTATAATAATATGCTGTATTAAAATATGATAATCCATAAATCATTTGAATTTCGTAATCTTTATACCGGAGACGGTAGTGTATGTGGACGACGTATGTTTGTATTGACCTACCAACTTAGAACAAATAACAATATTCTATTTCAAAACAAAATAAATACTATACTCACATCCCCAGTATGGGCACTAACGCCACAACACTTCAGATCCTGATAGAAAGTATCAAGGGCCAGTGCCATAGAGCGTGCGAGGTTCCCGGAATAGGTAGTGCCTTCCGCAACATCGTCTGTGGCGGAATCTAGTGCATCTTGAAACGATTCGAAATCGCGCATCCACTCCACTGCGTATGAATTGTCTACTACATCAGTCTGGGAACAAACAGAGAATTATTCAATCACCCCCATAATGACCAATTTCCAAAACGACCCATATGTATAACGACCAAAAAACATCCCTAACTTTAGAAAATCAGAGTACCTAATCAAATGAATCGAGGAATACTAAAACGTTCTAAGTCAATATATTTGAAGTTTTTAGGTTATGACAGGTATTTAATCTCTTAAGGTACACACAGCTATTACCGCAAAATCTGTCTAACTCAGAAGCATGTACCTGTCCCAACTTGTATATGGATGTGGTAGGTATTTAAATTGCTTTTCAGGAGTAAAACATAATAAATAGTTTCTGAAAAAATATATTTTAGACAAAATACATCGTTTCTTACTTAAAACGACATCTGATTAACAACCTCCCAGACTATCATACAACACTCGTACAGTACGGTGGACGTGGCATCGCCGTGTATGTTAACAAGCTCCTATAGTGGCCCTCAGACTTTCACGGCGATAAAACTGATGGTTTTCATGGCGGAAAACCGTATCGTTAACAAGCAGCTACTTTTTTATTTTTTATAATAAAAAAATATAGCCTTATTGATAACTATTTTGAATGTTTCCAGTTAAAAATATAAAACAGTACCTTATTCATGACCACGATGAAAGGCAGCCGCGCTTTGTACAATATAGAACATGCATAAAGCATATTAGACATAAACGTTACAGGAGAGACACTGCGCACTGTATCCATTACATACACCACTACCGTAGGACAGGAGGAGGCTAGTGTTTCTGTCACTATTGTGCCTGATGCTGACCATGTGAACACTTCTATTTGACCTGTTGACAAATTGACATTAATTTTTGGATGTGATGGATGGATTATGGGAGGACACCTCTTATTACAAAGGGAGGTCTGCGAAATGACCTATTCTCTATTCATTGCTGCATGAGACAAAAGGTAAACAAAAGTTTAATAAATATCACTTTATTTCATTAAATTAGAGCCTAGACGGAGTCTTTATTTCTTGTTTCGGTTCTATCTTACATATAGGCCCCAGGAAAATACTAGTTTTAAAACCACTGTCTTTTTTGTTCACCTTTTGTACATATTATAATGAATGAACTTTGTATAAAATGGAAAATTAAGGCAGCCCTTGGTATTAACAGTGATTAGCCCTTGGTATACCAATATTATTATTAAATTGCAAATTTTTAATAACACAAGATTGCAATCCAGATGTTGAGATTGTTTCCTTTTTCTAAATAAAATTTCCTAAGTTATTTAATGAACAGTACACATTAGTAGAAAATATCACAAATGTATTGGATAATTTTTCTACTACAAAGTAACCTTTTTTATGGAATAAAGGTGCCAAAGGAGCACACAGTCCATCTGGTGGTATGTGGATACTGTCTTCTATAGACATCTACAATACATGCCAACATCAGTCCACAATGATATATGTAGACACAACCCCAGCTACGCCACTCACCTTTGTATATTTAAAGGAATAGATTTGGAGGAAGGGCTGGGAAAATGGGAAAGGATAGGATGGAATGGGAATGGGCTCTGGTATATCTCACTCAGTACCGAAACTTAATTTTTTTGGAAACATTTTCAGATATCTCTTACATTTCGCAAAATAATAAACATAGCAACCTCAAACAATAATTTTGTAAAATAACATTTTAATAATTACCTGGTGTATCAATCACACAGTACTTATGTTTCTTGCCAGCTTTTTCAATCAAGTCGACCACCTGACCAAACTTAGTTGAGAACAGGTTGAGAGCAGTCACAATACCCCCATTAGGACCCAGCCCATACTGCTTCATTACTTCTTTGTAATTTACTGTATCTCTTATGTCTGAAATTAATAGTTAAACATTTATTTTTATACAATATAGTTGAATTATCCATGAAAAAGACATGTTTTTGGCTTAATAAAAAAAAAACATGATAGAAATATTTTTAAAAACTTATTAAAAAATTGCATAGATTTTTATAATAAATAAAAATATGCATAAATTGCTATCTCTTTTACTCATGTGTGGTTGTAATGGTACACAGTAGTGTGTCTTAGTGACCATAGTAATGCAGTCCTTTTTAAAACTGTGATTACAACTTTTTAAACAGTGACTTAAGAGAAATTTATTTCATTGTTGAAATAAATATTTTGCAAAAATTAAACTCGAGATATTGACTTCCTTATTGTATTCATTATTGAGTTTCATTATTGAAGTAAGTTTTTCAACCATTCAAAATACAACATTCAAATGTGTAATTTCAACTCTGAAAAACAATGATTTTAATTTTTATTGATTTTTCCCAACATGCACAAAATTAACTAAATATCTACATTAGAATTAAAGTATTATTTCATTTAAATTATATTGTAAATACACCTATATTTGCTGGATATGGTACTTCACGACATGCTGGATCCAAGTTGATGAGATATGGTCTCGCGCCGTCCACAACTTTACTGGCTAACCTTCTTGTGAGCGAAGTTTTTCCAGATCCTGCCATTCCTATGTAAAAATAAAACAGATATATTAAAGTTATGTATTCCTACTCAGAACATAATACTCCTAAAGACAACTTATTTTCCTATTTTTATCTTACTTGTATGCAATATAATACTTGCTATTTGGAAGTCTCAGTGATATGGCTATTGTGTTGTAATTAGTGTAGTAAAAATAAGTGCTGAGCACTCAAGCGCTAACTTAGCACCAATAAAGCTTCAGAACCTTAACCCTTGTAGATTCGAACTTTTAACTGCAAGTGTTCAAGACTTGTGGTTAGCCAACCTCATTATAACACAAATGTTATTTTAACCTTTTTATTGTTAAATTCTTTGATAAATGAAATTTGTTGTATGCTTTTGTCCTGCATTCACTCTAAAATAAAGATGTTAGTCATCAGGATGTACTTAGCTTTTCATTCTAAAAGATGTAATTTCTTTAATAAAGAACATAGCTATGATGACGCTCACGAGAGTTTAAAGATTTATTCGCGCTTATTCAACGCTCGAGCGTCGAACGGTCAGCGTTCGTTATTACAACACTGTCTACTTGTAATCGTATTATTTTATAAACAGGAACAATTTTGTTTGTTTGCAAAGTTGTCAATAATTAAATTCCTGTTATCTCCATGGATTTATGAACGTTTAAATATTAAAAGTCATAATTTAGTTGCAATGCTATATACAAGTGAGGATAATTACTCTCCAGCTAGTTTCATAAACAATAGTTTTTTCAAAACATGTTAAAATAAACAAAATACTAACCTAAAATGATCATGCAAATGGGTTTTCTCGAGTCCTCTTCCATAACTTCTGGCTTGCTTTCAGCCATTGTAATAAGCTACAAATATGTACAATATGGACACCTGTGTACAAATAATTATTTCAGAACTAATTATATCGTTTAAAACAATATTTCACGGAAAACGAATATATAATTTTTGGAAAAATAAATGACTGTCTGACAAAACAAATACTGACAATTCTGACAAATGTAAATAAATTGATTTTAAATTTTGACAATTAGTTGGAGAGCGTTCCGAATATGCGAATATTGCTGATTGACAATCTAAATATTTCCGATTTCATTTAAACAAAAGAAAGGCGCGGTATGTTTTAGATTGTCAGAGTGAAATCGTGTGTTTTGGAACGCAGCCCTGCAAAACCCGCTATACTATTTCCATTTCTTTATTTTCTCGATGACAGTTCTAATTTGATAGTTGTAGTGTTGTGACCAAATAAGTAATGAAATCGATCGCATATATTTATTAGGGGAACCCGGGGTAGAACGGGGTACCGGGGCGGAACGGGAAAGAGGCGTTGTGCTCGCTACAGGCGACAGAGATGCGTGACCATCGCGCACAACGTTCGGTCCGCTGTGCTGCGCTATACGGAGTGGCCGCTGTCAGTGTGAGAGTGCGCTTAGTTTGGATTTTATCGAAGGTCGACGAAAAAGCTTGCAAATTTTAATTTTGCTATGCAATACCAAGGTAATTACACTATACACTATTCTTTGTTCGGATATTAACATTACATGTTTGTTTAAACATACTTTTGACTAACTAAACGTGTAGTGATAACTCAAGTCCAATAAATATAACCGGTCATAACACTCGTGTTTACGTGAACGGTGCGTCGGGGCACAATGGGTGGGGCACAATGGGGTATACCCCGTTCCGCCCCTTAAATATTTGTACTTCTCATATAAATACGCATTTTTATTTCATCTGCAGATGGTGCGTTCATATATAAGAAAAACCAGCCGACAGTCCTGTCCTGGTCTACATTGCTAATCCCGTTGCCAAAAGTGAAAGCTGGAATGAAAAGAGTTACAAGAAAGGGTGGAAAAACGGCAATCCTGACCGCTTCACCTTACAAGATTGAATTATAAGAATCTATTAAAAAGACACAAAATATCAATAAAGCGAAAGTAGAAAAAAATAAACAAGACTGACGTTAAAAGGTAAAGAAAGACATACCTGAAGGAATGAAAGCTAATCCAAAGAAACAAAAAAGAATCAGAACTAAACCTGAAGAACACTCAGAAGACGTAGAAAATTTTAAACAAAAACAAAGAAGAAACAAGAAGAAAGAAACAAAAAAGAATCGGAGCTGAATCTGAAGAAAGCTCGGAAGATGAAGACGCGATCTGCTTGTATTGCCATGATTTATACTCCAAGTCCAATGAAGGCTAGTGGTCTTGTAGCATTTGTAAAAAATGGGCACATTTGGCGTGTGCTGGTCTAGATAGTGACGACGATGACAGTGTTCTCATCTGTGAACTATGCCAATAATTAGTACCCCATCGTGCCCCGGGTTCATTTCCCATTGTACCCCGGGGGGTGGGGCAGAATGGGAAATTTCCCTTTATTTTTCAAACAATATTTTTTCAAAGTGATCATTAATTTAGATAAGTTTAGCTTTAATTTCCTCGTAGAGAAAGAAGTAAATAAACCTACAAATTGCCAAATAATGGTGTTGTTTCATTCAAACTCTCACAAATTGTGACCAAAGCTTAGCTACCCCGTTCCACCCCGGGTTCCCCTATATTCTGAACAAAGACAAATACAACAAAAACATTCAAATATATTTTTTCAAGGTGGGAACACTCAATGGCCCACCGCCATTTTGTGTTTGTTTTAATCTGTCACTCGCAACAAGACGGTCGTGCTAGTCACTACATTTCTGTTCTTCTCACAATTTTTTCCCAGTTTTCGGCAGTTACTTCCGCACATGCATTTTTTAATAAATCTCACATCTTGTTTGCCGTAAAAGGGGGATGGGTATTGTTTCGAGAGGCGTGTCCTTTGATTTGTGCCCATATTAGTTCTATAGCATTGTACTGGCAATGATACGGCGGAAGTCGAAGAACCCAATGACCACATTCGGCAGCTATTTCGTCGATAACATATCTTTTAGGGAGGCTTTTTTTTCGATTTTAAAATATTCACTAATTGTACTTTTAATAAAGTATTATCCACATTTTCGCCATGACGTTGGAGCCAGTCAATTATCTCTTGTTTTTTATTGGCCTGCGTCGGCATTTTATCAATTTGTCTAGAGTGATATGTAGCGTTGTCCATAATAATTATCGACGGTTCTTCCAGAGATTGCACCATTTCTTTAAACCATCCTTCGTAAATCTCCGCGTTCATTTCTTCGTGGTAGTCCACTGTTTTCTTGGATTTAAAGGCCAGTAAAGCATCTGACATGAATCCTTTCGTAGACCCTGCATGGCATATGATGAGGCGTTCACCTTTTCCCATTGGCACTGAACTAGTGGAAGCGACGGTGTCGTCAGTCCAGTTCTTAGATACTGTGTGGTTTGCATTTAACCAAGTCTCGTCAGTGAAAATAACATTTGACCAATCTGATATCTTTTTGGCTTCGCTCAAAAATTCGCAGCGAGCCATAGCAACGTCGTGACGCTCCATCAATATTTTACGTTTGTCCGATTTTTTATAACAAAATCCAATTTCTTTCAAAACCAAGCTTAATGACGATTTTTGGCCATGGAACAAACCACATTCACGTAAAGAAACAACAAGTTTTTTAAGTGTTGGAATTTCTTTGCGCAAGTAGTAGTCATATATGTATATGACGGCGAATAGCGTCAGCGTCGAAGTTGTCAACCGATGTCACACGACGTGGTTGCCGTTTTTTCTTCGGCGTACGAAGCTTATTTTCCTGCATGCCGCTTGTACCGTAAGCTTCGGTAGTAATTTTTGAAACAGTAGGTCCACTAATTCCTAATGCGGCCGCAACACGCTCTCGCACTTGCGACAGTGGTAATAGCGGGCCACCATTTTGATACTCTGCTTCAAAGTAATTACGAACCTTGATCACCAGTTCTCTCGCCTGCCTTTTCAGAACAGATCCTTTCGGCATTTTGATATTTGACAGCTGGGCAGCAATCAACAAGGAGGAACACAAAATACACAACGTAACGTATGGATAATGTGAAAAAACTCAGCGAACAGAAATGTAGTGACTAGCACGACCGTCTTGTTGCGAGTGACAGATTAAAACAAACACAAAATGGCGGTGGGCCATTGAGTGTTCCCACCTTGAAAAAATATATTTGAATGTTTTTGTTGTATTTGTCTTTGTTCAAAATATAATAAATATATGCGATCGATATCATTACTTATTTGGTCACAACACTACAACTATCAAATTAGAACTGTCATCGAGAAAATAAAGAAATGGAAATACCTTAATTGGAGTAAACTGACATTTACCGTGCTGCCAGTTTTTGATAAAATAAAAATAGTGTTGGGACAAAAGGATAGACTTCAATCACTCACTCAACAATCAAAGTATTAATTGTTTAGTAGTTGTAGGTTTTAATAAAAAATCTCCTGTTTAGTAATCGACATAAAAAAGATTTCGATACTTGGTGATGACGATGAGAGAAGTGTTAGTGATGTTCTCGTCAATAGTCCTCGCTATCCTATTTCTAGAGATTAAACTAAATTTTATGCCGTAAAATATTCTAGGATAAATCTTACTAGGAAAAATGTTTAACTTTCGTATTTTGATATATGAAATAAATCATTAAAAAATGATGAGGTTTTTAGGGACTAAACTAACAAAAAGGCGGTCTTTATTCCTACGTGTATTATTTATGTGGTCATGGGGTTTTCATAAAATGAAACAACCGTTCTATTTTGATATTTTTTATTAAAATTATTTACACTATATACACAACCTTTCCCCGTATTAGTTGTCCCCCTTTTCAAGATTCAGGAACATTATTGGGTACATGTGTCCTAATTTTGATATCCTCTTCTGTATAATTAGGCGTAGTGTGTCGGTGTATGTGGATGGAGGTTTGCTGGTTGCGGGATCGCGCCAATGGAGACCTGACAATGAATTAACAAATATAATCCATACAATATTCTCCTACCCTCCTCCTACAAACATTTTGTAGGGGAAGGGTGCACCTACATTTTGTAGAGGATGCCCAGTGGCTGTTTGATTGCAATCAAACAGCCGCTGAGCGCACTCGACTAGCTTCGTTACCCCTCTCTTACAGAACACTACTATGAAATGTACTACATTTCCCACTTTACCTTTTTCCCCAATGTAGGTATGTACGTGTTTTGGCAGTGAGTGAACCCGTGCCCATTTCTATCCCATCCTATCCTATTCCTCCCCATTTACCCAAACCTTTCTCCTAATCCAAAGGTAAACAGCGCGTGCAGGAGCGTGCCAACGTTTGCCATTCTGGACTGAAATTGGTATGTACCGCGGGTGTCGCAGGGCGGCATTATCCACTTAACATTAAGTGCACTGTATGCTCGTCTGTTGCCTTCTTACTGTAAAAACAAACTAAACTTAACATAACCGTAACCAGCCCTTTTATCGTCCTCTGCTGGACATGGGTCTCCTCATGCACATTGTCTCGTGCATGGGGGATGAATGAGGCCTTCAAACACCATGATGGCCAAGCGGGTTGGCAAGTCCACTCTTTAAGAGGTGGTGTAGTTCCTCAGGGTTTGTGGTGCCAAAGATAATCGTTACGGGTTGTTGAGGCTATATAATATTGACAGTATCTTTGTCTATGTAAATTTTATAGTTTCACTTTTGTGTCGCTTCTTGTACTATAATCTTGAATGAAGTGTTTCAGTGTCTTGCAAATGAATTTGGCACGAATGCGAACTAGTATTTATATAGAAAGGTCCTAATCTTAAAAAAATAAATAATAGTATATAGAAATGAAACTCGTGCACCGAACGTGCTAAAGGTCGCCATAATAGCCTAGAGTTTGGCATTATATCATACAAGCCGTCAGTCATGGTCGCGCCGCATGTAGCCATGTGCTCGATTTGCTTGCCATCTAGCCTTTATATAAAACTATTGATAAAAAACGAATTCCATGTTTTTTATAATTAATTAAACGTTTTAAATAATTATGCAATTCACCTAACTAACCTAATAAGTATACGGATATAATAAAATATTAAATAAGTGACAGCCCACACGGTATCCGTGGGCGACAGAGACATTACGGGCTGGGGGGGGGGGGGGGGGGGGGAGTAGGTGTTTATTTCGCGACTTTTGGGACGCGTACAAAGGAGATTCCCTTCTATATAATATTATTACTTATTTGTATACCTGAATACATGTAACATAGTACTTTAATAAGAACAAATATTTGTCTTTAAACAAATGAGTGTCCAGCTGGTAATCGAACCAGGGAACTTTTGCATAACAGGCAGAGACACTGCCCACTTGGGTAGTCGGTCGTGTTGGTATATTTATAGGAAAATCCCTAGGAAACATCCTTTAGAAAAACAAGTATCACATTTTTAAAATACATACAATTGTGTAATTGCAAAATTCAACTCAAAAAATATATTACTAATTTATTTATATATCTTTTGCTCACACACTTTCACGCACATGGTGTTTGTTTTATGTTTCGGTGTTTATCGGTTTTTCTCCGGTAATTCATGAACCGTTGCAAAACCTTGTCACAAACCTGTTTGACAGGAACAAAAAACCTTTCTGTTTTGCAATTTTAATTATATTTCAGCGTGTACAACAAAATCACGATACATACTCAAAACGTGAGCTATATAAATAGAAGTCTCGTATTAAACAGACAAAAACCAAAGATAGAAAAGTAAATATGTAATAAAATAATTCAACCAACAACATACCTGTAGAATCGCACGTGAACAATGCGGGCGAAGGCACATGGTCTCTGGTGTAATTCCATAAACAATCTCTTAGCACTTGCACTATCTGGAAACCAAAGAAATGTTAATTTCTTGATAATTACATAGATTTTCTATTTTTTATAAATTAATTATATTTAGTAGTCTTGCCAATAAAAAACCCCATATTCAGAATTTTTTACATGACAACATTCTTTAAAATTGTAAGTTCATGATGTACCATAAACATCTTGATACTTTCGAATTTCTTATCTCTTTTGTATCTAGTGACTGTGTAGATTTATAAATGTACGTATAACATAATAAATGTTGAAATAGATGAAAATTTTTAAGCACAAGCTAAGAAATAATGTAACAGAAACTGAATTATATATGTTAATTGTTTTAGAAATTACAAGGAATCAATTAAAATATCAATACAAGCCTATATATTTTTGGAAACAAATTATCATGGTAGTTTTAAAGTTCATATTTGTTGATCTAAATGAAAATACAGGTTTGTTGTACAACGTTGTATTTGCGGTTGGCGTCACCTCGTCACCTATTGAATATGATGATAATGAGCTTCAAAGGAGTTCATATTAGTTCTAACGTTTGGTTTTTTTTATGGAAAAAGGTGACACACTAGCACACAGTCCACTAAGATAATTGTTCACATATACATAATTTGATTCGTCGAGACTGCGAAACTGACAAATGAAATATGTCAAGATTAAAACATTGATTAATTCATTGATTTGGTTTTGTTTACGGCTAATTGGATTGGAACCACATGTCACCGAAACAACACAAAACCATTTCAACCAGTTTAAAACATTTCATTAAAACCAGTTTAAAACATTTCATTTCAACCTGTTTGAAACATTTCATTTCAACCAGTGTATACAATATACAAAACCGTTGTAGCGAAAAATAAAAGGAATAAATTAAAAATTACAAAGGTTTCATTGTCCTATCTAAAATGTTCGTAGCGCTCATTACTCGGACCGGGCGCCTAGGCGGTGCATTACACCACATTTAAAACAAATAAACTTAACATACTTCACTAGCAGTCAGTTCTGGTGTCAACTCCAACATATGGCTAAGGGGATGCGGCAGCAACTGTCCCAAAGTCATCGTCGCCAATAGTTCACACAGTGCGGCTCTCTCCCGCGACATCTCCGCCGAATTCGTGTGACGATCTGACGATCAAATTCAGGCTATGAATCATTTCTCTTTACCGACTGAGATTTGACACATGATTTTTATTTATGCTTCATACAGGGTTCGAAACGATAATTATCTTGATAAATAATATCGCGGCGCTGGCCACAATATTCCCGGAATTACGTGCAAAGTGCCGACTTTCCCGGACCATTATAATATAGTCATGTTAGTAAAATCATCACTATCCAACAGCGAAAGTATTTTTAAAATCGGTTGGATAGTTTCTGAGGTTACTTCTTATAAACAAACAAAAAACAAACTTTTCTTCTTTATAATATTAGTATGGGCTAACATGTTGGAGTTGACTCCTGAACCAGCCAGCTTGGTCAGAGGTTGGTCACGTTCACTTGTTTTAAATGTAGTATAATTGTGGTAAACATGTGCCACGAGTTTCCATTATCGAACTGTAATAGTGTTTACCATAATTATGTTACATACACGTAACAATACCTCACTAGCAGTCAGTAGAGGAGTCAACTGCAACATGTAGCGGCAACTGTCAACTGCAACTGCCCCAAACTCATCGCTCTCTCACGCGACATATCCGACGAGTTCGTGTGACAATCTGACCACTGAATTCAAACTACCTAGTCTAACCATAAATATTGTTACAAAGAAACATTGTTTCTTTTTTAAATTATTCTTTTTTTAGAAGAATTTGTGTTATTTTAGAAATAAATAGGTAAGCATTTTTAAAATATAACGTTTATTCGAAATGGTCACCATTTGCTTTTGTACAATCTTTCAAAATTTGTGGCCAGTTTTCCATCTATCCATGCGCGGTCAAACTAAAATTCTAAAAGTGGTTGTTAGGGATTCTGTATCGTTTTTTTAAATATTTAATACGGCTGTGTATTACCTATATGTATAGATTTACTCTTTTTTTTATAAATTATTACAAAAGGCGGACTTAATGCCTTACTTACAGCATTATCTGCCAGTCAACCTTTGGACTATGCAGGATAAAAAATGGTAGGGGAGTAAATAAATGTAACTATAGAACATAGAAAAAGGACAATTCTTAAATTTTCAAGAAGGAAGTTGATCATTAATGTATTTCCGTGTCAGTTTTTTATTACCTGGCCGCGCGGTGTCGGCCGGCTATAGACTAGCACCAAGCCATCTTTTCCCGTAGGTGATGTAAAAGGCGACTGGGATAACAAAGCCGCTACCACAAGCCCTGAGGAACTACACATATATATATAATAACCACCTATAAAAAAGTAGACTCGCCAACCCGCTTGGCCAGCGTTTTAAGGCCATACATCACTCATGCAGCAGACAATGTGCAAGAGGAGGCCCACGTCCAGCAGTGGACGATAAAAGGGTTGATTACGGTTACCGTCACCGTCACACTGACAACTGCCCTTACTTAGTTCTTACTAGTGTAAATTATTGGATTTCGTATCAAATTCAGTTAATTAGTATTAACCGAATTGGATACGAAATCCAATAATTAAATTACTGAGAAGGACTTCAATATTAATTAAAATCATATTACACAGGACTTTTTTTTACACAGGATGTATCCGGACCTTTTTTTACATGGGCAATAGCGCAATTAGCACATTGTGCCAGTGTCGAGTGTTTCTTCGTAACTAACAATTTCAAAATTAAAACACAGCACGTCAAGCCCAGTCCCGTCAGAGTAAGATAGGAGTCGCTTAACTTGTCTTATGCTGGAAGTGCCCATCTGCGCTCTCATTTTTGTAGAGTTCGTGTGCCACATATGCGCTCTGGCACAGAATTTTTTTTTCGTTATGTAAACGTTCAGAAATCGTAAAATAGTTCAATCAAACGAATCATGTGCGCTCTGGCAAACGAACGGTACAAAAATGAGAGCGATTTAAAGCGCTCAAAGCACAAGAGAAGTTAATAAACTGATAGAGTTGCAAGTTAGTGTCACACACTTACCTAAGTAAGCTCAATAAGGCCAATAGGGCACAGAGCAGACCGCGATACGGTAGTTAATACTTTTATATAAGAGTAAGGCATGTTTCATATAGTGTCACACAATTAATTAGGCCCTTCGATGTAACTAAGTGGTGACTTTAACGCTTTTAAATACGACAGTGATTCACACTCACCTAAGTAAGCCCTGAGTCGATGTAACAAAGTAGCAGCGGTGGCCCTTAGTAAGGCTGAGGCCAGGCACAGGGCAGGCCTTGCCGCCGCTGCCCGCCTCAAGGCAGCCCTTGATACGGTACAGTTCTCTAACGCACCGCGCATGTACAGTTCACGTTCTATGCTCACTTGCTAATAAACAAAATAGAATGACTGTAGTTGAAATTGATATGTTTATGGCTTATTCTGCAACTAGAAAGCAAATAAACCTATCAATATTAGCTTATATCAGCAGTGCACAGGCCTTCCCTAGTAAATCACTTCAAGGTTTCGGACCATAATCAATACGGTTTCCTAAGTGGTATGGGCGGAGGACTTGTACTCACAACTTCACGAATGGGAGTCGAGACTAGATACCTCTAGGCGATCACCGCTTTAAACATATTTGTTTGTAATGTTTTTAAAAACTTTTTAATGCACATTAACAATCCCACATTTAAAAGATTTTCAAATTCATTGAAAATTAGATAAATCTAAGTTTGAAAACATCTCAGGTAGGGATGTGAAAAAATAATCGATTTTAATGTTAATCGATAATTTTATCAGATAATCGATATTTTTAAAACGATTATTGAAATAAATAATCGATTATGTAAAATACACATTTTAATCGATTTTTGTATACAGCGCGATCTATGCGCCGGATGAAAGAAATTGTTCCCGTTCACTTAACGGGAACAAATTGATCGAACGGCGCCATCTGACATGTTTGAAATAGGTAGGGCTAGGGGTAGGTACCATCGGTAAAACGGTACAGACTAGCCAATTACTAAAGTAATTATTTGCGAACATTTTCATGTATAGATCATTTCGAAATATCATGTTTCGAGTTCACAAATCATAATTTTTCAAAAGTTATCTCCTAATTTCTCTACCTGTCGACGCCATTGTGAGGTCATCTTTAGGGCTCATACAGACAGGGTAACTAAAGGTACTCCGTTTTCGCTATACATGAAAATGTTGGCAAATAATTACTTTACTCACTTTTCTACATTCACAGGTACACAGCACTCGGAATAAATTAAAAATACAACATCTTTTTACTACGTGTTAGTATCAAAGTTAGAGTATGTCGTATTTTGTTACAAAAATATTAAAATCTACGTAACTGATTCTTTTCGTACTTGTTTTACTCTAGGCAACAGAGACTAAATAAAGGGTTCACCTGGAAAAAATGGTAGGATTTTGTTTTATAAGGTTACCTTATATTTTTTAGGTCGCTGATTCCGAATTTTTCACTTCCCACCAAAAAATCTCACCGGAAATACTTTTTTTTTGATCAAATAGCGTGTTTTTTGAAAATATCTGATTTTTTATATATATATTTTTAAATGGCCTAAAATTCTGAAAATATACAATAAAAAAATGTTTTAAATGTTTTTTCAAATGATTAAAGGCATAAAGGCGCTAGTGCGTCGTCAAAGTTGCGCTCTGAGATGCAGCGAAGCAGACGCGCGACGGACATTAGCAACTCTGGTCGCCGCCGGCGCTTTTGTAAAACCGTTGAGCCGCCTTAGTATGAAATGCGTTGTCCGATTGAACGCACGTCTCGTTTTGTCTCAATTTGTATGTTTTCCGTACTTAGTTAAAAGACAGAATGCCTGAAAACGAATATGAGGCTTTCACAACCGGTGGCAATTTCACTATTCGTCGCAATAATAAATTTTTCAGCGGAACTTGGACTGACATGGTGATTGAGCAATCCCTTATGAAAAGTATGAAGAGCTCAGGTGGTCTTACTCGCGGAAAAGGGATTTCAGAAGCAGTTTTAACTACATGGACCCTCGGCACCGTATATTTACAAAATATTTGTGATTGTGTCGAAAAATTTTGTAACGTTGCTTACCAATCGTCAGAGCAACATGTCGAACTCAGCGAAACAAGAATCAATCGTGACAAAGAAGATACCTTAAAGATGCATGCATGGTTAGACCAACATCCTCCATTCACTCAGAGAAAAGAAATAATGTCTATTAGTACAGGTGTGGTCGGCAATGAATCAATAAATTACCATTTAGCTCAAGAACTTGGTTTAATGGGCATATCAAAACTTGAAGGTTCCGATTTTCAAAGTGTCAAATACAAGCGAAATGAAAGGTGCAAGCCACTTGGGACCATGAGGTCAGGTATCACAGTCGATGAAGAAACTGTGGCCGTAGACCCTCTTCTGATTTTTCGAAGGATTTGTATTGCAAAAAAATCAGAAGCCGAACTTGAAAAGTTTTTGGAATACGAGCTCTCTCCGTTTCCTTTGTCAATTTTTAATGAAGAAGGTCTCCGCAAAGGAATCAAATCGTCCCTTTATAAGGAATTCAAACCTCTTGCTGATGAGCAAATAGACATTGAAGATGCGATATATGTTAATGATGGCGGATTCCTTCTTCATCGCGTTGTTTGGCCCCGAAATGTATCTTTTTCTTTAATTTGTGATGCCTATATTGAATACGTTATATCAAAATACACATCAAATTGCGTCGTTGTATTTGATGGCTATCCAGATGACGCTAAGAAACTCAGCACGAAATTCGCGGAAAGGGTGAGAAGAGCACGAAAACACTCCTGGGTCGACATAATTTTTGATGAATCAATGATACCCACAATTCCTCAAGAAAATTTTTTGTCAAACAGCATGAATAAAGTTCGTCTTATATCGATGTTAAAAAGTAAATTTGAGTCCATAAACTTAAAAGTACGTCAAGCCAAGGAAGATACGGACTACTTAATTATTAAAACGGCGAATGAAGAGGCGTCAAAACATAAATCAGGAGTGATAATTGTTGGCGAGGACGTAGACTTATTGGTTCTCTTGATAGGTCTGTGTGAGGCGTCGAATATTTATCTTTTAAAACCCGGCCGAGCGAAGGTACCGCCACAATTTTTTTCAGTTTCAATTGTACAAGAAAAAGTAATTGCTAAAAACATTTTATTTTTACATGCATTTAGCGGATGCGACACAGTCTCTGCTTTGTTTGGAAAAGGCAAAAAAAATTTCTTACTGTATTGATTAATAATCCTGAGTTACTGCCATATGTCAAGCTTTTCCTCACACCAAACGCAGATCCACAAGCCATTGCAAACGCTGGCAATCAATTTCTACTTCGTCTATATGGCTGCAGTGCTGCAAATTCAACTTTAAATGCCTTGAGATATAAAACTTTCATTAGAACGGCGTATAACAGCACGCATAACATCGCAAATTTGCCTCCTACCGAAGCCACAGCAGAACAGCATTCGTATCGCACATACCATCAAGTACAACTTTGGCAGGGAAACCAGTTAAAACCTGAAAAATGGGGCTGGAAAAGAACACACGAAGGCTTAACTCCAGTCACTACTTCTATGCCTCCCTTTTCACCACAGCTTTTACAGCTCATATCTTGCAAATGCAAGAAAGGTTGCCGAGGAGCATGCAGCTGCCGGAAAAGCGGGCTGCGATGTTCGGTGATGTGCCTTCAATGCAACAACACCTGTGAAAACGCTCCGGACGTAGACATCGGGGTTCTGGAGCCTGACGAAGATGACCCTGAGGAAGTAAATTTAGAATTGCTAGAGGAGGAGATGGACAGGGAAGAAGACTCGCTGGAGCAACCCGACGATGATCACCCTGGAGAAAGATTCGATACAGAAAACTCTGAAAATTTTATAGGTGAGTTTTTGATTCTCCTGCCATTTTGTCTCCATGCATCAGACTATATTTCTATCCTCACCCTCTATCCCCATAAGCGTACAACACTTAGTAGTCCAAGGCTGACTTTATTGTCTCTTTAACATAAAAAATTGTATATTGTATATTTTTTCATTAAGTAAGTAACTGAAAGTTTTTCCTCTTGTTTCAGAAGCTAATAAAAGTGATTCTAGCTCAGAAAGTGAGGCCTTTGATGAGCGTGGTCCTTCAACAGCTGTAAAACGACGCCGAAGAAACAATTAGGTTAATTGAAAGACTTAACAACATTGCAACGGTAAATTTTGAATATTTTGATTATTTCCTGATTTTTGAGCGGTTTGAGACTTTCTTCTTATTTTTCTGTAAATTATTGAGTGTTTTTAGATTTTCTGGCTCACTTCAATACATTTATAGTGACTATGGCTTTTAATTAAACACATTTATTTTATTTTTCAAAATATTTTATTTTGCCGCCATTTTCTGTAAATTTCCGGTATTTCCGGTGAGATTTTTTGGTGGGAAGTGAAAAATTTGGAATCAGCCACCCAAAAAACATAAGATAAGCCTATAAAACAAAATCCTACTATTTTTTCCAGGTAATATTCTCTGTTGCCTGGACTATTTATACACTTTTTAAAATAAGTATTTTCACTTGTAGTTATCTTTTTGTTGTCCAAGCTAGGGACAAAAATAAAAAATAAAGCGACCAAAATAAACACTGTGAGCTCGAAAACACAATAACTTTCATTAATATAAATAATTCACACAATTAATATCAAACAGCTGGTGTTTGAACGGTGTTTTTAGTTTTGAGAAGAGAAGTTTTTTTTTGTTTATTTCGTTTTCGTTTATTTTTATTTTAATAAAGTATTAATATAATTTCTATGTCGTCTATTCCTTAAAACTAACGTTTATAAAACATGACGGCTGAGGCCGATGGTGGTTATTTCCCAGTAACCCGTGAGTACTTCTTTGTCCTGGGAAAAAGCTATCATAGATAGATACCACACCCAACCCAATTATTGATACCCATATTCCTTCGTCTTAAGACCTTAAGCTTGGTTTTATTATTATATAGTATTTAAAAAAAAAAACGATTTTTTTTAAATCGATTTATAAGTAGTGAAGCAAAATCGATTATTAATTAATCGATTTTTTTCATTCAATGTCACATCCCTAATTTCAGGTGGTTAGCAATCGCTGTGTCAGTTTTAATTTAACACTAATGAATGTGTTATTAAATTAAAATTAATTTGACGAGGTTTATATCTGGTAATTCTACCATCCTGATCCCTTTTTATGTCGAAAACCCATTTCGTAGTAATAGTTCTTTTATTTTCTCTATCAACCAAACTCCATGTACTGTTCTCTTCGTGCGCTGAGAGTTCTTCTTTTATAGCTTTTGACCATTCCTGACTTTCCTTGCTTTTCATGGCTTCTTCGTAGGTGGATGGCATGATCATTTCAACAAGATTTAATTCATAATGTCTATTTCTCCTGGGTCGGAGGTTGACATTTTTAGTTACAATATCATCTTCTATCTCTCTTGATGGTTTATATGTAGTATCACTACTGTCGCAGCTTCTTATAGTCTCATCAGTAGACTCTATCAATCTTGGTGATGATACAGCGGAAGCTGACTTACTGGATTCACATTTTACATCTTCATCATTATTATTTAAATATATTTTTGAAATATTCTTTCTTATTTCAGGAATTCTTGACTCATCAAATATTGTTTTAACATTTAGTTCACATAAATTATTAATTTGTAATTTTGCACTTATTACTATTTCATTGTCTTTGTAAATTAATGCAATATTGTTCTTTTTCACAATATTATAACCTTTACGCATTACTACACCTTCTGAGAACAAGTTTCTTCGCAACTTAGGTACATACAATACATCTTCTAAATATGAAGTTTCCCACTGTCCATTTATATACCTTTCTATGATAACTGTCCCTTTTCCTTGCACTTCAAGGGAGTCTTGGTTGCCTAAACTTAAATACCGTTTTTCTTTATCATATTCTTGAAATTCACTAAATAATTCACGCCTGAAAGTCATGTGTGCTGAGGCACCGCTATCCATTATCCATGTATCAGCTTCTGAACCACTATGCACACAGTGTTCTATATTGAATGCCAATGTTGTACCTTCTTTGCGAGGTTTTCTTGCATACTTCTTTGGGGCTTTGCATTGGTTAGCAAAGTGACCCCTTTTGTTACAATTGTAACAGATAAATCGGTGACGTGTGCTCCCACTGTTACTTGTATCTTCTTGAATCTCATTGTTTTTGTGATAGGAGTATTTTGGCTTATTATTCACTTCCTTTTTGACAACAACTAAGGCAGTCTCAGCCTCTTCCTCACAGGTGATACTGGCTTCTTCATCCAACAAACGAGCAGTTAAATTATTTATGGTTTGTTGTTTTGGATCTAAAGACATCCATGCTTGACGAAGAGATCTATACTTTGAAGGCAGCGTTCCTAATATTTTTGTCATTATAGCAATTTCACTAACGATTTCGCCACTTTCTTTTAATTGTTTTCCTAAATTTTCAACCTTTGAGATGTTAATTTTAACTGTTTCAATTAAAATTAATTTTAATTTAATAATTTTTATTGAGCCGTGTGGAGTGGGCCGGCTATAGAATAGCCCCGCCCCATCTCTTCTCGTGGGTGTCGTAAAAGGCGACTAAGGTATAAGCGGCTACCACAAACCCAATCCCTGAGGAACTACACCTCCTTTAAAAGAGTGGACTCCACTTGTGTAGCCTTACATCCCCCCTCATACACGAGACAATGTGCATGAGGAGGCCCATGTCCAGCAGTGGCTACTGAAAGGACTCGAAGCAATGTAATATTAAATATTTAATTAATGTGTTATTAATAACGACTTGAAGAAAGTGGCCGGTAGTGGGTGGATGAGAAGATCGGAAGACCGCGTGTGGTGGCGGTCCGCGGGAGAGGTCTATATAGATAGACGATAGATAGATAGACAGTGGATAGACACGTGCTGGTAGTATGGTATGGTAGTGACGATGACGTCAAACTCAAAATCACGATTTACAAACAGACACCATTGTGTTGATGACAACACAATGGTGTCTGTTTGTAAATCGTGATTTTTCAGCACTGTAGCTCAGGGATATTTATTCTCGACTTACATACGTGTTGGTTCTCTTTGCGCGATGCAAAGGGAAACCTGTGTCCCTATAGACATAATAAATAATAGAAGTATATAAATGAAACTCGCACGCCGAACGCATTCAAGGTCGCGATAACAGCCTACAGTTTGACATCGTATCATACAAGCCGTCAGATAGCGCTGAAATATGTATAACCTAATGAACTCTTAAAAGTATGTTTAGATATCTACTTTTTATATGAATAGACATTTAAAAAAAAATAGTTTTAAGAAAATCAACATGTTGTGTTTGTCTTTAAATATTTAGCTTCAAGTTTTCCTAAAAACTAATAAATAAATATAAAAAACAAACCTTAGTGAAGTCTTCGTCGGGCCAAGGTAGTCCATTGTACATGACGTCCGGCGATATTAGCTCCACAAGCAACAGCGACACTGATGTCGCCCCTTCCACTATGCCACTGGTGCCATCCTGTAGGGAAAAAATTTTTTTTTATAAAATAAAGTGTTATATAAGTAGATAGTTTACTTGTTGGTCAGTGGATACTATCTCTCATTAGAGTTGCCAATCGATTTACGTAGATATCTAATGGTAGCGGTTCGATTAGCAGCTGTTTACGTATCGATTGATTGTATACAAATATACAATGTTTTGACGAGTAAAAAACGATCTACCGGTTTCTATTAATAAAAATTATATGAAACTTTAATAAACTCAAAATGGCGTTAAGAGAGAAAAGGAATCAGTCTCTGTCTTATAAAACTATTTTTTTTTTAAATGTTGAAATCAATCAAGCCGTGTACTATTTGTGACAGAGATTTAAAAAAAGGTCATTAAAATAAGTTATAATCATGTGCATTTCATGTTTACAATGTCTGTTACTGTCTTGTTTTGTTTTGTTGTGCAAGAGTTTTATCTTTCTATGTAATAAATTAATTTTTGATCTAATTGAATAATATTTTACTGTATTAATTTTGCATATTACAGTAACATATCAACATATAAAAGCACAATTTAATATAGTATGTGTGCAGAAGTGTTTAATCTAATTCACATCTCAATCAAGTCACAACGGTAGAGGATTGACTTTTCAGCAAAAAAAAATGTAAAAAAACTAAAATTTTTAAATTATTATTATATATTAGTAAATAAAAAAGAGCAAGCAAAATGAGTGAAAACAAAGCAAAGGGGGCCTAAATAAGACGCTCTTGTAGTCAGAGCACGTTTGACTTTATTCTTGAAAGTAAGCAAACCGTCTACGAATAAAGGCTCGTTTACACAATGAGAGTTTCTTGCACAGTTCGGGTGAGAATATTGTATACGATTTTCGTATGCACCCAAACTCCGTACAATTCTCGTTTACAACTTGATGAAAAGTCTCCAATAACAGTGATCAGACGATGATAACAGTTGTCTGTGCTAGCTTTTGACCGATCTTCGGGAAACTTGCGTTCGAGAAACTCTCCTTGTGTAAATGAGCCATAAGTCCACTTTCGGATGTTCGGAAGCTAATGAGTTCTATTTTTCACATATTCTAGAAATGGGTTTGTGGAAAAGTCTGTAATTGTAATTTTGCAAACTATCCACTCACCATGCAATCAGCCCTTTCAGTATCCACTGCAGGACACGGGCCTTATATAGCCTTCAAACGCCACGCTGGCTAAGCAACGGGTTGATAGGTACACTTTTTCAGAGGTGGTGTAGATCCTCAGCGCTTGTGGTAGCGACTTTGTTATCCCTTAGTCGCCTCTTACGACACCCGTGGGAAGAAGTGGGGTGGTGTCATTCTGTAGTAGGCCGACACCACACGCCATAATAATTGATTAAATTAATAACACATTAACACGTTAAACTCACCATACACGACATAATGGCGCCCATCAACAGCTCGTTGTTGCCGGTAAATATCGGCGGTATTGCATTAGCGTCGTCCAAATCGCTTTGTTTCCTAACACCTTTGCCGATTATCCCTGCGTGGAACACCGACGTGTGGCTTTGGGTTAGCTGGGTTATTGGACCCTGAGGATAAAAAAGGTTTTAATTTTCTTCCTTTAATAATTTACTAGTTTATTTTATTTTTTACTTATTACCGAATTTATAATCAAAAAGCATAAAACTATCATAATTGTATCTAACAAACCATAAAAATTTGTCTAAGATACAAGTACTGCAGTACCAGTATCCAAGACTATCAGTATCCAAAACATTAAAACCTCCCCGTGAACAGTGAACAAATTATATCTTTTTAATTTATAATTTTAAATTATTTTCACTAATATCTGTATTTAATTTATAGTCTAATTCATTTATTAACCTGGCAACTAAGTGAGAGATGGTCGCTGCCCGTATATATTGTTAGCGGCGTTAATTTCCAAACACTCGTGTGTCATGTAACCTACAGGATGTGAAATTAGTGTTTGAATTTTGGTATTAAAATATAGTTATTTTAATATATTGTTTGTGTTTTTAATATGGACAGGTAAAGTATTATGTTATTATTATTATTATGTTTCAGATCATTTCATATAGCAATAAAATTCTGAGCGGTGATAGCCTAGGGGTAGCCGGGGTAGGGGGTAGCGCTTGTGGTAGCCAATTTGTTATCCTTTAGGGATATAGGGAAGAGATATAATATATGTTGTACAATATAATTTAAGCTTATGTTAAAAGATTTCATTTGGTACTAATGTCGTTTTTATTGGATATACCGGCCAAAATGACGCACCATTCTTTAAAAATGGTGTTTAACCTCCGTTACGCCGGAGTACGTTATCGTGCACTCATTTGGTGCTTCCTTCGTGATTAGTTTGATTCGTGATTCGTGACACGATTAGTTTGATTGATCTATTTTACGATTTCTAAACGGTTACGTAAAAATTATAGTGCACTGCTTTCCACGTAAAAATAACATTTTTTTTTTTTAAAGAAAGTAACATCTAATATTTCGATCTTTGTATAAATACAATTCAATTCCATAAACAATTATTATTAAGTGCACAACTCGCGCGTGGGGTACGCGCGGAATCGTCCGGCATACAAAGGGCACGCCATTTCTGATAGCGCTCGACACTCGGCCACAGAGGGGTTAAAACTTACATGTCTCTGATTTAAATGTATCAACAAGTCTTCGTCCGTCCAATCCTTGTCAGCATTAGCGTTCGGCAATATTGACCGACTGCCAAAAGCTTTCTCTTCTCTAAACATGGCTGTTTCCAGCAGATCTCGTAAGGCAACTGCTCGGGCCAGTTTGCTGTGTAGGCACATTTTACGTAATAAACGGCTTGCTGTTTGGACACCGCGGAGTTTATCCATTATGTCTGAAAAAATTTTGTGAACTGTTATATCTTTTTTGTTTCTTTTCATATAATAATATGGCATATAATATATACGAATATATGTATTTCATGTAATATACTCCTTGGAAGCACGAGAAAAATGTAGTCTGATGCTTTTATTTGGCACTTTGAAGTTTAATAAACTATCACTATTAAGCCACAAATCCCAGAATACACTATTTATACAATAATCAAACAAAAACTGTACTTTCACTTCTTGGGTTTCCTAAAAAAAGTCAACGGTTATGTCTTATAATCTATATTTATACTAATATAATAAAGAGGTAAAATTATGTATTTGTGGGTATGTTGGGGGTAATCTCTGGAACTACTGAACCGATTTCAAAAATACTTTCCCATATAGGAAGCTATATTGTCCGTGACTAATATAGGCTATATTTTATTTTGAAATTTTGGAAAAAAAAAAACTTATAAACCGAAGCGAAAAGCGAGGGCGGGTCGCTGGTGTCTTATAATTAAAATGATGCAACATTTTAAATAGACTTATAGTCAGTTTCCATCGAATTTGCCGGAAAGGAAAGCAAAACAATAATATATCTCAACATTTAGCTTTAAATCTAGGGCAAACTTTAAATCTATCCATGAATCAAATTGTGACTTTTTAAACTTTAAAGTCTTGTACAATCGGGTATGAACGTATATGTTCAGACCCAATTTACAACATAAAATGAATCAAATCATAGATATGTAAATAATTATCCCCTCACTATTTAAGGGCGTGTCAGTTGCCTCAGGCCGCCATGTTTATTTACATTTTGGACAAATTGGATTGGAACAGAATATAAAAGTTCATTATTTGACGATAAAGAGCGATTCTACATCCTACAGTGAATTGGACGCATATGACTTGCCAAATTACCGCACTCTCGCTAAAATCTATCGTACATTAAGCACCTTCAATAGGGTTAAGCTTGAATCCTTTCCAATGTAGGGAAAGGAGATAGTGATATAATCCCCCATAGGAATGGGTAATAATAAGTCATCCTTGTAAATATAGACCAAAAGGAGAGTACTAGGTCCCCCATGACAGATGAGGAACATCACATCTTTTCAATATAGGGAAAGGAGATAGTAATGGAATTCCCAATAAGAATGAGGAATATGCCATCCTTTCCAATGTAAGGAAACAAGATAGTGACATAAAAACATAGCAACGAGGAAAATTACGTTATAGTGATTGAAATTATGCCAAAAATATTTAACATAGGTCGTACAGCAATTTGTTATTTCTCATACGATTATCTTTCACATATTAAACTACAATATTGAAAAAATCGATTTCAATAATCAAGTTCTGCATACATTAAAGGCACTGAAAAACTAGTTGTGACAAATAGCAAACATTTGTCTAACAAAAGCATTATTCAAATAAGTAAAACTCACCTTTTTCATGTAAACATCTAAAGAAGTATTTGACGGTAGCCTGAACTACTTTCAGTATTGCTTCCACGCTGGGCGGCGGCGCTCTTGTACCTGACATGTCTACTCGATCTAACACCTATAAATAATAACATTATGTTTTATGGAAGTGCTGATACTAGTACAGCAAGATTGTATCCGGAATAGGAAGTTCTATGTCGAACGAAAACGTCTCGCATGCAGGCAGTTCTTATGAAGAATGTAGTTCTTTCTTATGAAGAATGTACAGAAGAATGTAAGAATGTAGCATAGGAAATCTCTATGCTATAAACCGTAAGCAGCCCTTTTAGACGCGGGTCTCAAAACTACTCAAATGTATGGCCTCAAAACTGCACGCTGTCGGCGGGCGGCGGGTAGACGAGTCCACTCCTTTACAAGTAGTGTAGTTCTGCAGAGCTTGTAGTAACAGTTTTGTTACCTCTTAGTCACCTTTTACATCACCCACGGGAAGAGACGGGTGGTAAAGCTGGTCGACACCACACAGCCATAAAGATATACGCTATAAAGATGTACTCAAATGCCATCTCAGAGCCTGCGGAATATCAAGTGCCTTAAATGCACAAATCGTTCTCCAATAGAACTATGCTTTTTCGAGTTCATAATTCAGCATTCATGTCTATCGAAGAATACAAATGAACTGCAACGAAGCCAAATTGGTGTTATACCGAAGTAATAGTTTGTCACCGAAAGTGGGCAGACTGACAGGTGTCAGTCGCGTGATCTGAAGCTCGTGCCACCACTACCCCGATTTAGCGATCCAGGAACCACATCTTACTAAAGGTCACATTAAGTAAATTGTAAGTTCATATAGCTTGATAGGTTAAAGTACAATCTGATTCAGTATTTCTAACTTTTTACCATCTAGCCCAGTCAACTACATATTAACAATATCAAAAAGTAGTAAATTCGTCTTTGGACCATATTTTGAGCGGGCCAGACCTAAGGCAACCAATCGACCGTCCGACGACGCAGAAGGAACTTCCTCGTTGTATTGACGGCTGGTAATATTTCCGCTTAGATTACATGGTGATGATGATCGAAGCGGAAATCAGCTCGTGAAATTCCTCGCGCGAATTTTTCACTAGATTTGTCCCTAGCCTAGAAATGTGGTACATTTATAACTTACCTCAGCGAGCGCATGACACGTGGGCATCTCGTCCAGGGTGATCATAGTGCACTCGGGCTTCACCCACAGTAGCGAGGAGTATTCCTGTAACGCCCCGCCCACGCGGTACAAACTCGCCTCTACTGCGCGACCGATGGGCCGAGTTCGTAAGTGGGACACGCGAGTTGAGTTCTCCCATCTAAAAGTGTGGTATATTTTAGGGCATCGTTTCTAAATCTTTTTAGTATTGCGACTCCCTAAAAAGCCAAAAACAAAGTGAAAAAAACCTTACGACCCCTTCACTATAGTTTATTAGGTAGTATATGTAACACTTGATTATAACTTAAAATTAATTATTTAATAAAGGGGCTTTTCGTATACGTGCCTTATTTTGTTGAGAGATTCCCCGATCGCGACCCCTAAGTTTGAGAAACCATGTTTTAGGGTAATATTGGAAACAAATAATGTGTGACAGATTAATGGAGGTTAGATACAGGTTTAGGTTAGATACTATCTTTAGTAATCTAACACTAAACATAGTGTTGATAATCGTGTTTTGAGTTCTCCCACCTAAAAGTATGCTGTATTTGTAGGATAATACTCTTTATTGCATATATGATAAATTTAAATATGATGTAATTAGCACTATGTAATTGGAGAGATACAATTGACAGCCTTATCATTTAAGCGATCTCTTCCATGACAATGTGAATGACAGTTCAGATAAAATGTGGGTAATTGTTGAACAAGCTTAATTTCTATGTCGGTTGTCAGATTCAACGCTACTAAAGGTAGTAAGGCTAAGTGCGTGCTTACTAGGTGAGTAAGCACGCAATAAAAATTATGTATACTCGGCAACAAATCAACCATAATTCGATAATAAAGACGAAATCGAACGATTGTAGAGCTAAAATTGGTTACACTAGCGTGTTGCCGACTGTATACGGTTGAGTCAAATTTCACGGAGGATGAAACCACACATTCTGCTGATGATTTTCGTATAATTGACATGTAACAATACGTATTTTAAGACAATTTACATTTTGGGTACTGTGCTACTAAGACAGTGTGTTATCTAGGGGTTTGATAACAATATAAAACTACTAAATTGTTATTTGGATATTTTGTCTACTTGGACATTTTGCTACGTAGACCACCCGATACGGAAGCTCTATTTGCAAATAAACAATTCGTGTGATTCGGTATTTAGCAAACATGTATGAAAATTTCAAAATTGAATCTTTTTAAAAACCCATGGCAACTCAGAACCACAAAAAAAGAATCTACGATTTCAGTCTTCAAAAAGTTCTTTATTCTTCGAATACAGAACAGTACTTAGTCGATAGTACTAGATAGTACTGTAACCTAACTGTTGCGGACAGCCAATAGTAATATGACATTAATATGAAAGTGATGTGCAGTGATCGCGTAGTCGTGTATATAATGTGTAATTGTGTAGTATAAGTGTATCATGTACTGTGTCTAGAATAAGAATATTATGTAGCGTGTGTAGTTTAAGAACCTTATGTATGTGTATAGGATAAGACATAGTAACGTAAGATGTAATAAATAAAGAGAATTGATACAAGTTGCTCAATAAAGAGAGATGCGAGGGAGGTGTTGTAACTGAGGGCCTAAGTATATGAGAGATTAGAGATAGCACGCTACACCAACACGGGAGGCCTACACGACCTAAATCCCATACAGACGAGTAAACGAATATTGATATAATGAGTAAATAAATGCAGAATATTAATATTGATAGAAAACAAATCCCATGCGGGCGCTTCTCACGCGGGAGGAGCGACGCCGAGTACAACATCTGGCGCATGGCGTTTTCTCGGAATTAGGTCGTGTAGAAACCAACGCGCTAGAGCGAGAGGTATGCATGGGCGCTTCCCACGTGGGGGAGCAAGACAAAACACAAGTACCGTTACGGCGATTCCGGGAAAGGCTCGCCGTAACAATGAGGACTGCGCGAGGTAGCGTGCTATTGGACAAAAGGGCGGAAACCCTCGATTGCAAACATCCCTTGTTGAGCAGCTTGTATTGAGAATATAAATGGGGCCAATCTGGCCGAAATACACAGTCGTCAAGCAGCAGTCCTACGAGTTTCACTTCGACCACCCGGCCCCTCAAGAAAACCCTCCGACTAGCCGGCCTCAAGAGAACCCTGCATACATCAAGAGAACGGCATACTACCATTCAGTTGGGCGCTCATATGCCCCGTCTGTCGTCACCCGCCGCCGCGAGCGCTAACGCGTCTTCCGCTCGTATACGACCGGTCGGCCCGCCGAGCCATTATTAAAGTCGGAATTTTAATTCGATTCCAGATTTGACAATTTCAGTGTTGCAACGTTATGACAAGTACTAAATAGTAACGTTGCGAAATTATTCGATACGGAAATGGAATATTTCCGGATCGATTCTTCTCGTTTATAATTTTATTCTCGTAAACTAAGTATATCAGGAAATTAAATATTTGTGAACGGATAATTTAGTTATGACGATTAATTTTATTACGGATCTGAGAGTTTTCTTTAATAATTGTGTGTGAAATAAATAAATAAATGTGATCATGAAGGAACATGAGAAATAAAACAAATAGATGTATTATGGTAATATTTTATTTTATAAATCGTCGCCGTCATCGCTATCGCTATCGCTGTCACTTTCTGTAACATTTATTATAAATGTGTCTGTGATATTGTCAATTAACATATCTAGCCTACTCATTTTTTCCTCTTCTTTGACAACATGGGATACGCATTTAGACCATTCGGTGGCCGTAATTTTTTGAATGCCTTCCTCAAATAAATTTCTCACGTCTGTCAATTTGAAGGTTTTATTATTTTGAGCTACATGCCCCTTTACCTGAGCCCATATCAATTCGATAGGGTTCAGCTCGCAATGGTAAGGGGGCAGTCTTAAAACCGTGATCCCATGTTGTGCTGCCATTTCGTCTACAGCGTACTTATTAAAAGACTCGTTATGTGGAATCAGTTCTAAAAGCGTAGCTTTAACCATATCTGGTTCGTAATGAATATTTTTATTTAAAAGCCAGTCTTGAATGGCAGCTTTTTTCAGTGTGCTCTTGCGTGACCGTGCAACAAATTTAAAATTAAGATGCTTCAAAATTTTTCTGAGGGTGTCTTTGGAAACCTTGGGCATTTCTGGATCATCGTTCATCACTTGTAAAATCTGAAATAGTAAATTTTATAATAGTTTGGAATCATTACTTATATATAAAAGATGTAGGTATAAAATAATACTGTCTGACTGATTGACTAACCTTTGCAATGGTTGGAGGTTCATTTCGGTAAAAGAACTGATGAACTATTCGTCGTATTGCGGAGAATGTAAATTCATCAATTTTATCTTTGAAACTTCGCTTTGGTCCAGTTTTTTTAGGGGGAGTTGGCGGCGCACCTTTATTTACTTCCTTCAAAACGTTACAAACAGAGCGTGAGGTTATTCCCAATATGTGAGCAACTTTGTTCATACATTCATTTTCTTCCACAACTTCAAAGGCCTCCAATTGCGCAGAAGTTTCATTTTTCACGTACTTATATGCGTTGCGGATCATTACTTTTTCAGTAACAGTGAAAGCTTTTCGTGGACGTTTTTTTCTTGGAGACAAGAAAACATCCACGTCTTTTTGTGATGTACTTGGCGGAGGATCCATTTTGATGGAAAACCAAAACAAATAGATTCACTCAAAGTTCACAAAAAACTATAAACGTAACAACAAACACAACGTAACAAAACTTTAACAAAAACCCAACAAAATAACAAAATATCGATTCGCAATGAAACGAGATATTCGTGCAGTCAGACTAGGAGAATGAAGCCGAATGACAAGATAAAACAAAATGGCGATAGCTGCACGAGCGCGCACGGGTTGCCAATACAGAAAACTATCTAGGCTCTTTTATTATAAGTTTTGTTTTTAATATAAAAAAAAACAAAAATATTAACTTTTTATAAAATAAAGCAGCGGTTACTAATTAATAAATAATTGTTATGAATAATTATGTATTTATTTAAATAAAAATCAATAATTTAGTCTTTAATTGGCACACCAATATTATGATTACATAAACATAAATCGCGATTGTTTATCGATTTTTGTGTTCATCACTACACTATTATATGTGGTATCATTATTTTACAAAATGACAGTAGCTAATGTCAAATGTGGAATCGAATTATAATTCCGACTATAGTGCGCCGGTCGTCAACACTAACACAAAATTTCTTAAATTCGCTGAAAGACTGAAATAATTATACTAAATTAATTAGTAATAGACTTTCATTACCTCAACAACTTAATGATATTCAAACACAAATGGTGCAAATACGTCTTCTGGTCCTTCGGCACATTCCCCTCGATAAAACACCTCTTTATCTCCGTATCTGATATCATTGCGTCTCTCAGAGCATATTCAAATCCAGTTTTCACAAAATTCTGATATCTCTCTGTATCCATACTCATGTCTTTGGAATCTGTTGGTGTGTGCATTGTAATGGTACCAGAAATAATTCGAACTAGTAAAGCTAGAATTGTATCGTTTCGAGCGTATTGGAGAAGGTAACTGATTGTTGATACGAATTCTGAGGGTAGGTTGTAACCTGGCAAGGTAGAGAAATTTAAGATTAAGATTACATTTTAAAATGCCTTAAACATACAACAAGAGCAGGCATAGGTGTGTGGTATTTGTCATTATCCGCTAAGACAGTGCTGTGTACAGAAAGGGGTGTTTCAGTAAATTTGCTGTGTTTTTAAGGGAGACCTTATTTATAGAATATTATAAATGTACAATTATATATATAAATTAAATACATTATTTCTTTTCACTATAAAAGTCAACTTTTGTGTTCAATGTTATCTGCCCATTTCAAAATTAATGTTCAGTACTGCAACTAAAATAATACTGTATTTCAAAATTGTTAATTTGCAGTAAAACCTATGTTAGAAGCGATGAGCAATTCTTTTAATTGTTTTTCCATATAAGGTCAAAATTGTATTGGAATTTATAAACTCAAAGGCAATTTTTTAAAGAAAATTAATGACCGTGAAATAATTCAATTTTACTACATAAAATACAATATATAAACACTTACTGACTAATATAAGTATTCTAGTGAGAGAGTACTGTTCCAGCTGGTTGCCAGTCAACAACCTTTCCCTGACTATGTTGATTTCTTCAGCTGCACTCGTCAATAGAGGCAACTTCTTGTCGGGGAACAAACTCTCGTATTCTAGCTTTTGAAGAAGATATTCTGCACAGAAGAAACATACATCTCATTGGGGGGACAATAACATTCCAATATACAAAAAATGAATTTACATTATGAAAATATAGGTGCAAAATTCTCATATTCTCAATATCGCACCTTCCAATGTATATCTCTGATCAACCCAAAGATTCGCCTTTTGTACTATAATGTGTAATAAAGTTTTTTAAATAAATAAATATTTAAGGTGATTCAAAAAGCTACTTATTGCAGAAATCCTTGTAAGGAAATATTTGGAAATATTATGGTCAAAATGGAGGATGCATTTCTTAGCTTGTTTCATCTATTTTATCTCAATTAAGTTTGTAGAAGGACCAAATCGGTTCAGTAGCAAATCTGTGACATTATCAGGCAAAAGGGACCTGTAGATATGGACATAGAATTATTTTTGACAAGTTGACAACTTTTTTGACTAGTACATTTCTTCAAAATATCCTTATAAGTGTAATGGACCTAATTCTGTTCCAGTTGATGTGAGAGCAGCTAGAACTGCTTTATAGTAAGAAGAAACATGTTAGTTAATTAAATTGACAAAAAAAAATAATAATTATAGAGCCTATGAAAGACAAAAGTTTAATCCACATAATCAAAAAATTGAAACGAAGATTAGTAATAAGTTAACATCACTCACCCAACAACTGCCTACAGTAGAGCGTCCTCTGCGCGTGTTTGAGCAGTAACAACAGGCAGCGTACGTCGGAACGTACCAACAACGCTACTAATGATGCCGGTCCGACACCCTCCCACGCGGGCGAGTGCCGGTACGTTACACATACGCCCATTACACGCTCCATTACACTGTCCGTCACTAAAACGATGAAATTACAATAAATGTCAGTGTGTCTGTTGGCTTTAAAATTGCCGTGTTCCACCACAATCGTCTGTTAAACTGTTCTACTAAGTGTATTAAAGATCTTTATTCTGTAAGTGGTAGTCCAAGGAGGCCGGCCCGTCACCCTTCCTTTCACGCAGGCCAATGCTGGTACATACAAGCCAATTACATGGTCCATTACACTGTCCGTCACTAAAACGACGAACTACAATAAACATTCGGTCTGTTGGGTTCAAAATTAATGAGCTCCACCATAATCATAATAATATGTGGAAACGGTTGAAATGTGGAAATTTTGTAAAAAAAAAGCCTAATCAGCTCTTTTATTGTTCACTACTGGACACGGACCTTCTCATGAACATTGTCTTGCGTGCACAAGTTATGTATGACCTTAAAACGACACGCTGGCCAAATGAGTCAGTGAGTCCACTCCTTTAGAAGTGGTGTAGTTCCTCAGGGTTTGTGGTAGCGGCTTTATTATCCCTTACGCCTTTAATGACATCCACGGAAAGAGATTAAAAATTATTATACATCAAAATCGATCTAGTCATTTCAAAATAAGTGGTGTAAAGGAGTACACAAATATACATTATTTTATAGTGGAGTGTAGGCTTTCTCGGCCGGTGTACAGCTGTCGAGAAGCCGAAGAGATAACATCTCTCCGAAAGTGAACGCAATCGCCACTGAAGATGTCAACCGCAGTTGTTGACGAAACGTTTGGAAGAAAGAGAAGAGATTCCAGAAGACTTCGGCCAAGTAGCCCGAAAGATTCAATTAATACATTATTTTACCCAAACGTAAATAGCATCTCCACTCTACGGTGGGTAAAAATTACCCAATAAATTCAAAGTAAGGAAATCAATAGATGAAGATAAGATAAAAACAATTCATTCATATTCAAGTCATGTTGAAATAACCTTATGGTATGTACACACATTGCTTGAAGGACTGACAGTAGAAATAAAGATGTATTCCAAAATAAACTGATTATTACTTACATGTTAATTCGATATCCTGTGTGAGAGCCTTTAATACAATGTCAGATTTTGACGCCAATGTCAATAAGTAGGGGATCACATCACGCTTCTTATCTGGATCACTATTTTCTTTGATTGCTTCCTGCAACAAAGATAGTTATTTGTTGATGATTTGAGAAGTCAAGATTATTATAATCATGTAGATTCAGGATTTTACATAACACAATATATAGCAAGCTGTGTCCTGTTCTATTATCAATAGATGTTTATACAAACTTGATATACCTATATATTTAGTAAAGAAAATCAGAAAGGCTAATAGGAACATTTCGTTCTCTAACATTTGTTAATTTTGCTATCCAAAATCTATGCCCCCTTAAATAATATTTTTAGAAAAAGACATTCCACCTTACCACAGCAGTATTTTAAAATGTATTTAATTAAATTTATTACTAAGATATTTGGAAGAAAAAGCAGGAAAATTGCTTGAAATCATACTTACTTGGAACAGGTCAACAAGTGCTGCTCTGACGTGATACAATGCGGGCGGATGGTTTGCGAGGTGAGCTAATACCGCTCGGGCGGCGTCCGCGCCTAAAGCTAGGGCTCGCGGTGCAACTAGCGCAGGTTCGGCACGCCCCACCCAACCTACGGCCCAGGAACACGCGCGACAACCTGGTTGAAAGGACTACTATAGAAATATGTACTTGCATATGTTTGGGAAAAAGTGGTCGATTCCTCAACAGTAGGGATTTTCAAATGGAGACTAGACAAATGGATGTCAGAGCAAGATCAATGCATACGGCAGCACAAGATATAGGCACATCAGCTACTGGCTGCTCGCCTATTATATCATAATAATAATAAAATGGGAGGCATTTTATATTCAAGTCATAATGTCATTTTCCTAAATTGTCTACTTTCCTAAATGTCCATTTCCTAAATTGTTTTCTTCCTAAAATGTCCTAAATATTTTGGAAAGTGGACATTTTAGGAAAAGGAAAATGAACATTATAAGAAACGGGCATTTTGAGAACAAACATTTTAGGAAAGCAGACAATTTAAAAAAACTGACATATGCCAAGGCATAAAAGTTTTATTAAAAGAAAAAAAAAGGAAGAGGACATTATGACATGGAACAAAATGCCTTATAGCTTGAAACCCAAATGATAGATAAGATGATAGAAAATTGATAGATAAAGTCAATTATTTTATTAACTAGACATGAAGAACAACATCAGTTCTGTAGTGTCAACTTTTTGGAGGGAACTTGAGGTGAAGGTTGAGGTTTTGTTTAATTAATGTGTATTTCTGTTTTTATGGTTTAATAGTGATACATTTATTAAACTTCAGTGTCTTGTGTTTGTGCATACTGTTTGTAATAATAACTCCTCTGTTGTCGGTAAACCTGCTATCACTTTACTGAGTAAGTTATAACTTGATGTGATGGGACTGGATAATGACAAGATGTGTTTTAGGTTCAAATTTTGAAATTGTTAATTACAAAGAAAACAACACTGGCACAACGTATCAATTGTGCTATAGCCATATATGAAAAGAATAAAAAATGTTGTATCACACAGCACCAACATAACATAGTTATGTCACTGCAATGTGGATTTTCAGTTGGAGTTGCACATTGGCTATGACTTAGAGAACATGTCATTTGTTACTCCTAATATTACCAAACCTCGATATAATACCTAACTATAATTGATCATGCTATATTTTTGAAGTAAATGAAATAATTTTAAAAAATATTTCAGGATAGAATACCCTGTAACACAATCCCTTCAGTAGATTGCAACTGACAGACAGGTGTTGATTTTATAAATAAAGATCATTAGAAAATAGAGTTGTTAAATCAAGCAATGATCAATATTAGCCTATAATATCCCACTTTTTCTTTTCCTTATTCTCAATAATGTGGATACATTACCTAGCATCATATCAATGCATTTTGCTCTCTCCTCTGAATTCAGTAATGTCAAATTCTGTGTAGTAATGTCTAGAAGAACTCTTACAGGATCTGTGTTTTGCAATGTAGCATCTGCAAAAGATTTAATATATATTATTTAAATCAGTTGAAATACTCGTAAAATACTTTTAAACAAAAGAGAACAATAAAATGTCAAAGGTCAATTGTTTGAGTGGTTAATTAATCTGTAAACATTGCTAATTGATGATACAATAACAGCTGACTTCCGATTTTTGCATATTTTGGGACTCTGCCTAGGTGGCAAATATTTTCTATTACTTACCTAATAATATGTTATTGATAAAAAAAGAAATGCTGTGATCCTGTCACTGCTCTTTATAAAATTAAATTAAATTATAAAATTTGGATGATGTCCATCTGGATGTATTTTCTATTTCTATGATAAAACACAAAAGATTCAAATACATATCTTCATTTAGAAGTTGCCACATAAAGAATTAAAAATGATTGGTGTTTGTTATAAATTATGGATAAATATAGATGTAATTGCAAATTCTCCTATTACTTTATAGTTGGTGTACCTCTCTTATAATTTAATGTTTGTCTAAAGATTAACTGGCAAAGAATGCTCTAAGGTACTAAGCCCATCTATCTTACATTATTCTTGTGTAATGAAATTATAAATTAACTTACTAGGCAGGTTGGCTTTCTCTGTAGCAATGTCCATAATCAAATTGATACACCATGGTGCTATAAAGGGAGCCCATGATTCACCCAGAGTACAAAGTTCTGGGCCAATCATGCTGACACTCTCCAATGAACCATTTGTGTTGGAATCAGACTGAAAAAGAAAGGAATAATAGGTATTGAGAAAGCCTTTGATTGACTTACATTCTGAAAATGGAAAACCAATATACATCAATCCTCTTTCTACACAATATTCAACCCATGAATGAGCCAGTAAAGATCTGCTGAGCTGCTAATTATAAAAGATCTAGCCTGTCTATAATGGCGTGCAAAATTACATATATAAAGTGCAACTTTTTTTTGATGTGGACAGACTTTCAACTTGACAAACTTTCATCTCACCAGGTTTTCAACTCGACATAAAAGTACTATTAGGATGATAATTTAAAGTATGGTTATCATAGAAAGAGCACAGACAGTTTGTATCTCACATTTTTTTGTGTTAATTATTATTTCAATTTATATTTAAACATAAAATTTAAATATCTGTACATAGTATTAAATAACTCAAGTTAGTTTAGTTGTTTGTGATATCTTATGCTAAACCTATTTATTTTCCTATGCAACCTTTTCCTTGATGATTAGTAATTTGAAAAGAAAATATGGAAATTTCACTTCTAATATCATAAATAATACAGAGTGTAAATTAACCGTTTTATTTGAAATGTGTGATTCAATCTTGCCGTATCCATATAATTATTGTGACTGTCATAATAAAGACCAGTTAGGCGAAAGTTGAAGTTGAATTTATATTGACAGTCAGGGAAAAAACAAATGCCATTAGCTTGATGGGTATAAATATAATTTTATAATAAATGAATAATAAGTGCTTTTGTAATTAATCTAAATATTTAGTTTATTTGTTTGTTAAAGAAGTGTTGGAAGAATTGTTGTTATATTGTAGCAAGAAAGAGATTTAAATTGGCAAATAATTCAAATAAAATTAATTTAATTCAATTTAAATTGGCAAATATCACTTGAAACTCTGTCGAGATTGAAATCTGACGTTTTGAAAATGACAGGATAACATTTATCTATCGAAGAGGCTATTAATAAAACTAAGCATACCTCATAATCTGACTGATTGATAGAAACATTGACAGCGTCATGGAACACCATAGCAATGTACTCCAACACGGCATCCCTTGACGCAGGGAAGTTCTTCAGAAGCGAAATACCTATTTTGGTTAACTCCGGAGCATTTTGAAAATTTCTCTTCGAAACACCGTAAACGAAATTGTTAAGATCCACAGACAATGCAGTAGACTTATTTGGAATACTCATTATATCAAATCTTAGTTGAAATATAATAAAAATTCAAAAATTATATTCAAAAGTAGACGAAAACATAAGCCGCAACGAGAATCATATCATTCATCAAATCCTAACGTCAAAATAAGAGTTTTTTTTTAAATAATTCATTTGTACATTGGCATAACCATTAGTCCACACAGCAAATAGTAAAATATTTTTTTTTTATCTCTAGTAGGAAACCGACTGTGCCATTATATGAAGGACAGTCCGTAAATGAATTCTGTTATGTTTTTCACTCGGAAATGTTGTCTATTAATTTGTTATAAACATTTTTAAACAAAAAATCGTTTTTTTTTTAGTTTTTTGCTTATAAAATGGAAACTAATGAAGCAATCTTAATGATGTAAATAGGCGATTTATATAGAATAAAAATATGTACAAAATAAGAGGTAATAAGAGTAAGTGTAAAAATGGCTAATTTGTGATTTTTAAAAAACGCTACATTTTTTGTTTTTTCCAGATTTTCTCCGTTGCTAATTATCCGATCGAGTCGTTCGAACTAGAAATACTAGAACTAGAATTTATGTCACAATGAATTATTGGTCTATTGCTCCACCTACACGTCATTGTCCAGTCGCGTTGAATTAAGAGTCGCTCAGAAAAGTGACATTAGGTTTACCGAGGACAGAGTTAGACTTCCTGAAAGAACACGAAAAATGCAGTCTCATGCTTTTATTAAATCATCACAAACACTACGCACTAAAACCAGGCACTTTAAAGTTTACTAAACTATCACTATTAAATACACAAATCCCACAGTACACTATTTATACAATAATAAAAAAAAAACTTTCTCGGGTTCCCGCCAAAAATCCGTCAAAATAAGAACTATCAGATTCCTAATGTTAATTCCAAAAAACAGGTATCAATCTTAAAAATAGTTATTGTCATATTAAGGATATATGTTTTTTACGTCCATAGAGTTACTTTATCTTGAAAAGGGAATCATAATCCAACAAGTAAATTACCAAAAATCAGTACAATAAAATCTGGAACGTGTAATATTGATTTTATTTTATGGTTTAGACCAGTCTTTCTCTAACTATGGGTCGCGACATATTGAAACGAAGCATTCCCATTTAAAAAACAAACCAGTGGACTTTATTCAAAGAAAATTATTGGAAATTGAATTTTCAGAGAATATTATTTCACAAATATTAATGAAAATGCTACTTACGCCTCCTATCTTATTAGCTTTAGAATCGCAAGAGCAAGTAAACCTCATACCATTGGCAAAAATTTAGTTTTGCCATCGATTAAAGATGCAGTTGGAGCAATGTTTGGAGAAAAAGAAGTAAAGGAAATCGAGAGGATACCACTTTCCAATAATACTGTTGCACGAAGAATTGACGAGATGTCTGAATAGGCAGAGGATCAGTTAATTCGGAGAGTAGTATGCAGTAAATATTTTTCACTGCAATTGGATAAGTCTACCAATATACAAAGCCTATCTCAGCTACTTGTTTTTGTGCGTTCTTTATGGAAAAACAACACGCATGAACTTATCTTGCTCTGCAAATCAATTAGTTGTGGAAAGGCCGAGGAAATTTAAAAAAAAAAAATTCTTATACAAAAGAAAACGGTTTGCAATGGAAGAACTGTATCGGCATATGCACTGATGAAGCTCGAGCTATGCGCGGCAAAAATAGCAGTGTCGTCACAAGAGTTCTTGAACGAAGTCCTAATGCTTCGTGGACGCACTGTAGCCTTCATAGAGAAGCATTGGTTGCAAAATCATTGCCCGATGATTTAAAAACAACATTAAATACCACTGTGAAAATTGTAAATTATATTAAAACGCGACCCTTACAAACACGATTATTTCAAAAGTTGTGCATAGAGATGGGTAACCTTCATAAATCTCTTCTTCTGCATACAGAGGAATGTTGACTATCAAGAGGGAAAGTACTAATGAAATTAGTTGAATTACGCAGTGAAGTTACAGTTTATCTGGAAGGAAAAAAACGGACGGTAGCACGATCGGGTCGTGCCTCAATTTTAAACAGGGAACCCTTCTACTTTTTTTATAGAATTTCTTTTTACCCGCGGCTGAACGGAAATATGTATTTTGTAAAATAGTTATGTTTCTTATTGCTTATATGATGTTTCTATAATTTCAAATCTAACTTTCACTGAATGTGACTGAGGCTTCTTTACAGTCTATCTACGAGTTCAACGTGCTCATTTCTGAAGGGTACATATAGTAGCACCATCTCTCTTTGGTAATCTGGCCGCAACTTTCGGAGTCTTTTTGGCTGAGTTCTCGTGGCCCGATTGCGATGAATTTTGGCACAATCGATTCTTCTTTCCTCGTTTAGTACTCACAATTGTTATTCGAGGCGATGATGACGTCACCCCACTTGTATTGGTTTGCTGCTCTAAATTTTCGTCGCAGAAAGCAACTTCGGAGGCCTGGTTGGCTGGGTTCTCGTAGGCCGATTGCAATGATTTTTTACTTAATCGATGCCTCTTAGCCTGTTCTCTGTTTTTAGCTTTATTTGCTTCGAGTTAACATTCCAAATAGCATACTTCGCATAGTTTCCAAAGTTCACGAGGCGGTTTTTAAATTTATTATATCAATAGATTAACTATTTAATGTACTTTACAACGACATCTCATTTATAACTGTAGTACGACAATTAACAAAGTTAGCCGCGTTTGCAATTCACAACGAACGAAACGATTTTTTTTCTAAAAAGTCACTTGTATGCGATGACTAGTAACTTGTGACATCACTACCAGATACGAATTCAATTTTTCTTTGTATGATTGCGCAACTCCTCTAGCGATAGACATTTGTTACGCGGTGCTCAGCCTACGGACGCCTGAAGGGGACGCGGTCAAACGTGCTTACATATTTGGTGTCGGTTTTCGTCAGCGCGACCCGGTCACAGACCGAGCGTGGAAGACAGGGTTCCCTGTCAAAAGAATATCTCGAATCTCTACTGGACGAAGAATTCATTCTCAAGCTCACATATTTGGCGGATATTTTCTGAAAGAAACAAACTCATTTTATACCTGCAAGGATCGGACGTATCCGACATTTTTGCAATTCACGACAAAATTCGAGCGTTCATGAAAAAACTTATGTTGTGGAAGAAATGTATCGAGGAAGGCAAGTGTGATTGTTTTGAAACGTTTGAATCTTTTATTATAGAAAACTAACTGCAAGCAGATATCAACGTAGTGTCTGCAATTTCCACTCATTTAACTGAATTAAAAAATAACTTTGACACCTACTTCAGGGAAGAGATGAAAAAGTTCAACATGATGAGCTGGATTTGTAACCCATTTAAGACAACATACCAACTGAAATGTCAACAAAAGCATGTGAAGAACTTATTGATTTATCAAAAGATAAGTCGCTGAAAAACGCTTTTATCGCAAGCAACTATCAAAATTTTGGCTTTCAGGCCATGAGGCCATGAGTCTTGATGAGGCCATGAAAGTCCTTCTCCCCTTCACTACTTCATACTTATGTGAAGTGGGATTTTCAGCCATGGTTCATATTAAAACTAAATACCGAAAAAAATTGGACGTGTCGAATTCATTGCGATTAAAAGTGACTAACGTCGAAGTCGACGCTAAAGCTGTATTGGCAAGAAATAGAAAAAAAGTACATCCTTCTCATTGAATATTATATTTCTTATATTAAGTAAATAAACATTTCTATTATAATTAGATGTTTTTCTTTAATAAAAAAACATTCACATTGTTAAGATATGTATAAACAAGAAAATGCTGCAGCAGCAACATAACGCATATTGGGCACGGTGGGCCCTGAACTTTTTTTTTCAGATGGGCCGCGGTCCAGACTACTTTGGTAACCACTGCCATAGACTATTTAATAAAATTACTTAACTTATAAATTTTCAATTAATGCTTAAATAACTTACTATAAAAGGATTTTTATATTCATTATAATAAACATTAAAAACCTCTGCTTCCACAATCTTCCCTTTCCTCCTCAATGTGCAAAGTATAATAATATTAGAATATTCGCTCTTTGATACGCGCCAAAAAACGCATACGCTTGCTTACTGGCAATGCATAGTCCTATGCAATGCTGCGATCTGCTCTGCAACCTTGCAGATTTGTAAACATGTGAATGGTCTAGTGACACCCTGTAAAACTCCGGCATACAATATCAGAAACAGCAGGAATAAAACCACCCAGCTACCCCTAACACTCCACCTAACAACACGGAGAACATAACCGACTATTATTATCGATACTACATTGTACGTATAGTAAATGTGTGTTAGAAATTGATTGCCGCAATGTCAGCAATGCCGACAGTTGTAGCTAACTAACTGAGTACCTATATTGTGCTTCTTTATTCAAAGGGTATCTATAGTCGATATATCAGCCTATAATAAGTATCCTACTGCAGAGTACAGGCCTTCTCTTCCTATCACGAGGGGGTTTCGTGTCATAATCCGTCACGTAGACGCAATGCAGATTGGTGTAGGAATTTATAAAATCAACAATCAATAACATGTGTGCCTAACGGTATCTATCGTCGACTTACATCCATGAGATGAAGAGTTCGAGCCACGGCCCATCCTGTTGAGTTTAAATGTGTTTCAATATTAAAGTTTAAAGTATGGTGATGAAAGATGAAAGACGAGATAACACTCATATAACAAATGAAAAAGGATATTAGGCCACCACTATAAGGCCTTTTTACACTACTATAATCCGTGTTGGGTTTGCATGGAGCAAATAAAAAAAATCGATTACCGAGTAGTGTTTTAGATGAATTACGGTAGTCTAGTAAATTAAGAATCCATGCAGCATTTCTATTCACTTAGGCAGAAATAAATTAGTGAGGTGTTTCCTTCTAAAGCTAAACCGAATACGTTGAAACGTACTCGTATGTGTAGTGATATAGATTACATATTACATAGATTCTCTACTTTAGATTATATGATACTTTAGATTATACATATGTAGTCCGAAACATTTATTTAGCTTTTTAACTCGAGCAATTTCTTCATTACGCCCTGTATTCTGCAGTAGCCGTTTAGGCTGATAACGTTTCAAGCTGATGTTGATATTCGTACCTATATATCTTCACACAGTTAAATACAGATGCGGTATTACTGCATTTCATAAAGAATACATTTAAAAAAATGTTTTAAGCATTAAAATATGTTTCAAATTGAATAGGAATTTAACAACGGAAGAATTTTGATTGATGAATTTCGGAAGAAGGTTTATACCTTTAGAAAAGTTGATGATTGTGTGTGGTGTCGAGCTTGTGTCGAACCTTAGGAAAGGCCTTCAATACTGGAGAGACATAGTCTGAAGATATAATAAAATAGTGACAAGTCAAAGGCGATAACAATCATTGTCATTATAATGTCAAAAGGATTTTGATATTTAATTATTTTTTATTTGTTGGAAGAAATACCTATAGCTTAGTAGGAGCTGCAAAACTACCACATAAAAGAATGTCCTCTCATTTTCAGAAATCTGATACGATATATTACTATGTTTTACTTAGGAGTGATTAAGTTATTAAAGATACTATTAAGGGAACATTACATTAGGAGCGAATTTGTGAAAAAAATATTTTAAGTATAACACCTTTTTAAGGTAGCAATTTGTTTAAAATTACCGATCTAATTCAACTGTAATAATTGAAATTAAATTATCAATATACCTATGTAGTCTATTTTCTGTTAACTATAATATAATACAGCTGGATGGAGTTTGGTGATAATTTATAGTCAGTACTGGAGTATACTGTATTACAAATATGAGGAAAAACTTTACAATTTTTGTACTTTAATAATCAATTACACTGAATTAGTCATAATAACATTTATAAATAGTATAGTTAGATAGAGGGTGAATTGCGTAGCAAGCTTGGGGTCGCGGTAGGAAAATCAATAATGTCTGCGCACGCGATCGGCGCAAGCTCGTCCCCGCTCGCCGCGTGGCTACCCGTAGGTTCTAGTTTCTAAGGACAATCTACGTAACTATAGGTATGATAATGTAGTCTCCCTGTACCACTGTTTTTCAAAGATCACTAAAAACCGGGATTGCAAGTAATGATTTGATAGTGTGATGACAGTTAAACGTAGATATCATGATACATTAAAATCAATGAATTGGCTCTAGATTAAAATATGATTAGGCATAAGTTCACTTATCTAAGTCTCTTTAGCACAGTTCTTGTGATAAAGTTTACAAAAGATTTCGTTTGTTACGAAACAGATATTGACTGATGTTTCGTAATGCATCGCAATGTGTCTCAACGATTTCTACTCTGTTGTTTTCCAGAAGAAGGCTCCTGGAAGATATAACACAGTAGAAATCGTCATGATATACCTATCTTCAGGTAAGTTATTAACTTAAACTCTGTACTCAAAAGTCGATATAACAGAAAGAATTTAGCTCGAAGAACTTCTTTGATTTGCGATTCAAGATAAATCCATGTAGATGAACACATTAATTAATCATTATTATAATATTTTCTTAAACAGACTTAGAGAGGTGATCGTAAAGACGCCTCTTAGAAACTGAAACTCGTGGAATTTAAACTCGTTCTTTTGGAATTAATGTGTTGGATATAAATTAAATTTAGTGCGTTTGGCAAAAAGCCAACCTATATTCATGTGCACCTTAAGTTAACAGGAATAAGGACTAAAGTCGAGCGTTTTGGATAAATCAACATATTTTCGATAGTAGATTACGTTAATGGAATATTTTTTATAGATTTTTCTATTTACTAGTGATCATTTGCAGTTTTATTTGTTTGGCTCCTTGGACTAGTGTATTATATTTGTGACTTAACTTGCTATTCTAGACCAGTGAAATAATTTTGCTTTAATTTGTGGAATTTTTAATTTGCTGTTTTCATCATTCGTAATATTAGTTCAAGTTAAAAACGATAATGTATTATGTTATGACTTAACTCTGAATAGTCAACTAAAATAAAGTGCAATGCGCACATTATAAATGCTTAATGCGCATTTGCATTCACATGCAGATGAACGGTATCTATTTTTTTTACATTTCTAACCCTCTATACATTTATTTTATTTTCCTTGTATTCTATTGTACTAAACTAGGTATAAAGCATTAGCCGAACAAGCGTTTGCATGATTACAAAGTTATATTGGGTAGGTACGTAAACGCGTTATTGCGGTGACTTTAAAGTTTATTTTCGTTGTTCTAATCAAAAATGCAGTTTTATTTTACGTTGTATTTGTGATTGGCGCCACCTATTGAACAAGTTGATAATAATTCAGCAGTCTTTTTTATTTCTTCGAGTACCTACTCGATTGATCAAAAATATTTTTTGTACCCATGACGGAACGGAGGTAGTAATATTATTATGCATTTGGGGTAATAGAATGTATGTATGTATGAAACCCCTTTGTAAAAAAATTTCTCTGAAACGGCTGGGCCAATTTTGAAGAGGATTTTGTAAGCATTTAATAGATAAAAAATTACATTTTTAAACAATACTTTTATAGTTGTAGTTTGAACTAAAACTAGAAAAGTTAGGATTGTTGAACTTTAGGATTTAGGATTAGAATTAGTGAATTTTCATACATCTAAAAAGCTTATAAGATACGTATAAACCGAGTAAACAAACTTGTGTTAAAAAAGATTGTGTACGGGTAGAGCCATATACAATGAGTTAGTATGCAACAAAAGCAATTTGCGCGTGAACAGGGTGGTGCAGTTACGGGGCGGGCGCCGCTTTAGTTGCCGGTGGACGAGCGGCGCTCCCCTTACAACACGACGCAGGCGCGCGCCCCAGACCCACGCTCACTCTGTGCAGTATTATGGATCGATGAGATAAACGCGCAACCCCGCGTTAAATCAATACGAATTCTATCGATTTTCACAGCCGCAGCCGCCGCCGCACACTAGATTCAAGGATCGCACGCGGTGGTTGCGCGTATTATTTCGTATTTTTATATCGCTTAGAATTTTATTTCCTATAAAACCGATATTTGTTTCAATTATTTTAATGTGTTTTATCGGTTTTATTGATAGCCGGTTATTTCAAGGTATCAATCTATTTTGCAAAAGATTTTGCATTACATATTTTTTTCTAAATAACTTTTAAAATTGTACACATATTTTTTTAATTTACAGATCTTTGTTTATTGTTATTAATTAAAATTTATAATAATAGAATATTTGTAAAATAATAATAGTGAGAATTAACACAATAAGTAATTAAAAGTGTTCCACTTGATATTTGTTGGCGCCGGTATAAAAAATATATGGTTTTTTATAGTAGTACACCGTGCACCGGCGAAATTCTTCGAATTTCGAAGCACGTTCTAAACAAATTTGTGGTCTCAGATGGCGTGAAATAAAAGAAAGATGACTTCGACGGACACGTACCAGTTGAAATGGCACTCGCACAGCTCGCATCTGAACGGCTCCGTGGCGGCGTTGCTGCGTTCGGAGCGGTTTACAGATGTTGTCCTGTGTACTATGGAAGGTGCCCAAATACCAGCCCATAAGTTTATTCTGAGCTCATGCAGCGTGTATTTAGGCAGCTTGTTCGAAGGCCAGCGTTCTGTGACTCGTATGGGTGGCATGCTGTACGTCGTCCTTCCTTCGGAGATCTCGACAAAGGCGCTCAAGATTTTAGTGGAGTATATGTATAAAGGTTTGTGTGCTAATATTATTTGCACAACAATTTTGGTTTAATAATTATTTATTGATACACATCATTACACAATATCGTACAAAAGGCGAGCTGGTATTCTCTACCAGCAAACCTTTGGGTTGATCCGAGGTTCAATTTGGAGGTGCGTGAAAGACATTATTATTGTTTATTAGCCGTTGTTCACCCCTGATCTCACCCGTTGCCAATGCATCACAAGTCACATTTCGCAATGTGACATCATTTTATACCTGTGAACCTGGACGGAATGCGCTTCCTCTACGCCACTCTCCGCACTTATAGCCCCATCCTCGCCCTGCTATTATTGTCGCCAATACAATTGCAAATGTACTTGTACACTGATCTGATTATTAGCTATCAAGTTTTGTTATCCTTTAGTTTCTCTTGTTGACTATAAGTTTTTGTTATGAAATTTTTAGTGTTATTTATAAGGATGGGTTTGCCTATCCACAGTAGAAAAATAAATATAGATCTCAAAGTCATACAGTTCTTTTAGAATGAAACAAGGTCTTTATATTGCCCATTGATAAGGCAACCAAGAGAGCTTGGTTGCCTTACCAATGGCTTCTGACTTATCTATAAGAACCCTTATGAGGATAAAATGTGTGGCTAGAAAAGCGAAGCGAATGGCAGAGGCAGAGTGAAGGCCAATGCTGAAAAAAATGTATCTCAACAAATGTCCATTGAAGAAAGTGACAAGCAACCATTGCCTGGTACCTTGAATGCTAGCACTAGTATGTGCTGACCATAGTATCTAAGTACAAGTTAAAAATTTAAAACACCACCATTTACCAGGATTTTTTTTTAATATTTCATCCATTTTTGATAGCAAATCAATGTAAGCACAAAAGTGAAACAGTCATAATAATAGGACTTTACCCTTATTTAATTTTACCTTTTCAGGTGAAACAACAGTTTCGAATGAAATCCTAGACACAGTTCTTAAGGCTGGTGAAGTTCTTAAGATTAGAGGGTTATGGCGACAGACAGACGAGGCAGGTGGAGATGCAGCTCCTGCAGAGAAGACTCGGCAGCCCTTAGCAGCCAGTGTTAACAAACAGGCAAAGAAACTAGATGAGCTGCAACCAATAGCACCAAAAATAACCCTTAAGAAAGATGATAAGATACTTAAAGCTTTTAACCCTTTGCAGCCTCAGGGGACTGGAACAAGGTTGGTAATTATTGTCTTAAATAAATCTTGTACTATGGTCTGAAACAAATGAATTATTATTATAGATAAGTGACTGATGGTACCAGATTTTCAGGTAAAAAGTGGAATCAGTGGTTGACTCTATTTGCTTTAACATACCATTCATAACACAAACCTTTATGCATGTTTGTGCTTATGTATGGAAGTGAATGGGAAATACAATGTCTGTTATTGAAAATTCCAACAGTCTATTTGGATATGACTATTAAGTGACACTTAATCATTTGGCATTATCAGTACATTATTATTATTATGACCCTGTACTGTCCAACTGCAGATTGAGAGATTGAGTTGTGCTAAGTCTCCAGTTCCTCCACTGCCCTTGGTTTTGAGCTTTTGATGGCCTTTACAATAAGATACAATACAATTACAAAAGTCTTGGTTTGTGTGCAAAAATATTCTAAGTATTTTCTTAGATTAAATAGATACTCTTTTGTATTGTGTTGTTCAGGTTTGTTATGGTCTATGGAGAAAACACTTTATTTCCAAGAGATGATTTTAATAATTTACTGATGTGTTTTCGGCTGAGTTGCTTGAGCTTGGCGAACTGTAGCAGAATACTAGCTTATATATGTGTATTCCTAGATGTAATAGATACTGTTGTGGAACTAAACTTATATAATAACAATAAATTCTATACATTTTTCAGACCAATGTTTATCGGTCCACCAAAACTGGTTTTCATAAAGACCACTGAAGGAGGTCAAGGTGCACTACGTCCAGGAGCACCGAAAGGCCAGACTATTCTAGTTGCACCTGCACCTACACCTGAAACTCAAATTCCTACATCCAGTATCCAGACTCCGACTGTGACTGTAGCAACAATAGCTGATGATTCACCTGATGAAGCATCCAGAACGCCCAGGATATTGAGACGACATGCAGTGGAAAGGAAATATGGGAAGAGAGCGAAGACTGATAATGTTGAGAATGATGAATCTAAGGATGCGGAGGAACAGGATAATATTTCTGAAACTTCAAGTGAGTACTTGTAGCAATTACATTGTTTTGCACTACAGATGGCGTCAATGCTGCTTATAAAGTTGTAGAATAAAATTGCAGCAACTTAACTTGTTGATGTTAAGTTAAACACAATAATTATATTATCTGAGAAAAGGAACCTTAATAGTTTCTACATGTTTCCCAGATAATAGTGCAAACTTAAAAAAATAATATATTATGTTTTTATTTATCAAAATTGGATTATTAATTATGGAATTATAGCAGGTTTTGTAAGATCATATGTATATGTCACAGTAAGATAGAAATGGCCGAGATATAGCTAGTCCCTAGTAATTTAACTAGTTGTATCACGGAAGATAAATTACCTGAACTGTTTTCATTTTATTTCTCTAGGGATATAGCTATACACTTAGATCAGTTTAGTGATATAGAAATACTTGTATATGTAACTTTTTTATTATTTCACTAGATTTGTTCAGAGATTTAACAATATTTTCAAACTTATTACAGACTATTGAGCTAGGCTTTTCTTAACGATTTCTTGATATTTTCCGGAGGTAAACAATTAAATTGGTGTAAGGGGGTGTAAGTGTAAGTGTAAGGGGTGTAAGTGGGTGTAAGGGGTCGAAACCTACATCTCTGGGACCCAAGCCAACCTCACCGGCTCGTGGTGCACCCTGCCGACCAACGAACGATTTCTTGACTTAACTTTTCTTAACGATTTCTTGATATTTTCCGGAGGTAAACAATTAAATTGGTGTAAGGGGGTGTAAGTGTAAGGGGTGTAAGTGGGTGTAAGGGGTCGAAACCTACATCTCTGGGACCCAAGCCAACCTCACCGGCTCGTGGTGCACCCTGCCGACCAACGAACGAGGCTCTGGCGACCCGCCACCACGCACTGGACCAGCGCGGCGGGTTACGGTCCACCCCCCCCCCCCCCCCCCCCTATGGCAGCAAAAGTAAAACGGCCCCAAATTCCCGGCGGCTCCAGTCGCAACACCGGCGTGGACGACGGGCGCTGGTCGAGCGCTGGAGCCAGGAGTGCTAAGAATCTCCGGGCGGGATTCCACCGTCGAACGACCAGGGCTCTTAAAACGGATTACCGACGTAGGTTGTCACTGGTGACTTACAACACGCGCACTTTGAGGACAGACGAGAAGATCGCTGAGCTGGAAGAGGAGATAGGCAAGTTGCACTGGGATATATTGGGGTTATCAGAAATCCGAAGAGAGGGGGAGGACACGATAACCCTGAAGTCCGGCAACTTGTTCTATTACCGGGAGGGCGACCAGCAGTCCCAAGGTGGTGTCGGGTTTATCGTCCACAAGTCCCTCGTAAATAATGTTGTAGCCATCACGAGTGTGTCGAGCAGGGTCGCGTACCTTATACTCAGAATATCCAAGAGATATTCGTTGAAGGTCATACAGGTCTACGCACCGACCTCGGCACACCCGGATAGCGAAGTGGAAGCAATGTATGAGGACATTAGTAGAGCCATACGTGCTTCGAAAACACACTACAATATTGTTATGGGGGATTTCAACGCGAAACTGGGCAAAAGAGGCGACGATGAGTTGAGAGTGGGGCAATTTGGATGTGGGCACCGGAACCAGAGGGGCCAGAGGCTGGCCGACTTTCTTGAGAAAGAGGGACTCTTTATGATGAACTCTTTCTTCAAGAAGCCGCCTCATAGGAAGTGGACCTGGATGAGCCCCGACGGTTCCGTTAAAAATGAGATAGACTTCATTATGGCCACAAAGAGACAAATATTCAATGATGTCTCCGTGATCCACAGGGTGAAAACCGGTAGTGATCACCGAATGGTTAGAGGCACATTGAATATAAACGTCAAGTTGGAAAGGTCCCGCCTGATGAAGTCTACGCTCCGACCTACTGCTGCCCACATACAAAACCCCGAAAGCTTTCAGCTTGAATTGTCAAATCGCTTCTATTGCCTAGAGGATTGCGTTGCAGTGGACGATATCAACAACAGGTTGGTAGAAACTGTCCATACGGTGGGGTCTAAATTCTTCAGACATCGTCGAAGAGATAGACCCCAAAAGCTCACCGACCACACCCTCGACCTCTTGGCGGAACGACGTTCGATGGCACTGCAGACTCCTGATGACGCGGAAGCATATCGGCAGCTCAATAGACGGATTCACCAGTCCTTGCGACACGACATCCGTCTCTTTAATACTAATCGTATTAAGGAGACGATAGAGCGGAATAAAGGCTCCAAAGTGTTCGCAAGAGACTTATCTATTGGGCAGAGCCAGTTGACGAAGCTGAAGAGGGAGGACGGCAGTGTCACTTCCGACAAACAAGAGGTACTGAGGGAGATCGAGAGGTTCTATGGACAGTTGTATACCTCGGTCGCTAAACCTGTTGGCAACTTGGCCAAAGACCCAAGAGCCAAGTTAACCCGACACTATACCGAAGACATCCCGGACATCAGCCTGTACGAGATTAGGATGGCCCTCAAACAGCTTAGAAACAACAAGGCGCCGGGTGAAGACGGAATCACTTCAGAGCTTCTGAAAGCGGGTGGAACACCGGTACTGAAAGTCCTTCAGAAGCTCTTTAATTCCGTCTTGCTCGAAGGTATTACGCCGGAGGCATGGAACAGAAGCGTGGTGGTGCTCTTCTTCAAGAAAGGCGACAAGACCTTGTTGAAGAACTATAGGCCCATCTCGCTTCTGAGCCATGTTTATAAGCTGTTTTCGAGGGTTATCACGAATCGTCTCGAGCGCAGGTTTGATGACTTCCAGCCTCCCGAACAAGCCGGTTTCCGAAAAGGCTATAGTACCATAGACCACATCCATACGCTGCGGCAAGTTATACAGAAGACCGAGGAGTATAACTTGTCATTATGCTTAGCGTTTGTGGACTATGAGAAAGCCTTTGATTCGATCGAGACTTGGGCAGTGCTACAGTCCCTCCAGCGGTGCCATATTGACTATCGGTATATCGAAGTGTTGAAGTGTTTGTATAACAACGCCACCATGTCAGTCCGAGTACAGGAAGGGAGCACGGAGCCGATTCCATTGCAGAGGGGTGTGAGACAAGGAGATGTAATCTCTCCGAAGCTCTTCACCAATGCGATGGAAGACGCTTTCAAGCTCCTGGAATGGAAAGGACTCGGCATCAACGTTGATGGCGAATGCATCACTCACCTTCGATTTGCCGACGATATCGTGGTCATGGCAGAATCGCTGGAGGATCTTAGCACAATGCTCGGAGACCTCAATCGAGTTTCCCAACAGGTGGGCCTTAAAATGAACATGGACAAGACGAAAATCATGTCGAATGTCCATGTCGTGCCCACTCCAGTTTCAGTTGGGAGCTCGATTCTCGAAGTTGTTGACGAGTACGTCTACCTAGGCCAAACGGTCCAACTAGGTAGGTCCAACTTCGAGAAAGAGGTCAATCGACGAATCCAACTCGGCTGGGCAGCGTTCGGGAAGCTACGCAGCGTCTTCTCGTCCAAAATACCTCAGTGCTTGAAGACGAAGGTCTTCGACCAGTGTGTGTTGCCAGTGATGACCTACGGCACCGAGACGTGGTCTCTGACTATGGGCCTCATAAATAAGCTCACTGTCGCACAGCGAGCTATGGAGAGGGCTATGCTCGGGGTTTCCCTACGTGATCGAATCAGGAATGAGGAGATCCGTAGACGAACTAAAGTCACCGACATAGCCTCTCGGGTTAGCAAGCTGAAGTGGCAGTGGGCAGGGCACATAGCTCGAAGAACCGATGGCCGATGGGGCAGAAGGGTTCTCGAATGGAGACCACGTACCGGCGGACGAAGCCGAGGACGTCCATCTGCTAGACAGACGACCTCATAAAGGTTGCGGGCACCCGCTGGATGCAGGTCGCTGCCGATAGGTCTAAATGGCGGACAATGGGGGAGGCCTATGTCCAGCAGTGGACGTCCAAGGGCTGAGAAGAGAAACAATTAAACATGAAGTAATAAAAAAATTACATTGTTTTCATTTGAAATTATTATTAATTGTATGAAGTATCAAATAAGATAATAAAAAATTACAATCTTTTAATTAGGATAACTATTACAATACATCAGTTTTCACATAAAATAAAATTATTATTATTATAATATGCACACTGCACGTCGTCACACGGAAACGATCGTAATTGTAAATCACTGAACAAATCTAGTGAAATAGTAAAAAAATAATATATTTTTCGTACCACTCGCTCAAAAAAGTGACATTCTATGCCACAAAAAGCGAACATAACAATAGTCATTTTTAATCTGTTAAAAACAGGGAAAGAAAATTGTACTGAATTTCATTCATCCTCTAGGGGGAGAATGTGATTTAAATTTGGAATACTTACCGAAATGTATACTGAACTACATCTGTGTTTACACCATTGAGTTTGTATATAAAGCATTATACATCATTTTGAAAAAGGAATACGCATTTATTATGCAGTTATGATTATTAAATAAAATTGCGAAAACCGACGAGGCCGTTTGAGCTTGATGCCTTTGCTTTTCCGACAAAAAAATATTAGTCTATGAATTTGCCGCGTTTTTGTTTTCTTCAAATACATAAACGTTAAGTTTATTTTAATTTATTTTTATAAATAAGTTAATGTTCTAAAAATACGTTACGATGTTAAATCAAAGCGACAGTGACAGTGAATTGTCGGATTCCATCAGTGCAAATGCTTATCTCATATTATTATTGTGTTAATTTTTTCGCAAATGGTACGAAAAGTAGAGAATTTTCCTCGGTGATAAAGCTGTCTTAGTCTTGGGTGAACTTAAATCCCTCGCTACACTCAGGACTCGTCTTAAATCCCTCGCTTCGCTCGTGATTTAAGTTTTTAACACCCTCGCTACGCTCGGGAGTAAACCTCGAGTCCTTCGTTACGCTCGCGATTTAAATCGTCACCCGCGACAGAAAACACTGCTTTATCCCCTTGGTTAATAATCTACTATTTATATCATTAAACTGATCACGGTATATAGCTATATCCCTAAGGAAATAGAATGAAAATAGGTCGGTTAGACTATCTTCCGTGATATAGCTAAATTACTAGGGACATAGCTATATCTCGGTTAATTCTATCTTACTGCAACATATATATGGGATATAATGAAATTTGTAGAGAATTCGTTAGCTTGCATTTCTTAATGGTATGAAATGAAATCTAATATAAAGATATTAGGGCCTTATCTATGAAATTGCCATTTATTCATAGTGGCCACTTTGAATTGAACTTACATAGTTATCTTGTATTTGGCTTGGAATTACAAATTCAAATTGATTTCAATTTAAAGCTATGACATACTTTTTCAAAATCAGTTATTTATTTGTTTATCTGTCAAACAACTTTTTACTTAAATATGTGTTTGCAACTATAAAAAAGTTAAAAATTCGTGTTATTTTCGAATCTAAGTTCCGTCGTGGCGGAAACGCAGCACAGACTACACGCAATATCAACGATGTGTACGGACCAAACACCGCGAATCAACGCACGGTGCGTTTTTGGTTTGATTGTTTCCATTCTGGAAATATCAACCTCAAGAACAAGCCCCATGGATGACCTAACACAACTCGTTGATAATAACGAATTGAAAGCAATAGTGAAAGCAGATTCATCTCAAACCACGTCTGAGCGACATTGATTCATTTGTGTCAAATCTGGAAAGTGTTGTACCATATGAGCTTCATGAAAGTCAGCTACAAACACTCATCGAGGCTTGCCTTACTTATCTGAACCATCACAAAAATGAGGGGATTCTGAATCGTATTGTCACTTGTGATGAGAAGTGGATCCTGTAATGGTTGAGACACAGCCAAACAATATCCCAAACATCTTCCTGATGATGCTCACCCACACACTGTAACTGTTTGAAAGTTATCTCGACTGGAAGTCTCGAGCTTCGACTGGAAACTCTCCCTCATTCACTGTAGTCAGACCTTGCCCCCCTTCTGATTTCCATTTTGTTTGGAATTTGGATAACTTTTTACAGGGGAAAAAATTCAACTCGGATGAGGAAGTAAAAAACGCCTTTAACGAATTCATCGATTCCAGTGTGCCGGAGTTCTAGTGCAGAGGCATCAATTAACTTCCATTAAAATGGCAAAATTAAATATATAATTTTCATCTAAAAAAAATATTTGAATTTTTCCATATACATACAGCGGCAATTTCATAGGTAAGGACCCTGATAGTTTTAGTCTAAATATTAGTTAATTTAGAAGATGCCCCAAATCGGTTCAGTAGTTCCAAAATGAAGACATGAGTAGCATTGTAAGAAATTCCCAAAGAAAATTGTCTATACATTCAAATTTTATGTCATTGGATAGGGCTCGTAAAGTTCTACAGCTTTTGCTTGTAATTATAACCAGCTTTACTTTAGTATCCACTGCTGGATATGGGCCTCTTAATGTAAATTATCTTGTACATGAGGGATGTATGGCCTTGGTCAACACCATGTTGATCAAGCCGCTTAGCGAGGCCAGTTTTAGTGGCGGTGTACTTCCTCAGGACTTGTGGTAGCGACTTTGTTATTCCTTAGTCGCCTTTTAAGACACCCACCACCATCGGCGTTTATTCAGTTAGAAAAATAAAAATCATTTTGCATTCATAAACTTGACTTTAACATTTTAAAATTCTTATTTTCACAGAGAAGTCAAACACAACAGAGACAACAACAGAAGTGCAAATCAAAGAAGAGCCAGAGTGGGATGCAAGCAGTATTGAGGAGGAAGAACGCTCCATCGCTGAGATGTTCCAGGCCGAGATGAATGTCAAAACTGAACCCGAGGATGTCGATATTGAGGAGGACAACTTGGTAATATTACAGTTCATATTTTTAGTTGTATTAATAAAATTGTTATTATTTTGTTCTTTTTTATCGAAGCATAGTGGTTCATTACTTTTTTCACGCAAATCGCTCACTCGCCCACACTGCATATTTACACTCGTATCGATTTACGTAGATATAGCTATATAATAGTAGCGGTTCGATTAGCAGCTGGGTATGTATGTATGGTAGAGTTAGGTCCAGGCAAATCAGTTTGACTTCACATTAATTCTAAATAGCAATATTTTTTCCAATCTTGTAGTTAGACATTTTACTCGATTAGTAAATATAAAATACTGATTATTAAACGCCCTTTAAGGAACAAAATTTTTTTTTTTTTAAAACAGGTTTGTAATTTCTTTAATAATAACCTGGGTTAACATTTTTGAGGTCCATTTTATCCCTACACGGGATTATTTTATACCACGGGAATTCTTCTAAAGTTCACGCGAACGAAGTCGCTGGCACCGCTAGTAAATAAATAAATAAATAAATGTGTCGTGGCCAGGTGTACAGTCCGCTGGCGTGCGAACTGTGCGCGGAGGTGTTCACAGTGCCGGCGGCCTGGGTGCGCCACGTGCAGGCGCACGCGCGCTCCGACGCGCACCACGCTCGCAAGCGCAAACGCCGCTCCGACGTAAGTATACACACATATACATCGCCTATGAACTTTACCTGTCACACACTGATACCCTAATGTCCACTTACAACAGAATACTTCACCTACCTTTATACAACGTGGTCAGTGCAATAACACAAAACCTGATAAGTTTAGTATCGGGAGTGGTAATCAATTCTACCAGATTTTACAATAGGATTTTTTTTTAATTTTAATATTGATTTGTATACCGGAGACGGTTAAGTACGTGGACAGTGTATGTGTATACTGACCTACTCATTAATGTACCGTACCTAGAAGAAATGAAAATATTCTATTATACATTATCATTTATTCCACGTGCGTCGCCCAAGCCACGAGCGCGCGCCGCCGGCGGCCGCCTGCCTGGTCTGAATAATGACCGCTGCGAAAGTTTTAGACAGGACAACAAAACCTTACATGCTTATACCATACCATCAGTCTGTGTCTTCACTGCTAGATATAGGCTTCTCCTGAGGACCGCCACCACACACGGTCTTCAGCTCTTCTCATCCACCAACTATCGGCGACTTTCATCAAGTCGTCAGTCCACCTGGCCGGAGGGCGTCCCGCGCTACATGCTTGTTACTTTTAATTTATTCCAATAATTTCATTTAAACTTTACCCGCTTGACATACTAACGTCCACTTTCCTTTATGTACATATATTCATATAATTCTTTAATACATAACACTCATTGTACAGAGCGATGACACAGAAGAGACAATGGCCCTATTACGATGCGACTTGTGCCAGAAGCACTTCCCCAACCCAGCCGAGTGGGTACGGCACATACAGAGCACACACACGGAGACTGGTGAGTATCGCAATGTGTTAATTACAGAAAGTACTATTCATTGCTATTACGTTATTACGTATACGTATAAAGTATAAATAGTTGTGTTCATTCATTTACTTAGTCACGGCTATGGAACTTAATTACATACAAAACATGATTTGAGTATACAATTAAAATAAGAGTGAAGTCCAGTGCGTATCCCAATTAAAGACATACACTACATGAATATAAACTTATTTACGCTAGATTGCGATTTTTTAACAAAGAAATTATTTAAATTTTAAAAACTAAAATACGATTAAAAGAAAGTACAAAAGTGAAGTAAATTTGTCATTTATCAATACAATGACAACACAATAGGCGAGCACAAGGTCGCTGCCTGCTGCCTGCCAACCGAGCTTGGGACAGAAAAATACATGTGATATAATGATGTTTATTGATCTTACTAGCAGTTTTAGTACCGATTCTATATCAATGTGCGTACATAGATTTAGATATACATGATGATTTCATGATACGTTTCTACGATGTCATAAGAAGGCACGAGAAACTCCGGAAGCAAACTGGAGTCGATAACGTTAATGTTATCATTAAAATATTATTTCATCCGAGAAATTATTTATTGTCTGAATCCGAACAAACGAGCCTGACAGAAGAAAAAGCAGTTCCCTTCGGAAAATGTTTATGATGAACGAATCTCGCTATTAAATATTTATTTTATTCATGACTAGATTATATGGATTATTTGATTATATTACTTATTACAAATAAACGAAATAAACTATTGTAAATTAACAATGGATTAAAAAGAGGAAAGGTTATATATAATAAAATGAATTGATTCCGCACGAATCCTATAACTGAATACCTATTTTCAATTGCCAAATATTGCCCACACCTACCCATAATAATGATGATCCCCTACCCTTACGTGCAAAACTACTGGACTGATTCTGACGAAAGATACTCTTTATTAACTTACCCAACTGATCGAAAGTACATTAATTTCACCATATGTGAAAGGTACCCCAGGTAACTATCATTGTGTGCCATGTTATCGGTTATTGCACATTTTTTATGGTCGAAACAGCTCTTTGAACTCTAGTCACAAATTTTAAACTAGTAAAAAATATAGACAATAGACAACACTTTATTCCGACATACACTAACACACATACAATCTAAATATCACAATAACTAAAAGAAAAAAAACAATATAAGCAATAAGAAAAACAAAAAAAAATCACTAACAATATAAAAATACAATAACATAAATAAATAAATAAAAAAAAATAGTCAAATTAAAATTAATAAAATAAATATATATACGAGTACATACTAAGGTGTTGACAAATACGAAGAGAGAATAAAAGTGTGTATAAACGGTGTAATTATGGCTACTTCAGGAAGGTAAAACACGCATTCCAAGTGGTAGTTGTTTTTGATAATTTAAAAGAAAATATTTGTATTTAATTTTAAACGTATTTAGACCTCACATCTCCCGAATTGGTGGTTGGTATATTATTCCAAATTTTTGATGCAGCATATCTGAAACTACCACGGGAGGCTGCAGTCTTGTAACAAGGAATTTCCAATAAGTGCCGTCCTACTCTAGATAACGAAGTATTTGCATATTATTTTCTCTAGAAGCAACAAACTGAGTTGAAGAAACGTGAATTTCTTTATCTCGGCACTTTTCTTCTCAAAATCACTGAACAGATTGCAAAGCGATGTTCTGTTGGCGCGGAATTACATGGTGGTGAACACGTACACATGTAAATATTGTATATCATATGTATTTAACATAGCTGAAAACTGATTGTTATGTATGTGGCCAATTCTTGACAATCGGTCCATTCCACGGTTTATATATTGTCGTTCCCTCAACATTGTTTGTTTTAGTTTCGCCTTTTATTTTTATATTGTACACCTGACCTCGCTACACCCATGATGATCACTTCAGTTATGTTTTAGGAAAATTTTACTCGATGCTTTGTTTGTGTCTCGCTTGTAAATGCAGCACCTAACCACCTGTAGCTTTTTGAAAACTTTTTCGGCATTCCCTCCCCGCTTTAGAGTCGGATATTTTTCGATAAATAGCGAACAATCAGAGTCAAATAACAGTTACGAGTCAGAGTTAAATCTATCTAAATAAAAATTAAATGCTGTTCGTTGGTAAGCGCATGACTTGAGAACGGCGGGACCGATATGGCTAAGTTTTTTTTAAAAATGTTTGTAAAAGGTTTTTAGGAAAAGAAAAATTGGAAAAGTTGCTCGGAAAATTGGAAAATTCGGGAAAAACTGAAAGTTAATTATTGTATTATTGAAATTTGGGCAGGACGTCTGTCGGGTCAGCTAGTTTATAATATTTTTGAATGGAAGTATTAACCGTACCGTACCGGAGGTATTGGACGGCCTCTTTAATTAAGTAGGTATTGAAACATATCGGTATTGAGTAGGAATATAGAAACAAATGTAGTTGTTCTTTAGCACCTTTAGTATTTATATTGGACGGAGCTCTCAAATATCTTAATTAGGTACTGTTTTTAAATTTAAACTTAATTACGCTTGAATATTCGCTGAATGTACAGAGCAAAACCCAAACAAGGCATAAGCAATTGTCCTGAGTGAATCCTTTTCTAAATGTCGTTCGATGTCGGTTGTCTAGAATTGGCCATATCAAACAACAGTGCCCCACCAAAACGTCACAATCGTTTCACAGAGGGCGTGCAAAACAAGACTTGCTTGCATTGCAAGAAAACCTTCCCGTCGCATGCATCCATGCTCATACATATGCGAACGCATACAGGTCAGTACCACTTCATGTAAATACAATAATATTTTAATTTCCATTACTAATTTTTCTAGTGCCAGTAATGTAGCCTAGAGATATGGTGTCGTGATATTAACCCAGAAAATCGTGATATCTGTCCAGTTTCATATAAGAATACCTATGATGTACACCTACCTATACCTATGTATGATGTAATTTTTTACATGAAATACTTTCTTACATGTTCAGTTATCGATGCCAAATAATGTTTTAAAAAAAATGTCTGCTATTATAGAATATAAAAAATAGAGGTGCCAGATGAGCAATCTGTCTACCAAACATGGACAATTCCTTTTCACTGTTCTTCCCAATTTATATTCCAATACAAATCCACTGCTTAAATCTCCCAAGGTAGCGTATTCGAAGACGTGGTAATGTTTATCACTCATGACTAATATTTACACTTTCCGGCCGAAAGTAATACACACCGGCCTTTAGAAAGAGACTATCGGCTAGTTCCGGTTTTGTAGAGCGTCGTGTCTGTCGTGTGCCGTTACGACAGAGACGACGCTGTGTATGCCGGGATGTGTAAATATTAGACTAGCTAGTTATGGTCTCTGTCTCCCGGAACGCTGGTGGAACCGTGGTCATTAAATATTTAAATAAAGGGCAGACAATTACCGATCCATATTATGTCTGATTGATATGAAAATTACGTGACGAAATGTAGAATAAAACGACCGGGAAAATTGAGTGTGCGTGTGACCCCCCCCCCCCCCCCCCCCTTCCCGCACAAATCTGAAGTTGCTGTTGGTACCATCAAGCAGGCAGGGTGTGAACTGATAGAACATCCTCCATTTTCATCGGTACATACCCCCCCCCCCCCCCCCCCCCCAGTGATTCTATGTTTTCTCTGTTTAAAAGAACATGTTTTAGCATTAAATTTGTCAACAATGAGGTTTAGATCTATGGTAGACGCTTTTTTGAGACTTGATCATAATTTTTATCAAATGTAATAAATAATAAGGCGTCTTAAAAAATGTTACTCTTATAAATATATTAATTTAGGAGGAGATTACGTAGAAAAATAAATAATATTTTTTATATATTGTCTATTTCCTACTGATTCTGCAAACTTTTTGTTCAACCCTGCTGTTTGAAGCGAAACATTATATTGTATCATTTATATTATTTTAATTTATATATAAAAAGTATTGTTTTACAATTATTTCTATTTCTATGACCACCTTGCAACTGTCATATTTATAGGGCCGTATTGCTACATCTCTGTGTTTTGGTTTATCTGCTTGAAGATTAGCATTCTCTTTTGATAGCTTTCATTTCAGGCCATTATAACCCATTTTTTTCGAATATTACCATTGTCCCCCCCACTGAAGTGAGTGGAGACACCGTTAATAATTTTATCTACAATTCCCACTAGTGGGGATTTTCAGCGGTACTACATCATTTTATTTATTGTTTAGGCGAGCGTCCATTCGTATGCGGACTATGCAACAAAGGTTTCAACGTGAAATCGAACTTATTACGTCATTTGCGTACATTACACGACCAGCACGTTAGTCCTGCTCGTGTAGAAGACGATGAATCGGCCCCGGGGCCATCTGAGGTCAAACGCGAAGGATCTTGAGGGCGCGGGGGGCGGGCAGGGCGGCGCGGTCGTCGGTCCACATATGTGACCGCCATGGCCGACGCGAACCGGCGCGCCAACGACAAAAGCACTCCGCCCCGTAGGCAGAACTACTCGTTGTTCCTGCGACAAAGGGCAGTGCTTTTCTCCGCCAAGAAGTGGAAGCAGTGACGCGCTAATTATTTGTGTTGTTTTAATGCTGTGTAGAGAGGGACGACCATCTTTTAGTGGTCTGTCGCTCTTTTAAGTGGTCCGATTGTCATTTAGTGGCCCCATTTTCGTTTAATGGTTTGATTCTCTTTTAAGCGGTCCAACTCTCTTTTAATGAGTGCCAGATTCTCATTTAGTAATGACTTTTTTTTAGTAAATAGTCCAGTTCGTATTTTTTAGTATTATAAACATTTGGGATCCGTTAACCACCACTGGTTTGTACGGATCCTGCATATTCCTCTTATACAACACAACATCAGAATTCAAATAAAAATACGTAATTGAATAAAGCGGACTTTAGTGGTCTGATTGGTATTTAATGTTTTGATTCTCTTAGTGAATGGTACGATTCCCTTCAAGTGGTCTGATTCTTTTAAACCTCATTTACACAAGGAGTTTCTCGAACGGTTCCGGCTAAAACATTGTATACTCGTATACGACCAAACTTAATATGAACGATTCGCGAATACAACTGTTCACACGATTATAAAAACTAGAATGATAACAGTTGTTTATACCAGTGAAGTCATATTCTTGCTTGCTCTGATTTTCTTTCCTGCACGCGTTCAAGAATCTTTTTCGCCTTTAGTGACCAGATTTTCTTTTAGTGGTCTGATTCTCATTTATCTCAAGCATATCTATCTTCTGTGGTAAAACATGCTTTCCTAGAGCTTTGAATCTGCCCCACTATACCCTCTCTACACCGCGTGATATTGATTTATTCTTTGTATTATTTAGTGTTAATAATTGTAGCGATGTCACGACGCATGTCCACTGCGCCCAGCCCCCCCCCCCCCCCCCTTGATTTCAAAAAATATTTTAAGAGTGAATTACTGGAATATATTTTAAATACTTGTAATCACGTAGTTACTAATTATTTTAAGGTTTTGTTCGATCTCTATTATCTAGTCACAGCCGAAGAGCTGAAAGCGACGTGACTTTTAGTGATTTTATACTAACAAGGGCAATTTCCACAGCCGCACTGTCCGAAATGTATGATATAGAGAGTGCCACTGTACAATCACAATGACCTCATCGTGAACAAAAACTTCTTTTATTTCTACTTTACATGAAACAGCATAAACACTGTATAAAAATCTCTAAACGCGTGACTATTAATGTTTCAACAAATGGTAAGTAATTGATTATATTATACTACAGTGAAATCAACGAGACATGAGCTTTGCATCTGTGTAAGTGGGTTTCGAATTGCCCAATCGGATTGTCGAAATGGTTCGCACTATACACTATCGGTGTGCACTTATACAAACGCAAAGCTCATTTCTCGTAAATTTCACTGTACACTTTTATTAAACTACCTAAATATTGTACATTTTTATTAATCTTATACATAGATAACGCTTTGTTTTTAATTTTTTTAAATAAAAATAGATGGCTTTTAAACTTCTCCATAGGTTTTTTTTTTTCGTTCTTACCTCGTTGCAAATCGTATATTTTTTGAACAAATAAAATCAGTGTATAGCAGCAAAAATTAATCGATGTAAAATTTTCAATAATCGATTTTACCTTTTTAGACTAAAATTTGAAATAAAATATGTATCCCTATAATACACAAAGTGTCATCCATTTTGGAGAGTCCAGGGATGGAAACTGTCCTTTGTCTTACATTTAGTGATAAATGATAAGTTATGTCGGAAAAATTATCCAGTGGTGGGGAACAAGATTGATTTGAATAGATGTATGATATCTGTAGTTATATGGAAAATGGGGATGTCACGAAGTTTTAACTTACTCGTATTTTGTGTATTCGAACCTATCCTGAAATGAATCCAAAGTGCCTATACTTTTTTTTACTTATTATTAACAACATTCGCAAAAGGTCAACCGCGCACGTGCTACTGCTCTGCAATGAAATAAATACTGTTTATAGTTGTTGCAACTCACGAGGGCATGTCAATGTTGCTTGTAAATGGATATTCGTGTACGTGAAAGTAACTTTCCCGCCAATCTATTTAATAGTACATTACTGTCTGAGCCCGAAATTATTACGAAGTGATTTTAATTAAACGAGACCGTTGATTGCTATTTCTGCCGAGACTTGTATAGTACTTTTCTCTAATTTGCGAGGAAACAATAAACAAATTAATACAAGAAACAGAAGTTTCATTCCTGCCAATTCGACTGCGCGCGGTCTTTATTTAAACTTTTGAAAAGAAATGCACATTCATCCTTTATAATAATAAATATCGTGTACCTAAAAAAAACTAATTTATGTTAGTGTGCTCTAAAAATAACCTCGCTACTGTCCAGCAATCTCTATTATTGTCGTGTTGGAAATTGCTGGCGTGCGTACAGAAAAGAGCCGATTGACGTATTCTTTTTTTAAAATAATGAAACCATTTCCGAGCAAGTAGGAGAAAAGGTATATTGTGAAGGATATAAGGTTTCTTCATCGATTTGAGAATACATACTACTAAATATGTTATACAAGCACTCTCGGGCAGGCACGTTACACTCTATTAGTGTTGTATGTTCAGTAGCCTTCCAATTATTTAATTCATGCGTTTTGAAAATGGAACATTCTTATTACGTAGTTACTAAGTTTCAAATTTGACTTTTTAATATGAACCCCTCATCTGCGTCACCTCACGCCACCCAGAAGCTGCCAACCAGGTTTCTTCGATAAGAACATATGATGGGTCTAGTCTATTCCCATAGCAATGGGTCTCACATACGGACACTCACTACACAAGCGAGGCAGTCGCGCGCTTTGATGAATAACAATACACCTGCAGGCATGTAAATGACACGAATACAGAATATATGAAAAATATATATGACTAATTAAACAATGTGATGAGCTAGAGCAATTTTAATTTGGATTCAGCGTTGAAAAATATAGCAAGTATTTGCCATCGACCACTGTTATGGGTAAAAAGACATTGTCGCATTTAAACTTGCCAATTTGACTACTAAAAATTTTTTTTTAATTTTCATACATCCCCCTTTTCTGTACCGCCAGATTTTAAGCTAGGGTTAAGTGAATTAGGAGCTTTAAGTTCAACATTCCATGTCATTGTCAGAAGTAATCGTTTAGTTTCTATGTCATATTTATTGTCAGAAAATGACTTTTTAATTTTTCGTCAATACTCATGTAAAACATGGACATAATTCGGAATTATTGTATTATTTTCTATGGTACTGTCTAAATGAAAATAAAAATGTCTGAATAATTATTGTTTTATTTCTTAATTAAAGTACATATGTATTCAAATGTGTAACTATATCAAAACAGGACCATCTTGCGCATAACAAATGCAAGCACAACAAATACTTGCGCCCAGTTATTGATTACTAAGGACCGGATAAATTGTAATAACACGCCAAAATTTATTATGCGTCATTTTGACTCTAAAGTCGGATATTTTATTCCGGAGTCAAGGGATATGACATGTAGATCTGTCAGAGTGAAATTTGTACGATGACACTGTATTGACAGTGCTACATATCATATCCTCGACTCGAATAAAAAATCGGACCATAGAGCGACTGCTCTGATAATGTTTCATTAGCGACTATTCCACATTATCATTATGAAACATTATCACAATTATTATAGTGCACCAATACACACGGTGTATTATTAACTATAAAAAAAGATATTAATGCCATGATAATGAAATAATCAAATGTAAATACAAACACGTCAATGACGAAAAGGGATCTCGTTCCCTACATATTGGAACTTTGGTGATATTTAGTTTTTATTGCTTTTTAAAATTTGATGTTGAGCAAGTTTAAATTAATTTTACAGCGGGTTTTGGGAAAAATGAATGGCCAGTGTTTTTTTGACAAAATACTAAATTCGTCAAAGGTGCATTTCGTTAAGACTCGAAAGAAATGAATCTCTTATTAATGCAAATATTGTTAAGTAGGATTTTGACCAAACTCACCTTTGGCTAAAAACGGTTGGATGAAACACCTTCGAGAAAAAACCGGTATTTTGTCAAAAAAGCACGGCCTAATCCCATCCCAAAATCTTATAACGTATATAAGAAAATAACCAAATAACAGAAATCAATCATTGCATTACAATATCGATGACGGATACTTCAATTGGCGCAAGGTATAAAACACTTGAACATATTGAAACGTTTAAATTAGAAAATAATTATTTATAACGACAATGAGGTCCCCTTTTCTCAAATGACGTCAAAGTTAGTTACTAACAGTACAAATAGACAAAGTTAATTTTAAAGCCCGTTTTAACTATCAACCTCTTCGATTTTAGGCGCCAAGTAGTAGCGAAGTTGTCCGATGTCTGGAATGCGATATTCCACTACCAGAGGGACGTCTGATGTCATCGACAGTTGTACCTACGATAAAAATGGAACATTGAATAAAAAAAAATAAACCATGGAATAAAACGACCTTCCATATTTATTATTTAAACTTAACAGAAGGTACATTATACTTTATAAAAACCAATGCGTACATTTTTTATAACTATTTCTCTAAGAACATAACAAAAAAAAGGGTTTAGTAGCAACATGTGCAATTTTCAAAATGACAAATCTTAAAATGGAAACGAAAAGCAGTTATTTTGCTAAGAATGCTAATTCTCTCTGAAATGGATTTAACTCGTGAAGATTTTCGCTGTAGATTTTCTACGATTTTAAGTGTAATTTGACAGCTCAGCAGAGCTTCGCTCGGCTTCAAACTGCTTTTGGCGATGAAGCACCAAGCAAGACGACAATTTATAGGTGGTTTGCAGAATTCAAGCGCGGTCGTGTCAATCTCAGTGACGAATTTCGTGAAGGTCGCCCGTCCACCGCTGTCAACAACAAAAACATCGATGCTGTGCGCCATATAATCGAAACAGACAGACATGTGATCTACCATGAGATTCGGGCATCCATAGGCATGAGTCAGATATAATCAATCTTACACAAACATTTGACTGTGCGAAAGCTGTGCTCGAGGTGGATCCCACACAATTTGACTGAGGGTCAAAAAAACAGAACGCGTCACTTGGTGCAATGCCATGCTTACCAGATTCAACGAAGGGGCGTCAAATTTGGTGTGCAATATAGTTTTACTATATGTGCATATAGTAACAATATAGTATAGTAACATGGAATTACGGCTACGACCCCGAAACAGAGCAGCAATCGACTTATTGGCTAAGATGAGCCGAACCCCACCGAAGTGGCGCGTGTTGTAACATTTGTTGCAATAGCTCAATTTTGTACTCTGTATTTTTTACTATGTATTTTTATATCTGTATTCCAATTCAATATTTATAACCTCTGTAACACATTACCCATCTACACGAAGAATAGCACTGGCTGGAAACTGTTCGAGATCATAAAAACTGATATTCAAAAATTCATAAATCCATGAGAATTCTGTCAAGAAAAAGAAGGGTGAAAAATCTAAGGCGCCGCACGGACAGTTTTTGTTTGGAGAGCGATCAGGGAAGACGTTTTGGAAAAAGTCACACGCCTGTTCCGGGGACTGAGCTATCCTGGACAGCACATCTGGGCCACTATCGCCGGCCGCCGCAGCTTTGGTCCGTCGCTCTTTGGGCGCTGGTTCTTGCGCCTGGCCGCCATCGCCCCGTCCGACCGCTGTTTCCAGTCGGCGGTACTGCCCGCTCTTCATCACTGGGCGGGCGCTCTGCTAAGCGCCGCCTCTCCTACAAGTTTTTGGTGTAAGTGTAAGTTAAGTGTCCGTAAGTTTTTGGTGCTCGTGAATTTAGAAACAGACATTTATAGACTTTAAGTATCGTACTAGATTTCCTCTTTCTAAAATTTTGTATTAGGTTTTCTATAAATTATAAGGAGCTATTGTAACAAATCTTACCGCTTTCCACTCTAGTAGAAGTTGATTACCCCCTTTTAGCTATATCTCTTAGGGTAACACGACAGTGTGCAAAGTACCGCGAACAGATGAAAGCTTATTTTTTTAGAAAAACTAAACACGTGGCTACTGTTGCTTTGGACAATCGTCGTACCATGAATGCTGATTGATACACGACTATTTGCTTGCCGTAACCGCCGCATAATCTTGCACCACGACAATGCCAGCTCTCACACGGCCAAACAGATAAATGGCTTTTTGAAGGCGAAAAACGTAAGAACTCATGAGCCATCCTCCATACAGTCCCGACTTGGCACCTTGTGACTTCTTCTTGTTTCCAATAATTGAGAACCAATTACGCGATCAACGATTTTCGTCGCCAGAAGAGGCTGTCGAAGAGTGAAAAACTTGTTTCTGAGCTCGACACGGAGAAATGGAATTAATGTTATGAAAATTGGTTTATCGTATGAAAAAGTAGTGTTTTGTGAAACAATAAATTGATTTTTGTTCATTCATTGTAATTTTTTCTTATTCATTCGGGAAACTTTCAGTGTGGTCCTCGTATTATCACCCAGCCAGATCGGCGCAGCTGAAAGATTTGTCGAAACTTTCAAATTAAATGTTATAAAAAAATGAGTTTAATTACGGATATAACAATAAGTACCTGTGGGCTCAAAGACGTAGCTTTAATAAAGTAGTTGAGATACTGGCAAGAGAAAGTCAAGGTGACAGGTTCTTCCATCTGAATGACCACGGCCTCTTCCTCCTTGTCAATGTTAGCAGTTTGTGCGAGCTTTACGTTGGCCGAGCCAATGTCACCGCTCGTTGAGAACTTCACACCTGGAAACATTGAAATACACTAAAAATCAGAATTAGTTGCCTACACTCATGTAGATTTATGATGCTGGAGCATTTTGCAATAAAAACAAAAAAATGTTATAAAGTACAATATACGTATATGAATTCCAAGGTCTTTAAAAGTTTTAAGAGTTTTAGATTGAAAAAATATGCACTATACGAATAAAAGTATTATTATTAGTATTATTGTGGGTTGGAGTCATTCTGATTAAAGTAGGTCAAATGAGAAAACAGATATACTGAGAAATATCCTAAGAAAAGGCGCTTTATTTTCGGTTCTAGATTCCTAATTTTTTTTAATAGGAAGTAGGTGACACGAAGAGCAGACGATCCACTTGGTGGTAAGTGGACTGTCGTATTGCCCATGTACATCCCCGATACATGCCAACTTTAGTCCAGAATGACAAACGTTGACACGCCTCCGGATGTGCTGCTTGCCTTTGGAGATTTAGGAATGTATTTAGAGGGTGGGGAAAATGGGGCGGGACAGGATAAGATGGGATGGGAATGGGCTCCGGCATATCGCACTCACTACCGAAACACGTACGTACAATATTATTTATTTGTAAACGTATATTGGGATACAAGTTTCAGTTTATAATAGTGTTCAGACATACATCTATAGTAATATTATAAAGAGGTAAAGTTTGTAAGTTTGGATGTAGGAAGTAATCTCCGAAACTACTAATCCGATTTCAAAAATTCTCACCATTTGAAAGGTACATTATTCCATATGGACATAGGCTATATATTATGTGGAAAAAAATTGACGGGCATGCAACGCATGCCGGGCACAGCTAGTATAATATAAATTGATGTCCATTTGTCACTTCCATGTTAAAAAAAAGATGTGTTGCTTAAATTAGAAGGACACAAAAGGTATGAGAGGCGGCTGATAAGTAATCTACTTTGATTATGTATTTATATTGCTAAAATGATACTGGAAACTTTGCCATCGTATTGTTTATTTTTTCAAAAATACCATCAGTTGTTTTTTTGTGTTTGGATTTGCATTGAGACTTCATTGTATTCAACATGCTGAAGGAAAACAGTAAAATAATTAAGATTGACAATGAGCAGTTATTAAATTTCTAATTAAAGAGAGAAATACGCCTTCGCAAATGAGACAATGCATGTTCAATATGTTCAGCGATTCATGCACTTCTGATTTCGTCATAAAGCTATGGTCAAAGCAGTTTAAACACGGTCGTGAGATGTTGGAAGATGATCTTCGTAGTGGACGTCCCATTTCGCCAGTCACGAAAGAAACTGGGTAAAGTGAAAGAATTAATACTAGCAGATCGGAGAATTAAACAGTGGGAAATCGCGAGATATTGGCATTAGCACGGAACAAGTTCATGTAATTATACATGAGCATATAGGGATGTCTAAGGTGAGCGCTCGTTGGGGGGTCAGGGTGACAATTGTTGGCATTCTTAGTTATTATTTTTTCTTATTTCAGTTATTCAAAAAAGGTTGCTTTGTTGATCATGTTTTGCTGGGTCCGGCTGAAAAAGTCGAAGCTGCTCCTTAAAATACACATTAATTCAAAGAAAAGTTCGGACATTGTGTGATTGAACCCAATTTATATACGAATACGTAACAGTAATAACCAATACAGAAATCTATGTTATTGTTTTTAAAGTTTTAATATGTATGTGCAGTGCCACCACAAATCTCGTAGGTTTAAGGGTACATAGTGTATAAAATATCACGTATTGTTTCTCTGGTATATAAATAAACAAAAAATAATTAAATAAAAGAGATGTAACTGACCTTCTTTGGTACATGAGATGACCATGGACTCTCCGAACTGCGAGAGATCGCGGCAGATGCGCGCGAACTCCCCGCTCGGCATGCGGATGGTACAACTGTACTCCGTCTCCGGAATGCCTGACAACATCAACATAGTTTATGTTATGGAGATCCGTAACCGAAACTATCGAATATCCAAAATAAAAAATATTCTTAAGTGAATCCGAAATAAAAGATTCGGATGTACAAAACACGTTTTAGGTGTGTTTGTTGACTTCAGCAAAGCATTTGATAAGTTAAAATACAATATATTATTTGATAAATTAGAGCAGAATGGAATTAGAGGGCCTCAAAATTACTTAAAAAATATCATGAAGATCAATACACCACTATAAAAATGTCAAATAGTTTTAGGGAGCTTGTATCAATGAGTCAAGGAACAGCATAAGGGTCCATTATTGGTCCTACGGAATACTTAATTTATGTTAGTGATATGTGTAACGTAATTACGCAAGGCTCTGTGTATCAGTTTGCTGATGATACTAGTTTTGTCACAGCACATGGAAACCACCTGCCTGCACAAAAGACTATGCAACATAATTATGATAGCAATTAAACAACTTTGAACGGTTTAAATCGCGTATATTTGACATTATTTATATCCCGACGTTTCGAACACTTTGCAGTGGACGTGGTCACGGGGTGACTAATTGATTTTATTTGTCACTTGAGTTATTAAGAAATTATTTGGACTACCGTCTGAAATTTTTTTTTGAACTACCTACCGTTTGTACTAAAAAAAAAAAAAATAATAATTTCAGACGGTAGTCTTATCAATTATAATATCAAATCATAAACATATAAACAATAACAAATAAAATCAATTAGTCACCCCGTGACCACGTCCACTGCAAAGTGTTCGAAACGTCGGGATATAAATAATGTCAAATATACGCGATTTAAGCGATTTAAACCGTTCAAAGTTGTTTAATTGCTATGTATAGTAATCGCGAAAACCTAAGAAAATATAACATAATTATGACTTGTGTAAATGGGTGCACGATGTGGGTTTAGTAATAAATCCTGATAAAAGTAAATTAATGTATAATATACATAGCACACATAACATGGCACTCACTAGGACCATCGTCGCTCATTAACATCAATGCCTGCATTTACATACCTTAAGTTGCCAGTGTAACTAGAGTTGATAGAATCTATCAAATATGTAGAGATCTATCTCATGATTGACAACAGATTTAATTGGAGAACTTAGATAAACTATATTTACGACAAGTTAAGATCAATATTAAGTGAAATTTCTATTTTAAGATATAAAATACCCTACAGTACACTTACACGTTATATTTAGCCCTAGTGGATTCTGTTGTCCACTAAGTGCCTATGGAAGAACATATAGAAACTATATTGAAAGCATATACAGAATACAAATTCGAATTGTTAAAATTAATAGTTATAAAAAAGGTAAAATTTAACATAAAAATATGAAGTACAATGGGTTGTTTAAATATTGAAACTTCATCAAACCATAAATGTTTAATGTATAACAGATTAAAAGTTATGTTATAAGTTGATATCAATATCTCACCTAAATGCTCAAGATCCAAGTTCATGAGCCTCATCTCGTAGTCGGAGACTTTCTCTTGGTTGGGGCTCTCAAACACAAATGTGACCATGTCAGCATTGTCCTGAGCCTTCATTGTTACTGTGTCCTTGTCACCTGCACACTTCAGGATCTTTGTCATGCTGCAAAATTATATTTGAACCTTATTTACAGCAGCTTTGGCAAGTGGCTTTGTTTTGGTAGGGGGAGAGTGCATACTGCATTCCCACAACCGTTGGGCGCACTCGACTGGCCACGTTACCCCTCTCTCACAGAAGACTACCTTGAAATGTACTGCATTTCCTACTTTATTGTATTTCCCCAATGTATGTAGTACATGTTTCGGAAGTGAGTGAGATATGCCAGAGTCCTTTCCCATCCCATCCTCTCCCTCCCCATTTTCCCAACCCTTTCTCTAAATCCATTCCTATATCTCCAAAGGTAGGCAGCGCATCCAGGGGCGTGCCAACATTTGTCATTCTGGACTGATGTTGACATGTATTGCAGATGTCTATGGACAACAGTATCCACTTACCAGGTGGACTATATGCTTGTCTGTCACCTTTTTTTTATAAAATAAAGGGAATCCAGAAGGGTAGCCCGCTATCCAATCACCAATTCTGCTGATATGGTGAAACTTAGCATTGGCTGTTGTTCAATGCTTCAATGTTGGACCTCACTCGAGGCAGCATTAAACTCTTTCCTCAATTAGGAGATATTCAGATCACCAGATGCCAACACTTTGACTGAGGCCCTGTATGCTTCTTACACTGGGCCTCTTTAGGTTAAACCAGGGCTGACTACACCCACTAACGGGAATCACAGAACCAGGAATATGATATTCCATACCCTGAAGCACCACTTCAGTAACAAAGTCCGAACAGACATCTGGGTCCTTTGAAGAGAAACAAAGCTGCCGCCAGGGATAGGATGCATAAAACTCATGCAGCCCATCCCAGTCAGCTGACTTATAATGACAGACTGTGACTTTCCTGGGGACGGATGCCAGCTGGTTTCAAAGCTGGCAGCACTGTTCGAATGAGGCAGTGATCAGATGAACTAAGTGGTATATTGACAATGACACTACTCATCTGGATGCATAGTCAGCAGGAGGTCCAACAAGAGGTCTGTGGGAGTCTCAATACAGGTATAGGCAAGCACACTATCTAAGAGAAATCATAGGTTGTGGCAAAGTTATGGGTTTTATTAATATTACCTACATTACAGTAATCCAAATTTTAGCACTTCTAGGTCTGCATTAGTGTGGGATTAACGAGATTCTACTATATGTAGGTAAGTAAATGTGATTTTATAACTTACTTTGCCAAATTCATGCCCATGGAAACATTTCTGTCACATCTGTATTTGTCAAAGCCGTCTGCTCGCAGAGTGAGAGAAACAAGGGACACATGTGAATTGTCCATGGCCTGAAATTATTAATAATATATTAGATAAGCTTACAAGCGAACTCAGACCATGTATAATTTGATTTATTCTGTAAATTTTCTGATAGTTTAGAAACTCAATTTTTTTTCCCTACAATCCTTTCTGGTGAAAAGACTGTCTTCTTATATTGTCCTGCTTGCTTTTGTTTGTTCAGAAATTACCATGCAAGTTAAAAATAACCTCCAATGTGTACCTGCAATTGGATGCCATTATCGTCACAATCAAATGTGGCCTGTGTGAGAAGATCCTTAATGGCTTCCAGCACCTTCTTCAGGATCGAGCCTCGAAGTAAACGTGCCTCGAACATTTTCTGTGTATCTTATTTAAACACTATATATTAACGAGAATCTTTGTTAGAATGTGAACAAATAATACTATTTAATGAGAACTAGTGATTGAGAAGAGAACATGGAAGGGGCAGAAGCAAGACCGAAGTTTGGGAAAGTTTCAAAAAGAAATAACTCTTAAGAATGTATCGTTAGTTGTCGAGTGAAGAGTTAATTCATATTAATAAAAACGTTGTAAAACTTACATTTTATGGAAACTAATTCTAATTTATAAGAAAAATAATGATATGACGGAAAAAAGACGCTGAGCTCAGAACAAGTATGGCAATTTTGACAGCCGTTAGGGGGAAAAATTAGCGGGAAAATTAGAATGCCATTCGACTTTTTTAAATATGAAAGACAAAGGAAGCGATCTATTCTTACAGTTATGAATCGTTCTTTCCCATTCGCAAAATGTTATAGAATTTTTTTGCGTAATAGATGATAAATAACGTTTATAATATTTTATAATATCAAAATATGCAATAAAATGCCACAATATCCTAAGGCGACCCAAGTTACTAAAAATATTACATTTAAATAATATTTGCAAAATCTAGCACTCGAAAGCGCTTCAAAGTTTCCCTTACCACTAAAATTACACTCATAACGTACTATTGATTTAAATTGTATTATTGTTGCAAACAATAACTATAAATATTTGGTATAATACATACGGTCAGTTGGAAAATTTGGAATGATTTCCTTCTTACCATGTTTTTTTTCTACGATGCAAGTGATATTCTTTGACAATATTCTCAAAAAATTGTGCATCCTTTTGTTTATAATATTATTATATTTTAATATTGTGTGATAGCACGAAATTCGAAACTTTTGTCACTCAACTTTTGCGATGGTAGATAGGTATTTTTACCTATCTGCCATCGCAAAAGTGATATGGTGTGGGACCGCTCTGGTAAATAAGAGGCTTAGAAAGTCTGGATCGCTCTTGTTTTCTTTAGAATAATTTAAATATCATTCAGTTAAAATTTTAAAAGCATTATATATGTATAAGGATAAATGGATATTGAATATGAAAAAGTAATAATTTTTTGATTTCGTATTTTAACTCTAACTCCACTTTGTTCAATATTCCCCTATTTTTTATTAAAATGTGACTTCAGATTCGTATTAAGCGATTACAAAAACAAGAAAAACGTAAAACTTAAGAATAAAACGACGTGCTCAAATTTTGCTGTTTTTAGCTTACTCGTTACGTTAAGATACGTTACTCACTTACCGCGCGTGGTCTTACAAAATCGAGTCCAATGAACCTGCTTCGTGTATTCACTGATAGAACAGCGACTTGCTTGCACGTGATACGCTCACACGGTGAACACAGTTTTGTAGTGGAACATACATTTAAAAATGCCTTCCTGTCCATTTATTGAGTGCACAAATCACTCAAGAAGCAAAAACAAGACACATGGAATCACTTTTCACGCGTAAATAATATACACCAAAAAGTAATAATTTGTAGAAGTTTTTTTAAATCCTTAGTTTAGATTCGGCCATTAATGAATGAGCGAGATAAAACTATACGAAACATGACGCGTCTGAACCGCCCGCACGGACATACGGCGCGCAACCGGAAAGTAGTGCTTGTCTCGTTCGTACTACTGTCCAAGCTCATTGCTCTATCTCTGTCGTTCATTGTCCTACAGCGTGACTTCAGTTATAGCTGTACGAGTTTGGTTGCATGTAGTTGTTCCCATTTTCACTTCACGCAATGTAATAACGTACAGTATCTTCCATTTTTGCTTTGATTTAAGGTTTTTAGGAGACTTTTGACGGGTTCCCGCTTACCTATGGTTTCCGGATAAGCCGACGGTTAATGTTTTCGTAATGTATCTGTACTATTTATTTGTGTTAACAGTCACTGGCAAAATTGGAGATTTCCTTTTTTCCATGATTATTTTCTACGATGTAAGTGATATTCTTCGACAATGTAAAATATGGCTTATTTTTTATCTTCATACAATCTTAAGAGTTCCTAACACAAAAGAGGCGCAGCTCAATATGATTTAGAATGGTAAAGAACGATATTGGTACGTTTTAGAACGCAGCCTGAATTGATACGAACGTTTTTTGAACTGACATGCATGATACATTGTAAAGGTGGGCAGTAGCAGGTTTTTGTCGAAACGAAACGATAGCAGGTTTCGAATACCAATAACGGTTTCTGAAACTATTTATTCTCAGTAGCAACTTTTTTCGACCACATTTGTTTTTAATAAGTTACCCAATAATCGTGCAGTTTAAGAACGAGTTGCGGGTACGCTATTGCTTCGTTTTGAACTAGTTTGTGATGTTTATTCACTAAAACTTATTTGCAGTTTATAATACACTCCCACTTAATTAACAAAGTTTTTTGAATGAAGAATAAAAATACAATATAGATATTTTGAAATAGTTACGAAAATATTAAGTACATAGTTAAAAGCTCTGTCAATGACAGGTGACATAAATTAAATGCGAACTAAGACAAAGCAACTTATCATCACTGATCGCTCAACTCGAGTCAACTATCAAGGACAGGTCAAATTATGAGAATGATTAATATACATACGATTATATTAGTCTAATAGTATCCATAATTGCACTTATAGACAATAAGTGTCAATGTGAAAAAACTCCCTAACAATGTGCGAGTGAAATGGAGAATGTGTGGCTTCGGCCGTGCCAGCAGTCGACGCCGCCGACATAAAACGAACGTTTCCGAAATCAGAAAGCAGCTTTGTAATATGTACTGCCAAATCAAAATGTACTCTTATCTCGGACGCTTTGTACACGCAAACTGACCCCTATTTAGCGTTCGACTAATAGCACCAGTTACTCGAAATAAATACTTTCATTTGACAACGAAAACATAAAAGCTGCTACTGGACCGATAACTAGTTTCAGAAACTGTTTAAGTTTTGAAACGCCCATGCCTAAAATACATTGTATGTCCTATGACAAGTTGACAGCCAACTTGCTCATCCGTCACAAAAATGGCTGCGCTACGAGTAATAAGTCACAATTTCTCTTATTTACGACAACAATTTTCCGCTTTATTAGGGAACACATCGCCCTCAGTTAAATTCATTTGTGTTGTGGTGTGTATAGGTTACATATTATCGTTCTCCGATGATGTCGTTAACGTTCTTAGTGTTACTCCAGGGTATTTATTGCCCCCGTCTTTTCAACTGTGGTCTACTTTTACGTTCTGGTTTCTAGAGATACACTTGTGGGAAGTGATTATTGATATTGTGACAGTGGGGTTATGTGGGAAATTGATAGAGCCATTATGGGGTCAATTGGAGATGATGAAGTTTTTCTTTTTGACCAATGTCGGTGTTGCATTCCTGACGACGTTTTACTACTTGGTGATATTTGCATGTACCGGGCAGACTTCGTACTTATTCGAAATCCATGTTCACGGTCTGGCTGGTTATCTTGCCGCCGTATGTGTCGCCGTGAAGCAGATAATGCCAGATCATCTTCTGATAAAAACATCTTTAGGTATATTTTTCTTTGTTTTGTGTTTAAACTAGTTAATTGCAAAATTGCTTGCCTATTTCTGTACGATCTTAGCATTTAATAATGTAAAATGTTATTCCACCATCTACAGACTTCCTAACCAGCGAAAGGTTTGATGGAAGAAATCACTTTAGTGATAAGACCACCCTTTGTATTTCTAATTATGTACTTGGATTTTGTATTTCTCTGTTTTGGTGTACAATAAAGTATATTTACCTACTAAAATTTCACAAAAGATCTTATAAAAATATACTTATTAAGTACAAAAACAAAAACAGTTATAGGCCTCCCAATGTTGAGAGCTTTTTAAACCAGTATTTAATATTGTCTTTAATTTGTTAATTTAATCTGTTTACTGCATTCAAAGTATAAACCTTTTAGGATTATTTTATAATAAAACCCTAATATTAAACTTGTGGTTTTCAGGAAAGCTAACCAATCGATCACTGCCCCTTCTAATCCTCATAGCAGCCATAATACTTTGGGCCATTGGAGCACTGGAGGGCACATACCCGTGCATGTGGGGCAGTGGGACAATCCTCTCATGGATGTACCTGAGGTTCTGGCAGAGGCACAGTAATGGGAGCAAGGGAGACATGGCTGACAACTTCAGTTTTGACAAGTGAGTGATAGATTCCTTCTATAATTATGGTTGAGTTCTAAAATCTAAAAATATGTGTGTACATTGTTGTTTAAGTTATACATTTATAATACTTCCTTCTAATGGATCTCTCTGATCAACCCAAAGGTTAGCTGGTAGAAAATGCCTTAAGGCATTTAAAGTTTGTTAAATAAAATTTTAAAATAAATAATCAATCACTTTTTGAGAATTTAAATTTGGTATCTTTATAATAAAAAACATCATTTGGATTCTCAAAGGCCAATTTTTGCATGGTTTTGGAATGCTGGTTATATGGATGATCCATTCAATGTTACTATTTTACCAATGTCACAAAACATTGGCATAATATATGTATTTGAGTTGACAACTGTTACTACCAATAATGTAGCTCACCCGTTCTATTTCCCAGTCAACAATGGGCAGTCACCTAAATCTAGCATCACCACTGTCAGTCATTAAAATATTTGGTAGTGACATCTCTGTTTAGATAATTAGCTCTTGTTCTTCTAAAGTTGAGTATCTGGGCTATGTAAATAATTTGATTGTATGCTGTAGCAATTCTGATCACTTCAAACACTTGACTGGAGTAGTATTTTTAAATCTTTCAATGTGTAAAAACAAAATATCTTCAAAACATAATGAGTTGCTGGTTTTAGAAGTTACAAATTAGAAAAAATCGCATTACTGTATTGATGAAGCCACTAACACAGTAGTACCAAATCACTAATGACTGACTGAAACTGTGAAGTCCCTTGAATATTCACAAACTCACATCTAACTTTCTTATGAATTTCACAAATTAGCTTTATTTTTTTATTTATTTTCTTCTCTAGTTGTAGGATAATCCATAAAACATAATTTTTAACCCATTTAGTGCCACAAACGCCCATCAGCATTATTTTATTAGAAGTTGAGATGCTGGTCATGCTGATGGGCGTTTATGAAATACTAGTGACTGTAATAATTTTCTTTACATATAATCTGTAAATAATAGGCATGATGATTTTGAAATCCGCTTCTATAATGTAGATTCACGTCTACTGTTTCCGAAAATAACATTATTTCAGCAATAAAATAAGTTTTACCGCAAATTATGCATTTTTTTTTCTATCTACTTTGAATTATGCGCGAAAACACTCGCAGGTGTCATGGCGTCGCTTGTGACGTTACGCCTAGGTAAACGTAGGTAGGTAAATCAATCGAAGTTCAAGCGACACGGTGATGTTTCCTGAGGTGTGACGTCATTCGCTCTGATTGGCGTTTTAGTTAACATGGCCGAATGCAGTATTTTATACTTTTATTTTATTGAAAATATTATTAATCTCAATGTTTACATTAAAACTGGTTAATTTATTAGAATTCTTTCAACATATTTTTTTCTCTGAAATCATTTATTCTTTAATTCTTTAATACTGTCATCATGCCTATTGGAAAATAGTCTTTAATTCTTTAAACTAAGTAGTCTCTCAAAATATTAATTTCTGTAAAAGGTGCTGTACACACCCTTTGGTGTTCATTATTATCAGTGGCTGGCAACCTAGTAATAGATAATTTCATTGCAAAAGTATTTATTTTAATACTCTGAATAGGCTTTACAATTTCCCAATATTGTTTCGTTTCATTAGTTTCATTTGTAGTAGAATGGTGATGTGACAATGTGTCACTGAATTTCATATTTTCAAAATCTTCCTTTGCAGACTTAGCGTTTAGTGACTTTGCCTAAGGGGGCTGATCCAAAAATAGACATTTTGTCCTGAAAGCCTACTTTCTTTTTAAATTAAAAATGTTAAATAATAATTAAACTTGGTTTTCTAAAGCTATTTCATTTAAATGACTTCCCTTTGCAGCATATCTATGAACTTTAAAATTTTGGCATAAATACTTGTCTGAAGACACGTTTGATATATTGTAGCTCCTCTGATAGTAACTGTCTGAAGTGTAATTTTTGTTTATCACATTCATTCATTATTTCCCACTCTGTGCAGGTTCATTTAGCTTTAGCTTCAGCCTCAATTATGCGGTGTTTTTATTTCCGTATTTTTTTCCCTATAAGCCCCGATCGTTGATCTGATCACTCACCGCCAACAGTTTATATCTTACCTAAAATAATTCACGTGCTGAAAAGGCCGATCGATGAGCGTTTATTTCCTTTATGCGACGCGGAGTACGCCGATCGGCGTATCAAGTCCCGCATCGCGCAAAAGATGACTACGTCGAGGTTTGCAATGAATGGGTTACTCAACTACCCTATTTGTGCTTTGGAATACTTTAAAGTAGTGTAGTATTCTAGAGCACTAGCTAACATTATCAATCTATTCAATTCTTAATAATAATTAATTCTTTTCCAGCTTTTTCCCAACAGTCTTGCAGCCAGTAGTGCGAGCGATCCTTGGACCGGCTCACCGGTGCCTGGTACGGCTCGGCGTGTGCTCGCCGAGCCAGCGGCGCGTGCACCTCGCGCTGAGCCCGCGCGGCGTCACCATATCTATGCCGGGCGTTGAACCGCAGGATATGGAAAGGAGGAGGTATTGAACAAAGTATTTCTGCTGTTTAAGTGTTCTAGAGTTTCTCGTAGACTTTTTGGCGGGAACTCTAAAGTGAATTTTTGTTTGATTATTATAAAAGTTTTGTGGTTTATATTCGGGCCGCGCTTTTATGATCTTAATAGAGATCTGAAATTAATTAAATCGAAATATAAATTATCGAGTATTTTCATAAAGATGCGATTTTTTCGTATATCTTAGATTTTATATAACATACTCTAAAATCTGTTTTGTACGATAAAACTATAAAAAAAAATATTGTTAATCTTTTAAGACAATCCCTTTTTTAGATGAAGTCACAATGTCAGGTGTTCTAAACTGTTCCGCCTTAAACTTAAAAACCAATTCTATGTGGGTCATCAAAGTCAGGAAACTGACTCTGCATTATTTCCATATGTATGACAACGTCAATTTTCAGACAAATCGCGCTCAAGGCGTTGAGCGAGAGATTATCGAAGACGTCCGAACAAACGAGACAGAAAAACCTATCAACCAAAGTGAACATGGACTCAATGAGAAAAATGCCGTCATCACATGTTGTACCACAATTTCCAGTTGAGCCCGAGACAAGGCAAATGCCTCCTGTAGCACCTGTTGAAGCCACTTTAGTGGACATCGGAGAGCCCACACCACCAACCACTAAGCAATCATGATTGTTAAATAATCAATTTTAATTAACTCTTTCAACCGTGATTGGGGGCAAAATTGATAGTTAATTGATGTGACACAAGTATTATATTTCCATAGCGATAATGGTCGATGTTTTGCTATGTCTACAGACGAATCTGGCGCATATTAATCAACTATAAGAACAAATGGAACGAAGTGTTCGAAGTCGAACCTGAAATTAAGAGCATTTCAACCCATTGTATAATTTCATAGAAATTTTAATCCAGGTATCCAGGAAAATTAAATTAGTTGTACATATTTTTTTTTGTTTAATGACTTCATAGATTGCTATATCATAGATATTGATCTAGCAGTGTTTGAAATAATATTCAACTGTCAGAAAATATTTCATAATGAAAGAAACAAATCAAAACAGACCATGTACAGTCAGAGCAACACTTTAATGTGCTCAAAACTTAGGAAGATACTTTTAGTAGTCGCAAACATTATGCGTTGAACATAATGCGTGGCGACATAAACTGGCTGATAAATAGACTGGCGGTATGCGTCCGAATCTCCACAGTCGAAGTAGGTAGGGCTATCTACAAAGGGGAATTCTAGAACCCGTTCTTTTTTACCGCAAAATCTCCGGAGATTTCATACATTGCATGTATTTTCATACCAAAAATTAAACTGTGACGGTCACACAACCATAAAAGAGAACAGGTTGCCAACGTGATTGTAGAAAATTACTTTTTTGAAAATCTTATAAAACGCTTATTCGGCTTATTATATCGGCGCATATTTTGCTCCAATATATATTATTATATTTTCGGAAAATTAAAAGTAAAAACCAGTTTTCTCCGGTTTGTGTTCATCGGTTTTTCTCTGATAATGCAAGAAGCCAGTGAAAAGTTCTAGTATAAAGAACGATATAATTGGTATTGGATCAGTTGACTGTGATGTTCATGTGTGCGTAAAGTCTCAGTCACGGTGTAAAGAGTCTATTCATTCACAGAATCGTGTAGAAATATGGTTGATTATATTTGAATGGGAATGAGGGAAGTGTTTGCATTTATTTGTGATGGATTTCTACATCGGCGCTGTGAAACTTTCTCTATAAAAAATGTTATGCAAACGGGTTACTCGCAATTTTATTCGTATCAGCCTTTAATATCCCACTGCAGGACACAGGTCTCGCCTAGTAAAACAAATGTATTTATTTATCTGATATCTAATAAAAGGGAATTCTTTTCCTTGAGTATTATTGACTTCTAAATAAAATATTGTCCTTCTAGTTTCCCAAACACTAAAACTAATATTTTTATTGCTTTATCTAATTGTTTTTTGTGCGTAATGTTTGTGGAAATCAAATAAAAGATTGCGTTTTTCGTGTTTACAAGGATTGCTTTTCTGTCCTCAGTAAACTTACTATCGCTTTACTCAGAGACTCTCGACTTACTTCGACGGGACTGGACGATGACATGGTGCGCTTTAGACTTTAAAATTATTGATTATGTAGAAAACTTGCCAATGGCAGAATGTGCTAATTGCACCATTGTCATATATGAAAAGAAAAAACGCATGTTTCTATTTAAACAGAATATTGGAACAGCATAATTTTGAATTAGAAAATCTCGTCTATTCCCATTTGTTACCATCTCTTCCGTCCGCATTGGCGACGGCTGAGAAAAAGCTCCCAATTGTTCCCAGCGGTGACAACTTCTAATTGTTTAAGTTTTATTTTGGCACGACGTCTCTACTTTAAAACCTATTTAGTAAGATGCAAGTATAAAAGTAACAAACGGGAGTAATTTTTGGGACATTTGTCACCACTGGGAACACTTGGGGAATTTTTCCCAATAGTCACCATTGGGGACGAAACAGGTGCTAACAGATGGGAATAGACGGACAATGTTAACCAGTCAATAATGTCCGAGATAACTTCACAATTGATTCTCGTCATGACTACTCGTGACCTCTGTTCATGTAAAAACAGAAATATCGGTTATACGAAATGAATAAAAATCGCGAATAACCCGTTTGTCATAATTTTCTAAAAAGTCCGTAGTTATACTTCTGTTTCAAGCGGTTACTGTGTGTATGTTATACAAAAAATATATATAAAGATATTTTTTGCAGATTTTAATGCATTTGTTGATGGTGTCGATTTATTGGAGGAATGAATGGTGGTATGTTGTAAATATAACTGATATTAGTGTTAATAAATAAAAAAATAATCACTTTATGTCGTTCATTTCATTTTTATCTGTTCAAATAGTTTACATATACATTTACACTTAAAAAACCCTCAGAAGTAAACAAATATAAGAGGTGATAGCCTCGGAGTATCGATTTTCAACTTATGCTCCAATTTGCCGAAAACAAAACCAAATCAATGAAATATCTCAATATTTAGCTAGGGCAAACTTGCAGTTATTAATTATCACCTCACTATAAAGGCCGTGTCAGTTACCGTAGGCCGGCCATGTTTGTGTATATTTTGGACAAATTTGATTAGAACGGAATATACAACATTTCTAAACTCGTGAGGTCGAATCCCAACTAGTACCTTAAGCATTCTTAAGTACGAATTTTCAATAATCAGTTTTTTTATATAGAAAGGCGGCAGACACAGTTCGTTTGGTGGAAAATTGGTACTGTCGCCCATAAATACCCGCGGTACATGTCAACATCAGATCAGAATGATAAACGTTGGCACGCTCTCGGATGCATCTTTGGAGATTTAGTAATGGATTTGGAGAAAGGGTTGGGAAAATAGGGAGAGGTAGGACGGCAGTGAGGAAACCAAACTGTTCCAGAAATAAAATCTGGAGTAAGTGATCCACCAATCTGCACTGAGCCCACGTGGTAGATTATGGGCCGAAACCTCCCAGTGATTACTAGGGAAGGCAATATGCTCTGCGGTGGGGATATTAAAAGGATAAAACGAAATGGGAATGGGCTCTGGAATATCTCACTCACTACCGAAACACGTACAGATACATTACGAAAACATTGGCCATCGGCTGATCCGGAAACACCCGAACGCGTTATCCACGTCTATGTGATAAAGTATGCAATTAGGAGGTACGGTAATTCGAAGACGCGTTCGGGTGTTTCCCGATTAGCCGATGGCCACTGTTTTCGTGATGTACATATATTGGGGAGAATAGGATAGACATTACGGTAGTGTTATGTGATTATCAGAACGTGAGGTAAGATGCGCGCCCGGAATAGGTATATTTAAGAAAAAATCTTTGTCATGTCCACCACTATGTGGTGGATTCTGACTCTAATCCGCTTCGCGATTGCAATGGAAGGCCCTGCGGGATAATATAGGATAATATCGAAACAAATGTCAAAATAATACTTTACAGTGTCAAAATAGAAACATATAGTGTAAAGTTTACACTATATGTTGTACCAACAAAATTTCAGTTGTTCATCATTCGAGAATCTTATATGCAACGTGTCTGAAATAATGCAAAACCCGAAACACGTCAACTAATTTGAAATATATAAAACAGTTCTAGAGAAAAATAAAATTATTTTAGGTAATAAATCAAATTACAAATATGTAATTTTTTTGTTGTTCTATCTAAAACATTCGTAGAATTCATTACTCTATACCAGACCTCTGGGGTCGATTTGAACTTTCTAGGGGGCAACAGTTGCAATAAAAAAATACGGGGTCGACGACAGCTAAAAATAGACCCTCTTATCGTTGTTAGTTCAAAGCAAGTGAAAAACCGTTTTATATTCGCACTTGAATAAGTTACTTACTTGGCATTAATAGTTATTGAAAAAGGGGTGTGTGTGTGTGTGTAACTGGTCGCTGGTCGCGACGCGACCGGCGCTCGTAAAATTCAATTGCGTGTAGAATAAGTTATAATAGAAATGTACTGTGTGGTGTCGGCCGGCTATAGAATACACCATCCCATCTCGTCCCGTGGCTACCACAAGCGCTGAGGAATAACACCTCTAAAAGAGTGGACTCGCCAACCCGCTTGGCCAGCGTGCCGTTGACCGTACATCCCTCTTGCACGAGGCATAGGCCTCGTCATGCTGCAGGACATAGGTCCAGCAGCGGATACTGAAAGGGCTTTTGCATTGCAATAGATATGTACTAGGTATAAATTATGAAAAAGAAAAGCTTAATTCTAATAACCTGTTAGAACCGGTTCTACTCTCGGTAGCGGACAATCTATTTTCAACTGCGTTATTTCAATGACACGTAAACGTCAGTGATAATTTACATCAATGCGACACTCAAAAATATCAGATCTAACCTAGGATCCATTTGAGAACTAAATTAAAAAATAATCTAACATCAAATGTTTACAAATTGGTTTCCAATTTCTCTATTGCTTACAAAACAATCATGGTTTTAACAAAAACCAATCACTACAAAATTATTCGCCTATTCTCTATTGCCACCGCCAGCTTGGTTACTGCTAGCGGCAAATTGACACTATTTCGGTGTAGTAGCAAAATGTGCAATTTTCAAAATGGCAACAAAACTTATTTTTCGAAGTGATTTCAATATGGATACTTAAAAATTCTTGTGTACGCATTTTGTGTATATCTATGTTGATCCGTACTGAAATCACTCTAAAACAAAATGTTTATTGCCATTTTGAGAATTACCCATTTTGCCACTAAAGTACTATTTCGTTCCCTTTGCCAACACCTAAGGAGAATCGTCCAGTTTGTTAGCGATGCGACAATTAAAATGTTTTATTTCATGATAAAACTAATACCATTTTTGAAAGAATGATTTCATTTCACTATTTAATCCATTTAGTAGTGCCTGTACGCACGGTACCGGTTAAAAAACGCGCGTTTATCTGCGACGAGTTTTTAGTGTTGCCTCAATAGAAGCGTGCACGTGGTGAGAGGTGTCGCTACCTGTAACAATAATATTTTTTTTTTAATAAAATTAAATAAATTTATTTTGCAAAATATAGGTAGCAACAAATAAACACGCTGAAATTTAAATGGGTTTAGAGCCGTGACGTAATTACTCTATTAAGGAAGTAGGTACTATCAATACGTAAGGTCATGAATGAAGTACAAAGTAAACAAAGGTGGGTAAAAATTTTTTTTTTTCTAGTGAACACGCATCTACACTCGCACTACGAATTCTCACTACTGCCCTGGGAATAATTACACATACCCATATAATCAGAAACGAAGAGATTCGCCAAAGAACTAAAGTTGCCGATATAGCTCACGGAATCAGCATGTTGAAGTGGTGATATTTCCCTTGGGACCGATAGGGTAGAGGAATCCTCGCGTATGTACCGCAGTGGGACGCGCTCCGTCCACTTGAAGAAGTTCGCTGGTAGTGATTAGATGAAAAGAGGTGAAGGTCGTGTGTGGAGGCAAGCCGAGAATGTGGACGAAACCCCGATTTCTATTTTGAACATTTAAAATTAATCGTAACGTAAGCTCTACTTCCGTATTTGCTCGCACACTTATCTCAAACATTACTTAAGTTAGACAACTCCTTCACTTTCGCCGTTTTGAGTTTCTGAATTTATTTGACAGCACTTAAATACAACTTCAGTAACATTCCATCCTGCTTTTCCTCAGTAGTCCAGCTACTTCGTGAATTTTGTAAGATTCCAGTAGATTTCTCTTGAAAAATAAACAAAACATAAATAAACGTTCCATAAACTTTTACCAAAATGTTTTCGTAGAGAATAAATTAACGCCCTGTGAGGAATTTTACAAGTACTACGATGTAAAATATTAGAGCTGATGTAACGTATGGAACGTAATGATGTAATCTTCTATATGGCAAATCAAAGGTATGTGTCCAGTACAATCGTTTATTAGAGACTGGCGCACAGCTGCAAGTGCACCCACACATACGTAATACTATAGTCACTATAGTATAATATAATTCACTATAGTCGGATTTTTTATTCGAGCCGTGGATATGACATGTAGAATTATCAAACAGTGAAATTTGTAAGGAGATGACACTTTACACTGATGATACTTTAATTGACAGTTCTATATGTCATATCCCTGACTGGAATAAAAAATCCGACAAACGTATAGTTCGCGCTGTTTTTTTTTTGTTGGAACTTATTTTTAAAACTTATGAGTCATTTAAATATAAAACTTTTTAAAAGTTTATTTTGGTGCCTAAAAAAGATAGTCAAAATTGATAAACGCCATATCAAATAAATGTTTACCACTTACGTTTCGTTCCACGTTCGTAAATCAACTTTGAATCAAATGTGTTATAAAAACATTTAATGGAGTTATTGTTTATTGTTTTCACTGTATAATTATTTGATGCCCAAAATTGTGATGATGTTTAGTTGTGAAACACAGTTTTTTTATGTTACTCTGAAGTATTGGAAATCTGTTCCGATAATAGGCTTTGACAACATTGAAAATATACTACAAATTGTGGTCATCCTATCAGATAATAGCGTAAAAAAACAAATTTCACTTTATTTTAAACTAAATTATGTATATTTTTTACAGATTACACGAAATAAAATCTAATATTTTTTGAAATTTTATCTGTGACGGGACCGGCCTGTGATTGGTTGCAACTCTGATGACGTCATATGCAAGTAAACATACCTTGCTCGACTGATTGTAGTTCGCGTTTTATGTTTTCTGGGTGTTATATTCGTTCTTTGAGCTATTTCTGAAGCAGTTTTCTGATAATTTTTGATAAATCTTATAACTAGTGGCATAAATATTCGTTTCGAATCTCAAAATGGAGTCAAATTTTGTGAGAGCCGATAACAACAATACCTAAAATAGACGCATTTATGGTTGCACTTTTCTTTAAGAATGACGCTGATTTCTATGCTGTGGAACTTAAAAATGTAAAAACAGCAGTGTAAGTAACACGTAGGAATTATTTATTTACAAACCTTTATGTATGATCATTCAGAAGTTTTGTAAAATCTCATTTTAGGTTATGTTGATAAATACTCAGAAATTTCATGTAAATTGAGACGATGCGATTGGCTATGTCCAACTACACCGTGGGGTTTGCACAGTTAAGTGTAAAATGTGCCCAGAGCATAAAGTAAGAACCAAAGCATATAATGTAACGGTGATTATAAACGAAAATGATAGCGAAATTATTAGCTGTCAGTGCCACAACTGTGCTGCTTCAGCTGGAGGATGCAAGCATGCAGTTGCATTTTTGATGTGGGTCCATCGTCGCACTGAGGAACGTGCATGTACTTCCGTAGAGTGCTATTGGATAAAGCCTAATTTGTCCAGAGTAGGGACTACTCTGAAGTACATCGCTGTGCAGCAGATGTCTAAAAAGAAGTACCTCACAGACCGAGTACATCAGCACTATTTACTGAAGTTATTTCAGAAGCCAAAAAGAGTAAAACTGACAACTGTGAATTGCTAAAATATCACCATGATTTTAAACATAGTGATGTGATGCAGTATTCATTGCACTGTTTTATAATGGACCAATCCCCAGAAATTAAAGCAAATGTAGACAAGCTTGTAGACGCGATGAAAGCAACATTCACTGCAGCTGTGATAAGTACCATCGAAGAAGCAACGAGGAGGCAAAACAAGAGCAGCTTGTGGTTTGAGATGCGATATGGCCGTATCACAGCTTCAAAGGCACATGAAGTAAGTGTTTGTCATACACCAGATGGTTCGTTGGTGGCTACTGTAATGGGCGCAAAAATACCTGATACAGCTGTAATGAAAAGAGGTAGAAATTTGGAACTATCCGTCCGAAAGACAATTGTAATAAATTGAAAAAAAAAATCACTTCATGTATGCCAAGAGAATCCCACGATTGCGGTGTCTCCTGATGGTTTAATGAAAGATGCGATTATTGAAATAAAATGCCATACCAAGGCAAAAGCTAAGGAGTTATTTTAAAAATGGTGTTATGACAGAGGAATGTAAGGCACAGGTGCAACTGCAAATGTATGCAACTGGTGTATGTATGCAAGTGCTATTTTTGTGTTGCTAATAGCAAATTTGAAGAAACAAAGAATGTAGACATTATTCTAGTGTCATACGATAGTGATTATGTTAATAACTTAATACAAAAGTTATCTATTTTCTGGAAAACAAAATAGATTATATATCTTATTTTGTATTGTAACACCAGTCTGCGATAATGATTAAATAAAAAACCATTTTGTATTTCTTGTTTTATTATTTTTGATTTTACATTATTTAATAAGAGAATCCTGAAAATTTATTAGAGCACATGCAATAATAATGACATGATCAAGTACACGAAGTATGTTAGTATTTATCACTGAATGTTGCTTCAGCATATGGAATTCTATTAATAATTCTAATTCTATTATTCTAATTCTATTCTATTATAAGGAATTCTAATTCTATTATTACCCTTTCACTATGAATTTGCAAGCTAGCGATTATTTTAGTTAGTCACTTCAGTTTTTGATAACTTTGCACCAGCATTTACACTAGGTGGCCTTAATAGTTTCATGCCCTTTTCATGAAGTATCTGTTCAAGGTGTTTGAAGCCTCTATCAGCTAAGATGCAAGTTCCCTGTTGTAATCCATCTAGAAAGTTACAGTTTTCTATTATGGTAACATCACTTGTTCTACCCCCGAACCCTTGAGATACATAATTAACCAAAACATTAGGCGTGCAGGATATTAAATACTTGACAGTATTTCCCTTTTTGTACTCCGACCATGTCAGTGCGTGGCCTTTGATGGTTTTTGTATATCAATTTCTAGACAATCGATGATGCAGCTGACACTGTGATCTTCTTCTTCTTTGTCGTTCCCTCACTAATGAGGATCGTGACCATATGTGATTTGTCTCCATTTGCTTGTGACATTGTGATAGTTATGTCTAAATGCAATAGGAAAATTCTTTTTTATTTAGTTTTTGTCTCAGTTTACAATTAATGGTCTTAAAAAACTACTTATTATTGGTATGTTTCCTAAAAATAATTACTGGCATAAGATAATGATATTCCAAAATTATCCTCTAGTTCAGAAAATGTGCTGTTCAATCTATTTTTTTTTTCAAGCATAGCAAAATGTGTTCTATTTTTATATTTGTGTCTTTTTGCAACAACTGAATTAAAAAATAACATTCTTTGGAAATACATACATTTGGAATATATCAAAGGTTTCTTGTCAATTAAACGCATAGTATTTTTGAGGCACTGCCTCTCATTGGTATCTGTAACATTACTATCGGAGTCAGTAACCCTTGATGATGATGTAGCTACAAAAGATGATAAATGACCACTTTCAAAACAAGAAATATCACTATCTGATTTTTCATCTTCGAGGACAATATTTCTCTTAATTGCTTTAACAACTCCCGACTGTGACGGTTGAAGACGGCACGGTTCAATCTTAAACAGTGAAGTGAAACGAGATGTTGTAGAAACATTCAATGATGAGGTAGAAATACTTTCATTTTGGCATCTTGTTTGCACAGCCTTGCTCGTATAATGCATATTCACTTTTGTTGTTACTTAAACAGATTTTTCTACAGTTATGATAGGGCCGGTGATAGTTTCTTTGTCTCGAGTTTTTGGTAATTCTGAAAAGACAAACATACAAAATTATTTACTTCATTTAAATGTGAATAACATAAACTGAATTATATTATGATATTTGTAATAAATAGATAACATACCTTCAGGCTCAATAATTTCTTGTATCATATCGTCATCTTTTTGTAAGCTTTCAGAATGGGTTTCAAGTAGCACTTTGACTTTGCAGACTCGAGACTTCTCGAGAAGATCCTCTTGACAATGAAATTTAGTTGGCACAGTCTCATCTACCAAAAGTATTTTCTGACTGAAGACCATTTTGTACTTCATGTAGTTAATTGTGTCTTTTTCCATCTGCAATTCAACATTATTGCCGATATAACAAGTGAAGTACCTAATATTATGTTTGACAAGACAATAGACATTACAAGACAACACAGAAAACTATAAAGAAGATAGCTAAACAACATAACAGAAAACATTTGAAATCCTACAGAGTGGGGTGTTGTGCTGCAATGTAGGGTTGAAAAGGATCCTTCCAACTTATGCTGCAAGATTAAGCCATATTAAGAGGTCAGGTATTAAAGATGTTATTTCGTTTTATAAAAACCGATATTTTTAGCTACTATTTAGTATATATAAAGTTAAATATTACTTACATCAAAGTGATCTTCACACATAAAAACATTTGAATGCGATAAAATGCTCTTTGGGTCTCTTCGAGCTAATTGTAACCTTATTTCTCGTCTTTTGGGATTCGTTGGAACAGAAACAAACAGTTTGTGTGGAATATTTATAGACGTATTTGTACATTGTGGCACTACACACTATTTATACACCATTCTATCCAATAAATTTGAAAAAAAAATGATGAAATTCACTTCAGGTGCACTGTTTTATTAAGGTTATTATCTTGTTTACTTGCATGTGACGTCACACGTATCATATGACCAGCGCCATTACAGAAACAGCGTTTTTCGCGCGGTTTTGGAAATTTAAACTTTAACATTGATTTTTATTTATAATACAGTAGATCTCCCGGAAATATCAATGTAGTGTGCTTATTATGTAATAAAGAATAATTTAAAACGATTTTCTAAAATTAGTCAAATAGCCTATTTTATTCTTTTTCTTTTATTTATTTAGTATCACAAAATACATGTTATTAAGGATATACATTAAAATGCCATTAAACGCTTTGAGCGTAAATTGAGCTCGTATGCCTAATTCAGAAACAGGGTGTATATTCCAGCAGTGCAGAGACATAGGATGATGGTATGGTGTGGTACCTGTAGTAGTGGTGCGCGGGCCACTGCTGCACGGGCACGGGTGGCTGGTAGCCCTCCGGCCACCGCGAGCCCTCGCTCAGCGGAGCAGGACTCATGCCCACAGGCGGGGTCAGCGGGGCCACGCCCGCCACATTTGTGCTCATCGTACCCCCTGAGAAAGAAAAAATAGTGTCTTAAATATTTAGTAGCGACAATCCGCTGGTGGCAGTTGTCAACAGAGAATCGACGAATCGATGACGACAGAAATGATTATGGAAAAAAATATATGTAAATACTTGTATATGTGTAATATATTTGCTCCACTTTAAATGTTAAAAAATGAATAAAGGCTTGACCCATTTTAAATAACAATGTCAAAAAATATTTGAAGGTTCCATCTAATATATAAAAATTAATGTTTGTTTGTTTGTTCATCTTCTATGCTTTCCTAAACCATTCATCCGATTTCAATGAAACTTTGGTGTTATTGTGCGCACGCTCGCGAAGATTTCTGACAAAAAAAAGTATAATCCATTGCAACGCATGCCGGACACAGGTAGTTTCAAATAAAAATGTATGAAGGTTTGTCCTACATCAAATAACAATACCGAGAAATGTACAAAATTTTATGGCCCTCTAACAAGCACCTGTAAGTATTATTTTATTATTACTCAATTAGGTATCCACAGCTTGGAAAAAGTTAGACGTATTCCTGAATTTAGTTCAGTTAGAATTTATTTAGTTCCTGATCTAACAGAAAATTATCTAAAATATAATAGAATTTATACACTAATTTCTATTGTTCTCACTGATGTCAGTGGGGACAATGATATCAAACCACTATAATATATAAAATTTTGCTTACTATAGTAATAGCATTTTTTTTATTTTATAGTGTTTTATTGAGATGGGTCATTACGGAAAAGTCTGAATCAATAGTAGGGAAAATCTAGGTTTTTCTTTTTATTCTAGACACAGGGTTCCTTAGCAAGTTTTATTCTTTACAACCTACAGTCTACACTATCACTTAACGCAATAAAATAGCTTACGATTTTTTTCAAGGAAAATGAACGGGTTCAGTTCCCGGATTAAGTGAGTTTTTTGAAAACCTTTGAATGAAGTTTTTCATTACTATCTAAAAGACGCTATGGTTCCTTACTACAAATTTATCTGTTTCAGACTTTTCCATACCACGCCTCAATAAAAGACCCTGTATAAATCAAATGAGGCGATTTATTCTAGCAAGCATTACGTTTCTTTCTTATTAGCTTTTTTGTATTTGTATACACAATTATAATTTTTGTTTTTGGTTGTGTTTACTTTTAAACCATGCTGTTGTCGTGACATTTATATAACTAATACTCTTGCATGTAACTTCATTTATATAATGAATGCTCTGTTGGTGACCTTTAGTAAATAACTATTTATTACGCGAAACCAATATATCTATATTGTACGGATTTATCAATCACCTTATAATATTGTTGTAGTGACTGTTTCGTCAATGAAATAAAATCTATACATTATAATTATAGATCGGATATTCGGGTGCATATTTACCTAAAGTTGAGGTGTTGGATAAGTATGGAATGCACTTTTGTATCGGGCGAATGCCGCAATCCCGGGATCGACACATTTTATGTTCCGACTATAGAATGCGATGCATATACCTAAGTTGTAAAGTTAATCCCTAAGACCCTCAAAACTGCATTCCTACAAATTGCCATTAGAACTAAGAATTTGAGTCCAAACCCGAAGTTTATATCTATAAAATAACTTAGATCCTATTGACTTTGTCCTGGTCACCATCAGCCCTTCAAAACTGCTGAGGAGTTTCATAAATAGGCATCCTATTAGTTGTGAAATCCCGGGATTTCGGTTTTCAAATAAATTATTTTAAGAAGCCGCTTCCATACTTTGTATACCTTGTAGGTAAATATGCACCCGAATATGCGATCTCTAATACCGGCGCCAGACATAGCTTCAAATACGCACATACCTACAAAGTCTCGATGTGTGGCACGGGTATTTGAGCATGTGTTCAAAGTTTGAACGAATATTTACACTTTGCCGTCCCGTGTCCGTTTTTGAGCGCACATCAAAGCGTTCAAAGTTCAAAATTTCAAATGTGTGCATAGCCTGCTACACTTGCGCAAAGTCCAGTTGCGTGTGCGTCACTGAGCGAAGCGGTCGTTTCGTTCACGAAAGTCATTCAAGATGAACTTGGGCAACGAAAGTGTCCTTGGATTTATTGAGTTGCTTCAAGGAGAACCATGTATATGGAACCCTGAAAGTAGAGACCACAAAAATAGAAATTTATTTTTGAACATGTAATAATTACATGCACATAAATAATACAGGCAAACCGCGTCCACAAAATCGTCGTCCATCCTATTTGTTGTCTATTCGAGTACTGTGAGCGCATATGTTTGCAAACCATGTCTGGCAGGTACACTTCTTTCCGACATGTGTTCAAATGTGTGTTGCGAGGTCTTCAAACAAGTGTTCAAATTGAAATTTGAAATTATGTCTGGCGCCGGCTTAATTATAATCACAAACTCTTAACAAAGCCGTGTTTGTGTATTGAATATTTTTGAAAAAAAAAAAAAACATTGCAGTGTGCTTTATGAATAATACAGAGCCAAAAACAATTTATTTTAGAATTTTTGTCCGTTTGAAGTCTGAACGAGTATCATGCAAAAACAATTGGATGATTTTAATGAAACTTGGCATGACTATACTCGAAGCTTATATACCGGGTCAATATTTAGGGTACTTTTTATTCAGATAAGTTATAGTTCCCACGGGAATCAAACTAATCAAATATATTTTAACATCTACGTGTACGAAGTCGCGGGCATCAGCTAGTAAATAGATATAACGTGAAGGTAATTGACCTGCTGGTCCTACATATGTGGTGGGCGCAGAGTACGGCGGCGCGTAGTATGTGGGCGGTGGCACGCTCATGCTGTGCGGCACTACTTGCACTGTTGATGTTGCCGGTAGAGCGGGCGGCGGTACGGGCTGCGGCGGCTGAAACGACACACACATTCGGGCCGTGATACACATTCGTGTTACTCGCATAAAAACACTCCGGGATCATAAGAATAGATAATAACTAAAGTAGAAAGGGCACTCCCGCGCGTCGTAGGCTTTTCTTTAAGCGGGATTCCGAGATATGCGGCAGACGACGACGGCATGAGACGCCGGGCGGCACATGTCGTTATAGATTGATTTCGGAAGCCGGTGACAGTTGCAGCGCGCTACACTTAACCAATGGTAGTACATATTTTCCTATTTACTCCTCTCACGAGTATGAACAGTGAAAATATTCAGCAGTTTTAACTAGAAAAAGAAGAAGACGATGACTTTGAGGTTATTTGAGGTAAAATTTTAAATATTTTTTTTTGTATATTGTGTGTATTGAGAGGATTAATTAATTTGTTACATTCAATATATTCGAAGACAAACTATTATCATTACCTATCATACTTACGGTATTTTTATCATATTTAAAATTTATTAAAATATTTAAAACTCTGTGCTAATCTTTGGTTAGCACAGAGTGAAGGTGATCCATGACAATCGCCCTTTTGAATACCTCATTCGCCTTTCAACCTACGGAGTGCTCGGATGTTTCCTTGCTTTTCATTGCGTCAGTGTGAGTTTGCTTTGTTTTATTGTTAAGTTTTGTTGTTATATTTTGTTATTAAATTTTGGTGTTAAATGTTGTTAACTCGGTCATATAATAGACGACGTAACGTAACCGACAAATTTATTATTGAAGTTGGTGATGAGACCGAATATTCGGAACCAGATTCACGAGAATCTATTGTTTCCGTATCCGAATAAAATACATAATAAATAATAATAATGTTGTTTTATTGAACTCTGTAATTTACCTTGAACCTGGGAAAACGGAAGGAGAGGCCCATCAATAGGACAATGAAGACTAGATAACAAAGATATGTAGTTTTTTTTGAAGGAATATATACTTTGAGACGTCTCTCCTTCGGTGGCGTCTTACGAGACTGCCAGATAATTATTTTTAATCGTAATGAATTATTCTATCGATTCCCACAAGTTTGAACGAGCACCACGCGATTTTGCGGAAAAACCTTTTTTAAACAATATCTAATATGCTTTACGATTAGTTCCGATTGCTGTACATCACTATTTTAAAAATGCCAAAAACTAGCAACACATGAAATGTCACTTTAGTCTCTGGGATTCAAAAACGAATTTTAGGTATCAACTACATAACATATTAGGCACGTACGAGTCAATTAATCACCAATTATTATTTATTTTTAATGCAATAAAAACGTGAAATATATGTTAAACTTTAGTTAGATGTAATAGTTTTAGTGTACTGATTGACATTTAAAAATATTACACACTATTTTTGTGAGACTTTGTGTTGAGTATGTTCTTACCGGGTAGTACGCGTAGAAGTCGTGTGCGTGCTGGTCCTGTATGGGCACGGTGATCAGGTTGGTGCGCGGGCGCCGCTCGCCCGCGTGGTGCGTGTGCGCGCGCGGGTCCGCCGCCGACGCGCCCATCTACATCACACACACAGAACAGGGAATAGAGTAGAAGTAGCATGATGACTTATTTTGTGTGAAAACCAGTGTAACCAAAGTAACACATTCACACATATCTAAACTATCACACACTAAGAACAAGAAATTATAATTGGTCAAAGGGACAATTGAGAAATAACTTATAACACAAAATTTATCAATCGAAATCCAACCCTATTAAATTTAAACACGATCCAACAAATCATTTAATCCGAAAACGCCATCTCGTGTACTACTTGAAAACGAAAAAAGTGGTAACCCTTATTCGTTTGCAAATAGTACTGCTATCGCACACAATTCAAGTATCGATATTTTTATTATCGATCGTGATATTTTTATTTTAGCGTACCATTGGAAGATTGTCATTGACCTTGAAAGAGCACATATTTATTTAAAAAGTTGTTGTTTTGAAAGTTTTACGTTGATTTTCAGTAAATGATGTATTCATATATTAATGTAGCGCTTCAATCCACTTCGTTTTCAAATCTGGATGTTTAGGAAAACTGAAATAAAATTATATTTAAATCTAAATTAAGATTTTCATGCTTTATAATAAACCTTATTTCTTTTGTGTATGTGATTTTTATGTACGTAGCAGGGTTCGAGGATATACTAATAACGGCGGATATATGGTATAATATCATGATTTTTAATATATACAGGGTGTTAGTGGCATGCTATCGAAAATTAAAATCAGGAGTTCAGTACATGATACTGAGTCCCCTGGCGATGGAATGTTTCGTCGGTCTTTTCATGATTATCACGATTTTTTTTGTGCATTTTATTACTAATTACAGCATGGTATCTATCACTTATGTAGTCGTCTCAATTAGAATTTCCTCCGAGATCATGAGATGTTAGTATGTGCATTATTGTTATTATGTATACTGTTATTGTTGTAAAATGTTATACTATTGTCCATTCCCTTATGTTTATATCTTATAATGTTTTACTCTTATTCTATGTTTGTCCAATATGTGTGCATCTTGCCTTCGCTCTCCACAAATGTATTAGGGTACCTAGGTTATAAGTCATGGTTCTAGGATAAGATTTAGAAGTAAAGCCTACCGCCCGCAGTGTGTTTTATTTGCCTACCGCCTTTTAGTGCCTACCGCGAGCAGTTTTGTACGACAGTCTATGGGAGTTTGTTAAAGACACTGGACGTTTTCACAGTTTCGTGACCGTACTTCAATTATTTTTTCTTAGCACCCAAATATTTTTTTTTAGAAATTAAATATAAATTTTTAATTTTATTTTTAGCTTTTAAAATTTATCATTTGTAAATTATCGATTTTTAAAATCAATAAATTACTTTTGGGTCATAAAGTCGCAATTTAACCTATATTATAAGTTTCTATCGATATTGTGCGCGTCAAGTGTGGCCGTAGCATTGTAGTTGTTTCATCTCACGAAGGCGGGTTACGCTTAGTAGTGGTTCTGCTCGTACATGTATAATAGCTTTGTTCGCGGTAAGGATTCAGAACTAATTCGGAACTAGTACTGAACTAATTTGGAATCGTAGTAGAGTGCATGCGCGGTTATAAACCGATTCGTGATTTTTATTTCCGCAAACGATTTCGGAACCAAACTGCGTACGATCTACTGTCATCGGCAGTGTTACCAACTCTCAAAAATATTTATCCCTAAAGCTTAAGTCAAAAACCCCCAAAATCGCCCCAATTACTTAGAAATCCCCCTAAAAAAATATATAATAAAAGAAAAAATATAAATTACAAAAATGCAATGAAATTTCTTTACCTTTTATATCTGGATCTGTTTCCCAAATCTACGTGTACTTCTGACTGTACATGTTTTTATTTTTAGTTTCTTTAGGCATCATTAACAAATTGCTTGTCGGCACAGCAGTACAACAACAAAATCGAATTAAACAAGTAAACAATAATCAACGTACATATGTATAGGCACATAAGCCTATACATAGGCACAATAACCACCAGTCACCACAGAGTAGTTGTAATATATTTGTACTAGATGTCGTTAAGTCGCTAGGTCAACAAATAAATATGATTAGCTATTATAGTTTGGATTGTCCCAGGGCCTATACTTTCACATAATATATGAAAAATATATATTCAAAAAAATATATGAAGAGTCAAAAAATCCCTAAAAATACCACTAAAAATATAAAACCCCTAAAAAAACCCATCCCACTTATTAAGTGGACCCACCAAAACACATTACTCTTATTAGAGTATTATATAAACTTATTTATATAAACAACAAACAAAACTAACCATATTTTATTTAACCCTTAATAAATTAATAAAATTTATATTTTATTTAACTATTTAACCAGTTTATTAGTTTCTAACCAACTGAATATAGCCGCAGCATGTATGTCAAATGTCGTTAGGTAAAAACTGCGCATGTCTGGAACTACGATTCTTGCCAAAGTTATAGAACTGATAGAACTAATTCTGAACCGATCCTGAATCGAGTTCGACGGTTCCGCGAACACAGAACTGTAACTAGAAATTCTGAATTGTGTGTTCCGCGAACGGCATTATTTGAACTGCGCATGCGTATAGTTCCGAATCAGTTCTAAATCCTTACCGCGAACGAAGCTAATGTTTTAGTAAGTGTAAACTTATCGTTGGCGAGAGACTGGCTCGTGTCGTTGGCGACAGTGTCGCTCGCTGGTAGAATATTCTTCTGGTGAATTCTCATTTGTGTAACAAAATAACTAGAAATAATGAAATGAGCAGGAGAAAAATTAAATAAGTAGGAGAAAATACAAAATGGGACCGCTTGCTCGTCCGCCCACTAATCTATAAAAAAAAAAAAAAAAAAAAAAAAAAAAAAAAAAAAAAAAAAAAAAAAAAAAAAAAAAAAAAAATTGATGGTATAACGGTAGTGAGTTTAAAGGTGGGTTAAGTTTCTCTGGTGGCAATAAAGAGATATGAGGAGTCTTAGTCGACGTTTTAATGTTATTCTTAGTACTCGTAATTTAAAAATTGTTTTGTTATTCAAAAATTGGATGTTTTGTTGATCATGATTTACTGCTCATTTCGGTTTAAAGAGATGTATTTCTCAAAGAACATTAAATAGTTCACTTAAAGAGAAAATTTATGATTAACTTTTTACAATACTCCAGTATACAACACAAAGCAATATAATGATATTTACCCTATTAGAAAAATGTGGGGGTAGTTATATTATATTGTCATAAATGTAGTCTCGAAAACGATTTTTAAAAAATGTTTAGTGACTACTTATTTCATGCTGTTTAGGCAAATTGTTGTATAACTGCACTCCCCCATAAGTTAAGTTTCTTTTACCATAATTAGTTGTAGGTGTACGTTGTTCTAGCTTATGCCTGTTCCTCAGTTGCATTTTGTGTGTTCATTGATTAAGAGTAATGTTTGATTGACTGTTCTGGTTTAATATTTTGAGTATGCTGCATACGTTGTATATGTATATGTAGCTGTTTAATATTGAAGAATTTTGTTTTTTTTTGTATTGTTCGCGAGTTGGAGTTTAGGTAGTCTTTGTTTATTGTGTGTTGTTTAAGGTTGGTGTGTGTTGCATATCCCCGGACTTCTACTAAATATTCTAGGTGAGGCTGCACAAGGGCGTTATAAACCATATTACGTAATCGACGAGGGACACAACCTGATATTTTACGTAGGGCATCAACTAGAGAAATTATTTTATTCCTAACATGTTGTGTGCTGCCCAAATTAATTTAGGGTCGAGTAGTAAGCCGCGATATCGTTAATGATTTCATCTGTGTATAATTTCATTGTTAACTGTTAGAGGCACGTGATTAGGTGTTTGTTTGCCCCTTTGCAGAGAAAATCATGTAAGACGTTTTAAATGTATCTATTTATTGTTAAAAGGTTATATTGAAACCAGTTATAAAGCATATTCAAATTACTTTCAAAGCAGCTTGCAAAACTATGTCATGTATGGAGTGTCCAAAGTAAAACAAACAAATGTAGTCTGCGTATAGTGAGTTGGTCGGTCAAGCCAAGACTACAAATGTGGTTTTAGTAGATGAGAAACAATAACGGACCCATAATGGACCCCTGTGGTACACCGTATGATAGCTTTAATGGCCTATTTTCATAATTATCCAGTCTCGCAACTTGTGATTTATCTGTGAGATAAGATTGTAACAATTTGTGATCAATCAATCATCGATCAATCAATCAACTAAGCGATTAATTTTGGGAAGCAATAAATTATGAAAAACGGTATCAAATATTATTTAGTATTTTTTGCTGCTCCTTTAAATACAAGCACAAAATAATCGACTTACCGGCATAGGTTTGACGACGGCAACGGAACTCGGTGCAGGTTCTGGCTCTGGTTTTGTCTCTCCTCCGGACGAGACGTGTCTATGGTTGATGTGCGCTTGCAGATCTCTCTGTGAATATTTGTCGTCGATTATATTTATTTATTTATTTTGCATCACAAGGCAAGATATCAACATATCAAAGCACAATTTAATATAATGTGTACAGAAGTGTTAAATATAATTGACATCTCAATAATGTGTCGACAGCATGATTGACATTTTAGCAATAAATTTAATTGTAAGATATAGATATTCATAACGTAACATTAAATACATTATTATATATCATTAATATCAGGCTGTATTATATATTAAGTAAAGATGTTAAAAAATAATGCGAAAGCCATATAAATTTACAAAAAAAATTAACTAAGACCCTAAACCAGACGGTGACAGTATATATCTGATATAATTTGTGCATATAATTACGTAAAAAATGCCATTAAATAAATGCTTAACTTATTATTTTGTATTTAATTTCATCATTTTATTAATACATTTTCTTCATATTTTTTAAGAATATAAAAGTTTGACTACAATAATTATTGATACGTTTTTATTTAATAATGAATATTATTTGATTTTGACCCTGGAACGATCCAGCATATAATATCGTGTATAAAAATGTTTACTCTGTAAAAAGTTCTATTGGATTCATCTACATTAAGATTCTTATCACACCATAAAATTATTTCCAATAAAATATGAACAATTTACCTGCGACAAATAAGTTCTTCGGCATCCTGTGTTACTATATCGCGTCCCTGAATGGGTGCACATATACACTGTGCCCAATCCTGTTTGCTCTACCCTCAACACCTAAAAAAATATATTTTTTTAAGAGCATTGTTTAGAAAATGTAGTAAAATATCTACAAAACTGTAATTGCAACATCGGAGGTCGTGTCAATCAATGTATCGCGGTTGTTTCTTGCAATAGTCTCCACCTAAAATATACCCAAGCTCATAAAATCTTTTAAATGCGGATTTTCTTCAGTGTTCAAATAAACCATATAACATCAATTTCAAGTACAGCTAACTGCACTAATTTTAATTATTATTATTATTTATGTTAGGCTAGCAGATTTCGCTGATACGCCTATATTAATACCCTTGCGCTGCCTTCTTTGTCTAAAGTTTTTGAATTTATTCACTCCGACTGCTTCAACTGTCTCGACTCTATTTTATAGGAAGTGCTTGTAGGGATTGGAGGTAGCGATAGTTCACATTAGTCTCAAAGCAGGTCCTCTGAGATTCTCGTTTGCTTTAGTATTGTAATTAGAGTTCAGGTACATATATCAGGTACAAGGCTGATATATTGGTACCTACATTAATGTTGTAGAATGTAAGTTTAGAGTACGATGGAACTGACATGAGCCAAGGCATAAAAGTACTTTAAAAAGAAGAATAAAAAAACAGCTCCTTGGGTACCTAAAGGATCATCAGCTGATAAGTGATCGCCAGTATGGTTTTCGTCATAGTCGCTCGGCTGGTGATCTTTTAGTGTACTTTACATTGCGCTGACGACATCAAGGTAGAGGTGAGACTTTAGCTGTCAGACTAGATATCGCAAAGGCTTTCGACCGGATCTGGCACACAGCACTAATTTCCAAGTTACCATCATTCGGGATACCGGAGGGATTATGAAAATGGATTGCCAGCTTTCCGACTGGACGAAGCATCAAAGTCGTTGCCCATGGTAGTTGCTCCGATATTATGTCAGTTAATGCTGGTGTCCCGCAAGATTCTGTGCTCTCTCCAACTATGTTTCGTCTGCATATTACCGACCTCTTATAATACTAGACACCGATTTTGGGGTCTCAAGGTCACCTGTGCAGTAGTGATTTTTTAGGACTGTTTGGCGGTATGAAGTGAGGCGGGACGGGCGCGGCACATTGCAACGCTCGCCGAGTAGCTCATCAGTCGTAGTCACGCCCCTTTCAGTACAGTCGAGTGCAAATTTATTGTTTATATTTATTTTTAATAAAATTAAATTAATGTATTAAATATTTTAAGAACTGTTTTTAATTAAAATCAATAATGCCGCGATGAAATGTGACTTTACGAAGGCAAGCGAAGAAATTAACTTGTTAAGTATATGCAAAATGAAGCTGATGAAGGAGTGAATAACGCACATCAATTATTTATGTTTTTGTGTAGATAATTTAGTTTTTTTTTAAATAATATGCAGGTTTATTTTTTAAGATATATGTAGTTTTTTCTTTAGGTACAAAAAAGGACTGCAGAGGCCACTGGAATTTATATAAATAACGTCTATAAATAATAATATATAACGTCTATAATAAGAACGTCTATAAATACTGTACAGTGAATTATGAAAGACGCCAATGAAACTGATTTATTTATTTTTATATCCATAATAAATAAACGATACGCTACATCAAGAGAGCTGTGAACAGGATTCAGCGCATCCACAAGCCCCCTGGTGTCCATAGGCGGGGTGACCACTTACCATCATGTGGCCCGCCCACTCATCTGCCATTTATTCTACAAAAAAAAGAAAAAAAGTATGGAATTTGCTGTTTTCACTATAGACATGATGTGCGTCTCCCACTTCAAATCATGGCATACAATGTCTCTCAAGTCCCTTTGTGTGGTATCTGCTTCTAGCCGTTGATTACCAAGGTAACGAGATTTTTTGAGATTTAGGCTTCAAATATGCAGAAAATGTACTGTCATTTACTCGCATTTAAGGTTAATAGCCATTGTTTCGTTGATTCTTCAATATTGTTTATGTTCCCTTGGATGTCTTGGTATTGGGGGTTTCCAAAAAACCTTGGGATTGTCTGCAAATAGGGAGAACGATAGACACAGAACAAGTTGTAAGTCTGTTAGGTAAATAAAATGTGATGGGCGGTGAACGTAAAAAGCATGGAAACATTCCTACCGCTCAATTATGGCGCAACGAAGTGTTCCGCGGTGGGCGGGGTTTAAAACAAGCTTAAAACGCGACAGTAAATGAGTAAGGACGATTTACCAACACTGTTTTTCGATTAAAATGCCTTCTTGTGTGGTAAAGTGGTGTAGGAGTCATCCAGATAATCATCCCAAGGATAGTGGGATCATTTTCCACATGTACACCCAAGCTCGCGGCGCCCAATGGCAGAGCTGTTTGCGACATATTAACAAAAGGACGTAACTATTGTAGCATAGAAGCTAGTAACAAACTCGAATTGTTGAGCGTAATATTGATTTTTATGCGGATGATAGTTCAGTGTAGTATTACTTTGGTTCTGTGTGCGTACTTTGTATTTGTGTGAGTTGTAGGACCGATAATCAACCGTGGCTAGTATGAGAGGGCTGCTACCATGTTTTTTACGTTCACCGGTGATGGGCCCGATTACTGATCCTTGTGGATCTCCACTATGCTATAATAGGGATTTGTGTTGCTTCACCTATTCGGACACAGAATCTTCTTCCAGTCAAGAAGTCACATATCCAGTTCAGCAGATTTCCATATATGCCAAAATGTTCTAATTTGTGAATTAGTCTCTGGATGGGTACTCAATTAAATTCTTTTTCATAATCTAAGTATAAGGTCGGGGAAAAAGTTTCTTCGTATTTTATATACAAATTCAAGACATTTTTTTAAAAAGTTTAATTATAATATATATGTGCAATTTTGTTCTATAACTTGTAGGTAAGTAGTGACATGATCCTGTTGCTGTATAAATTTTGGGATTTTTGGTCATAAAATTGCGACAAGTAGTTTTGACAGTCCTCTCTTGATGTTGACCTTACACTACCTAAAGAATTCTGAAGAGACCGAAACAAGTGGAAATCTGAGGGCGCAAGGTCAGGGTTATATGGTGGGTGCATCAACACTTCCCAACCAAGCTCTCTCAATTTTTGCTGAGTGGCAAAAGATGTGTGTGGTCTGGCGTTATCACAATGACAGACTACACCCTTACTGTTGATCAATTCCGGGCGTTTTTCTCAATTTCTTGCTTTAGTCTCATCAGCTGTTGGCAGTAGAGATCCGAATCAATGGTTTTGGTTTTGCCCGGCGGTAAAAGCTCATACTGAACGATGCTCTTCCAATCCCACCATACACACAACATCACCTTATTGCACATTAATCCGGGTTTCACCACAGTCTGTGGAGCTTGGCCACACTTAGACCATGATCTTTTGATCTTTTCCACACCTTCTTGTCGTAAGTAATCCACTTCTCATCACCAGTGATCAATCTTTTCAAAAATGGTTCGGTTTCATTGCGTTTTAATAGAGAATCGCAAACGAGTACCCGGTTCATTAGGTTTCTTTCAGTGAGCTTGTGTAGTACCCAAATATCGAGCTTTTTTGTGATACCAGACTTTTTCAAATGAGTCAAAACTGTTTAGTGGTTAATGCCCAGTTCATCAGCATCACTTTTTCACAAATGGCATCAACTTTATCGGTAACAGGGCGATCGGAGCGAATTGCATCTTTAACATTAAGATTTCCTGACTTAAAATGCTTCAACCAACTTTGTGCTACTCTTACTGACACTGCATTAGGTCCATAAACAGCACAAATTTTTTTCGCAGCTTGTGTCGCATTTTTCCATTTTTTGTAATAAAACTTTAAAATGTATCGAATTTCTTCATTTAGATTCACTCATTTTCTTAGACAAAAAACCAATTGAAAAATGGCGGGAAACAGTTTTTTTATTTTAATTATTTTCTTTTTTTAAATGTTACTTTTTTAATGGTATCATAAGGAGCCAGGTACAAACAGTTCAATCAAAGATATTGGATCACAACTTCATACATACAAAATACGAAAAGACTGTCTCCCTGACCTATTATATTATGTTAGTTGATTTGTGCTCATTCCCAGTCAAGGTCCATCTGTGTATGCAACAAAGCAAATTGGTGACTGACCACTGTGGCACAAAACCATGTTGGTTGGCTATGAATATTTGTTCTTCCGAGAGGAAGTCCCCAAGACTTTGAGCAATAATTCAGAAAAATAATTTGCAATAAATAACCTTGTGTGCATAAGAATGTTTGCAAATTATATTTTTATCAAAATTATGTATGAATGGGTATCTCCCTTCTATTAGTCTGTCAGGTATTTTTCTAAATGATTGTTATTGATAAACAAAATATCAATTTTTGTATTATGATAACACAGATATAGTAATAGATATAGTACAGTTAATAGTTTGTCAAAAGAAATCAATTATTGTTCTGTTTAAAAAAGAAAATAAAGTTTTTATTTTACCTTCTCCCTGCATCGAGGGCAGTGTGTGTGCTCAGCTCTAGCACAAGTCAAACAGAAGACATGCTTGCAAGGTATCTAAAAATTAAATGTGACCTTGTTAAGTACAACACAAGGTGAGAATTTTAATGTTTCAGACACTTATACAATGCTGTAACAAGCCATATTATATTCATCGCTAGATATGGGCCTACTTATGCACATTATTTTGTCCATGAAGGATGTATGGCACTCCAGAAAAACAGGTTGGTGGGTACACTCTTTTATGAGTGGTGCAGTTTCTCACGGTTTGTGTTATCAGCTTTACTGATATTAATAATACTCTTTATTACAAACAGGAAAAACATGAACATAATATACAAGTTTTTTTTTATAGAAAAGAGGGCGGACGAGCAAGCGGTCCCACGTGATGGTAAATGTTACCGCCGCCCATGGACACCTGCAACACCAGGGGGGTACATACTTAATACAACATTTAATCTAAGCTGAGACTTTTTGACCAGTAGGTAAGAACACTTGACTGTGGTAATGTTCATCATAAACAATAATAGGTAGTAAGTTTTGTGTCTAAAAATATTAAAGCTGTGGATTTATTACTACCATAATTAAATCTTTTTTTTGAAATAATGTTGCCATTGTTATCTTACCTTATAACACATTTTTTCAGAGATATTTGTACTTACCATTCTTCCATAAATCAATATTGGTTTAGAACATGTATCACAGCAGTATATCATAGGGTTGAGAACTTTCTCCCCAATAAGTGTGGCTCGGTGACTCCAATCCAAACGGAGCATAGGTTCAGGAGGTCCTCTCTGGAGAGTTGTGAACACTGGGGCTTCAAGCTGGGATATATCGGATGGGACTTCCACTAAAAATAAGGAAACAAATTAATAGCTTTCCAAAAATAAATGTTCTCATAGTGAAATGGAAATATTGTTCAAAGTTGCTGAATGTCATTATTATAATGTTTTAGTTGAATGTGGAATGGAATACACAGCTCCCTACACATGATTTCACAATGGTTATGTGGTGCAGTTTGAAGGAATCTTTGCAATATACTGATTCTAATTGAATTCTAGAATTCTAACAAGTTTTAAAATATTTGAGAATGGTTAATTCAAGAGCTTGTATAAAAAAGACCCTTATATTTATAATTTTATAAAGAAAAAGTTACACACAAGGCAAAAGCAATTTTCCTTCAGTTTTAGTATTATCAGGCAAGTAGCGATAAGCATTAATTATCAAATATGTTGATAATGCTTTTGATAACATTGTAAATAGCTTATTAGTCATTGTTAAACAATTAGCTGTAAGCATTCTTACTAGGGCTTACCTATAACTGTTTGATTGCATGCTTATCACAGAAATGGTTTTCTACAGTAGCAATCGCATGTAAGATTTTTTTACTCATAATTTTGTAGTTACTATGGGTTTACATACATTTAGGTGGTTCAGCCTGTTGAACTTCTTCCTTCGGTTCTTCATTCTGTACTTCTTCTTGTTCTTGCACAATTTCTTCTAAACAACATTCCTCTTCGTCAGAAGACATAACCTTTGGCACCTTCTTGCCTCTACCACGGCCACGGCCGCGGCCACGACCCCGGCCTCGGCCACGACCTCTGCCGCGTGGATTTCTCTTCTCACTATTCATTTTAAATTTGGTGAAAAAATTTGTTTTTAAAGAGAAAAAGGAAGTTTAAAGTTTGACACTTAACCTCACTTTTCCTAATAGAAATAATCTACTCGAGAATAAGTAACAAGATAAAAAAATAATTAAGATATTTTAACGTAAATTTCAAACAATTCTAATGAAAGTACATTATATTTATTGTTTTTTTTTTAGTAAAAAAGACTATATTCAGAAACCATTTCAATGGACTTGAATGGACACAATCGATTATTAAACAATCGCGACGCGACAACGAAGGAACGAAACAACTCATTATCAACTCGTTTCTAGGGATGTACGACTTCCGATTACAATTAAAAAGAAAAATAATAAATAAAATGAAGTGACAAGGTTTGTCTACTCGTATGGTCAATCAAATCAAAGCGTCCTTTTTATGTACACGCAGCCCCCTCCAACATTAAAATACTTCAAACCCTCCGAAATAGATTCGAACGTAAGGCCGTTGCTGCCCCATGGTACTCTCGGAATGTCGACCTCCACAAGGACTTGGAACTTCCCTCCATCGTCAAATACGTGAAAGACTCCGCTCTACGCTACTATGACAGAGTCCCTCACCATCGCAACCTCCTAATAGTTGCCAGCCTAACCTATGTCCCCGATAGGAATGTCCCCGTTACCATCGTCGTCTTCGGCACGTCCTAGACGACTATGACGTCCCAATTATTGCTGCCAATGCGGTTCTTAAATTACACTCACAGGCTATGTTGATTGGTAATCTCAGATTATACATACTCTTTTGATGTCAACTCTGATCTGTTTGGTTTATGTATTATGTTTGAATTACTTTAAATTTGGAATGTCAGTTTTATTTGTTCAGATTGAATTGTGTCATATTTGACTATTCCGTGTAAATTGTTTGAAGTAGTAACATGTCTAGTTATCTGACATAACTTTTGTATTTTATATAAATTTTATAATGATTACCATTCATCAACAATAAATTCAAAAATGTTTAAGTTTAAATAAATTATTTTCTAATCAGTCCTTAAGTGTCTTTTTGGTTTGAAAGTGATCCCATTAGCCACATCTACCATTCAAGAGGCTACACATATACACCGTCCCCGCCGGTGGAGACGAGAGCATCATCCTTGTTACACCGTAATCACACACCGACCTTCAGCCAAAACTTTTACCAGGTAGGTATCAGCACGTGCCTGGGCGCTTCTCACTGACTCACGATCCCGCGGTACCCTCTCAAAGCAACGCCCTAAGCCGAGATCCGTTCCTTCCGTCGGTCTACTAGTGGCTCGTTGCTGTGCTGCACACACTTTTTGCTTCTGGTTGAGCGCCTTCTGCGCTCGCCCAAAACCATACGTTTCCGGTGGATCTTGAAAGGCAATAAGGGGCAAAAGAATTTAGCCGCATCCTTTTTAATAAGGAAGGGAAATGAAATCGAAAGATAACATAGCAGTTTAATTAATATTCTTTACTTACATAGAAAATAATTAGAAACATTACAAGATACCTAATTTGTGAAATATCTTTTTGATTAGGTAGGTATCTTCCAAATAGAGAAGATAATATAAGATGAGCAGTGGAGTATTAGGTTATGTCTAATACTATGCCGTTACATATAATATAAAAAGGTATTTTATTCGTTTTACATATTTCTCTAATTGAATTACTTAAGATACCTACCTAATAATAGAAATCAAAATGAAAATATCTATAAAAATAACTGATTTATAGTGCTTAAAAATCACAAGTTAGATGTCTACATTAAAGCATTAATGACGTCATTACTACAGTACTATCATTACAGTCATGAGTGAGGGAGAAAAATTACGATAGCTGTCCACCTAAAATATCTATTCATTAGGGACTTACCTATGAAATTGACGTTTGTTCATAGTGGCCACTTTGAACTTGGTTAGCTTGCGTTTGGTTTATAAATCTAATTTAAAATCGAATTAATTTGAATTTAAAGCTTTGGCATTATTTTTCAAAATCATTTGCTTTCTGTCAATCGAGTTTTGGAACGAAGTTTCTTTAGGTACGCGGCTTGCGCGACTATTATGATAAAACACATCGATTATTATAAATCTTTAAAAAATCGAACTTCCATCACTCGAATAATTCGTTCAACGCTGTTATCGTTATGACCACATTAACTATTTATTACTTTAATAAAATGTGTATACTTTCTGATTTATTAACCTTCGTCTCTTTTTTCAGAATGATAATAAATAAATACTTAAGGATTATCATTATATCTATTTAATTATAAGATGAGTTTTTTAAAAGACAAATTTTTGGTAGGATATGTGAATTTGTAAAGGAACGGAAATCGAATATCAAAATGTCAACATAAATTTTAAACTTGCCGGCTTTTAAAAAATAACAAATCCCTGCTGTTCGAACAATAATTATTGATGATGGGTGAACCACTAATCCAAGAACTATCTGTGAGTGTTTATTTACATGTTATTTATTTTACCTTCCATATCTAGCATATTCATTTATTGCATATTCTGACATTCTAATTAATGATTTAACTATGAAGGCTTCCCGACAAAAGATTCCCATAAGAAATAAATCTAATTCATATTTTGTTTATTTATTCTAATGTCTACAAAGCCGAGTGCTACGGCTGTAAGGGTTCTGGGTCAACGTCTATAAAAGCGGAGGTGACTAACAAGGCAGGGCTTGCGGTCTAAAGAGGAGACCAGATGAGATACGAAAATATACTGTCATTGAAAGAAGAGTATAAATTACTAGTTTTTGTCCATGGCTAAATGAAGGGTACCGTCACTATTTCAGGGAACCTTAGTTTTGTAGCCTATGTCGTAGTTCCTCAGATAGCCCATGCAAAATGACTTGATTGTCCATCGATTGATGCATGAAGGGATTTCCAACAAACAAATAGACATTTCATTTTTATATATTATAGTTAGGATACCTCTTGTTATTGGACATTGAGGTATCGGTAATTTAGGAACCAAAACTGATAGCTATACTGCATAATGTATGTGAGTCATGACATAAGAAGACTACACATTTCTTCTTTTTGTTCCAACTGTGCTGATACATTCTGCTTAGCCTATCCAGCTCACAAATTTATATGGAAATTAACCTTATCTTTTGTAATTGCAGCTGAATGTTCACAATAGATAAACAAAGAATAGATTGAAGAATAAACAAATTCTATTGGTTGTATATTACATCTCAATCCTCTCCTCTCTGCCTATCTCTTCTTTGCTGGAAATTCGCTCATATAGTCACACATAGTTTTCGTTTTTTCTGTTTGCGTTTTCCTAATAGGACATATCTATACTTCTATACTATATACTAATACATATAATAAAGTGGTAAAATTATAAAATTGTTTGGTAAAATATTGGAGGTAATCTCTGGAACTACTGAACCAATTTCAAATTCTTTCACAAATAGGAAGCTACATTATCCATGTCTAATATAGGCTATATGTAAAAAAAAACTACTAAACCCTTCCGAAGCGAGTGCGGGTCGCTGGTTTTAAATATTCTTGTTTGTTTTGCTACTTATACAGAGTATTTATTTAGATATAAAACTCATTTATTTTTCTAATTATGTCAATTTTGAAAGTTTCTCTCGTGTTAGGTGAGATATGCCTTATCTTAGATCTCTACAAGAAAGGAAACTTCAGACATGGCAAATGTCACAGCTGAGACAGTAGAAAGGTGAATATCCAATCATCCTGAGTTGATTTATGATCAAGCTAGTCATACACCATACTTACTGTACCAAGTGTAAGAGTCACTAAGCAACTAGGCATCATTGAAGGACATACTGAAGGTGCAGTACATCAAGGGAAGTTTAAATGGCCTCAAGAGGACTTATTTTATTTTGACCTTATAAAGTTCCTGATTCTGTGCATTTCTGGTCTCAAATGATGAAATCCTGCATTCAGAGAGTTTTTTCAAAAATATATTTGCAGTGTTTGTACTAATAGTAAAGTGTCCAACGAATCACAATTACGAAAAGTGTATATGAACTTTTTTAAAAATAAAATCTATTTATGAATATAATCCAAATGAGAAACTGGATATCGTTGAACATAACATCAGACTTTTTAGAACATTATATAGTTCATTTTTTAATAAAACCATTGATTGAGAACATTTTAAGTTCAACCCTATTTGATTGCTTATAAAATGCTAGGACATGTTAATGGACAAACAATTACTCAATTTGTGTTGTAATGTTTGGAAAATCTATGGCAAAACTCTTGAAACTATAGTTAATAATGTTTTAATACTATGTACTGATAGTGTATCTTAGATGCTATCTGCGGAGCGAAATCTGAAGATTATTTACCACAATAAAACACGTGACCTATTTGGCGTACGCTCTTCACCATGAATCGGAGCAAATAAGGTTGGAATACCATGATGTAGATATTTTAATATCAAATATTAAAAAAATATTATGGAAAGCCCCGATCAGAGTTCGAAGTTTGAAAGAAAAATATCCTAACTTACCGCTGCCTCCACACCCAGTCATTACAAGATGGGGAACTTGGTTGGGTGTTGTAGTACCATGAAATGCAAGACACTTAGATGCAATAAAACATGTTTTGTCTCATTTAAATAGTTCTAATGCAATGGCTATCCGAAACGCGAAAACCATATTAGAAAAGGAAAATTTACAGAATGACTTAAAATATACAGAAGAAAATTATACTACAATCTATTTTTTTTAGAGTTTCATAAACATAATTTAACACTAAACGACATTTTTAGCATTTGACCAGGTCAAAGCTGTCTTAAACGAGTGTACATCGAAAAATATTAAAAATAAAAGCCAACTAGTTATGGACAGAAATCGGGATTTCAACATAGAGAATATAGTGAAAAAATTCAAAGAAAATAAATGATGACCTAATATTGAATTACAAATTTGCTCCATTGACATGTACAGATGTCGAACAATCATTTTCCACATATAAATGGATTTTAGAAGTAAAAAGAAAAAGGTTAAATCTTGAAAATAAAGAGAATCTTATGGTCATTTATTTCAATTTCTTAGACCACGACCAGTCTTTCAGTGAAGAAATGTAGAATTCTAATTTTAACAAAATTTTAAATGCGATAGTTTATTTGTTTGGATGTTTGTTACTCAGTCCCGTGGAAACGGCTGAATGAATTTGGATGAAATTTCGCAGTGGCCTGGTATAATACACTTTCTAAGGTAAAGTTCACGCGTATGGAGTCGAAGGCAAAAGCTAGTGAATTTATAAACAGTAAACGGTTCGAAACTACTATTTTTTTATCTATGTATTCTTAACTGCTTTTTTCATGTATGGCGTCAATAACAGGCGGGTCTTAAAAAAACTGTAAACTGGTAAGGTGTTTTCTAATTATATTGTTTACACTTGGTTGGTCTAAAATGTTTATTTTATTGTTTCTTTGAGAAAAATATCGAATGATTTTAGATATAAAGACTATAATGTATGTACTTTAACATTTGAGATTTTCACGTTTTGCACACATATTTATCTACTTAAACGGGTCTTAACAACTCTTGACGAGGACTACCCAACCTCTTCATGGTTGGTGCAACCCAACCGAAAGGTCGAGTAAAATGAATAAGGTAATTACATAATGTACTTGTTCACAATGTTGTTTAAAAACATAAAATGTAATTTAACTATTTATATATTGCGTTTTATTAATCTTTTTAAATTTTCCACTTAATAAGTCTTGAAACTGTATAAAATATACATACAAACGAATACAAAGATAACAATCACTACCTAAATAATATATTTTTTCAATCCTGGGAACCCCGGGCAACGGGGTCTTTTATGTTTTCTAAAAAAAAAAACAATGACAGCATGTCTCAAGTACCAAAAATTGCTCTACCTACACCAATCACAGGTCATCAGTGATCTCTAGCAGTTCCTACAGCTGCTAGCAGTGCGGGCGAACAACTTAAGGTCCTCCATTTAGAGAAGGTGGGTCATCCGCGTTCCTCCTCTACCAAACTGAAAGCTCGTCGCCGACTCCTCCAAGAGTATGCTCAGACGTTTCAGCGCAAGGCAGGACCACAGTAGACTCGGACAATCACCCAACAAAAGGCAAAAAGTATATTACTTTATTAATGACTAATTGCTATATTAACAATGACTAATGTTATCTACGATTTATTAAGGACTGGTGTTATCTATGATTTTAACTATTATTAAATTATTTATTTATGATATAAATTATTATTTCCAATTAAATTATTATTAACGGCTTTAATTATTATTTATGATTTGAAAAAATATTGACGACTTTAAGTATGAAATATTATACATCTAATTAGGTAGGCTATAGAAGAACTTTTATTTTGTGAACACCTACTAGTCCAAGATTCCACCGCGTAATTTCTACGTCCATCTGTTATTTAATCAAAATACAATTTTTATAGATAATTATTATTAATAGAGAAATACGGTTCTAATACGGTACACCGAGCTTAAAAAGATATTAACTACTATGTATTATCTATACTTAATACAATAAAGAGTGTGTTTTAAATATGTAAAACAATTATGTCGGTGTGTGCGTAAGATTGCCAGGGTAATTAAAAAAAAAAACATTGTTGATATTATTTATTACTAGCGACCCGCCCTCACTTCGCTTCGGTTGTTTTTTTTTTTCAAAATAAAATATAGCCTATATTAGACACGGATAATGTAACTTCCTATTTGTGAAAAAAAAAATTGTAATCGGTTCAGTAGTTCCAGAGATTACTCCCAACATACCCATAAACAAACACACTATTTTACCTCTTTATTATATTAGTATAGATAAAATGAAGTGAAAAAATAATTTCAGACAAACATTTCAGACATGGTTTTGCTACGTGTTATTTCATGCATTCTTAACTGTGACTGTCTCTTTTTGCGGTGCACATAGAGATAAAAAAACCTTTATCTTCTTGATTACTAAGTAGATACTTATTAGAATCATAGATATTTTGAACTAACAAACGAATAGCAGTGGTAATGAGGGTCTATTTTTAGCTTTCGTCGACCCCCAATTTTTTTTATTGAAACTCGACCCCTTGAAAATTCAAATCAACCCCAGGGGGTTCTTTAGAAATCACTGATGTAAACCATCGAGTAAACTGAGTTTACTCGATTATACGATTACTATTATTATTATTGTATTATCAAGTATTATTGTACATACTTTATACGGTTATATTTTCGAACTTAGTGTGAAATCGCAGTCGATCACTTGTTATTGATATGTGTAGATGATGAAGTCCAGAATGAAGATTAGGGACTGAAATAGCTTCACCTTCTAATTGTACTGCGTTTATTTTAACCCAAACTAATAAGCCCTTTAGCCTCGACGAATGAGTGAAACCGCGTGTTGTGTTTTTTCATGATATACAGAAAGAAACGTGTGGTTATATTTTATATTGTTCATAAACAACATGAATTTTCTAGAGCCACTTTCTTCGTAACGAAGGACGTGAGTTACACATTATATTTCACGTCTAGTGTCATAAAATGGAAAAATTAGTTTGTAAAGTATATGAATAATTAACCATTAAAAAAACGTTCATGTTTGACACATGCCTCTGGTCACAGCTGTATTGTTATGTAGCTCTGGTGTAGTTTCATTAAAATTTTATGATAACTGAAATACTGCTCAAAACAATATAACTACCAGGTTTATCAAGTAAATAGTATATTACGCAAACAGTTTAGTGCCCTGCGGAGGACGGTCTGCTGGCAACAGGCAACGCGGTCACGGCCGGTTGTCGCACCGGCGCGGGCGGCGGCGCTGGAGGTGGGCGGTCGCTAGATAAATACTGTGGTTAAAACGCGCGTCTGAACGCCGCGGTTGAACGCTTGTATCAAAATAAAGAAAAATAACAAAAATCCTTAAGAGCAAGAACCAAATCTCTTATATTACTAGTTGATCGGAGCGTTGATACAAAATTTGATTTGAGAGTTGTTTTTAAAAAAATCGGCTCCAATTATTGCACTATAATCTCCCGATAACACTTGATCTGCAATTAAGCGGTTTTATCTAATTGCTGACTTGCTTTGTAATTTATGCTAAGCATTATCAATAATTTACCAAAAAAACAGTCTACAAATATGTTTCCGGTGTAAACAAAATGCCGGCGTGCGGTTTATAGCAACTAACTATGAATATTGTTAATATAAGTTATTATGGCAGTTGACGTCGATGCCAGTTAAAGAATGGCTGAGATTGCGGTTTTAAACTTTTAATGTTTTTCATAAGGTGCTTCCACACCGACGTTTATTTTGCTCTTTTACCAATAAAATATATCGAAACTTTTATAAACATTAAACATTGTTTATAGTCGTAAATGTTGATATAGTTCTTTCATCTCACGGAGGCGGGTTACGCTTAGTAGTGTTGTGCCCATACATGTACTCGGTATGTTGTTTTAGTGTGCGTAAACTTGAGGACGCTCAGTTGGGTGTTCCTGGAGCCTCGCCCGCGCCGCGCGCCCCACACTAAAACTCTATATGTACGAGCACAACCACTATTACTCGTAAGCGCAACCCGCCTTCGTGAAATGAAAGAACTTTACCAATGTTCACAAGTACCTATTTCATAAACTTACTTTACCAATTTACCAATGTTTCATAAACTGTTTCTTCAGTATTCGGTAACTTCAGTAACATAACGTTTGTAATGTTACGAATAATCAATATGTTGCGGAAACGTTCATAAATGTTGATCAACGTTTAGAACAAAATATATTTACGAAACATCCGGTGTAGGATGGCTTATACAACAACAGCTAGAACATTTTTCACGTAACTTCAGTATTATTAAACACGTTTTGACTTTAACTGGTAGTGACAGCATGTCATCTAAACATACATAATTATTTAAGACTTGCCACGTGACATTAACAGGAATACCGGATTGATATAGAAATGGAAACAAAAAATATCATATTCGTTAGTGAAATTAAGCCACTGAATGAGTTTAAGAATTAAGAAATATTTTTTTCCTAATTAAAGTTGTTAAAATAATACTTTCTAAAACGTGTGTATTTAGTAATGCACCTCCCGTTTTTTTTATTCACCTACATTTATATATGTATTTTGTTATTGTATTTTTTGTAATACTGCCATTTACTTTTGAACTCTTTACCTTGAATATTATAACAAATGGGACAGTCAAGAACCGATAGTAGTGTATGTAAAATTAAAATTTGGCAAACATTTCTATGTTCTTAGAATCGTAGTGAAATCGGTGACGTCTGCTGAAGTTTCCTTGAAAATGGCACGGAAATTTCCGTATTATCTTTTCTTTCACTAAAATGATGTAGTATATAATGAAATGTTTTAATGGATCGAATGTTCTCGATCCCCTTCTGGTGTCACTACAACGTATTAAGAACATATGCTTCAAAGGTCTTTTGCAAGCTCCAATATAATGCCATATTGAATGTCTGTTTAAAATTTATGTTGGTCATACATAATAAATACCTTTACGAATAAGTTAAAATACTGGATCACTGTTAACGTTGTTTTCCAATAGGTACAAGGTACACATTGAATTTGCCCTTTTCCCTTGTAACAATTCCAATGAATTATAACTACATGTTTCGATGGGATCCCTACCAAAGGCAGCAATGTAAGGGCAGTTGCAAAGCAATACAGTTGGATTTATGGTGTTCGAGATTACTAAGACATGTTGCACAGCGAGAAACGGTGCAGTGCCCTCCTTTCACCTTCGGCCGCGGATGGCGTGCCTGTGCATCTAACTCCAGAACCCTGAACTCGTTCACGACATGTACGATTAGCTGTTTGTTTGCATCCATTATTAGTTAGTTGTATAATCTTACTCGGATCATTAATAATTGTCGCTTGAAATAAGTAATAGGGGTTAAAGTATGAAATTGCCGTTTTATAGTAATAGATACTTTGAATTGACATAAAACCTTCATGGTGTGAGATTTTCGAGTGAAACTTTTTTCACATGATACCTATGAGGTTATTGTTTTAAAAAATGTGCTACATTCGATTTTCGACTTTCAATTGTTTTTTTTATTCAGCTTAGACGGGATAGATGGATGGATGGATAGTAGGTATACCTTTAATATTAATTATTAATTGAATCTTCCGGGCTACTTGGCCGAAGTCTTCTGGAATCTCTTCTCTTACTTCCAAACGTTTCGTCAACAACTGCGGTTGACATCTTCAGTGGCTACTGCGTTAACTTTCGGAGAGATGTTATCTCTTCGGCTTCTCGAGCGCTCAGGAGCGCTTGGAAGAAAGAGAAGAGATTCCAGAAGACCTCGGCCAAGTAGCCCGGAAGATTCAATTAATATGGACACCGGCCGAGAATGCCTACACTCCACTATACCTTTAATAACTAACTTTGTAATTGCCTTGTGTTTTGGGTTAATCATCTGTTAGTATGAGTTTACGTTTAAAATATATTGATAAAAGTAGCACGTATCTCTATATATTTGAACAACAAAATTAGGTACCTATATGATGGATCGTTTTAAAGTGTCTCGAGCGTACAGCTGACGTACATGAAAACATATAGATTGAAGATATATTATGAGTAGTTGCTACATACCATAGTGATGAGCAAAGTTTTAACTAAGAGAATGATTAACGTATCATACCTTACCATCAACCTGTTTCTATCCATTGCTAGATATAGTCATCTCCCAAGGTTCACCATCACAAAAGATCCGCTGCTCTTCTCGTCCAGTCATACAGGCATAGTTGCAAAGGAGAAAGATTTCACTGACAAATTTATGAAATTAAGCCTTCCTCCAGTAATTGTCAAGATACCTGAAGTAGATCGAGATATGCCCAATCTTAAAATCTGAACAGGCATTCCAATATCCTAACTATTTGATGACACTGAAGTCATGATATATAGGCAATTTTGTCATTAACGCAGACCAAATACACAGTAAAACCCTTTAAAGATAATATACATACAATATTAAACGTCACGTAATAACAATAATAGTACAAGACAATGTTGAAAAAGACCCGACGTGATCAAACATGGATTGTCAACAGTGATGTCATTATTAACTGATTAAGAATAATAATTTAATAAAGTGTTTTGCGTGAACTTTAAATTGGAGAATGATTTGACGGAAGAAACAGAGAACATAAAACTGAGTTAAAATAAAACTCGCTCTCCTGAACCTTCTGTCCCGCGTTGAGTTCACATATCAGGCCATTTGTTATGTAGATTTTAGGTACAATTTCTTGTTGCAGGTGTCCATGGGCGGCGGTGACCATTTATCATCATGTGGCCCGCCCGCTCGTCTGCCCTTCTATATATGCCATCTATTCTATAAAAATAACTTGCGCTGTAAATAGCTTATATTAGGTAAGCACTTAGTCGGATAAGTTTGCAATCTTTTTTATAGTGAAGACAATAAGATTTTTTTTGTATTACATAAATATTTATTGAACGGAATACTGTCCATTTAATTCTACTATCTTTCATCATTTTTCTGGCAGAGCCATTATACCATCACTATAAAATTATTGAAGTTTCTGAGCTAAAAACTGATTTAAATAGTTTATACAGACTTCTCTTGAATGTAATTTTATTCCATTTAGAGAATTTTGTAAAGAGCACCGTATGGAGGATGCATTAAAACTTCCCAGCCAAGGGGACCATCAACTTTTGTTTAGACATCAAAGATATATACGGTCGAGCATTGTCCTGATGGAAAACTACACCTTATCTATTCATTAATTCTGGGCGTTTGTCTTCAAGTGCTTGTTTCAATTTTACTAATCGCTGATAGACATCAGAATTAATCTTTTGCCTTTCCAGTCCCACCATACACATAACATGACTTTGTTCAGAGTGAGGCCTGGCTTTGGGGCTATTTGTGATGATGACTCATCTCGCTTAGACCATGATCGTTTTCGAACATTATCGTAGGCGATCCACTTCTCATCGCCTGTTACCGATCTCTTCAGAAATGGATCGATTTCATTTCTTTTTAGCGACATCTCGCATATGGAAATTCTAGTCACCAAGTTTCTGTTATTTAAATCATGCGGCACGCTAACTCTAGCTTTTTTACAAAATTCAGTTTATGCAGGTGATCCAAAACTGTTAAGTTAAGTGGAGAAAGCTCTTCCGCAATTTGATGACTGGTTATGTGTCGATCTGCTTCAATTTTTTCAACGATAACATCAACCTTATTACGATGAACACGGCGTGGTACATCATTCACATCAAAATTACCAGACCGATATTTTTTCCAGCAGTTTTAGATAGAGCATCTTCTCCGTAAACACCACAAATCTCTTTTCGAGCACTAGAAGCATTCCATAACCTTGTTGAGAAATAAAACTTAACTTGTAATTTCAATTTGCCGCCATTACAAAAAAGTCAGCTGTCAAACGGTATATACGGTATATATATATAGGTATATACTTTCCCGCCAGTGATCAGTGTTGCCAGGAATATAACACGCTAAATTCATACGTTTCCGCGAACTTTTCCGACTACCTATTAGTACATGTGTTTTTTATCACTTTTACTGTATTTTTTCCAAAAAAAGGCTAAATACCTATGGAAATAAAATAAGTAATAGAGATTTACATATTTTATTATTCTGAACACTCAAATTCTTTCCCGATGATCTGGTTATATTCGTAAAAGAATTGACATGTAATTTTGGATTACATGCACTTGTGTAAATAATTTTTTTTTTATGGTGCCGCCTACAGTTTAAATTATTTTCAGCTGGCACATATGACTAAATATATAAAAATTTACATAAAAAATGTAATAATAATAACACGAGTTATATTCTCATATTTGTACATTAAATGTGTAAATTAAATATTGAGTCGAATAATAATCGTTTGAAATTCCTCATCTGCTTTCGACTGGTTGTATGGTGGGCTACAAGGTCATTTTGTACACATGCCACTTTGTACCTAGTAATAAAAGTTAGAATTTAATGGTTTTTGTAAATGGTAATGCTGTTGACTGTACAAATCACTAACAAAGCCATTATTTACAGTCGTGGCTGGGCTATGTATAACTAAGGTCTCTGGAAGTGGGACTGTAACCTATTCCCTTAGTTTAATATTCAAATAACTACTGCGAAAATAGTAATTTACATCAACTGGCGGTTATTTAATATTTTATAATGCTAACCTCCCATTATATGTTTCAGTATTCATTTGACATAGGAGGAGTTTTCATTGTGACATTGAATGAAAATTATGAATTCATGAAATAAGTGCCTATCTAATGATAATACAGTGTATTTGTAAAGTTTAGTGCAGTTGAATTTAGTTCATATGTTTAGAATATGTTTAGAATTTCATATGTTCATATGTCATACGAAAAAATACTCATTTTTTCGTTTCTAGAGTACCTACCTAATGCTTTGTAAATGTTTACGTAAGTTCTGTTGTATCACTGTCTTCAGTCCCATGCTGTGATAATTCCAATATTGCATAATTTTTAATAATTATTATAGTGTCGTTTACTGGTAGTTACGTTTTATATGAGAAATAATTAATCAAGCTGCAAAAAGCCGTCGACTTTATGATGACATTCTCAGTAGGTACCTACCTAATTTGAAAAAAAAAATCTAGTTGGCCAATTCAATTTATTTATTTGCAATGTGCGTGCAAAAGGCGGTAAATACATAGATCGACACATTTGCCAATAATGGCTTGCAAAATTACATGTGTCTGTCATAAAAATACATAAATGCTTACAAAAACATAAATAACACAACTAAATAATAGTTTGTTTTGTTGATCATAATTTTTTTACTTATTTAGTGTTTTTTGCTGCTCATTTAAATACAACCCTCTGTATACATACCTACGAGTACATACACCTACTTTATTCCCCTTTTCTAGAGTTGTGATGAATAATGATATAGAAGTAACTTCAGCTGGAGCCCTCCTTTGAAGATTTATAATTCTAGCTTTTATTCTAGTTTGGTTGGTTTGACCTAGAATAATATGTTGCTGTAGTCTTTTTTTTAGTTTACAGTTTGAGTAGGTATATTTCAGATATAAAATGTTCGTTTTAACTGTTAGGACCATTAAGAAACCTATCTATGTCTTTCCTAGTTATATCAATAATTTTTTTAGTAACCCATTTGTTATATTAATAAAAATATGTATTGGAAAGCGGTCACTTCTTGCTGTTGACAACAATACTTCACTATACGTTTGTGTGACAGTTGATGCAAAATTGAAGAAGATTTATGCGAAGTTGACCCATTGTGCCCTTGGTTCGTGCAATATATGATGCAATAGTGTCGATATATTGCACTATCTACAAACGATAACATTTACTTTCTACCTTATTGACTTTACTTACAATTTGGCAGCTGTAGACAACAGAACGTTAAGATGGTAGAAGTAAGCATACATATGTTTTATTAAATTACATGTGCTTAATTTTTATACCACTTGCGGTTATTTTTCATGTCCACTAAGACCTTTATTGACAGTATTAATGATAAGTCAGTTATCAGAAACACGTTAAGTAGTGCAAGTAGATTCACTGTTTACGAGCGTCCGAAATCGACAGTCCATATAGCATTGACCTACTCGTATGTTTAAATTTTAAATATTTGTCAGGTCATTCGCAAAGATGTAAATAAAATTATATATTTACTTCGACAAACCAATTTTTCCGTTTTTCTTTAACAACAACTGATGAAAACTGTCTAAGATATATTAAGTTTAATGTTTATCAAACTATTAATAAATGTTTAAAAATATCGTCGACCATATCCTTGACTCGGCAACTGAGGTTATAATATAAATGTTATGTTATAAAAACTAGTAAGGACACTGGGAAGACAAACAGATTGTCTGTCTAATCGCGTGATTGTGGAAAAATACAAAAATATAGCCATGAATTGTTATTTTTTTTTTATAGATATTGAGCAGGAAGAATTAAGAGAACACAAACATACTATATCTTTTGACGTTTTTACGACTAAAATAATTAAATGTATAGGAAAGTGTTTGAACACGAACTAAAAACGAAGTTTCTAAAAACGAAAATGGCCCACGTGAAATCGTGGGCTGTCTTTACTAAATGAACGGATTATAGTTGCGGTTTGCGTGCAGCTGTTATAAGGATTCCTTACTATTGTCTGTAGATTTTTTTCAATTTTACTACTTAGTTATGAGCTGAATTTAAATCACCGCCGCCGTCACCAGCCCTTTTCTTATCCACTGCTGGGGATGGAACTCATGCATATGCTTTTGTGTATGAGGAATGTATAGTTTTAGCCTTCCACTCTGCGTTGGGGAGTTCACTCTTTTAGACATGGTGTAGTTCCTCGGGGCTTGCGGTAGCCGCTTTGTTATCCCTTAATCGTCTCTTTACAACACCAACAGTTGTGCTATTCTAAAAGCCAACTTCCTATATATCTCCATTAATCATAGATAACAAAGCGGCTTATCACAAGTCCCGAGGAACTACACCACCTCTAAAATAATGAACTTGCTTCGCCAACGTGTCGTTTTAAGGCCATATATCCCTCATGCACTAGGCAATGTGCACGAGGAGGCCCGTGTGCCGCGGTGGACGATAAAAGGTCAATTGCGGTTTGCGGTAACTCAGAATCCTGAATGGAATCCATTAATTCGGGTTTAGGGAATTGACCGATTACACCATTACAACATAACAATTATTATGTTTTGGGCTGTTCAAAGGTTTTAAAGCAAATACAAATCTGCTCGTACAAACAACTCCTTTGTTTGTAAATTTTAGAAAAAAATCAGACGTGACTAGACGCAAGTTCTGGCGCACCGAACTGTTTTATTCATAGCGTTTGATAGAGCATAGTAAAATAAACCGAACTGGAATATGCGAATGCGAATTTAGCCAATGTAATTAATTCTGCGGCGTGGAAAGATCAAATGGTTTCCGGCACGCCTAGTTTTATTTTTTGAAAATTGTACGTCCCAACTGTAAGAACTATATTTTGTTTTGTAGGTAATATATTCACATTGGAACTCTAATCTCTCCCCTGCTGGATATAGGCCTCTCCCAAGGCTCGCTACCACACCGATCTTCGATTCTTCTCATCCAACCACCACTGGCGAACTTCTTCAAGTCATCGGTCCACCTGGCCAGAGGGCGTTTCACACTGCGCTTCTCGTTACGCGGCATCCATTCGAGAACTCTTCAACCCCATCTGTTATTACTCCCGCGACAAATATGACTTGTTCATTGCCACTTTAGCATGCTGATTCTTCGAGCTATGTCTTTAGTTATTACATCCGTTCTAATGTTAATTCGAAGACTACTAGTTGGCAACAATTAATGAATTTAACAATAAGGGCTTAATGTCGTTATAGGTTGACATATTGCCGAATAAAGCATTGGCTAACCGAGTGTTAGCAAGACTACAAACTTGTTTGCAGTCGTAAACGAGTTATTACGTACGAGTTTAATTTATATATATTTTTTTTTATGGACGGAAGCGGCAGACGAGCATACAATCCACCTGATGGTAAGTAGATACTGTCGTCCATAGACATCCGCGATACATGCCAACATTCACGCCTCCGGATGCGCTGCCTACCTTTGGAGATATAGGAATGGATTTGGAGAAAGGGTTGGGAAAATGAAGAGGGATAGGATGGGAATGGGCTCTGGCACATCTCACTCACTACCGAAACACGTACGTTTAGGGAAATAAGATAAAGTGGGAAATGCAGTACATTTCAAGGTAGTCTTCTGTGAGAGAGGGGTAACATGACCAGTCGAGCGCGCCCAGCAGCTGTTGGATTGCAGCGTGCACTCACTCTCCCCCTCAAAAAATATTCGTTGTTTTAAGAATAGATTTGAGAATACATACTAAATATGTTATACAAACACTAGAGCAGCCACGTTAGAGTCTAATAATGTTCAGTAGCTCTCTAATTCGTTACCTAATTCATATGTGTTTTGAGAATCGAACATTCTTATTCCGTAGTACGAAGTTTCAAATTTGACTTTAATGAATCTTTTCTCACCTGCTTCACCCTCTCTAGAAGTTGCCAGCCACGTTTCGTTGATAAGAACGTATGATGTGTCATCTAGTCTATTCCCATATAGATGTTTTATCAGAATGAACAGATTGGTTCTACAACGTTATGTTTGCGGTTGGCACTACCTAAACGCTTATTGAATAAGTTGATGATGGGCTGCAAAGGAGTTTGTATTTGTACGAACGCAGAATACTGTATCTCCTTTTTGCACGTTTTGTTTGCAAGAAGCTTTTGCTTGCATTATTAATCGCATTTTTCTGCAATGGGCTTATATTGTTTTGTAAATATTTTGTAGCTTGTATTGCTTTTATTACTTACTAGCTGTGCCCGGCCACGCGTTGCTGTAGCTGCCCAACAGATGGCGCTTACCCAGTTTTTACTTTTTTTTTCCGTGAATTTTTCAGATATTTTAATAGTTATTCTGCTATTCGGGGCGGAGACGAATCCAACAAATCAGAGATCATTAAAATCGGTCCAGCCGTTCTTGAGTTATAAATGGTGTAACTAACCCGACTTTGTTTTATATATACATATATAGACTTATTCTGCTTGCTTGTTTTGTGACTAATATTTTTCTATTCATCGTTTGCAATATTAAAATTATATCACAAATCATAATTTATGATCGGCTAATATTTTCATAATATTAAAATATTAAAAAAATCAATATGAATATTAAAAAAATATCATAATAAATATTAGTGTTATTTATTGCTTATCAATGGATGGAATATCAAAATCAAAATGGAATATTCTTATTAGGTACTCAGTAGGTACTTATATTTCAAATTTGACTTTTTAATGAACCTCTTCTCATCTGCTTCACCTTCCCTAGAAATTGTCAACCTTCTGTATGTCAGTCTATTTCCATATTTTTATGCACAGAAGCGTGTAATCGTTAGATAATTTGTATTTCCAACGAAGATGAAGTTTTATACATTCTACCAGTAAAATTATTTACTCATATTATACATTTAAATTATTTTGGGGTCTGATTTTGGGGGTCGACAAGGTCTAAAAATCGACTCCTATTAATTAACACAAGTTCTTATTTGAAACTTTCAACAAAATCAATAATATCGGCCTTTGTGGGTAAACTCATCCTTTATAAACAAAAATTAAGCAGAAAAGAATATTCACAGTATCCGCATTTGTCATAATTACCAGAAATGCTTCAAGACGATATTATTTTATATGTCACTCACTTGGACGCATTACACAAGGATTTTACTAAGAGGTTTGAGGATCTCTTAAATTTACAAATTCCTCAATGGATAATAAATCCGTACAATATCACAGCCATGGAAGAAGCCAATGTGATAATGCAAGAAGAGTTGATTACCATCAGCACAGACGAGGAGCTTAAGCAGAAGTTCAACCAAGGCTATCTGAAGTTCTGGTTGCAACGCAACATTGAAACACAGTATCCTGCATTGTGGAACATTGCTGAAAAATACCTTATCGCTTTTCCATCATCATACCTAGTCGAAAAAGGCTTCAGTGTGGTTACAAACATTTTGACAAAACAAAGAAACCGTTTGAAAATCAACGAACGCGGAGATTTAAGGCTGTAACTCACCAATATTGAACCGGATTTAGCTAGATTGGTAGAAAGTCACCAGGTTCATCCACCACACTGAATTTTTTATTTCTTTATCTTTACTTTGCGATTTTAATATTTTTTTCAAAAAATAATTAAGTATTTTTACCTACTTAAGTATTTTTACGTAATTTGTATTAATAATTATTAATTATACTTGATATTTACTGAATTTTATGTCTATTTATTTTGTTAAATTTTGATGAGAAAATGATGTCATGTTTACTCACTTAACCAACCGCAAAGTTTTTAAATTGGTAAGTATTTTGTATCAATAGGAAAAAAACTAGAGATAGGATTTTTACAGTAATTTGGCTATGGGGGTCTGAGGTATCAGTTCATTTTGGAAAAGGGGTCTCTTGCCCAAAATAGTTTGGGTGGGAATCCCTGATGTAAACAATGCTTACAATACATGTCTTTTAGACGAAGTATAATTTTTTTCAGTTCAGTTTTTTATTTCAGTAAAATCTACAGAACACTACCGTAAAATGTACTCCCACTTTATCCTATTCCTCTAATGTATGTACGTGTTTCAGTAGTCAGTGAGATATGCCAGAGCCTATTCCCATCCCATTTACCGAACTCTTTCCAAATCCATTCGTAAATCTTCAAAGGTAGGCAGCGCATTCGGGGGCTTGCAACGTTTGTCATTCTGGACTGATGTTGGCATGCACCACATAAGTACATAGGCGACAGTATCCACTTACCACAATGTGGACTGTATGCTCGTCTGTCGTCCACTTCTATATAAAAAGATATCACTAACACTTTTTTTTAATTTATTTCGCTTCATGTGTTGTTCTTCCTACTATTTTAGTATTCATGAACAGAGATGAATGCGGAAGATACTTTCTTGAGTCCGTAAATCTAGCTAGATATTTATTGCCAACGTCTCATTGAAACCACTAGTCTAGATATTCAAGGCCAAATCAATATTGTAAAATGAACACGCTACGAACGTCGCGAATATTGTCGTTTTAGAGGTTATACGCGAAAATAAACTCTCATTTGCTCATTCGAATTGTGTTCATATAAATGAGAATAATTATGTAATAAAACATGACTGAGTAATTGAGTAACAGTCCTGAATAGAAACATCCTGGTCACAGTCCAGTTATCGGTATTGGTGCATGTAAATTTCGTAAACCACGTAGAATTGGACTAAAAAGCGACTGTCTGAAAATAATGCTACAGGTATTTTTTTGCCAGTATCTTAATTTATTATAATGAATTTACCGCCAAAAGTCAAAAATTTAACAATATTGTCGAGATCTCCAAAGATTTAACACATAGTAACATTGAGAGATGTTACCATATTCCGGTGCGCTGGTCACGTGTATAACACAATAATATTAGACTCATTCAAAAAACTGCTTGTTAAGTGTATTTGCGACACTTATCTCTTTATAGACCACATCCTCTTCAGTATGTTCAGTGTCTAAATCATATAGCACTAAGAGTTATTTTAGGACTTTTCTCGTGTTTGCTTTTAAGAATAATTTTAACCTCAATCGTGTTATCCATCCACGTGACCCGGCGCTTGTGCAGGAAATAGGGAATCGAGCGCTGCGACACGACTCGCATATTTTTACATGTCAACATTGTAAATATTGTAATTGCAATTATATTTAAATTTATGCCCAATTTGTGCAGAAGGTAATTATTTATTTCCGTTCATGTAGAATGACGAACAAGGTGTTTCCACTTTCTTCACAGTGTGCGGAAATGAACATCATAAGTCAGGGCTTAATTTCCTGATAAATACGGAAAAGGTGCAATTCCGTGTTCCTTTCATACTGTTTTTTCTTGTATATGTGACTCTTCGGTAACCTTTTCCTTTAAGTAGATTTCGGTACTACTTACTTATGGCAGATACCACGACTTTAAAGTTTTTGTTTAAATATTTTTTAAACTTACGAAATATGTCAAAATCTACATTTCCGGAATATGGCGTTTGTCATCGGAGTTTGTATGATCATAAGTAAATGTGAATAAAGATAGGTAATGGATACTTTCAGTTTTTCGACGATATTAGATCCATACTCGATGATGACTGATGTCCAAAGTAGATTGTTCGCATATTTGACACTGTAAACAGATTGTCGACCTACTTTCCAGCATTGTTAGGCACACCGGCGTACGCGGCGCTTCGCCAAATCTATTTTGATTTTTATCTGCGTGGTCTCGCGCGCAGTCTGCTTCTTCTCAAATTTTTGCAATGTTTACTGCTTTACCACGTTGCTACGCACATATCCCAATACTCAAACACGTTGGTGTTAAGCTGTTAAAAATATACGTCGATAAAAATGTCGGCTATAAATCGTACACGTGGAATACACACCCGGAACACGATGGAGGATATGGTTCAATTCTCATTTAAATATGAAGATCACCAGTTGCTCACAGAGTATTTTAACTTTTTAATACGTTGATTAAATGCTAGCTAACCCTAACAAAATTATGGACACGGATAAAAATGTTTAAAATTTCGGAAAAATTATAGCAGAGTGTATGAAACAAAATATGCAGACATGTAAAGTAATAGTAATAAATAAATAAGTTTAATTTTGTCGACGATCACTGTAATCTTCACATTTTGCAAATATTCTGGTTTAGATGGTTTTAGTTGTTTGGACCCATTTTGGACCCGTGCCCAATTCAATTTAATGTTGCGTCACATCCATTAGTGCACACTGATCATCCATTATATCATAAAAATACCATAACATTTTAATATTAATGTTTCATATCATATTTTATATACCATTTCACTTCCTTCTTTTGATTTCAGGTACTAAAAATCTTCCTTGTAACGCTTGCCTCCTTGTTTAATACCCTCGACCCGTAATTTCAAACTCCGACTTCGTGTGTGGTGGTTGGCCAATGGTGAGTTACACTGCTTATCAAGGTAAATATTTATTTATCGTATTTTACGTATATTGTAGTCATTAATCTTTATTCACCCCAATACAGTGTGAATTTAGGAGCGTGTCTCCCGCTGCGTTATACGGTGCCAAAGTTTCATAGAACGCGCTATTTCCGTGCAAACTAAAAACCGCTGACGCACGGGAACGGTCAAAGCTCCGGGGGCTGACGCTCGTCTCTCAAGTTCTATTAGTACGGTCTTATTTCTGGACTATACCATATTTCCGCTATTAAACAAATTCTTTGATTAGACTACTGTACTAATACGTATTTGCCACCTGCTTCAAAACAATCTAATCATTGTAATGTGTAGCTATGTAAGTAATTAGCCATAAATTAAAACCACTAACGTGACCTTTTCATTGTGCACCCTAAAAGCATTCTGTCAGTCTTATTTGGTGTATTTTCAAGAACAATTTTGTGATAAAAACTGGGACAGAAAATATGTATAGGTCAGGCAGTTAATGAATATACAAGTTGTTATGGAGGGGTCCAATAAGCGCGATTGCGAAGTTGTAAGCAGTTCATTAGAGTAGAACGAAAAAAAAATGTACGTGCACACAAACACAATATTTTTTATATGATTAGCAAACTTAAAATAACACTTACTTTCTATACGACTGGAGGACCTTTTGTTTGGACGTCGTCTCGCAACTTCGCGTGGACTGTTGTCACTCTTCGATATGAATGTTCGTTGCAATTCAGAGACTCATGTCCATTTAGTCTTCCTCATATATCATCGCCATTATTCATAATTGAGGTGATATAATATGAGGAAGACTTCATTAAATAGAATCTTGAATTTAGGAATTTAATCTACAACACAACAAAACCGATACAATAAATAAATACCAATAGTGCATATTAAATGTGGCGAAGATACAGTTTAAAGGTAGGAGGAACAAGTTGGGACAGGTGTGCCTCCCACTCGCCCTTTGTCTGTGCTCCAGGCCGTAACGGAAGGCGTGACCCACTGGCCGTTGAAAATTGCACACAGTCAATTAACTATTATTATTTGCCTGCATTGTTGCCATGGCTATCGCAACTTTCCTTTTGGTGAATTTAAAAACTGTTCGTGTTAAATATTGGCGACTATTTTTGGGATTTTATTCCTAAAGAAGACTTTCCTCTTTTCATATTTTACCTTAACGTGAAAATGTGAAATTCGAATTTTTGAAGTTGTTCGGTAGGTTTTTGGCTCTATTTCCTATAAAACACCTTTTATTTACACTTTATGGCTCGTTTACACAAGGAGAATTTCTCGAATGATTCGGGCGAGAATATTGTATACGATTCTTGTATGCGACCAAACTACATACAATTCTCGGCTACGATTGTTCACATACTGATAAAAACTCGATGATAACAAGGATAACAGTGATCAGACGATAATAACAGTTGTTTATACTAGCTTTTGACCGATGTTCGAGAAACTCGCGTTCGAGAAACTCTCCTTGTGTTAACGAGCCATTACTCAAACTATGGCTGATAATGATATAAGACGAGGTCAAATAAAGCTTTGAAAACAGCTCGGAATGTAAACGATCGTATTGTGCTCGTAGTTTCAATAGATATTTGTGATTTCTCTACCCATAAATATACTCGTATGTATACTCGTAAAGTTTACTTGTGCAGTATAATTTACTGTAGGAACTTTGTATATCTTGTTTTTACACAGTATCACGAGAAGTCGTAAATCCACAGATATTTAGCATTGCTGGATAGAGAGAGACATGATTTATTTTACATATATGTAGTTTCTTTGGTTGTCTGTAGATTACGTGACAGTGAAAGGTTTTTAGCTTTTTATGAGTAAGTATTGTCAATATATTTATGCAATTCATTAGCAAATGATTAATATTCGTCTGCTTCATTTTGTGAGCATAAATTTGAATAATGTACGGAAGTATATTCATATTTTGATTTTGATCATTTATTGTTGTTCCATGCAGGAAACTAATTAAACATTATGTAATTTGTTACGTCATTTTTTATTTATAGTCACGTCTGGTAGTTTTGCAACTGGTTCCTAGACCGCCCAAGGTTGGCCTGGCTATGTAAAAGTACATATATTAATAGTGGTGGTTTCGAACCTAGGTAAGTAGGTACTTAGCGAACAAAATACAGGCGTTATCACAAGCCGGTTTGGTGACTGGCCAGGAAGACTGAGATATTAGTTAGATAACTCAATCTGTAATCTTATAAGCGATAGATTTACAATTATATTTACAATTTAATTTGTGGCGTTTAATGCAAAGCTATAAATACTTGTACAATTTGATAAAATTTTAGTGTTACGCACGGAGACAAAGGAAATAACTGTTGAGTAGGTTTTAGCTGTATTTGGCAGTCAAAAATAATATTCTAAAAAGAGATGATTTTGAAGTAATTATGAGGCTTAACACGTGAATAATAATAAGTAAGGAACGTTCATCCAATTTACACTTACATACATGAACATGGTAAATACGTCTTTGACTACTAATTATCCACGTTTGTATGCCCTAATAGCATCATTCCCTTTTCTGTCCCCAACTCTTGTATAATCCAACCTGACGTAATAATGGCAATAAGATTTGTAACATGTTTGTGACTAATACATTTACATTAAGCGTTGTCATGACTATCGCAAAATAATAAATGTTCAATAGTACGCAACATAGATGTAGATCTTCATACCTCATACATACAATCTATTAAATGTTACTTTGTTAGAGTATTACCGTTACGTACCAAAGATTCTGATACCATAATACAAAGTGATGTGACTGAGGTTAATGATTACATTTCAATTCGAACTGTACACATTCACAGGGAATGTCTGCATAATTTCTAATTGGCCGTATCTAATGTTATTATTAACTTATTATGTAGATAAGTAACCGTTTATAAACAATATCGAGCCACGTCAGCTGTAGTCACGCACGATAAAGCATTTTCGATGGTTGTCGAACTAAACAAAGGGTTGCTAATGCTGACTCACATTCAAAGTCTGAGGATATAAAATCGATAGTTGATAAATTACTTTATTGCCGATATTAGTCATGCTTAGAAATTTGTAAAACACTTTTCGCAGACGTCGCTTTATATTTTTTTTTATGTTTACTCTGCAAACTTTTGATTATTTCGTGTAGGTGTGTAGATTGTTTCTAGAAACTTTTGTGCAGTAGTAGGTTAAAGACGAAGTATATAAAATACATTAATTTAATTAAAATTTAGATGTTTGTCTTTATCATATAAAGCTTTATCAAAATGTATGTCCAAAAGTTTATAATATCTATTAATTGATTTATATAATAAACATTATTCAGCTACGCTAGAAAACAAGGCACATCGTATTTAGAATATTTAATTTAGACATTTTCATTCGCTTCAAGGTTAAGAGTCTGTTTTCAAAAACATGCTAATAAAATCTGAAACCTATCGAACGTATATTTGTAAGAGGCACGAGAAAAAATCTTCATCTCCGTCCGACCCATGTGGCATGATCTCTGTTGCCATATGTCATGTTTTCCCGACCAAAATAACGAACTGCGCAGCGAATGGATTTGAAACGCCATAGTCTAAATATACACCTTATATTTACATTTTACACTTTGTATCTATGCTTCGTCTAGTAATTTTCGTTTTAAAGAAAATCTACTATACTTATCTATGTATGTTCAGGAAAATTACGTAACTGAGTTTTGATAGTCTTAACTCTAGTCTTGTTAATTTCTTAACTAAAATTTCATTTAGACTAAAGTTAACGAATAAATAACATACGATGGAAGTGCCTGCACAGGTACTGCTATTTTTATTGAAAAGGGCTTGAAAGTAGTTGTGATAACCACATACTTACCGAACGTTCAACTTCATTACATAATCTATTATAGATTACAATGTCTTAGTGCAGGTGATGTTAGTTAAAACAATTAATCTTCGGCATACAAGGTGAGAAAAACTCCTCACCTATACAACGTGGGGTTAGATTTACCCCACAGGACATTGGTATCTACTTTGTGTACACATCAAGTACAACACGCTTTAATACGGTTTTTCGTTATATACGTTACTAAACTAATGAATAAAACACAAAAATATACCATAATAAAACGTTTATTATACAAAAACTTAAAAATCACATAACCTTTCCTTAAATCAGCATCGTATCCTTAAATCACAATATATATAATATATATATGTATATTGTATATCTTATTGTTTTTTACTTATTAATATTAAATTAGACGTATTTGGCTTTAAAAGAAATTATAAATAGCTCTCTGTACCTATTCTAGTGAGATCATTCGTTATCTAAATCAGTACAATTTGACACATCAAATTTGCATGTTCCTTAGCGGCATTACATTTGCAGCAACCGTTCAATGTCTTCCTGTCTTTGTTCCTTGGACAAAATGAACATCTTTGAGACCTTCTTGGTTGCTTTTGTGGTGGTCCAGGAACTTCTTCATTCAAAATTTCATGCACGCGTTTTCATATATCTCGTGGTATACGTGGATTGTCTTTTCTTTTCTTGATATGGTCTTCAAGCAATGAAAGTCCCAATTGTTTGTTTCATGAGTGAAAAGGGTCTTAAAGCATTCCAAGTGTGTTGTTTTATCTTGAGCTGCATTTTTACACCCAGACAAATGAGTAGTAATGTTTTCAGCTCTTGTACGAACATTGGTCCTTGGTCCGTGGTGGTGATTTATACCACTTTGTTTTTCCATCTTTTCCAAGATAATATGGTTGGAGTGTTGATGGTGTACCATACAAAGATGGTTCGAGGTTTACTTTGGTGTCTTCCACATCCATATCACTGTGAACTTCAGATGCCTCGCTGATATGATCGGATTCGTAGTCATTACCAGGAAGAAAGTTTTCATCATCCAAGGAGAAATCACTTTCTTCTAACAAAGCCGCCGCAATACGATCATCCGACAGGTTGTTAGACATCTTCAATATTCAGTACCTATAATAAAAATGGAACAATATAAATAAAACACTAATTATAAGTGTAAATAACAAAAGAACACAGGAGTGGATACATACTTTTTTAGCGTGAGGTTAAAAACGCCCGAGACCCACATAATACGCTTGCATACACGACAGCGGCGCGTGCAGTAACTGATCCATCGCTGTGAATCGATGCAGCAATATTCAATCGCCACCTACTGTGAAATTCAACTTATTTGGTTGCATTTTACAAAACAATCGACGTATTTTAAAAACGTTGGGGTTAAAATAACCCCACCTTGTATGCCGAAGGTTAATGGCTGTGGCTATTTTTACTAAATTATGAGAATGCCGTCAAAACCGTTGCTTAACGCCAGCTGCTGGCGTAAATTAGTGCTTAAATAATATTAGTGGTGCGACTGACTACGCCACATGTAAGATGAACTTTTACATGTGGCAAAATCGCATCTCAGCTATAGTTTCCTTTTGAGGAACCTAAAACTTGTTTAGACCTTTGCGTAGTCGGATTTTAGCTTATATGATCCTTTGCTCCCAATTGAATTTTATATTTCACTAATTTTATCATTTTTGTTTAATATCAATATTTTTAATTTCTCCTCGCACCTCGTATTTTGAAGAAAAACGATTAGCGGGAGTTTTTTTCTAGATTACTAATTTTTGAGGAAAAAAATCGCATCACCATGACGAATTAATTAATATGTTATTTATTGAAATCGTTTCAGTAATTTAGGATCTACTAAAATAATAAAATGAACTCAATATACATACGTACTGTGGTATATAAACTGCTAAAATAACAATAACATTTCAAGACTTCATGTACTAATTTATAAGCTGATTTAAACCACACACGAATGGTTTATTTTAATTAATATGAGTATTTACGATAGAACTAGTGATTTTTTCCTTAATTATATCAAAAGGCGACTGCGCAGTAGCCTGTTATTATTGATTACTTAATTAACAACAAGCACTAATCCATCTAGACGGACTATTATCTTTTACTAATAATAATTCAACTGGTAACGATAAATTTAATGTTTTTATACCTATTATTAATTACTATAATGATCATATCCAACTTTGCTTGTTTATTTATCTACTCATTTGTTCGGTAAGATGTGAATCCTATACATATAGATATATTGATATTCTGCACTTTTGCTATAGGAATCGATTACAGTGCTTTAGCTTTTAAGTTATCATGAGTTTCTTGAAACTTGAGATCTTCAGATTCGGAGACAGTTTTGGGCTATTCTTATTTCATGACCCACTGTTACTCTTCGAAGACAATGCATGAGTCAATAGGCGTTTACTGGTAACTGACTAATCAGAGATATTTTCACTTATATCGTCATCTCTCGGTTGTGACATTGTAGTTTCATTGATGCCCCACGCGGTTAGCTGTTACGTACACTAGCCACATTGCTTTAGTTATTCCAGGCAGCTTTCTTGAGAGAATGACCTGGCGAAAGGTGCTGGCATCGTGCCAAGGTGTGGCTACCTCGACTTCGTTGCTAATAGATAAAACTAAGATGTTGTCTATGGATTTGTTACTCAATCACAAGTGTTAAATGGGTTTGATAAAGCAGTACCTACCTACTTTAGATCGTTTCACAACGGTTAGTCACCGGGATCGATCACCATGGTATTTTGCCATTTTATCAGATCGAAAATTAGTTGAGACTAATGTGTTGAAGGTTGTACAGTACTCCAAACATGTAGCTCTAATTTTAATCACTATTATTTGCGATATTGTATTTTTGTATCTAATTGAAATATTTAGCCTTCAATGTAATTCACATGGTGGTTGTGGTTCACGGTCGAATAACCGGAATGTTATTCTATATGGCGCTTTTCTGAAACTAAATGTTTGTATCATGGTAAAAATCTAGGTATCCTGGATCTACTAGCTTATCTGCACAATATGTATAATATAGTCTTGGAATTTGATTGTCGAAGTATTTTCGGATACTAAGTCACATGACGCGTTTCACGTGAAATCTTTGAAATGATTCTATCGTTCGATTTTCAGGTGCCAAAGTTTTCTGGGCAGTTTTTCGCCCTTTACTCGTATAATGACGTTATTCCCATCTTTTACGTAAACTCCCAAGTTTCAAGGTTGAAATTCGTGTGTAAAACAGTAATTTTAATTTGTGTTAACGAAAGCATATTATTTTATAGCCAAGTAAAACACAAACTAGTGATAATTTTATTATTATCGGTCGATAATTCTAATTAACCTTTCTTGAGATTTAGATTGCCAAGTGCTGTTGTTCACCTTTGATATGCCATACATTTTCTTTGTTTCAACACTATATAAATCGGTCTAAGAGATATTCTCATCTCATATATATATGCATTTACTTACGCCAATCTTTTATTGTAATCTACGGTTGTATTATTGGCGTAAAAATGTTATTCGTCTCACTTCTAAATATTGATCGTTTTAAGTATTATGTGTTTTTTCTAAATGTATTCTAAATGTTGATAATCTAAATATGTGATTAAAATATATTTATGAGTCATTGTACCATAATATGTGTTACATCTAGAATATTCGACGTTCAATCACCTTACGTTGTTAATGCGAAGTAGGTATTGTATTTAAGTGACATGAATATGTGGAATGTTCAATATGTACATCGTTAAAAGAATGATGAAATAGTTCATAAATCCGAGCATCAGTATTATTAGGTGATATATATTGGCCTCTTTACAAGTGTACAATAATGTGAACATGAGTCAGAATAATTTTCAATTAGTGACGAGTAGGTACATAGATACACATATTGTTTAGTCTGGCACTTTTCACGTCCAACCCGTCACCTTACTCTCGTTCTAGTCTAGGGCAAAAAGTCACCTATAGGACATACAAACGTGTTTTTAATGGGCTATTAGGAAAGCAAATTCATGTCTCTGATAACAAGAACATGGAAAATTTTCTTTAAACTGAAATACGTTTTGTGTCTGTCACCTAATGGATATTATTGTTTTAATTACTACTCAAAAAGTAGCATTCAAGTATAATATGAACTATCAACTATTCCATTGGGAAAAAGATTTAAGGTGTGGTACATATTTCACAATTGCGGTTTAGTGACTACTAAACCGCGATTGTAGTTTAGTTTTCGTTGAAACCTTTTTTTTTTTCTTTTTCGGAATGGCTAAATTCCTGTGGCCCTAATGGCCTTTCAAGGGTCACCGGACATGGTTGAAACCGGGTTCGATACAAATTGTTATACATTTATACAAATTGCTCCATATAACTTCACTAATTTTTCCATGTTTTCCAAGTTCAAGCAATCAATATAATATATACCTACTTCTATATTTTTTTTTACTCATTTTTACTCTTATCAGAGTATCTCTGTATATAATATGGTGGATGACCAATGAGCGCCAAACAAATGCTACCTGAAAATGTTTCGTCCAAATGATTAACGATCAAGATAAATGATATTGTTTTTTCATCTCGAGTTTACGCACACTAAAACAATATACATATACGAGCACAACCACTACTAAACGTAACCCGCCTTCGTGAGATGAAAGAACTATATTTACTGTACGCTTGTACTTGTGACTTGCACCAAACAAGCAGCAGATATTCAGTCGAGACGGTCGTACGACACATGCGTCAACTACATATAAACATTGATAGCGGGATGTAATAATAAAATAATGTGGGCGTAAGCACGTAAGTAGTATCCTCTATTGAAACGGGAATGGTCAAAACAAAGTGTACAGATTTATATGTTGTTTACATAAACAATATTCGTCAGTGATACGCAGGATGCAAACACTCACATGTCATCTTGTAATTACAAGCCGGTAACGGCATCAAGTTTAATTTCTGTTTACTACGAATTGTCTAGGAATAGTCTCGTTTACAAAAAATAAAATAAAACACACAAATTTAAATAAAATAAATCTTGTGTTTAAATAAAACACAAGATGGTCATATAACACAGTAGGTGTACATAAAACCGCAAGTACTTTTCATCAAATATGTTCCACGTCATTAATTCAGTAATGCGGTAAGTTTGTAAATCGTGAATTGACTGAATCAAAATCCCTTCTTTCGTTCGTGTTCAATTTGTTCCTCTTAGAGTTGTTTATAATTACTTTTAATCCACACCGAAAGGAATATCACGTGCGCAGAGAATTTTCACAGATCCATCTGAATTGTGGAAATACGTGAAGTGAGAATGCGCTGTATTCACTGATTACATAGACTTGTTTTCGAATCTCGATGCCAACACATCCGAGAGAGTGTCGTCTAAATTTAGGTCCTTTGACAATTGTTTATGTTTTTCACATCAAGGCTCGTGATTGAAGGTTTTAAAATTTTCAACCATGCTTGTTACTACCAATATTTTTGTTTTGGCCTCCTCTTAATTTCATTATTTATATGGACCTACTAGTCTTTATTGCACATCAGGATATAAGAGGAATGTAATGGAATGACGATAACTCCTAATCTCGTTGTACTGCCTATTCCTCATCCATTCTAATCCAATCCTGCTGCAATCCAAAGCCGCTGGGCGCGCTCGACTGGCCACGTTACCACTCTCTCACAGAAGACATACAGAACTCACATCACAGAATTCCCACTTTATCTTATTTCCCTAATCTGGGTACGTACATTTTTCGGTAGTGAGTGAGATGTGCCAGAGCCCATTCTCATCCTATCCCTCCCCATTTTCCCAACCCTTTTTCCAAATCCATTCCTATATTTCCAAAGGTAGGCAGCGCATCCGGCGGCGTGCCAACGTTTGTCATCTTGGACTAATTTTGGCATGTATCGCGGATGTCTATGGACGACAGTATCCACTTACCATCAGGTGGACTGTATGCTCGTCTTGCGCCTTCGTCCATAAAAAAAATTCCAATATTTTATTCTAAACATAGGCAGCGCATTTGGGCGCAACGTTCGTCATTGTTGATTGACTTACCACCGGCTAGGCCGTATGCTCGTCTAACACCATCTTTCTTTAAGAAATGAGAAATAAATAAGCAACAGAACATACTGAATGTGTGGTAAATCGATGGCAGCAAGTAGGTAGGTTCTCTACTGTCAATACTCCATCGACTTTGTCATTCATAATAATGTAAAATTATTTATTTCAGTTATTCAAATATAGTTTGTTTTGTTGATCATGACTCGTTACGGCCCATTTAGTATTTTTTGATGCTCGATTAAATACAATCTAAAAAAGTAAATAACTAAATTTTGTTTTTAAACAGAGAGTATTTTTTTAACAGATTTTATTAATAATTTTAATTGTACTTCGTTATCACACCTCTGTTACGGTTTAACTAATAATAAGTACAGGTGTGCACAGGTGTATCCTACTTATGACAAACCTAAGATAATTATCGCGAACAATCATAGCTATAATATTGTCTGTCCTTGTACTGCCTGTCCTAGTAATTAAGACAATTTGCAATAGCATTATCAGTTGCCGAAAATAATTTTATGAGATTTTAGTCGATCAAAGATTAATTTAAAAAATTATAGGTACTCTGGAATTTCATTATACAGAATTTATCTGATTTCTGCCAACAAGTATAAGATTGTTTCTATATGCTTGTTACTGTACTTTTTATTAGAAGTTATAAATTGCCAAGATAATATTACAATACCATAGGATCATATCCCCTGTTGGATACATATGGTAACTCCTAAGGCTGCACCACCACACACGTGCTTCGACGTTTCTTACCCTGCCACTACAATAGCGGCCAATCGAGCTAAGTCTTTTGTAGCTCATTATCAACTAATTCAATAAGCGGCTAGGTAGCAATTCCGTCAACCGTAAATATAACGTCGTAGAACAAAGCTATTCATTTAGTTAGAGCTACGAATATGAACTTTACATTCAATGTAATTATTCATTTGCGAACGCAAAATAGGTTTGTAATCGTGCGAACTGTCGTTTGGCACATCCTTTACTTGCAAACTTCAAGTCGTTGGTTTACCTGGTCGGAGGTCAACATTGCATTCCATTTTTTAAATAAGAAAAATTAAAGTGAAAAATTTCGGTATACGTTAGTGTGAATCTTTAGAGATCGCTAATGAATTTCTTTAACTGTTATATAATATATTATGTTTTTAGTATGTTTATATCGTCCTAATTAGGGTTGCCAGGCGTCCGACTGTAGCCGGACATGTTTGGCTTTTTACAGTTGTGTCCGGCCAAATATTTACGTGTCCGGCCTGTCCGGCTTTTTGTCAAATATATTACTCGTACATAGGATATACTTATATAGGATATTTTTTTTTGTTTAATAAAAACGTTTATTTTATTGTGTTTTGTTTGTTCTTCAATTTTATCCAGCCTCCAGAAGATTTTGTACTTAATAAATACTTAATTAAAATATGTAACCGAGTTTCTTTTACTATAAAGTATGTTCACCGAGTTCCCTAAAAGTATGTCCAGCTTTTAGGGCAAAATGTCCGGCCTAATGTAGCACAGAATCCGGCTTTTGTATTTTAGAGCTTGGCAACCCTAGTCCTAATGTGCTACTAAATTATATAACTGACATTAACCATGTGTTTGTAGCACTGAATACCGAGTCATTATTGACCGTGCGTTTAAGTGTTTATTAACCGACCCAATCAATGTTGTCTGCATATACAAAGTGGGCGAAAACTATACATTCCACAACGCACTAGATATGTGTATGCAAAAACAGTACCTAGGTATAGATCAAATTGAAGTTTCAAATAACTTATTCCACAACTAGAGAAGAAAACAAACCCCATATTAAAAAGATTTTAGGAATTTTTTGTGAATATATATATATCTAGATATAAGTTTGATAATATTTGAAATTGGGGATTATCGCTATCTCTATATTGGTACTACTTTGTTAGTGACGATATTAACGCAGTACTGTTCCTTTTTTAATTTGTAACTTCTAACTCCCATTACTCAGCCCATGTCAAGAATTAATTTGGATTTCGCGGATTGATTTCTAATATTATATGTTATTTCATTATGTGAAATAAGTCAAATACCCTGACGATATTCCCTCCAATCGGAACCACTCAGAACTAAACAAATAATTGACAAGTTCTACCCATAACCAGTATTCCTGATCGATCACAGATGAAGTATTGTCTACTGTTGTCAATATTGACTCGTGGTTGGCTAATAAAGCAATTCCAAGCTAGCCGAGTGGAAAAATATGATGTTTATCACCTAGCCGCTCGCTAATGTACACATTTCTATGTACCATACATTTTAGTATTGTTAAGAGCGAACTGTATACACGGTATTGTGTAGGACTGAAATCAGCGACACGTTTTATGTAATTAGTTATATCAAAACCTAGTTTGAACATATAGCTATATATGTACCTTAGTTTTGATATGTTACAGGTTAAGAACTTAGGTCAGGTAATCATAGGTACGACTAATGTTGCTATATCCATCATTTGTCTGCACTACGATATAACTGTAACCATATGGGCTATTGCTGGACATTAAGACTTCTTATACACATTGTCTTAACGGCACGCTGGCCAAGCGGGTTGGCGAGTCCACTCTTTGCTGCTGTTCTAAAGCTGGCCACACCACACAGCCAAGCCGTGTGTTGCCGTGTATATACATGTCATATGTTCAAACAGCGTTTCCACTAAAAATTGATTTTCATCACGAGTAATTTCTGCATTCTAATTTGTTTTTGTCTATGTAAACGAGTCTCAACGCCAATCTATTTATTTTACTCGACGTTTCGATTGGATTGCACCAACCCACGATGCACCAATCAAAATAGTGATTACAGAAGATGGTACCTTGTCCCACACTGTGTATAGAAAATCAACGCACACTGATTGATACCTACATGCCTCCTCACATCACCACACTCGACAACTACAATCAGTAGTAGTTGTTTTTTTGAATACTAGAGAATAAGACCTCTGTGACCCTGAACATTTAAAGGATGAGTTGTTATATGTTTAGGAGGTACTTAAACGAAATGGATGTAAAATGAGTGGAAGACAACCACGTCGCTATCGTAGAGAAAGACACCCTGAGGTCAGCAGACAACGGGCATTTATGCCGTACGTTAAAGGAATGACGTACAAAGTTTGAACAGTATTAAGAAAATACTCCATTCAGACTACATACACCGTCCTCCAAAGTAGCGGAAAACCTACGCACACCAAAGGATGTAATACCCAATCAAATGCCAGGTGTCTATAAGATAGACTGCAGCTGTTATTAGTTCGTACGTAAATAGGCCAAACAAAGCGCACCGTAGCAGAAAGGGTCAAAGAACATATCGCAGCTGTTAAGAATCGCCACATGAATAAATCGGCGAAAGCGGACCATGTACTCAACGCAGGGATCAATCACTGGATAGAACTCCATAGTCCAAAAATCTCCTCCACTGATTGTCACTATTTCTCCAGGATTGTGCGTGAAGCAATTGAAATAAGAAAAACATAGACATTTCAATCGAGAAGATGAATACATATTGCCCTCGATATGGAATCCAGTGATTATTAAATTTATATAAAAATTAAACATCACGTTTTTTCGTCTGACGCTACTTCTGATTTTGTGAGTTGTGTGCCGCAACTTTCCGCACTATGAAGACCAAATGCGGGTAGTAGATGAAACTGCTCGCAACTCTCGACGTGGAATACCCACCTCTTTAGTCAGCTCGTGACCATGGTTGGTGCAACCCAACTGAAACGTCGCGTTAAGACCCTACACTAAATAGATAAATATGTGTGAAAAACGCGAAAATCTCAAATATTTTATTCTAAATTATTTTTAAGTTTTCGACAGCAGTCGTATAAAATTCTACTGCAGGGCAAAGGTCGCCCTCCTCTTTAGATCATTGGATATCTATGTCACGACTAGTCATGAGTTTTTAGTTCATATTCCACCACGCAATCTTTACACATGCCTCATTTTTTAAATCTTTCCTTCACTGCCGGTAGTAATTGAAAAATCCTTACTCAAGTTTATACCTAAGTTATCAGTGTTATTACTTCTATTATTTAAGATCTAATTAAAAATTATGAAACTAATATTCTGCGTCACAAACGATATTTAAGTTATCTTTAGACAAAATTAGTTTTCTTTTCTTCTACTTCAATTTATCCTATCTAGACATAAACTGTCACCCGATAAAAAATTATTTGCAGAGGCTTACTTCTGTCCTGTCTCTCTTTTTTGTTTGATATTTACATAAACGTAACAATTTTAAATCCAAGGCCATATTTTAAAGCCTTTATTACACCCTCTATTGATCTATTTGTCATTTTCCTCATTTACTTGTTGTCCGTTTTTTAGCAGCTTCCAAAGGCCGAGCTCGGTGCACAAGGCCGGATTGGTGCGTACGTGCTCCCAATAACGCAAGCCCTGTTTACACCGCGCAATCTCAATGGGACGCTCGATATAGACCCGTAAACTTAACAGGTGCCTAACTGCCTTTATTATTGTCTAACGTCGTTGCATTCTCAGTGAATGTTTCCGTCACAAGCTACATGTAAAAACCCGTTATTAAATTATTCTCCCTATGAAAAACTCAATTCTCAAACCTACTTTTTATTGTACTGAAGAAAATAACTACATATTTGTTTAACAAAAAGTCAGCTAGATAGTGTCAATCACATTGACGACCAACCAATAAATTCTTTGTTTTATTTATATGACACTTGTTAAATATTAGGTCATTGGTAAATTCATGACTTTATTGTACTTTTCTATTTTTATTAGTTTACTTGCGAATCCAGATATCCATATCATCCATATCATTTAATGATCAAATCTTTAAATCACCAGGTCAGTCTTCGCTTCTGAATATACGAGTAGGCTAATAAGCTCTTTCGCTTTTATTTATTCTGTACGACCTGTTTTAAATGTTGAGGCTCGCATGGATACTGGAGAAAGTGGAGCGACATCAAAACATCCCCCGGCTTTATTTACCTTCTCTGTATAGGGATGGTTATACAAGGGTCGTTACCCCCGTTCCTAATAGGGCGTTGACCTCCGCGGGCGTCAGCTGTTGAACACAGCTACAAGCATCTTGCATTTGACCTAGTTCGCACACATCGACACTTGTTGTTTATCGGTGACAACCTGAATTACATAAATTTTTCCACTCGTTTAACACTTTTAGATATTGTATCTAATTGTTTTTGAAGATTATGATAATAGGAGCATTTTTGTGTAACTCATCGCTACTCGGCGCTACTAACTCATGATCATATATACGTAGTTACGTTATGTAACTACTTACTAGAAAATTCATGATTTCATTGTATTATGATTTATGATTGTAAATAATCTAATTCATTTTGTTCTTATCGTTTACAAAATGATCGATAGAAATTATCTAATCCTAGCTAATGCTGAATATGCGCAGTTAGAATTTGTTTTGTCGGGAAATTTGAATACCAAATCCTACCATTGTTTAAAATTTTGTATTTCTATAGTCTACAACTAATAACATTCGAGAGCAAGTAATCAATTAAAATTTTAATGACAGACACGAATATATAACGTGAATGCAAATAAGACGAACAAAGGTTAGATTTTGTCACAGTTAAATTTACCACTTTGGTCCTCAAAGCCGGATTATTAATTTTAGACTGAAATTATTACGCTTGTTGTTAATGGTTTGCTTTATGGCTATTATGACTTTTCTTATGACGAGTTCTCTCCATATACACATAATTTATTTAAAAAAATGTTTGTTGATTATTATCTAAGTAAACGTCTCACATGCGTGGGTATGGTTGATGAGGTGGACTCGTGTACTGTCTATTACAACTTAACTAAATTTTGACTGGGTGAAAACAGTAATAACCAAACGTAAGTCATATCTACGTAGATAAGAGGGAATATAGGTACATGTATATGTGAAATATATATTCCAGTAAATTAAATAGTTGATCATAACTGTTTTTTGCATTAGTTTTTATGTACCTAGTATAAGTATTATATATATACATATTTGTAACCTTGTTGTACCTACCGTGCCATCTTTATAAAGCCCAAAAGTAGACTTGTAAATCGTTAATGGTTCAAAACATCAAGTCCGCTTTTTGTCCATTTGTACATGAAAGAGTAAATAAATAAGTAGTCTCTTTTTGGGGAGTGTTTGGGTACAACGAGATAGATGCAAAGGAATGTTTTTAATTCACTTAGTAACAAATATTATATATTTCTTATTACTCGTAGGTATTAGGGCAACACTCACCCTCGCTCCTAAGTACATGTCGGTCACGTAATGTCGCTAAATAATTATAAAATATCAGTGTGTTTCTTCTTAAATAAACAATATTAGCAGTCAACGAGTATTTAATTTACAATAGGTAAATGAGATTTGTTGTTGTGCGAACTTTAAATTTAAAATTCACCCGAACCTGTTATCTAATGTATACATTTCACAAATGTGGAAACCAATTACTGCGCAGTACAGTTTATCTCAATGTACTTACTATCTTATCATTTGCAAAATATCCGTATGCAAAACACTCGTGTTTTTGTATTGTATTTACACTGTCTTTGCGTTTGTAACTTAAAATTTAGTGCTTATATATTAGTTATATAACCCTGTTGACTCTTGATGTTGTCATTGCCAAAACCTGTTACCTCAAGGCCATTCATGAGCTGATTTTTTAAAATTCTTTACTTTGTTTTGCACGTGCAATTTTTATTTAACTTATGGACAAAAACTTTTGTTTACATTTTTCTTTCGAACGTTTTACATGACTATTGTAATAATTTTAATCCTTCAGGCCTCAAGGCCTGAATCGGCCTGATTCTTTCTTTGATTGGTAGGTACACTCTATATTTTGTAACTTATTGACGTTCACCGTGCCAAATCTGTTATCATATTTTACATTTTTGAAACGTAAGAGATAACCTGACTTCTTTATATGACTTATTTCTGCACAGATTTGTTTATGACTTTACTTTTTGTCCTTTGTTTCCTTATCCTGTCTTACGACTGTCAATGATCCTTCTATCCTTTTGGATTTGGTAATCTGTTATTCATACACATAACATAATGTCATATGACTCTTGTAATTTAAGACTGATAAGCATACATACTTAAGTAGGCATGTGAAAAATCTCGAAAAAAAACCCATGCAATTTACAATTTTTACTTTATATAGATTAAAATTTGATCCAATAATATCCCTTAAATGCGAACTTTAACCTTAAACATGAAGAAATGCAATGACCATTTATGATGAAATCCAAATGTGTGAATATTATGAATGTCAATTTTCATTGTATTTAAAATTGCTGACCTAATTCCATGTATTATGACTAAACAATTGAGCAGGAAATAACATCTAGCTCCAGTTGCAATTCTGAAATATCATTCTTGTTTCTATAAGAACTCGGAGCATAGATGTAAATATGCTGTTAAAATAAGGGGTTATTCCGATCTGATCGCGCGATCAGTTTCTTGTTCTATCTGATCACGACGTAAGTTTCCTGTCTGATCTCGCGATCAGATGCTTTTACAAAATGAAAGTATTCTTGTCTCATCTGATCGCGCGATCCGTCCGATGCAACCGCGAAAATAAATAAAATATTTTCCATGTAATCACGTCTCAGTTTTTAACATTTCATAGTGTTGTTTCATGTTTATCATGTTTAGTGTTTAAAATCAGTTCTAATTTTCCAAAATAACCACACTACATACTTACATAATCACCTTACATACTAATTTATAAATCATAGAAGGAAAACCAGTACTTATAAATAAATAGATATAAAAATTAACAATTTGCAAAAAATAAATTACTTAAAAATATCTGAATAGAAAGAAAGAAAGAAAATAAACTTATTTGTCACCACGGACAGCACAAAGATTTATCAAAGTGACGATTAAAATAGTAACGCGTTACAAAAAAGTGTGTTCTACATGCTGCAGCAACCAATACGAGTAGGTCACCAACTCAGCATATTGCGTCCCCAATCGACGAGAAGCGCTGATATTCTGTTCCTCTAAGTCTAATGAAACTGATGCCCGTTGAGTTGGCTACATTCAGTCTATAATTGTATTGTATACATATTAGTTATATAAATATAACTATTTATAACTAAATTATATATTAAAATATAAATATTTATAACGTTTGTAAGTTATGTGTAGTAAGTATATAATAATAAATAAATATGCGCTAAATACGTATAATAAGGTTAGAAATATTTATTACCCCAATTTTATTAAAAAATAGAATATATAGATAAAAGGAGATGTTTTAAACAAATAATATGCATAACATGTACCTACGTACATACACATATATATATTATAGATGAATTACAGAAAATGCCGTACTGAAAGCCCCAGGGTTATGTCCTGTACACCGCACTATACAAAACGCTGTACATATAACACTAATATAAACATTAATAAAACAGATCATACTTGATTTGATTACTTATCAAACCATACAATAAAAATAAGAAAAAGAACTCTAAAAATGTTAAAACTCAAAATCACCTAGAATACACGGGTACATCAACAGGAATAAACGACTTTTACAAATACCAATCTTACATTTATATTTGTAATTCACATTGATAACAGCAGTTTCAGTTTTTAACATTTCACGCTTAGTGTTTCATCGACTCAATACCATGTAACTAACTATTGATATTTATATCTATTTGTCTTTCCTTTCTGCAACCAACGTAATGCAATGCAACCAGCCCTTTCAGTATCCACTGTTGCACATGGGCCTCCTCATGCACATCGTCGTGTGCATGAGGGATGTATGGCCGTAAAACACCACGATGGCCACTGTTTTAGAGGTGATGTAGTTCCTCAGAGCTTGTGGTTGCCGCTTTGTTATCCCTTAGTCGCCTTTTACGACACCCCACGGGAAGGGATGGGGTGGCGCTATTCTATAGCCGGCCAACACCACACGGCATTTCTTTTCCGTTTTCCATTCAGGGAGTTATAAATTAATATGTATACTTCCCGAAAGTAACACACATCGACCTTTAGAAAGAGACTATCGGCAAGCTATCTCTCTAGCTATCTCTGTCGTAACGGCACACGACAGAGACGACACTCTACATAACCGAGCTAGCCGATCATTGTCGATGTGTATTATTTTCGACCGGCATGTGTAAGATGATGTAAGGTGCTGTGATTTTGGAAAGTTATATGACTGATATCAAACACGAAATTGATTTTTTTTTAAATATTGCTTAAAGTGCTTCACAGGAAATATACTCTTGTTTGATTACCTCACATATTTACATTTATTCTGTAGATAAACACGAAACAACACTATGAAATGTTAAAAACTGACAGGTACGTGATCGATCAGATAGGAAAGTATTTTATTTATTTTAGCGGTTGCATCGGATCGCACGATCAGATCGGACAAAGTATTTTCATTTTATAAAAGCATCTGATCGCGCAATCAGACAGGAAACTTACGCCGTGGTCAGATACAACAGGAAACTGATCGCGTGATCAGACCGGATGAACTCAAAATAAGTTCACGTTGCGCATAATACGTCAAAGTCATACCTTTTACAACCTAAATATACATAATATATTAATAAAATCGTGATAAAGCCGTCTCTGACAGTCTCTGTACATAAAATATCTTTCTGAAAAGTCATTAGGTCATTACAGTGTACGTTATGAATGATATAGACCTACATGAATCTTGCATAAATTACAAATTTTGGGATTGGTCTCCTGTGTGAACGCGCATTAGACAAAAGCCACTAAATGGATTTTAATAAAACTTGGCGGATTTAGGTAATTTTTTTCCATAACCATTATAAATTTCCCACGGGAAACAGCATCAAGGGCGCATGTACATAGACTTAACATAAACACAACTGAATGGATTTTTATGAAATTTAGTACAATGATATTATGTCTTGAGTTTGCTTATCCCCTTTTATCCCGAGCCGTTGTAAATCTCGCGGGAATTATTGTAAAGTTGTCTTATCAAATATGTGAAATGAAATCAATGCTTGTGAATTTATATTAAATGAGCTGTAACTCTCACCCCCATTATACACTCTATTCGATGGGATGGGGTAGTATTGGATTTTGAAATGGGATTGGATGAGATGGAATGGAGTGTGGTGGGCTGACGTGGGACGAGACTAGTGGGTATTCACGACTCCTCGGAGTATCTCGGCTCACTTAATCCGGCTCCACTCGCGGAACCGACTCATCTTAACGATTCCTCAAATCCTTTGATTCACCTACTTACATATATTTTATAAGAGCCTAAGAGCGACTCATTCGTTTTGCATCACGTTCGTTCATGTAACTCAGCAATCCAAAAATGAAAGGAATAAATAACTCCTCGGAGTCGATAACAGTTAGCCGGAATCATTAAGAGTTTCGGCTCCGCTTCCGGTTTCGGATCTTTTGATTCATTGAATCCGGAGTTACCCATCGCTAGACGAGACAGGGTAGAAGTATAATAAACTAATCATACAGGTATTCTAAAATTCTCGTGATGGAAGTCGCGGGCGCTCCTAATAGATACCAAATACCATGAGGTATGTACTGTTTAGTAGGTATGTATTGGAAGTTTCTATCAGACGTAAGTATACGTACCTTTTTAGCTGTGTTTATGAATACACAATTTACATGCTGAATAAGTCCAGATTACGTAAGTGGAATAAAAACATAGCATGGTGGTATAGTTACATAACATTGTTCACCTTGACTAGTGCGTTGATCGCTAAGGAGACCATTAGACACGTAGTTAAAAAGATTATACCTACGTTGTGTTTGCTGGAACAGTATACCTATCTTTAATACTATACCTCCTAATAAATTAATCTTTATTTATGTAAGTATGTTAATTTGGCTTTCCATCAAAGTGAAGAGGTGTGATTCAGGGCCGTCTTTACCAGGGGGTGCAAGGGGTGCGGTGCACCCCGGGCGCTCACCTTTTAAAGGTAATGAAAAAATATAACGCTATAGTAAACAATTACACAATAGGATATTTGACTGTCATAGGATACACAATTGGATATTTGACTGTCATAGGATACACAATAGGATATTTGACTGTCATAGGATACACAATAGGATGTTTGACTGTCTTAGGATACACTCCCGCACCCCGGCGCAGAATAGACTTAAGACGGCCCTGGGTGTGAAGCTGAAAAGATATTTACTGATTAATTCACATAAGTATGTCAACTTTACCGTTTAGATTTTGAAGACCTGACGAATTTGAGTTTCTAGTTTTTGATCTGGAAAGAGTTCTTTTAACCTTTGCTTACATAGTGTTTATTTGTTTATTATGAAAACAAATGTTAGCGTTAGCAAATTATGACGTAAAGAATAAATGAATGAAAACTCTTTATTGCATTACTGTTGTAGCTAATTAATTATATTACACCTAATAATGAATGACATTCTATACAAAAGCAATAGACAACCTTATAGTTTAATGCGAGCTTCCAGGCAAACAGAACGGGCTGACAAATGAGTTAGAGGAAGAGAAGTAGGCCATGTAATAAAGTAATACAAAATAATACAAATAAAACAACAATACAATAATAATAATGAAATATAAAATAAGGAATGTTATAGAATAGTTCAAGAGTGTCTGATGTGGTTTATCACATTTCATGACCAATAAACCGTTATAAAATTGCAAAGATTAGGTACATAATCACCGTACTATCGAAGGAATGCAAATAATGCGAATTTTCACGGAATGGAATGATCGTTACAAAACATACGACCATACATACGACTTTTGGTAAATAATTTCGATTTCAACCAAAAAAGGTTAGAGCTCGGTATCCAGCCCACTAAAATGAGTAAAAGTATTACTCATTTTATTCTTTGTTTTGTGCTAAAATTGTTTAAAATAAACAACTTTAATTAAACGCTTCGATTCTAAAATAATTTGTTTTATTTCACTACAAAAAAATTTGATCTCCGTTATAAATGCAGGTTGACCGATTTTTGTGATGATCAGTGTAGATTAATATTATTTATTTACTCTTTGCAGTATATTGTAGGTACAGAGGCGGACTTAACACATTCTCCGCCAGTCGACCGTTGGTTAAAAGGGGATGTATTAAAGCGTTAGTACCTAATTAGTACCAGTACATTTGAGTATAGAAATCCCGGCTGCCTGCTGCGTTACATTCCATCTTAGTATAGTATAGGCTTCACTAGGCTTAATAAAACATAGAACTGTTACAAGTTTTTTAACAATTCATTTAGCGTAATCAATCAAACAATTAAGCAAGTTTGAAATTCTACAATTTAGACAGTAATTGATGACTAGATACATAAAACTCTTTATTGCAAACCAAAACAAAATAGTAACAGACTTTGTAAACACCTCAGATTAGAAGATTAGAAGCGGAGAGGCCCGTATTCAGCTATTTGTGCGTGCCCGCGATGCCAATGTATGCGTGCGCGCGTATGATTGCCATGGTAATGAAAAAAAAATCCTTTGTTTATAATACAATAGTATTCTAAATTTATTATATATAGTCGGAATTATAATTCGATTCCACATTTGACATTAGCTACTGTCATTTTGTAAAATAATGATACCACATATAATAGTGTAGTGATGAACACAAAAATCGATAAACAATCGCGATTTATGTTTATGTAATCATAATATTGGTGTGCCAATTAAAGACTAAATTATTGATTTTTATTTAAATAAATACATAATTATTCATAACAATTATTTATTAATTAGTAACCGCTGCTTTATTTTATAAAAAGTTAATATTTTTATTTTTATTTTTTTTATAGTACCAATTTTTGAACAGAAATTAAAATATACGTTAGAAATATAGGTATGTAGGTACCTATTTATCATTATCCTTTGTCACTGTAAAAAGTTCAACTATGAAAACTAACGTAAGAACAATGTGTCGTCGTGTGTCGAACGCTATGTCGCAACAGTTGTTTCATTTTAATTTACAGACATGTTAAAAATATTGAAGCAATATAACAAGAATATGAAAAAGAACTCCACAAATATGTAGGTATTTAAGTTTACATAAAAGGCCTAAACGTTCTATTCTATGCTATTGCATGCCACCTGCAGTATCCCAAAATCTAACAACATCTTGTCTAAATCGGTGCAGCCGTGACAGCTTAAGAGTGGATTTTTAAATGTATACCAGTACAAACACATACCTACACACTAGGGCTTGCAGTATCGGTACTGTGCAGAGATTTGATATACCCGGTACCAGGTCTTAAACCAGTAGGTACCGGGCAAACCAGGAAATTCAGTGCCCAATACAAGTCTCGTATGATTATTATAATAAATGAAAAACATTGGCGAGTACTTATGTACTAATTTTAATCAAACTTTGAATCATCAATACAAATAATATCTTTTAGACTCATTTAATAAAATCAATGAAAATTGTGACAATTAGTCTCACAGGCTCAGTATTTTACAAATCTTATTCGCAAAAAGATTTTTTTAGTTTTTGCCGGATTTGCATAAAAAAAGGTCTAAATACAACGCCCAAGTCTTGGGCGTTTGTAAAATTTTGTGAAATTTGTAAAAGATTTGTAAAATTTTCAAATCAGTGCAATCACTCTATGATGCATGATGCAAGGAATGCATGAATCAGAGCTCATGAAAGGTTCGGTTACGACCGTATATGATAATTTTAATTTATATAATGTGAGTTACCAAATAAGTAGGGAACGTTATACGTTGTGACATTTGTAGGTACATTTTTGTTTCTAAGCATGTCACAATGTATGCTAGAGTAACATGTATGTCCAATTTAGTGTTGAAGCGATCTAATAAATATTCTTCATTAGGCAAATTAATTTCTCTAAATTGGATCAATTATATATCAACTTGTTTTTACAGTATTCCATACAGTTGTCATAATTGAAATATTAATGTAATTATTACTAATAACAAGTAACCAAACATAGTTTGTCTGTTGGTGTTGGCGTTTGTAATTTATTTTTGAGCAGAAAGAAGGTCTTCTTAAATTAACCTTGATTTATTAAATCGGTATGTATTTCTGTCGATACAGTATCATAATAACTTTTATGTATATTTTGGGTAGTCGTTCTCTCTTACAGTTTTGCTCGTTATGGCTGTGCCGTATCAAAACCTAGTAAGTATTGTTTTAACAAATTTCACAGGAGTGTCCAAAAACATTCAAACAGCCAAGCTAAAATACAAGAAGTGACAAATAAAAATTTCATCGTTATTTTACACTCGATACAAGATGATACCATACATCATGCCTAAAATATTTAGTGAGTAAAATATTTAGGTTTTTATAGTCGGAATTATAATTCGATTCCACATTTGACATTAGCTACTGACATTTTGTAAAATAATGATACCACATATAATAGTGTAGTGATGAACACAAAAATCGATAAACAATCGCGATTTATGTTTATGTAATCATAATATTGGTGTGCCAATTAAAGACTAAATTATTGATTTTTATTTAAATAAATACATAATTATTCATAACAATTATTTATTAATTAGTAACCGCTGCTTTATTTTATAAAAAGTTAATATTTTTGTTTTTTTTTTTTATATTAAAAACAAAACTTTTAATAAAAGAGCCTAGATAGTTTTCTGTATTGGCAACCCGTGCGCGCTCGTGCAGCTATCGCCATTTTGTTTATCTTGTCATTCGGCTTCATTCTCCTAGTCTGACTGCACGAATATCTCGTTTCATTGCGAATCGATATTTTGTTATTTTGTTGGGTTTTTGTTAAAGTTTTGTTACGTTGTGTTTGTTGTTACGTTTATAGTTTTTTGTGAACTTTGAGTGAATCTATTTGTTTTGGTTTTCCATCAAAATGGATCCTCCGCCAAGTACATCACAAAAAGACGTGGATGTTTTCTTGTCTCCAAGAAAAAAACGTCCACGAAAAGCTTTCACTGCTACTGAAAAAGTAATGATCCGCAACGCATATAAGTACGTGAAAAATGAAACTTCTGCGCAATTGGAGGCCTTTGAAGTTGTGGAAGAAAATGAATGTATGAACAAAGTTGCTCACATATTGGGAATAACCTCACGCTCTGTTTGTAACGTTTTGAAGGAAGTAAATAAAGGTGCGCCGCCAACTCCCCCTAAAAAAACTGGACCAAAGCGAAGTTTCAAAGATAAAATTGATGAATTTACATTCTCCGCAATACGACGAATAGTTCATCAGTTCTTTTACCGAAATGAACCTCCAACCATTGCAAAGGTTAGTCAATCAGTCAGACAGTATTATTTTATACCTACATCTTTTATATATAAGTAATGATTCCAAACTATTATAAAATTTACTATTTCAGATTTTACAAGTGATGAACGATGATCCAGAAATGCCCAAGGTTTCCAAAGACACCCTCAGAAAAATTTTGAAGCATCTTAATTTTAAATTTGTTGCACGGTCACGCAAGAGCACACTTATTGATCGAAATGATATAATAACATGGCGCCAGCGTTACTTGCGATCTATATGTCAGTTTCGACGAGAAGGGAGACATATATATTATCAAGATGAAACTTGGGTTAACGCAGGTAAGGCTAACATTTTGAATTAATATACATTTACATTAAATTTAATAGTAATATTGAATGTTCATGTACTATATGTGATTTAAGGTCATACTGTAAAAAAAACTTGGGTGGACAAGCAAGTCACATCATCTCGGCAAGCGTTTTTGGAGGGACTGACCACTGGATTAAAAAACCCATCTGGAAAAAGCAAACGTCTCATAATTAGCCATATAGGTAGTGAAGAAGGCTTCCTGGAAGAGGGGCTCATGATTTTTGAAGCAAAGAAAAATTGTGAAGATTACCATGATGAGATGAATGCAGTTTGTTTTGAGGAGTGGTTCGCTGGAGTCTTACCAAAATTAAGACCAAACTCAATTGTGGTGATGGATAATGCACCTTACCACTCCCGAAAATTGGAAACGGCACCAAAAATGAGCTGGAAAAAAGCTGCCATTCAAGACTGGCTTTTAAATAAAAATATTCATTACGAACCAGATATGGTTAAAGCTACGCTTTTAGAACTGATTCCACATAACGAGTCTTTTAATAAGTACGCTGTAGACGAAATGGCAGCACAACATGGGATCACGGTTTTAAGACTGCCCCCTTACCATTGCGAGCTGAACCCTATCGAATTGATATGGGCTCAGGTAAAGGGGCATGTAGCTCAAAATAATAAAACCTTCAAATTGACAGACGTGAGAAATTTATTTGAGGAAGGCATTCAAAAAATTACGGCCACCGAATGGTCTAAATGCGTATCCCATGTTGTCAAAGAAGAGGAAAAAATGAGTAGGCTAGATATGTTAATTGACAATATCACAGACACATTTATAATAAATGTTACAGAAAGTGACAGCGATAGCGATAGCGATGACGGCGACGATTTATAAAATAAAATATTACCATAATACATCTATTTGTTTTATTTCTCATGTTCCTTCATGATCACATTTATTTATTTATTTCACACACAATTATTAAAGAAAACTCTCAGATCCGTAATAAAATTAATCGTCATAACTAAATTATCCGTTCACAAATATTTAATTTCCTGATATACTTAGTTTACGAGAATAAAATTATAAACGAGAAGAATCGATCCGGAAATATTCCATTTCCGTATCGAATAATTTCGCAACGTTACTATTTAGTACTTGTCATAACGTTGCAACACTGAAATTGTCAAATCTGGAATCGAATTAAAATTCCAACTTTAGTGATTTATACGCTTAATCTGAAACATGACAACCAATCTAAAATATACAAAACCATTCTAGCAAAAATAAAAGGATTTTAAGGAATAGATTAATAGTTACAAACGTAAGGTTTTGTTGTCCTGTCTAAAACGTACCTTGTGCTAATTAGTCAGCCATCAGGCTCGCCTGGGCCCTAGACTAGAGCTATTGAGCTGTGCCTTAATCGAATGTACTCTTTATGAGCATATTACCTCTTTCATTTTCAATGTACCTCTTTGGTATAGAAATTTAAGGCATCGAAAGGTGGCCCCGGCCAGCCTGATGTTTACAGCCCGGCCCCTATTGTAACTCGTTAAGTACATAATGTACTGAGACCATGCTAGTACAGAACGAATGTACTCCATAAGCACGACATATGAATCGCTTTTTTAATGCTGAAACTTAATATGTATCTTGCAAGATATTGACGTGGATAGGGGGCCTGGCTGAAAAAACTTACGTGCCTCAGGCTGGCGATGTTCCTGTGCTGGAATGCACTCTTGACAAGCTTAGGTAGGTACCGCTTTTATTTTTAATGTACCTCTTTAGTATAGAAATTTAAGGCATCTAACTATTTTCGTCGCTTTGTTGCTTATATTTTTTAAAATATTACATTATAATAGCTTCGTTCGCGGTAAGGATTCCGAACTGATTCGGAACTATACAGACTATACGCATGCGCAGTTCAAATAATGCCGTTCGCGGAACACACAATTCAGAATTTCTAGTTACAGTTCTGTGTTCGCGGAACCGTCGAACTCGATTCAGGATCGGTTCATAATCAGTTCTATCAGTTCTATAACTTTGGCAAGAATCCGTAGTTCCAGACATGCGCAGTTTTTACCTAACGACATTTGACACATATGCTGCGGCTATATTTAGTTGGTTAGAAACTAATAAACTGGTTAAATAGTTAAATAAAATATAAATTTTATTAATTTATTAAGGGTTAAATAAAATATGGTTAGTTTTGTTTGTTGTTTATATAAATAAGTTTATATAATACTATAATAAGAGTAATGTGTTTAGATGGGTCCACTTAAATACTTGCCAACTTAGGGGTTTTCCCCCCAAATTTAGGGGGTAAATAAGTGGGATGGGTTTTTTTTAGGGGTTTTATATTTTTAGGGATTTTTTGACTCTTCATATATTTTTTTGAATATATATTTTTCATATATTATGTGAAAGTATAGGCCCTGGGACAATCCAAACTATAATAGCTAATCATATTTATTTGTTGACCTAGCGACTTAACGACATCTAGTACAAATATATTACAACTACTCTGTGGTGACTGGTGGTTATTGTGCCTATGCTTATTGGAAATACATATGTACGTTGATTATTGTTTACTTGTTTAATTCGATTTTGTTGTTGTACTGCTGTGCCGACAAGCAATTTGTTAATGATGCCTAAAGAAACTAAAAATAATAAAATGTACTGTCAGAAGTACACGTAGATTTGGGAAACAGATCCAGATTTAAAAGGTAAAGAAATTTCATTGCATTTTTGTAATTTATATTTTTTCTTTTATTATATATTTTTTTAGAGGGTTTTATAAGTAATTGGGGCGATTTTGGGGGTTTTTGACTTAAGCTTTAGGGATAAATATTTTTGACAGTTGGTAACACTGCCGATGACAGTAGATCGTACGCAGTTTGGTTCCGAAATCGTTCGCGGAAATAAAAATCACGAATCGGTCTATAACCGAGCATGCGCTCTACTACGATTCCAAATTAGTTCAGTACTAGTTCCGAATTAGTTCTGAATCCTTACCGCGAACAAAGCTAATATTCTACGAGAAGGTAACGAATATACCTACCTAATTTTTATGTATATTGATCGATACGGGCAAAGTTTCTTGTCTGTTAGCCTTATCTATTACTAATATAATAAAGAGGTAAAATTGTGTGTTTGTAAAGGTATGTTGGGGGTAATCTCTGGAAGTACTGAACCGATTTCAAAAATTCTTTCACAAATAGGAAGTTACATTATCCGTGTCTAATATACTTAGTATATACTTTATTTTGAAATTCTGAAAAAAAAAATTGAAAAGAAAAAAACTTATAAACCGAAGCGAGGGTGAATCGCTATTTAACAAAATAATTGGATTTTAAAAATAGTACTGGTCGGGTGACCATCATTTACGTGCTAATAACCAGGACACTATTTATCTATCATATTAAGGTGAACAATAGATATGAATAAAACGATGCCACGAACTAAAATATTTATTTATTAAAGTTAATAATTAATCAACATCATATGTATTTTTGTATATATGAAAAAATTACAAAAATAATCTTAAATTAGGAATCACAGATATAGATATAAAAATAACTTTGAAGGAACCTTATTCATAGATTGATAGTCAGTTATTGTTACATAATTACTAATTAGGAACTATTAGTTCTCGAGCCACATGATCACATGATTCAGGTTATCAATTTCTTCCACATACCGTATATTCCGCCGAACTTCTTCTGCGTTGGTAGCTTAAAAACCTGTTTGTATAATGTATAATATGTATCTGCCAGTATCTTTGTATGTATATTTTTAATTTCGTAGCAAAATGTTATTTTCCTTTAAACCAACTTTGTTATCGGTCATGATTGTTTTTATTGTTGCTTAGTTGGGTGAAGTTGGTGGGCTGGACTAACTGACAGCCTTAGATTTGATGTGATTAATGTGAATAGTAACATGTCGATAGCCATTTGACGTTTGTTTTTGTCCATTTTCATTGGCCATTTATTTACCCGCTATCATATTTCTCGGTGTTCCATGCGTAGGCCTCAGGTTATCGTGAAACATCAATCTTGTTATTATGAACAGAAAACATCTCATTTCATCACGTATCAGTATATATTTGTACGAAAATAATAGTTATGTAAAGAAGCAAGCACTTATCATTTAACGTAAAAAATATTTACATACGTTTCAATGCTTTTAATGCTTTTTAATGCTGGTTGACAGAAATACATCCCACTTATGTATGTTGCTATTTGAACACCACTGTGCACTTCCCTATTATACATTTAGGTATATTCAAGCTCGTTCCGTTTCCAAAATAGGGCCAAAATGGCCTCCAAAAAGCTCGGTGTGCTGATCAGAGCGAAGCGGTATTTCACCCCTGGGCAACTCCTTATGCTTTACAAAGCTCAGGTGAGGCCCCATGTGGAGTATTGCTCTCATCTCTGGGCCGGCGCACCGAAATACCAATTGGACCCATTACCATCGGGCGGTAACACTTACCATCACGTGGGACCGCTTGCTCGTCCGCCCACTAGTCAAACAAGTACAAAACCTTGTGAAAGTGTCGTTATAGAATCGATTAAGTTTACTTTTATCTTTATCTCAATTAATGCTTATGGCTTTCATTATTTCATACTAGCGATCCGCCCTCGCTTCGCTTTATAACCTTTTTTTTTTTTCAAAATATCAAAATAAAATATAGCCTATATTAGACACAGATAATGTAGCTTCCTATTTGTGAAAGAATTTTTGAAATCGGTTCAGTAGTTCCAGAGATTACCCCCAACATACCTATAAACACACAATTTTACCTCTTTATTATATTTATTTCATATAAAATATAATACCTAGAAGTATTATAAACAAATTAAAAACTCTCTCAATCAAAATATTAATGTCTATCTAGACGTGTAATTAACATTGAATTAAATGTTAACGTCATATCATTCAATTAACATTTTTAATTAAGTAAACATTAACATTTTAGTTTAACCAGTAGAGCAATGGCAAATTACTCATCACTTAACAGATCCCTCATCCTTGACCGATACCCTAATATGAAACGTGATCAACCGCGGTTGTTTCTACGATCTGAGGTAGAAGCAATTAGGTATTTTCTCGAACACCGATCTCATTATAGAAACTTATCCTACTATTCCAAACGTTTATTTTTTACCAGAATCGTGGTTCTGTAGAAATGTAGTTTTTGTAATGTGTTTTATGTTCATGTGTTTTAATCTATACTAGGAAAGGTATTGAGTTGTTGAAGTATTTATAAATCGACGGCCCCTACGTAAATCATCGAAAGTGATTTTTGACACTTTTCACCACAGTGTTTTAAAGTTTGCTTATGGTACTACTACTCCAGAAATGTTTGTTGTTTTCGATGTTTTACCAATTAAATTTCTGCCATAAACAAGGTTTTAACTTTATTTCTTTAGCTGGATGTTAAATATAGATTTATAGAAGCCGATTTAACGATTAAAAGAAATCGACAATTTTAAGTTTCGATGATTTACGTAGGGGCCGTCGAAATATGTATAAGTATTAGGGCTTTACCTATGAATTTGCCATTTGTTAAATAGTGGGCCTAGTTAGTTATCTTGCGTTTGGCTTGGTATTCCAAATTCAAATTTACTTTCAATTTAAAGCTACGACACTCTTTTTCAAAATCAGTTATTCATTTGCTGTTCCGTCAAACGACTTCTTACTTAGATATCGTTGTGTTTGCGACTAAGTAAAATGTTATTTTCGAATATGAGTTCCGCCGCGGCAGCGACACAGTACAGACGGCACGCAATATCAACGATGTGCAATATAATAAGAGAATACCATTTCCTTTTTTAAAGCTTAAACGAACGAACGGTGCGTTTTTGGTTTAATCGTTTCCGTTCTGGAAATTTCGACATCAAGAACAACCGCCGCGCCGTGGACGACCGGAGACTAAAGTCGATAATTACGAATTGAAAGCAATAGTGGAAGCGGATTCATATCAAACGACGTCTGAGTTAGCAGCAGCCTTCGGCGTAAGTGACAAAACGATATTGATTTATTTGCGTCAAATCGGGAAAGTGAAGAAACTCGGAAAGTGGTACCGCATGAGCTTAATGAAAGTCAGCTGTAAACATGTGTCGAAGTTTGCTTTACTTTGCTGAACCGCCACAAAAATGAAGGGATTCTGAATCATAATCATACTTGTGATGAGAAGTGGATCCTATATAGGATTATCATTTCAAAAACGGTAAATGCCGGTCAAGTTTTTTTTTTCTTATTTTTAAGGAACTTTTATGTCTTGGCACATGTCAGTTCCATCGTACCCTAAACTTATATTCTACAACATTAATGTAGATACATATCAGCCCTAGTGAGGGCTCATGAATCTGTACAAACTAAATGCTTCTTGTGAATTAGGTTCTCCTAGTATCTAGAACATACAAACATCATTCCTGTTCAGATCTGGAGCCCTCACTAAGGCCTCCCGTTCCTGTTGATTCCGGACACACTCCACCAACAAGTGTTGGACATCTTCAACAATTCCACATATATCGCAATTTGGAGAGCTAGTCTTTTTCATGAGGTATCCAAACTTATTGAGCATGTGTCCAGAACGCAGCCTGAATGCTAAGACCGTGTATCTTCTATTTAACTTGGTTTCAGAAAAACCAAGGTAAATGAGGAGGCTCACACTGAATGGTTTTATAAGATGTCCAGAATGCCTGATATTTTAGAAAAATACCTGTGTATTTTTAAAATTATTTTAGTTTAAGCAGGCTTCAAGCAGGCTTTAAGCTTTTTAAGCAGGAGGGGCCTTTATAGGGGGAGAGTGCATTCTGCATTCCCACAACCGCTGGGCGCACTCGACTGGCCGCGTTACCCCTCTCTTACAGAAGACTACCTCGAAATGTACTGCATTTCCTACTTTATGGTATTTCCCCAATGTACGTACGTGTTTCGGTAGTGAGTGAGATATGCCAAAGTCCATTCCCATCCCATCCTATCCCTCTTCATTTTCCCAATCCATTCCTTAATCTGCAAAGCTAGGCAGCGCATCCGGGGGCGTGCCAACGTTAGTCATTCTGGACTGATGTTGGTATGTATCGCGGATGTCTATAGACGACAGTATCCACTCACCATTAGGTGGACTGTATGCTCGTCTGCCGCCTTTTTCTATAAAAAGGCGTATCTATCTATTCCTTCCTTTTTAACATATAATATAGAGATTAAAGTCTTCACATGTAATGTTCTTACAGTTTTCTTGAGTCACTACACTACTATTGCTTTCACTGCCTCGATTGTTAACCAATTTCTTTCTTTACTCCACTGGGTGTTGATGAGAGAAAATATACGTTCAACATTTGCATTATGTGCCAATATGAAAAATATAAACTGAGAGAGTTTTAATTAGTTCTGTGACGTCGGCAATTGCAAATGTAAACAAAGCGTTAAGGGCGTTCTGATTGGTGCCACAGGCGCAGCGGGTGGAAGGTGGCGGACGGGAGATAGTGCTATCCACGCATGCGCGATGCCTCGCATAGAAACACATTCGTGGAGTCCGGTGGCCTCGCGAATTTTAAAAATGCCCGCCTGACCAAAGCTGGCCGCATGCTTGTCTGAAGCTTCAAATGCCTATCAAATGGTAATCCTAATCTTGTAATCGTAAACGTTCGTCACAATGGTTGAACCCAGGAGTTAGGAGACACACCTAAACAATGTCCCAAACGTAAACTGAGTGAAAAGAAGCTCATGATTACTGTATGGTGGTTCTGTGCCGGTATTATCCACTTCAGCTTCTTGAGATCTGGCCCAACAATTAACGTAGATATATATTGTAAAGAACTGCAAACGATGATGGAAAAGTTCGCTATGAAACAACCGAGTTTGGTCAATCGCTCTAGTCCACTGATTGTCCATGATAACATTGATAACGCTCGGCGCTCGCCCACACAGTGCACGACAGATAGTCTTAAAATTACAGAGTGAGTGCAGTAGATGACTGGAAACTCTCCGTCACTCACCGTACTCGCCAGCCCTGTTGCCTGTTGCCAGGTACTCGTACTCTTGCCTGTACTGATTTCCTTCTTTTTCGGAATTTGGATAACTTTTTACATGGGAAAAATCAACTTCGATAAGGCAGTGAAAAACTCCTTCAGAGAATTTATCGATTCCCGTTCTCAGGAGTTCTATAGCAGAGGCATCAATCAACTTCCATTAAAATGACAAAAGTGCATTGACAATAATGGACAATACTTCGATTAATTAAATATATAAATTTCATACAAAAAAAAACAGATTTATATAAAATCATTCATACTCAACGGCAAAAGGTAGACATATCGTGTTTGGGCTCGTAGTTTTAATGACAACACCTTAGTGTTATGAGCTTGGCCTGATGCTGTAGCCAGGTAGGCCAGCACACTGGTACTCTTTAGGGGCAAACGGTAGTCATGACGTGTTTGGGCTCGTTTGGCTCATAATTTTAATGACAATAGCTTGGTGTCATGACCTTGACCCGATACCGCAGCCAGGAAGGCCAGCAAACTGCAACTCCTCAACGGCGAACGGTAAACATGTCGTGTTTGGGCTCGTTATGATGGGCTCGTAAAAGTTTCTGCCACTTAGCACACTAAAAAGAAGTAAATAAATTAAACGTAAAAAACTTTTAAAAACAAGCATTTATTAAAATGCACTAAATTCATTGGATCTTAGAGTCTTCTTCTTGGTCGTCAATGACTAAAATGAAGAAAATAAACATAGAAGCCATTACTATTATTTGTTAATGTTTCATGCGATTTAAAAGCTTGTCGCGAGATTTGTAATATGAAATGATTGTTTTTCTAATTAATTATATTGGTAGGAACATCTTATTTATTCAAAAATTAGAGAACAGTGCAGTGGTGCAATACCGTTCATGATTCGCCTGTATTAGCGTAGGTTTAGCCTAGATAAGTAGTAATGAAACTGTAAGCACTTCTTGATTGCTTGCATGACATGCCTAGGATAAGATAAAACGCATCCTACGATAAAAATGAAAATATAGTATAATTTTAGAATACCTATTACATATTTTCGGATAGTAACCGTGGTGTGATATTGTGTTTATTTTAAGGAAACCATATTTTTTCCCACAAATAACACCACATTCATGATGTCCTGTGTCGTGGGTCCAGAAATACATACAAAGACATATCACTCAGGCCTGAATAAACAATTATGAACCCGAACAAGTTTTGTTTAAACAAATGAAAGTTCGAACAGTAACAGAAACCTGGACCCTTGGTACAGTAGGCATGGGCACTGGCAACTGGGCTGATCCGTCGTTCGTAGGGTTTAGGAGCAAATTCAATGGATAAGTTTCTCTACAAAGATATTTTTAATCTACCACTATGTTGACACCTGAAATCCAACATTACCGAAACAATAAAACTCAAAGTTAAGTTTTATCTAGATCTTATGATGTAAATTATAAATAATCTCAAGTACTCAAAGACAGCCACGTGTAGATACCCAAAACGTTATTTATACGAATAAGGACTCTATTACAAAGGTAGAGCTTTAACATTTCTCTGAATGATCCGTCAAAATATATCTGCCACTTTAAATCCCGTCGTGTGTTCAAGTGTCTATCATACGTTAGATATGTATTCAGTATGTTATATTGACGATGACATCATGCTCGACTCGCAATGATCCGACAGAAGTCGTTGTGAGGCCCGTTTGAAATTAAGACACGAGATAAACGAACCGACCAAAATGTCTTCCTTGTCGAGTTATTTACACAAATACTCATAAGACACTCCTGAATGTTACATTCGTCTAGAAACGTATAATTTGCCTACAAACGTGGTAAAAGTGGCTACGATCGCGCGTGAAATATGCGTCACAGTAATGAACGTTGTCACTTTCCTGGAATGGTCGCCCACCTTGATACTCCCCGTCCTTCTCTTGGGAGGGGTGGGGGGGGGGGCATCTCTCCCCAAGAGATGGGATTGAATAATGGAACGCGGGGTAGGGAGTAAGGACTATAATGACAATAAAGGCTTTCATTATTTGTACTTTTAAGCGTAATACCATACCCAACTCTTTTTTCATTCACTGTTGGACATGGGCCTCATTGTGCACGAGGGTTGTATGGCCTTATACGACACCGGCCGACACCACAAGGCTCACATATGTATCTATCCATGCGTAATTGCTGCAAAATCCTTTTTCTATTTCCTATCGCGATTAGTTGCCTACGTCGAGACTACAGACATCGGTTTTTTTAATAACTGCCTACCGCTTGTTAATAACATGGTTCGCTGATGTTCCGTTACATTTTGGACCGATTTTCATACAGGTAATACGATGGACGAATCTGGCTAACTGATGAGATGAAGCAATTAGGAGGTTATTATAGGAGGAGCTCTGACAGCTCAGTTAAATTTTCTAACTCGACAATCCTTTAAGAATATTTTTTTCTATTTCATTGTGTTATGTTATATTAAGAAAGACACGGTATTTACGTAAAATGAATTACTCGTAAATACAGAACTGTCAGCGCTCTTCCTATGATAACCGGATAAATAGAGAGATGATTCATGAACATTTGCAATTCATAGCAACATCCGTTAAAAATGACGAACTTAGGTTTAAAGATTGGAGATGATAGTATCATTATCCAATCTCATGGGTACTCGTAGCCCTTCATCTCGTTCACCACATTCAATGGAATGAAGTAAAAGGTTGAAAGAAATGGAACAATAGGACAGGACCTCACGGGGTTGGGTGCAACCCTTATCAACGGGAGAGTGCATGCTGCAATCCTACAGCCGCTGGGCTACATTATCCCTCTCTCACAGAAGACCACCTTGAAATGTACCTACTGCATTTCGCACTTTATCCCATTTCCCCAATGTACCTACGTATTTTGGTATTAAGTGAGATATGCTAAAGCCCATTCCCATTCCGATTCTATCCTATCCCTCTTCATCTTTCCAACCCTTTCTCCAAATACATTCCTCCAAGCGCATCCGATCTTTGGATATATTCCTCCAATATATCCAAAGATAGGCAGCGCATCCGGGGCGTGCCAACGTTTGTCATTTTGGACTAATGTTGGCATGTATCGCGGATGTCAATGGGCTACAGTATCTACTTACCATTAGGTGGACTGTATGTTCGTCTGCCACTTTCTTCCATAAAAAAATCATTCCATCGCGCTTCCACTGGAGAAGGGATACGAACCGGATGGTGGTAGAATAGGACGGAGATACGGGCTTTCATTCCAGAAATACTTTGAAACCTGAAAATATACAAATGTTTTACGGCAGTCTTCTGTGAGATAAGAGTGATAAAATCAGAGAAAAGTAAATAAAAAGATATATTATACCTAATTGCCTTTAATATTTAATTTAAATTACAATGATTCCAATCATTGATTCCAATGATGATCTATTCCAATTAAAGATGGAATTTAGAGTAATATTTTTTAAAATATTTGATTACAGATTTTATTTTTTGAAAACAACATAACAAAATTCGAGTGGATGTCACTTTTTTATTTAAAATATATTAACGTTGTGTCGTCCAATGAACCGAAACTTTAGATTACGCAGCTAAAAATGGAGATTTTTAAGAATCTGAATTTCCTATATCTCACATCCTTGACTTTATTTAGGCCTCGTGGAACGTGGGAGCTTGCAGGTGAATACACTTGTATCAAATGGTTTCAATTGGAGTATCTTCAATGCCATTTTATAATAGAGCAATTGACGCGTGAGTTAGCCTTGAATCTGGATACGGATCGGAAAACTTTTCTTTTTGTTCTCTGTAGACAAGAAGGTGATAATTTACTGATTTTATACCTTTTATTCAAGAGTTGCCATTCGACACCGAGCTTATCTGATGCTATCAGTGTGATTTAAATCAGGATTTTCTTTCTTCTTTATTTATTTTACACCAGCCAATAAGGGTCCATACGTTTTCAAGCACTTTTCAAGCCATGAATCCGTTGCGTGATTTTTTTTTTTTTTTTAATGTTAGGAGAGAATCAAGGAAAACCCTGCATGGTCACCTGGTACCATCTAGTCTAGGTGGTACCAGGTAGTGCCGGACTCCTACCGGCTAAAAAACCTTAATTGCCTCAACATTGTGTATGTCTAAGTTCTTGTGGCCCTGGTGGCCTTTCAAGAGTCACCGGTCGTAATTGATGTGGGCTAGCGCAGAAGGCGCTCAGCCAGGAGAAAAGTGTGAGTTGCAACGAGCCTAAGGGCTCCCCCGCCGGTAAACCGGCGGAAGGAACGGACCTCGGCTTAGGGCGTTGCATTGGGGGGATACCGCGGGATCGCGTGTCGGCGAGAAGCGCCCAGGCACGTGTCGATGCCTAGTGAAAGTGTTGGCTGAGGGCCGGTGTGTGTTAACGGTGTAACGAGGGGGACGTCCACGTCTCGGCCGGCGGGGACGGTGTCTGTGTGCTGTGTTTGGGTGCAGAGTGAGAACCGCATTGGCAGCGGTGATCGGGTCGTCGGGATCGTCCAGGATGTGCCGCGGGCGACGATAGCGCGGAGGGGCACTCCTGTCCGGTATGTAGGTGAGGGAAGAGACAATCAGGGGGTTGGGATGGTGTGGGATAGCGTCATAGTAGCGTCGGGCGGTGTCTTTTATGTATTTGACGATGGAGGGAAGTTCCAAGTCCTTGTGGAGGTCAACAGTGCCTTGCGCAAGTACCATGGTGCAGCCACGGCCCTGCGCATGAATCTATTTTGCAGTCTTTGGAGGATTGCAATGATGGAGGGAGCTGCGTGTGCGAACACAACGCTAGCATAGGTCATAATGGGACGGACGAGAGTTTTGTATAATGTCAACTTATTTCTAAGCGACATTTTACTTCTCCCGCCTATGAGGGGGTTGAGGCGACCGAGCATAAAGGCGGCTCGGTTCCGGACAGTTTTGATGTGTTCTCGGAAGGTCAGTCTATGGTCTAGAGTGACTCCGAGATACTTGGTCTTCCTGACGAGAGGAATTGTTTGACCGAAAAGGGTTATCCGTAGAGGGGACAGCTTAGGTCTACGAGAGTTAGCCCTGGGAAAAGGGAAGCACATGGCTGCACTTTTCGTCGGGTTTATCTCTATCCTCCACCTCGCAAACCACTCGCCTAGGGCGGTGACTGCGCGCTGGAGGTGTAGAGAGACCATGCGTAGGTTCTTATCTGAGGCGTAGAGGGCGGTGTCATCCGCGAAAAGGGCGAGCTCTATTCCTGGGGTGAGGGGGATGTCGTTAGTGTAGAGGGAATAGAGCGTGGGTGCTAGAACGGAGCCTTGTGGAACTCCAGCTCTGATTGGGCGGGGGCTGGACAGAGTGCCTTCGACTCTGTAGCGAAAAGTGCGATCGGTAAGGAAGTCTCTGATGATGAGAATGAGACTTTCTGGCACCTCCAGTTGGTACAGTTTATAGATTAAACCGTTGTGCCACACCTTGTCGAAGGCTTTCGCTACGTCGAAGAAGACAGCTAGGGTTCGGAAGGGTTTCTTTTGATTGAGACGCGGGAGTATGTGCTCCGTTATTCGGTGCACCTGTTGGACGCACGAGTGCTTGGCTCTAAAGCCGAACTGCTCGTCAATGAGAAGCCTTTTTGAGTTAATGTGACTCAGCAGGCGAGAATGGAGGACTTTTTCGTAGATTTTAGCCATTGTATTCAATAGGCTAATGGGTCTGTAACTTGAGGGGTCCGAGCGATGTATGCCCGGTTTGGGGATGCCGATGACGACGGCTTCTTTCCAGGCGACTGGAAAGAGATGATTTCTCATGGCAGCATTGAGGATGGCCACGAGGAGAGCGATCAGATGGATCGGGAGGCTTTTGAACACCTTGTTGGGTATTCCGTCGATTCCAGGAGATTTTGGATAATCTCCTGGATTTCTGTTACCCCCCGTTGTGTGAAACATTCAGCCCACCCTTTTATAGGCACCGTTCAACAGCCGTTTGGAACGCCGTTACTGCCTCTTCTGCATTCATAAAACGTATTCCTCCGGGTTTATCCTTAATTTTAGAGAATAAATAAAAATTACAGGGCGTAAGGTCGGGCCTGTATGGCGAATTTACATCTACAGTAGGTACTCAAAAATTGTTTCGTTTGTCTGGCGGAGTGAGCTGGGGCATTGTCGTGATGGAGAATCATTCTCGTTCGTGGGATTCGTTCTTTGACTTTTTCCAAAACAGAAGGCAAGCAGCTGTTGACATACCAGTCCGCAGTTACTGTTCTTTTATTTTCTAAAGTTATAGTAGCAAAGTGGCCCGAGCTATCAAAGAAGGAGGCAATCATCTTTTTTTCAGTACTCTGTCAAAAGGAAAGACCCACTGCGCAAATTGCCTCTTAGTTTCAGGCTCATAGCAGTCGATGCAGCTTTCATCACCTATTACTATATCAAAAGCAACATTTGATTGACCGTTGTTAATTTTTTCAAGCATTTGAAGACAGCATTCCACGCGGTAGTGTTTTTGAGCTTGGCTCAAATTGTAAGGTTACGACCATGTTCAAATTCACTGAATCAGTTATGAACAGTGGGACTGGCTTCATCACTAAATGCTAACCTAAGTCTTTCATAACTTTGATTCTGGTTTAGACCGCAACGAAAGTCATAAAAAATCTCTAAAAACGAAAATGCTCTCTAGTTATTTTTTTTTTCTCTTGTTAAAATATTTGTAAATGCCACCCTTATGGAATGTTCTAGGGATCAATATTATCATGCGTTTAGAAAATGCCATGTTCTCTAAACCAGAGACCATAAATCATAATCGAGCGGATTAAGATCGAGACTGGATGACGGCCAGTCTTCAGCTCTAATGAAGTCGGGAATATTCCTTTCTAGCCACGCTTGTGTTGGGCGAGCGGTATGACCTGGTGCTGAGTGAAAGGACCATTCTTGGTTATAGAACAGGGTGTTGTTAAGAGACTTTACGACCTTCTCAAGAATCGTATCTTGATACACTTGAACCTTTAACACTTGTTTTAATACCCTTTTCACAAAAAATATGGTACAGTCACTCCTTGATAGCTAACACCCCACCAAACCACCACTGAAGCCGGATAATGGCCACGTTGCACCCTATTGACCAATTGGGCAGCCTCTCTGAGTTGTGAGTTATGAGCATAAACTCATATGATCATTCTGGTTGTTAAAACACATTTTCTCGTCCGTAAATAAGATTTGTCTGTGAGCTCTTTTTGTGTACCGCCGAAGAAGTTGTTTTGATTTGTCAACCCTATTTTCTTTAAATTGTCATTTAAGAAATAACGAGTACGTTTTTTGTAAGCATCACTCCTAAATCATCTTTTGAAATACCTACGTGACGTGGGTGCTATATTCATTCTCTCTGGACAAAATCCTTTGCTTCCGGACGAGATTTCCTTTGATTCTCTCCTTCACAACTTTAACCGTCTGTTTAGTACGAATAATGCGTGGACGACCAGACCTTTTTCTGTCACAAATAGAGGACGTTTTAATATACCTACCTGGTACACAAACATTCGGCTAATACCAAGCCGATGAAGAGTTTTAAAAATTGTATTTGCCTGAAATGCAGTTACAGCAATACGTTTTCGTTGTTACCCCACTGTATTTTAATATTAGTACAATATTTAGTATTGGTTGGCGCTACAGTGAGAAAAAACGTTTATTTTTCACGTGAGAATGACAGATTCCAAATTCAAATGTATTTTTTTCATTCTTTTCTAACTGTATTTATGGCCAGACTAGGTATACCTTAACCTAAAATACATATTAGAAGAACTATTTATCATTATTAGGAATTTTATTGTTCAGTTTCGCTTCCCTAAAGAGCCGGAACACTGCGCTCTCAGACCAGAAGTCTGGACTCCTAGAATAACCTCTTATGCACTGCAGTAATTCGGAGCACACAGGAAAGGAGCATGGAGGAAAAAAATTATGTATAGTGTGTCTATTGTGTGTATAGCTGCGTGAAAATATATTGCTGTTAGGTTGCCACTACTGTAGCTAATTTCCATGTAAAGTTTTGGCGCGATCTGTCAAATAGTTGTTTGAAAATTTTCATATTTGCTAGACGACCTCGAGTGTACTTTACGAATTTTACAATGGATAAAAGTATCGAACAAAGAATTTGCCTCAAATTTTGTGTTGCCAACAATATTTCTTGTGCGGAATCATTGAAAATGTTAGAGAAGGCCTACGGTGAGTCGACTTTATCAAAAACAAGAGCATATGAGTGGTACAAAGCATTCAAAGAAGGCCGAGAAGGAGTTAAAAAGTTGCCTTGTTCTGGTCGACTTTCAACGTCTTCGACTGAAAAAAATATCAACAAGGTGAAGGATATGGTGATGGTAAACGTCACGCTAGCAGAGAGATAGCTCAGGAAGTTGACATGTGTCACGAATCCGTTCGCACCATTTTGGTTGATGTTTTAAGTATGAAACGCGTCGCGGCACGGCTTGTTGCGAAGGAACTGAATTTCTTCAATGTTCAATGTATTTCAATGAATTTTCAATGTATCTTCTTCAAAAAGGGTATCTTTTTGAAGAAAATTCAGTTCCTACAGATTGCTACAGACATGCTTGAACGAGCCAATGTGGATCCCACATTCATGAAACGCATTCGATAGCGAACAGAAACCGAAAAAAACACGTCAAAACCGCACAAAAATCAACTTTGAGTGTTGACTGTTTGATTATCATGGTGTTGTCCGTTCAGAATTCCGTCCGGAGGGTCAAACAGTCAATAAACATTACTTATTATATAGGCGTCATGAGGCGATTACGAGAGAATATTCGTCGGAAAAGACCAGATTTGTGGAACGACAATTCTTGGATACTGCATCACGACAATGCTCCGTGTCACACTTCAATTATCGTACGGGAATTTTTAGCCAAAAATTCAACGAATGTCATCGACCAAGTTCCACATTCGCCAGATATGGCCCCGTGTGACTTTTTCTTATTCCCCAGACTTAAATTATCACTTCGTGGCAGACGTTTTGAGTCCGTTCACTGAATAAAACAAAATTCGCTAAAAGAGCTAAAGGCCTACCGGAAAGTGCCTATAAGAAGTGTTCCGACGAATGGATTATTCGCTGGCGAAAGTGTATTGCGTCAAATGGAGCCTATTTCGAGGGCGACAAAATAAATTTAGACGATTGAAGCAACATTTTTTGTTTTATTAATAAAATCTATTACCGTAATAATCTAATAATAATATGATGAATACAATCTAGGAAAAACAGTTATTTACATATATCTATTACCTCTACGACGGATGTATCCGACATTGGCGGTCAACTTATAGATCGGATATATTTTGTAGTTGGCGGAAGTTGCCCAAAACAAAAGTTTTAACATGTCCGTAACTGTCAAATTGTCATGTAATCTAACGACTCGCGTTTAACTATGTAAAAAGAAGATTTATTTGTTAACCCTTGCGCATTATTTATTGTTATTCGTTTTGGGATACTCTCAAAGTCATTTAAGTTAATATTAGGTATCGCAAGTTTTTTTTTATGAGCGAAGGCGGCAGACGAGCATACAGTCCCCCTGATGGTAAGGGATACTGTCGTCTATAGACATCTGCGATACATGTCAACATTAGTCCAAAATGACAAACGTTGGCACGCCCCCGGATGCGCTGCCTACCTTTGGAGATATAGGAATGTATTTAGAGAAAGGGTTGGGAAAATGGGGAGGGATGGAATGGAAATGGGCTCTGGCATATCTCACTCGCCACCGAAACACGTACGTACTTACATTAGGGAAATAAGATAAAGTGGGAAACGCAAGGGACCTTTCAAGGTAGTCTTCTGTGAGAGAGGGGTAATGTAGCCAGTCGAGCGCTTCCAGCAGCTGTTGGATTGCAACGTGCACTCTCCCCCTCAGTCTCAAGGAGATTGAAAATAAGTACCTACCTAATCCAAATAATAAAAAAATAAACTAAGCGAAGCATTTTTTGTTGTAGTGGGTATACATATTATTGGGTGGGTATTTTTGAAGTAGGTAGGTACGTCTAAACTGTTTGGGAAGCAATTGGGAACCATGGCCATAATATCAATATGTAAATTTATATTCATACATAAATGCAATACATAATAAGAACGCAATAATATAATGGTTTATCTCACCATTAGGCGTAGGATTGCAATTCTGCGTAATTATATTGATTGTTTTGCAGTTCATTACGTGGGTAGGTATACTAAAATAAACGGGTTAGCGATAAATAATATAAATGCGACCTGTTTGAATAGCTCTGATTTTTTTTAAACCTTATTGGAAATTAGATTGAAGCGTAACCGCGACTTAAAGATTAATAGCATTTTAATGATAATTGTAATTATATACACATAATGTTTAATATTGAAAATAAATATAATAAACAGTAGATAATACAATATAATAATTATATAACCTTTGCCGTAGTCACGCATGCCACGATTTTGTTTAGATAAAAGGCTGAATATAATATTACTGTAAATCAATGATTAGTTATATATTGATATGTTGGGTAAATACAAGGATAATAAGGAACATTTTAATAATGTACATTGAAGATAATAAATCGCTTTTGGGCATGGAGATAAAAAATATTTGTATAGTGACTATGATAAGGTTGTCGACACTACTTCACCGCTCCGAGCCTCACATGTTTAAAACATCACAGCAAAGAGCAGCGCAAAAAGTTCACATCACCATTGTAAATATGTTTTCCGTAACCTTGGATCGGGTGAACGCATAATGTATTAGCAAAATCTATGGAAAATAACCCTTTATTTCTTATTATGTTATTGTCTCCAAGAATCAAGAAGTAAATACGAGTATGAGAGTATTCGATACTGGATGAAAATACTCGTTACGATTATTTTTAATCCTAACGATTAATATTCATCAATCTTAAATCAAATCAGATTAATCAAATTATATTCCTGTATTTTTCAAAGGTCGTCAACATGTTCCTATCGTTCCTACTGTGAACTTATTTACTTTCTATGAACGACTGCATCATTAAAATGCATACTTAATTTAGGTTTTGGCATTAAACTCCAAACATGTGTCCTTATTGAAAAAAAACAAATTATTTTTGTAAACTAAATTCGTTCTTAATGTAGTAACAAATTTTAATTCAATTAGTTGCTATGTTGCTATTATCAATATTATGTTAATTGAGTACAAAGTAAACTTATATCTCTCGATAATAATAATGCAGATACTGAATATCATTTCGAAAATATTATAGATAACATCAGGTTTATTATTCCGATACTGCATAAACATTTATTATTTCGATTTGCACAGGAATGTTAGAGTTTAACCGCTAAGTATAAACAAATTGTGAATTACGCAAATCGTTTATTGACACCAACTCATATCAATTCCAAGAAATTCACACCAAATTCTCGCAATTTTTTGCCTTATCATGTCACTAACTCTCTTGGTCTTTGTATGATTGGATGCCCTCCATGTCTTTGTCCATATTACATATTTTTTGTAGTTAATAGGATCTATGACATCAGTTAATAAGTCTACATATTCACAGAATCAATTTAAGTAATTTTAATGTTTTGTACATGCAAAATAAACAAGTTTATGTCTTTGGATAGGACTTAAAAGGTCCTAAATAGCGTGAAGATTACAAAAATTTAAAAAGCACTTGTTGCAACTTGTATTTTTTTTTCAAGAAGAACTTTAGTTTCTTTTTATCATATTTGACTAGTTTAACAAAAAAAAAAACATTAGTTGATCCTTTAAGTTCTTTTATAGGAACGTCATAAGCAATTCAAGTTATAATAAATAACACAAGTGATCTGAAGGACACAAAGACCCAAAAATTTGGTCTACGGGAAAACCCCGGTACAGGCGCCCTTGCCCATGCACACTGACGTGTACCTGTACCTACCTATGCATACGAGTATGTGGATGTTTTAAATGGGATTGCGTATTGTCCTGTAGCAAAAGCGACCGTATGCAGCAGTTAGTAAGGATTTCAATCCATTAAAAGAGGATTGAAAGGGGCCATGTAATGAATTATCAACGAATAAGTTTACAGCTACTACGTACCAGAGGGCGAAGTGAGGTACTTGTGTGCAGTGAAATATCTATTTATTTCTTAGTGGGCAACGGATCTAAAATAATCTTATTAAATGTTTTTACCATAACAATAGTTAATTTAATTGTATTTCTTTCTTTTTCAGGGTGTCTTCGATATGGATGATGATGAAGATGTCAATAGAATCGTTTGGAATGTGCTGAATAATGGTTAGCAAGCAAATTATTGATACTATTAATGAATCCAATTAACGGATTGCTGACCTCCGTACTACCAAAAGGGATACGAAAAAAATTAAGCTAAAAGAACGTACATTTATAATCTACATAGTTATTATTGGAGGATCGTAAATTTAAGAACACCCGGTGACTTTGTAAAAGCCACAAGCTTGTATGTTTACAAAAGAATCACAACGAGCACTTTAGAAAATTCGAAGCTAAGTATGCTTTTGTTCTCGGGCTTGTATCGGGACACGGGACAAAGGAATGGTTCCCAATTTATATTGCGCAAGGCTACCTGCTCTCACCCTAACTGTAATAATTCTACGGGGTTGCCCGTCGCGTCGTGCGTAACGATTCTTGGAACTACGCGTCGGTTTTTGTTACTGTTTTAAGACTCTTCCGCAACAAGGGAAAGTGTAGACAAAGGATTGCTTTTGTGAATGTATTGAAAATATATTTGACTTTAAAAAAAAGTTATAATATTGCTCTAAAGGATTGAGTCACAAAATCGATTTATTAATTGAATTTTGTTTTGATTGACAACTCAAACAAAATCCAAAATGATTGATAAGCGCTTAATAAAACGTTAGGTACCTAAAAGTAATTGTAATTAACTAAATTATTATTCATTACTTCCAATTAAAGCTCGTTCTTTTAGAGCAGCGATTCCCAACCTGTGGTACGCGTACCCCTGGGGGTAGCGGGGTCCCATTGGGGGTACGTGAAAATTATATTGGTAATGGCGGAAATACTGAGAAGTTAAAACAGTTAACTTATATAAACATTATTATAATGTATTATGTCTACAATATGTAGTTTAAAATTAGCCTTATAACTATTAACTTACTAAGGTGCTAGACTATGAGCGTTGGGTTGGTAAAATACAGTACATTCGTTTGTATACTGCCTGTCCAAGCGGCTACTGTACGCAAAGGATTCTTTGTAATTCTTTGACATTTTTGGGAGTAGGTATGGAGTTATCAGGGGAGGGGTACTCATAAATGAAAAGTTTTATTAAGGGGTACGGGAACGAAAAAAGGTTGAGAAGCACTGTTTTAGAGCATCAAATCTTGTTCCAAGAAAGCGAGGTTAGGTTATATTAATAGATAATCTACAATGTTCTATAAAGATAAAGCCTGTAACTATTTCCACATGTGAGATCACCTGATGTTTAATAATGATTTTTCAACCGTTCGCCAATGTATACTTTTACTTTACAGCTGAACGAAGCTTCTCACAAAATTTCCATCTTTAATTCAAAGTATCTTACCGAGTAGACATGCTAGTTATCGAAAATAAAATATGTACAGTAATGTTGCAGAACTTGATTGTTATATTGCCAGATAAAGTAGTAGTTGTTTATATGCAGTTGTTGCTTGAAGGGTACCGATTGTAGCCGGAAGGGTTATGTTATTGTTGGTGTCAGTCACGTACGCCAGCGAGCGAGCGAACAGATGTTTGGTAGGGATGGAAAATGTTAGAAGAGTTCGTGTCGATGTGAGAGGGAGAGGTGAGATAGTGGCGTGACAACAATATGGCCGTGCCGGTTGGCGACCGGGCCGATGTTGGCCCATACCACGTGCGTTTTGTGCCGCGCAGTCGCTCCTGTATCTTGTTTGTCAACAAACTCCCTGTGAAGGTCATTTTAGGGTTAGGAAGACAAAAGACTTCTTACATCATACACAATCAAAAGCTCATACGTTATATACATCACAAAGATATATCATAAGGATGCTAAATGACAGAAATTCAACCATCTGTACATTAGGTAGTTAGCACTTTAGTTTATATACTTGCATATGAAATACCTATTCTTAATACTACAATTTCATGTAACACATCTAAATATAAATATTTTTTCTCAATAATCATGTAGGTATACTTACTAATCAATAATCATCTATATACATACCTATACTTACTAAACATTTGTAACTAAGAAGTATCGATTTAAGATTTAAATCTGCTAAGAAGTATATTTACAATTCTCATTTGTAGGTAATTTATATTATAGTATATTTACTTAGTACCTACTTAATCTCGTCGAGTATTTTTACATACAAAAATATTCTATTGTTTATCGGAAGTATTGTTAGGTACTTACATAAAACATATTTTATAGTTTATCGGTTTAATCTGTTATCGGCTATAAAATATTAGGTAATTGTATACTATATAATAATGTACTATATAATAATAATTATATAAGCTGATTCAAATAAATAAATAAAACAAAAAATGATTAGGACTTATTTTTAGATTCATCTGGCTTTTGCAGACAATTACTGAAAGAGATGATTACATTACATGGATGAAAGCTTTTTAAATTTCTAATACCTACTTAGAAATTAAGTAGTAAGTAATCTTATTTTGTGTACATTATTCAAATCCATATACAATGGCCAATGGAATTACTTACAATATAATCAGATAATCACTACTTACCAGAATATTTTTTTAAGTAGGTATTTATGTTACGTAGATATCATTATTATTATCCATATTTACAATATTTATTAAAATTATTATATCAACTTTTTAATTTCAAGATTTTATTTTAAATTGCATTATATTCTTACTCAACATTTTTGCGGTTTTACAATAGACGAGGAGTATAGTATGATTGGCATGAATGACCAGTAAGTACCTAACAAAATGATGCAATTTTGTTCTTCGTAGGCAGCATTGTAAAGTCAAGGATTTCCAATTATTAATCTTCAGTTTTTATATTTATATTTTTGTTAAATTTTTCATAGGTTTTGTGAACTAAATATTTTTCATCTGGCCTAAATATTTTCTTTTATTTTTTTATTAGATTCCAATAATTCTGATCGATCATTCATTACACCTACCTAACATTGCATAATTGATCTTCTTAGTATAGGCACCTACTTGAACGGGAGGATGTAAATCTAATAGGTATATCTGTATCTTATGTTATTATAATATTGTAAGATACATGGAGAATTGAGGAGAAAAAAATAAACGACAAAAAATATAAACACGTCAGCGGTGGGAGCGAATACGCATGCGCGAGAGGCCACGACGACACTGGTTTGCGGGGGCCGGGCGCGGAGGGGGTGTACGTGCGCGCCGAGCCGGCTCTTCGACTCGGACTGATTCCAATTCAGTTGGATTTCAGAACATCAGACGGCCGGGCGTGTGTAGGATGGATCGCTAACAACTCCAGTAGATTTTTTTTCATTCCGCCTTCTAACAGTGTTTGTTTATTACCTTCCGGTACACCTTTCATAAATCCTTCTCGAACTTGGTGCTTCATATTTTTCTATTTGGCATTTATGTTTTTCGTGCCTTAAAACGCCTTTTCGATTTCTCGTTGAGAAGGCAGCCGCACAAGTTTGAAAGCGGCTTTTCAAGAGTAGTACCACCTACTCGTAATATTTCAATATCGCTGTATCACCGCATCAGGCAACCAAGAAAATGGTGAAGAAAATCTCCGAAGATAGTGTGGATAGTGGTAAGTGAGCCTTTAAAACTTCTTATTGCGCGTTTGTGATGTTCGTTCATAGAGTACAGTTCGCGATGGTGGTTACTTAGTACTTATGATGATATAATCACCTGATTCGCTTGACCGGCTTTTTTTGCGCGCTGCGTAGTTGTGCCGGCGACTGACTGTCGTTGAGGCTCGCCCGACTCCTTTACGACACGATCACTAACATCAAGGTTTCCAATTCGTATTTCAATATCAAGTTTTATTGGTATATATTATTATTCGTTGTAGATCTTGTTGTGCTCATACCACGTTGACTATGAAACTGATTTACATATTTTTACTTATACCGGTCAGGATGACTTGTTTGTACGAGTTATCCCACTATGAATAAAAATACATTATTATTTCATGCGGTTTCTTTTTTTAATTTCACACGCACTACGTACATTTCGAATAATCACAAAATTAGATGGATATACTCGTACTTTTAATTCTAATTAGATAATTTTTCCTCATTAGACTATTTAAGTTAATTTTCTAATATTAACTTGTCACGAAAGTTATGTGATTATTAAAGTTTATATTTAGCATATTGATCTGATCACTCGTTAAAGTACTGACTCCTAACATATTGCATTTTTACAAGTTTATGACCAGCTGAAGTCACGCGTCTTATTGCTCTGAGCTGCTTAGTTTTATTATTTATTGGTTATTTCAGATTGTTAAAAGGTCGATCTCTCAAGGGCTTTACAAAAACCACTGAAGAAAATCTTTGTCGCCGTCTATTAATCTTTAAATCCATTTCAATGCAAGGTTTTGTGATTCTCAATCATGATTGAAGATTTCTAGTGTATAATAATAATAAAACTCGAAATGTTTATATCCAAGAGAATATTGACCGGTTACATCAGCCGGCCAATATTTTGTAATAACGAAAATTGAATTATAGCTCGTTTCAATCAATGCTCGGCTGTTGCTAACAAAAACATTACACTAATTTTATGTTTTCTGTCATAATATCATCGTTGTTGTTGCTCTTTCTTGTAGTTAAAATGAGTTGATAAACAGTATTACCATAAGTACAGAGGCGGAGTTATTCCTAGAAGGGATCTGGATCTCTTCCAGTCAACCTTAGAATAACCGAGAGGAGTTATGTCATTAAAAAGTAGGCTACGACCATTGACTTATACGTATACTAGCTACGACTTATAACAAAAAACAGCAAATATAAACATGTACATATAAACGTAAATACAAACATAATGTATAATACATACATACACAAAAACCAACTGTTTCTGGGAAATTATAAAAAATTACACTGATACACTGCATTTATTTCTGTGTAGGAAGGATTTAATTTCATTTATGATGATCTTTCGGAAAATAAATTCTCCTAAACATATAAATAAAGGGGTATCATTCCAGTATCGGTGCTCTGAGGTTTTTCTTCTACAAGATTTCTTTCGAATGGTTTCGAATAATTCGAATGGTATTTCATCAAAATTGAACATTTCTTAAATTTTTATATCGATATTCTCACGAAGGTTCTCTATTTCACTAACTTCCTATTCTAAGTACTAAACATCCTTAGGGTAAGTTTGTTGACTAATTAATACAAATTATTTAAATGTAATAGCGATTGTAACTTTGTAAGCTTAAAATAATTACATCAGTGACACGGCGTAAAGAAAGTGTAACTTTAGAAATCTGTAGGTATAATAAGATTTCGTGTAATTTCCGAATGACAAACTTGGGCGCTCAGCAATATAACTGGAACTCATTGCATAATGACGACAATGTTTTCACGCTCGTATCCCTGTCGTTAGAATATCGATCGTTGTTGATATTATATTATTGTCGATTGTCATACGTAACTTTTACTTTTTCATTTGTATTGTTTGTAAAGTGAAAATGATCACTAATTTATGAAGTATCATACATATTTTTTTTTACGGTTACGTTTGCAATCAGTCAACACTCTTTAACGGCAATCATACCAAAAAATAGGTAAGGAATGCGTTAATAAAATCTAACACAATTTCATTATTCCCCTCGGTTCCATTTCAACATGGCCGCCAAAGTGTGACGCCGCAGCGTTCATGTTCAAGGCCAGCTAACAAAACAAAACTGCATTGTTGAACCAGCGAAATTACGAATTAAGTACGTCTCTCACTGAAACTTAATTGTCTGTTTCATCACTATTATAGTATCACGAATTACAAAGATTTCGTAAAAATCTGATGTTTCTGATAGACGTTATCTATCATCTATTGTACATACAAGGTACTGTTACAATATTATTTTAACCCGTAGATAGATTATTATATTAAACGTATTCACATGCTCTTACATGATTTAAGTCATACATTGTGACACCTAGACGATGAGTTATGGAAAAATGTGTGTAATATTGTGTATTTGAGAAGTCCTTCAATTCTGTCACAGTCTTGCTATTGCAATCTTGCGTTGTTCGAAATCAGTCATTCGTATCTATCTGCCGAGTAAAATGGAGTAACCTTGACCGTGACGGACTTCATGCTTGTTCCGGCGTAATATCAGAACCCCGCTCCCCTCTATGCGCCTAGTGCTCTTTACCACTGCGAATTGATTTCTGATTTCAATATAATTAGGTTTCTTCTTTTTTGGACGTCGCATTTTAATTTCCAGAGCTTTAGCACTAATATTTTCTTTTTTTATTCAATGTATTTCAATTCTTCCAGTGTTATCTAAACAACCTTCTCCTTTTAGGATTAAATAATCTGAGTGAACAAGATTTAGTAGTTTGCCATGAGATTTTGTCTGATTTCGTTAGACATGCGTCATTCCTATTACTGGTTTTTTACTAAAAATGGTAGACTTGAGAGCAGTTTCTACATCTTGTCTTCATTAGATGTAGGTATGTATGCATAGAGGCTAAATCAGTAACCAGTGAAAGTGGTTCTGTATGCACTGTAATTATAGATCGAAACGTTCTCATTGAAATTTCACTGAGATGTTATCTGGTTCAGTTCAGTAGCACTGCCAGATTGACTTGGCAATTTACAACACTTCAGTTATACTTCTATTGAATTAGACTTTGCTCTCCTGCAAGTTAATTCTATTAAACGGATTTAGAAGTGACGGCGGTCGCTTTGTAGACAAACCGCATTTATCTGATGTTTAGCGTTAATATTACCTTCAGAGCTATCATGCAATTTTAAGGTATTGTGAACGTGCAATGACAATATAAGAATAGTATCATAAGGGCATTTGCATGCAATTAGAAAGTGACTTGTTTGTCTGCAGCTTAGGGGTATACAACAAAAGTATAATGGTCTACAATCTGTAAACGCGAGAGTGCATTCGTGGCCAACAGTAAATGCCACCAACCAGATTAGAAAGTAGAAACCTCTAGGCTGAGGGCATCAATGTCGCGGTGACAATTTAATCACTGAACAAACTATTTTTTCTTTAAGTTAATTAACAATCACAGTAATTCGTCATATCGTGATGAATAATTTTGCAATTGCATACATAACTATTGATTTACGTGTCGATTGAACTTATTTGCGTAACGATACTTACGCGTGAGTAAACCTTTTTTTTTTACAATCGTAATTGATTAGAAATTGGATGAGTAGGAGGTACCTATGTATGTTTATAATTTTCATAAATAATATGGCTTTGTTCTTTATCTAGTTCTCACCATTTGGTCGGCTTTGGTAAAGCAAATTGTTGGATTTGTTCACTTTTTGGGTCATCTATTGTTTTTACTACGACCTCGAGTAAACGCGTTTCGGAGTTTACGTTTGCTCGTTTGGTGGTGCTGCTCTGTTACTGGAAAAGGTTTACATAACGAAAATCTGCGTCGTCGGCCACGTTGCGCATCGTCTGTTTTTGACACGCGGAGCTACATCACCCCACGTAGTTATATACAATATACTTACATAGGTACGATTGTTGAAATAAGTGTCCCCGATCACATTATTACTTATTATATAGACGACCCTCTAAATTCTGATATCGGATTTGAACATCTTAGTTTTGTTTTCAGTTTTTGAATAATTTTTCATGATTTTTTTTTTTATTAATTGCATGTTTAATGGAATTTATTTTCTTCTTTGTTGTGTAAGTTTTTTTTATTATAAAACACCATTATAATAACAATAACACCTATTCCGCGTTGAGTTCGTGACACACATTTCAAGGTGGTGTGTGTGGGTTGTGTCTTGTATGTATAAGGTAAATCGAATCTGTTCAGACGTAATAAAATCGTAATGATTCATCAGAAATAGGATCATTTTGAAGGTTTGCTACGACTGCTAAAGGTTTAATGTCTAGCATACTCGTAAGTAATGTTTACAAACAGTCATACAAAATATCAGATGTTTTACCTTTGTTTCACCGAATGCTAACAGACATTATTTTATAGTATATATTAATTTGTATGGGAATATAGAACAATTTAGTGCATAAACAGGAAGTTCTTGTGTAGAAACGAGTGATTGTATGCGTAGGCGTGCTCCGAACTCGATTGTTACATGTTTATTGCGCGTTTGTTTTGGGCCTAGGTACCTATGTTGAGTTGTAAGCTGAGGTCATCGCATATAGCTCAATAGCTACAAGTTTCTCTTTTACCACTTTACAAACCGCATTAGTGCACGCAACATTTACCAACCTACGTTTATAATATCGTCATACAAAGAAACAGGAAGATTTGACGTCTCGAGTTCACGGATACACCTACTGTTTTAAATGCCGCTGCTGTACAGTCTTCCGGAGTCTTATGCTATCTTATTGGTGGTTGTTACTCGAAAGCGTATAATTTTCTCATTATTTCGAAGTTCCAGAAGGTCTTGACATTTACTTTACTACTGACATGCTTATTTAAGATGGGTCCTAAATAATATGTTATTTATGTAACTAAAGACAAACATGGACAAAACAAAATAAAATAATTCTAATAAAATAATGAACTGTAATAAACTAATAATCTAGTGCCTGCGAGTATCATCCCAAAAAAGCTACTTCTGGCTGGAACTGCGGCCAAATTGAGCGATTAGTCTAAAATATGAAGCAGCGACGTCGTGAAAATCTGTGATTTGTGAAAACTGCGGAAAATATGAGGATCCGCAGTTCACTAGTACTTGCGCTGAGTCGGAGTTCGAATGATCGCGTAACGTGGGCGCGGCGTACGCGCAGCGTTGGGTGCGGCCATGTAGGTCGTTGAACCGGCTTTGTTTGCCAACTCAGCTTGCAAAGTCACGTCAGATTATTTATTGTTATCGACGACAGCCGTGACACTCTCCCTCCCTAATAGCACACGTTTCTGTGAACCATCGAAATTATTTCAACGCTTGTCAATTGGCCGACAATTAAGCCTGGTTCTGTTTATTGGAACGGTTCATTTACCACTAATTTCATTTAATATTACAAGTCATATAAATAGGAGTTTCCCAACGCATGGGTAGATTTTTCTACTATAGAATGATGTTTAAGATTTTCTGAACACATGAAATTACGATTATTTCTTGTTTGTCGGAAATCAAGTAATAACTTTATCAAAGCTGATAGTCAACATCTTAAACAAGAAACACATGCTAATTAGGAAACGCTAAAACACGAAAGTAAGACATGCGTGTTAACTCTAAAATTTAAAAAGCAAACAGTGAAAACGCTTTAACAATAGCTGGCACTAAAAGCGAAGTGAGAGCCAGCCTGTTCAGAGGTTTGTACTGATGCAGCATACGTAATGGTCGGGTTTATTCATGCGCTTGAGAAAAACAAGGGATGTCGTTAATGCATTCACTATTGAAACTGTAAAACTGTGATGTCGTCACCGTATCGTTCGGTCGTTGACAGCTGTGAATCGTGAGGCGGTTTGTTGGAACGGACTCAGAAAAATACTATTAACACAAAGATACTATGTCGAATGAATAGACTTAACAGAGAGATGAATAGAGAATACTTTATATTATATCTATTAAACGGAGCTTGAAGGCGTAGGTTTATCTTTTATATTTTACTATTTATATTGTATATTATACTAGACTAATTGAACATCGATAGATAGTGTAACCAGGCCGTAACGTCGAGTAAAATAAAAAATAAATGCACGTTTAGGACCTGTTTAAAAGATAAATACAAATATCTAAAAACACGAAAATCTTATAGACAGTACTTTGTTATACTCTTCAGTCTATTAGTGATCTTAATCATTTAATGAATTCCTTAATAAAATTAGTAGCTAATAATTAAATAAAGACTAAATGAGGAGCAAAAAATACTGAATGAACAACAGTCGTGAGTCGTGATCAACTATCTATTAAATAATTCACTAAATTCATTTATTAAAAAGTTTGCTAAAACTATTTATTAAAAATCAACTATTCATTAATTTTATAATTTTAAATTACTAAGAACGTGACCATCAACTGGACGTCCGCGGTCTCCCTATTTCTGTCTTGTCACCAGAGAACCTAAAATAAACCATCTTTAAATTTGCTACAATCGATTTGCTGCTCATTAAATATTTTTCGATGCTGATTTACTTAAATAAATTAATGTATATTCTCGATTGTCTGTAGGCGTAGGCCGCTGCAGCAGCCAATCGGGTAGCGAGCGCGAATCGGACGAGAGTCCGCATGTCTCGGAACCATCGGCGCCGGTCGCCATTCCCGACAGCGACGACCTGCAGCGACGCAAGGAAGAGGCGCGCAGGAAGCGGCGCAGGAAGAAGCGCTCCGGCAGCTCGGTTGTCACGTCATGCTTCCAAGGTTGGTACATAGCATTTGTCTTAAACCTATAACTGCTATCCTTTATCAGATGCATATCGATTGCCTCATATCAAAACCTAACCGTAACAGCCCTTTTATCGTCCAAGGCTGGACACTGGCTTCTTCACGCACATTATCACCCACACTACACGGACGTGTCACAACCTAATGCTTAAATATAAAATTTTACATGGAGTTCAGAAACTTTCAAACAGCCAAGTTAAAACATAGGAAGCTACATTAAAATTTGATCGTTATTAGTGTTATTTATTACACACAATACACGATAGTTATATCATTCTTAAATATTATTACATGTGTTATAGTTTTTTAGTGATTTATGCTAAGAGCATCACACGATACACTTACTTAGTTTCCAAGCATTCAGATCTTTATTAATATGAAAGATTTATGGGTCTTTGCAGTCTCCAAGCTACGTCTGTAAATCAAATTCTAATAAAAACACCTGGGTTTTGTACTATGGCAGCGAATATACTAGATAAGACACTATCAACCATTTTTTTTTCTTCAGAGACCTTTTGTCTTTCTTCACAAGGTGACCTAGAATTGGACCAGTAACATTTGAAATTCAAAATAATCTTGTTTAACTTTTTCTTATTCAGCAACCGTTTTCTTTGATAAAAATTTCCGGAGATCACGTTTTTACGTATCGTCTAAAATTTTGCAATATTACATCAATGCCAGATAAAAATAACTGACTGAAACTCCATCACCGCCGTTTATTTTTAGTGCGTTTATGCACAATTCTTAGTACCCAAGGCTTCTGGATCCTTTTCACGGTTATTATTAAGCCCCCCTTTAGTGTCACGATGACACTTTGCACATTTCAAGCGATTCTTTCTCACCAGTACCATTGTCGTCCTAATATTTCTTATCGTTGTGATCATATGATTTGAGTCATTACTATAAATAGATTTTCGATTACATAACGCACACTACACACAATGAGGCTGAAAATGAGTCAAGTTTCGTTAAAATGAGTGATCGTTATTTATTCATGTTTTGTGGATTCCTTGATGCTTATGAAAATGATAAGGGTGCGATAATTTTAATTGGTATACGTGAAACAATATTGAGTATTGAAAGTATTATCTTATATCATTGATGCGTATCTTTTAATAATAAAGACAGTTAATAAGTCGTATGTTATCTTTATGTACATGGATGGATTCATGTTTTAATAAGATCAGTAGAGTCACTGCCTCTCCGATGATGCACAGTTTCCTTTGCAACGACTTCTCTAGTAATGTCTGTATTTAAATGATGAAGAATGTACGTCATTAGGATACGAATAGCGATTTAAGGTTGCGATTCCTTTATCTTAGCCCATTTGAATATCGAAATATTAATCACAAAATATTGTATGCCTCTAATCCGTTTGTTTAGAAATTAAACCACACAAAAATTAGTTATTTCATTATCGGCCCACGCTAATGTATTACATACTTGATTGTACGTATACAAGGCTATATCTAAATGCCTAGTTTTTGCAACACTGCTACTATTTGTTTTTCGGTACAATATGTAAACAAAAATGTATTTCGGTGTGCCACACATGCCTTCAATACAACCTTGGTATTATATACTTGTATTATGTGAATAAAAAAGAACCAAAACGAAACTGTCTTGTCTAACAGATATGCTATCAATAACAAATATTACGTACAACATACAATATGAATAGGTTTGATATTAGAATATGGATTCAATACGCATTCACAAATACATATTGGCCCACTTTGTACATGTGATTTGAAACTCTCTATTAAATTTACAAGAATAGTTGTATCCATGAGTGATATAGGATATGTGTGAATAAATCGACGCTTTAAATGCCAATCCACGTAAAGTATAATATACTTTACCTTTCAGAACAAACAGCGACTTATAAAGAATCCTTTACAATATTACTAGTATTACCTACAGTCAGTTTTATTTAGTGCAACTTATTGTAATATCTCAATGGTTACTCTCACTGTGGTAATAATCTCAAAGCACTAGTTCCTCGGTTTTGTTCTTAATGTCCTTAATGGCAGCAGTGATAAAGTTAATAATATAACTATTAAGATAAATGCGGAATATTCTGTTTGTTATCTATCATATAACTTTGAAATAAATTAGTGAATCATTACAAAATTTGATATACCCTTAGTTTGTGGGTATGGATAGTTTTTAATTAGGGGGGCAATGGCTATTTTATAATAATAAGTAAGGTGTAAAGACTGTATATTTTGTTGTCAGATCTGTACAAGCTGACGGGCGAGGTACTGGGCGAGGGCGCGTACGCCTCTGTGCAGACGTGCGTGAACATTTACACCGAGCAGGAGTTCGCCGTGAAGATCATCGACAAAGTGCCGGGGCACGCCCGCGCCCGGGTGTTCCGCGAGGTGGAGACTTTCCACTACTGCCAGGGACACCCAAACATAATCCAGCTCATTGAATTCTTTGAGGACACCGACAAGTTTTATCTTGTCTTTGAGAAGGTCAGTCTTCGCTCTGTACTAAGTCATTATCATCGTTATTTTTAAATGTAAAGTTCTGTGTCATGCCATCAGCTATTTATTTCCATTGTGACCGATTGGTATGATAGTGTAAAGACGAATGTTTGTTTGAGATGTGGGTAGTTTGTGTCTTTGTTTGAATCTGTATTACTGTTTTATAGGGTGTCTTATTACATTAGGAGTTATTGAATGTGGTAACTGTTAGCGTCGTGCCATCAGTCTGTGTTTTAGAAAACTAAGAGTAAATACGTCAACTTGTGCCAATAAATCAATGGATAACTAATTATTTGATACTATTGGAAAGCTTCTTAAGATTCGCCAGCACCCGTTCTCCTTTTACAGCCTGGCTTAGCCAGTAGCCTTTTTAATTTTTATGTACTACTGCATATATATATATAATTATGTATATATTTATATATGTATATTATTATCAACTGTACATTGTAAGTTACGGTTTGATAAATATATAATAGACTAGAGCAAAATATAAGAAAATTCGCACATTACTACACTAATATTTCCAATCATAATTATAGCTCAAAACTTTTTAGTTATCATTAGCGCTGTATGCTGTGTATTTTCTGGTTTAGAAATCTATTTTACGTTCTTAAATTTTATTTTTAACACCAACATCAATTTATTTTTCTTTTAAAAGTCCTGTTTATTTGTCATTATCTTTTTTTTTCACTAATGTGCACTAACAATTTAATTTTTGTGATATCCAAGATCATTGTATCATTGGACCTGCAAGGTTTTACAGACTTATGTCTGTAATCAATCTCAAGTTTGTTAAGTGGTATTGGTTACTTCCAATACCAATATCAGTTCTACTAAACTGAACGAAAATCCTACAAATCCTACGTAATTCCTAACATCTAGTAACATTCAGTTAAATGATTCAAATAGTTACCACAAAAAGCTTGGAGTGTTGATAAAAAGGCACAATAAAATTGTATAAAGAAACACTGTTTGTAAAAGCATGCCATCCCTGAGTGCACACCATACATTGCTACGTATTGCTACTGAAACCATAGTAATAAACAATTTTATTTTTTCTGTGAAAGCAAAGCCAGTTAGCGTAAGAATATCATTGATTTTTCATTGCAACTGTCACTTGACTAGATTTGCTCGGTGTCTTTGCGACAGCACGTTATGACGAAAGACTAGCTAATGAGGCTTTGGATGCCTTGTGCCTACTAAGTACTTATTTTTTTGTTTGTGACTCAATACAGAGTACTGATAACTTGTTTCACAATAAAAACATCTGGCTACCAATTTATTATGATATTTTTGTTTTTGAAAATGATTGCACGTGTCATTATGATTAATTGATTATTCACAAATACAGGGTTTTTTTTCGGAATGGCCAAATTCTTGTAGTCCTAATGGCCTTTCAAGAGTCACCGGACATGTATGGTTTAGGGCCACCGGCAGTGGGCGCTCACCCAGGAGCAAAGAGTGTGTGCAGCAACGAGCCTAAGGGCTTCCTTCACCGGTAGACCGGCGGAAGGAACGGACCTCGGCTTAAGGACGTTGCTTTGGGACGGTACCGCGGGATCGCGTGTCGGTGAGAAGCTCCCAGGCACGTGCCTATACCTGCTATAAGTGTTGGCTGGTTGACTGATTGGCTGAAGACCACTGTGTGTTTACGGTGTAGCGAGGGAACGTCCTAGCGGGAAGCCCTAGTCCTATCTAGCCTCTTAGCATTCCCGTCGACCACATAAGTTAGACTGCAACTATTAGGAGGTTGGCGTCGTGAGGGACTCTGTAGTAGTAGCGTCGAGCGGAGTCGTTCACGTATTGGACAATGGAAGAAAGTTCCGAGTTCTTGTGGAGGACGACACTGCGAGAGTACCATGGGGCAGCCACGGCTTCGAATCTATAATATTTTGGAGAGTTTGAAGTATTTTAATGTTTTATTTAATGTATGTGCGAAGACAATGCTGGCGAAGGTTATTACGGGACGTACGCAGGTTTTGTACAATGTCAGCTTATTTCTAAGCGTCATTTTACTTCCTCCACCTATGAGGGTTGAGGCGACACGAGTACAAAGGCGACTGACTGTTTCGGACAGTTTTTATGTGCTCCCGGCACGCCAGTCGATGGTCTAGCTCAACAACAAACAATCAAACAATGTCAAACGATGGTCAAACAATCAAAAGCTGCAACGATCGCGTCATTTAAAATATCTCATATATTGGCGAAACACAAGAAACCATTTGAAGATGAATCGGTTGTGAAGGAAGCATTTATTGAAGCGGGTGAGATTTTATTTGTCGATTTTAAAAATAAAACAGAGATTATGTTTGCTATTAGAGAACTTCAGTTATCTCGTCCGACTGTCACAAGGCGTGTTGAAGTCATGAGTCAGGACATGGCAGATAAACTAAAACACGATATCATGAAATGTACATAGTTTTCTTTACAGTTCGACGAATCCACCGATATGACAGACACTGCCCAGCTGTGTATTTTTATTCGAATGGTATTCAATGACATGTCGGCTAAGGAAGAGTTTTTGACAATGATTCCTCTGAAAGGAAAGACCCGTGGCGAAGATATATATGACGTTTTCTTCAATTTTGTAACAAACTACTAATATATAAACTAGTGTGCATTACAACCGATGGAGCACCAGCAATGACTGGAAACAAAAACGGTTTTGTGGCATTGTGTCGAGCGAATGACGATTTCCCTTCATTTTTCTCCTTCCATTGCATTATACATCAACAAGTTTTGTGTTCAAAAGTTCTAAACATGGAGGAGATTATGGGCATTGCAATAAAAATTGTGAATTCCATCCGTGCACGTAGCTTGCGACGACGGCTCTTTAAATTGCAGTTGGAAGATAGTGAGTCAGCTGAACACACTGATTTAGTTCTTCACACGGACGTCAGGTGGTTGACTCGCGGAAAATTCCTAGAAAGGTTTCAAGAATTATTGCCCGAAATAACAGCTTTTCTGGACGAAAGAGATGATGACAATGACACTCAGATGCTGAAAAACGGAAAATGGCTGACTGATTTGGCATTTTTGACAGACATCACAATGCATTTAAACACCATTAACTTGGAGCTTCAAGGTAAAGGAAAAACTATTATTGAGATGATTAGCGCAATAAACGCATTCAAAAGTAAATTGCAACTTATGATAGATCAACTGAAAAGAAAGGATCTGAAACATTTTCCGTCTTTGAAAGCAAGGATTCCTCAATTGAATTATGATATTTATGAGGCAGAATTATCAAATATTTTGGGCCAATTCGAAATACGTTTTTATGATTTCAGTAAATTGGCAAATATCGCATCATTTATGAGTTATCCTTTATCGTGTAAAAACATTGAGGAATTAGCTACTGAAATAGCAAGTCAGTTTAACATGGACTCATGTTCTGTTGAAAATGAATTAGTGCAGATTATATCAGATATACATCTCAAAGCCATAACATCTGATACAAAATTCTGGTGTTTTATATCTGAAGATAAATATCCGAATCTAAGGCAAATCGCCCTTCAGCTGACGGCAATGTTTGGGTCAAGTTACTTGCCAAGTTACATCAACGTTGATGGCGAATGCATCACTCACCTTCGATTTGCCGACGATATCGTGGTCATGGCAGAATCGCTGGAGGATCTTAGCACAATGCTCGGAGACCTCAATTCGAGGTTCCCAACAGGTGGGCCTTAAAATGAAGTTGTTGACGAGTACGTCGACCTAGGCCAAACGGTCCAACTAGGTAGGTCCAACTTCGAGAAAGAGGTCAATCGACGAATCCAACTCGGCTGGGCAGCGTTCGGGAAGCTACGCAGCGTCTTCTCGTCCAAAATACCTCAGTGCTTGAAGACGAAGGTCTTCGACCAGTGTGTGTTGCCAGTGATGACCTACGGCACCGAGACGTGGTCTCTGACTATGGGCCTCATAAATAAGTTCACTGTCGCACAGCGAGCTATGGAGAGGGCTATGCTCGGGGTTTCCCTACGTGATCGAATCAGGAATGAGGAGATCCGTAGACGAACTAAAGTCACCGACATAACCTCTCGGGTTAGCAAGCTGAAGTGGCAGTGGGCAGGGCACATAGCTCGAAGAACCGATGGCCGATGGGGCAGAAGGGTTCTCGAATGGAGACCACGTACCGGCGGACGAAGCCGAGGACGTCCATCTGCTAGATGGACAGACGACCTCATAAAGGTTGCGGGCACCCGCTGGATGCAGGTCGCTGCCGATAGGTCTAAATGGCGGAGAATGGGGGAGGCCTATGTCCAGCAGTGGACGTCCAAGGGCTGAAAGAGAGAGAGACTTGTGCGAGTCTGCATTTTCTGAAATGAAAATAATTAAGTCAAAATATCGCAATCGACTAACTGACGAACATATGTCATCATGCTTGCGATTAGCACTCTGTAATTACGTACCATCTTATGAAAAGTATGCTGAGGACATGCAGTGCCACGCTTCATCATCCAAAGTCACTCTTTAGTTAAGTTTAGACACTAGAACTCGTTTGTTTTGTAAGAACCAATAAACTCGCAATTTTGAATAATTATGAGTTTTTTTATTGACATTTTAGAGCAGACCTACACTTACCTTGACTAAAAAAATGCATATTGTGCGGAAAACTAGTATCTATGCCACGATACACCCTACCTAGACGACAATCCTGCATCACACATACTTGCAGCCTCTCAGAGTCGATCGATCGTAGTCTAACAATATTGAGGTAGATCGCCAGCAGTTCAAGTTTGAGCACCCCTGCTCTAGAGTGACTCCGAGATATTTGGTCTTCCTAACCCAAGGGATAGTTTGACCGAAAAGGGATATCGGGAGTGGGGAAAGACGAGGCCTAGAACTACGAGTGCCACCCATAGGAAAAGGGAAGCACATGGCTGCACTTTTCTCGGAGTTGACCTCAATCCTCACAAGCCGCCTCACATCGCCTAGGGCGGTGATTGCTCGTTGGAGGCGCAGAGACACCCACCCCGTAGGTTCATCTGAGGCGTAGAGGGCGGTGTAATCCGTAAAGAGGGCAAGCTCTATTCGAGGGGAGTGGGGGATGTCATTGGTGTAGAGGGAATATAGCGTGCAAATAGAGCGAGATTCTTAGTTAGTGTAAAGTCGAATGGAAAGTTGTCTATTATTATGTAAAACTGAATGGGAGCGACAAAGACTTGTTTACGGCGTCAATAAGAAAGGAAGATATAATAATATTTGTCTGAATATATCACTAACAATTCAGAAGTAATTATTCCTCGTCTCGCTAGGTTAACCACAGTTGTTCTGCCGCCTGGCACATGTGCTAGGAATTTTTTTCACATGTAAAACATTACTCATGCTTTGGACACACTACGGTTATTTAAAACAGTTTATTGTTATTTTTATGATGTAACTTTTAAGTTTAATGATATAATAACAAGTATTGTTTTTATTTCACTTGTTGAAGTCATTTTGGACTTTACTTGGAGACATTAGTACTATAAAAAAACATTAACTTGAAAGATTACAGCAAGAAAAAGTTTAACCTATAGCCAAAAGTACTTTAATTAGATAGTAATAAGGGCTAGGCTTGACGATTTCAAATGTATTAATAATTGTAAAATAATTGACTTGTGAAGATTAATTTAATTACGCAATAAATGAGTATTAACGTTTTCACAACTGTGCTTATTTGCGCACCATAAGTATGCGGTCGAATAAAATTTACACTGACTAGGTTAAAACAAATAGAATTAAACACATTTATGCGAGCATTTTCGTTATGACTCAGCGCCGCTAACACTTAACAATAACAACAATTAACAAGCTTTTTGTTGTTCCGCGAGGAAATATAAGTGTTGACTGTTTAACGCGGAAAATGCGTTGTAGTTTAGCACATTGCTGTACAAGTAATAATAATTATGTGGGTGTGGTGTGCAAGTAAACAATGTAGGTAGGTACTCATTATTAATACTCACTAGCTGTGCCCGCGACTTTCAGTTAATTTTATATGCGAGTTTTATATCCGTTATTTCCGCGGGAGTTTTATATGGAATCTAGATAAAAGTAGTAGTTCTTCTGCTTGGCCTAACACATTATTTTTCATTGTATCGTTGAAGCGTAATTGAAAAACAAACAGAAAGACTGGGCTTTATTTAAGTAGGTATTAGTATGAAATATGAACTAATCTAAATTTTTTAAGTCGAGAATATTTATGTAAGCAAAGGTGAGGAGAACATTGCAAAAAAATATATATCAAACAGTAACTTACCGATTTGTGACAAAAACCACAGTTAAATTTTTTTTGGCCATTCTATTCATACATCTGAATAAAATAAACACTATAAATCGTTAACTTGGTGTCAATAATTGTCAAAACTAGAATCATTACTACCAAACGGTTTTATGCATTTGGTTTTTTTATGTTTTATAACACTGCAGATGTGTATAACATTGGTTCTTTTTTTAAATAATATAGTTCAATTTTAAATATTTATTAGCCGCTTCAAAGTTTATTTCAATACAGACCGATAAAAATATTGAAACAATTCAAGATCATGTCGCTCGCTCGCTCGCTGCGTTCCACCGACCGCTACGCTGCCGGCCGCCATTTTGTCATTCGTCTTCTGACATCAGCCCTGAGTGCTTGAATGCATTGTATTATTGTTGAGTTTAAGTTTGTTTATTGGCTTTTGCTTGCTTTGTTTTTTGTGTTTTTGTTTAGTTTATACAGATGTGAAAGTCGTATACAAATCGGTTTAATACCTTGCATACATCTTGCATTAAATGTAGACATAGTAATAGAGTAGTAGACATAGTAACATAGTAATCTAGTAATTGAAAATAAAAATAGGTAACATTTAAAAAATGTTCATTATATCTGAAATGTCAAATTGACTACGTTTCTTTGTTTACATAAATACTCTAGAATTATTATTTTTTTAGATTATAAGAATTATTGTCCATGTATTTCCTTGCATTAGGTAACAGTTGTTTGCTGCCTACTCAATAAGGAAACTGGAATAAAATACATCATAATAAATTCATCACTACATTATTTTTATTTACATACAATATGTTTGTAGTTAATATATTTACATATACGTTGTAATCGGACACGCCTACGCAGTTACGAGAATACTTTGCTTCTATTTTCGCTTAATCAGTAAATATATATCTAGTTTCTTTTAAACTAGTCCCATTTGACTGCTTAAGTGTCACGTGGCATCACTTATTATGGTACATTATTTTATTTAATTTCGACTAATTCTGGGTGCAATCAGGTCTTGATTACGTAAGGTAGTTTTCGAGATACAGGTGGTCTTATTCTGGCAGATATACACAGACTCCTATAATAGAACTTTTAAACGGCGAATCGCCTAGTTCTGTTTTTGGTGACTAATTTAGACTAATTCATTATTGATTTTTTACCTGTCTAATCAGAATTCAAATCATCAGTGTCCCCCCTGCTGGGAATAGAGACGTGTATCGTCTTACAATAATAATTCTTCCCATGAATACGATTGACCTCACTATTATGATGACTATTGATGACTGACTTTAATCAGAATGGATCCAATCCACAATCATCTTTTTTTTCATGATAAAGAATTTAGTGACAAAAATGTAAAATATAGTGCACATTTTTTTGTTTTTATATTTTACTAAATGCTCCAACATCTTAAAAATCCCCTCCATAACAGTTCTCAATTTCAATCGTGAGCTAACAAACCTGTCCTTGTTACAGATCAATGGCGGTCAACTACTCTCGCGTATACAAGAGCATCACTACTTCTCGGAACCGCAGGCCGCGGAGATAGTACGCGAGATCGCCAACGCACTGCACTTCCTCCACGGGAAGGGGGTCGCCCATCGCGACCTCAAGCCCGAGAACATTCTGTGCGTTCACCGGGACAGGCTTTGCCCGGTGAAAATCTGCGACTTTGATCTCGGAAGCGGCATCAGCTTCACTTCGAGCCTTGCGAGCCCACTCGCTACACCGCAGCTTATGACGCCGGTAAGTTTGGTTTAAAGAAATTTGTTTCTTGAACAACATTGCTTAATCTGTCAAGCAAATGACCTTTGAACCTTTTTATTGTTTGTCTATTATTTGCTGGCATGTATAAATCCTTCTGCCGCCATAAAAGTTAAGCGAAAACTAATGTATATAATGTAATATATCTCAGTTAGTCACAAAAATGTGGATACTTACTTTATATTATTATAAAAGTAGTTCCGCAAATGGTTTTTAAAAAAGTTATGAGATTCGGTTTCTTTAATGTTGTTAGGCGAATTGTTAAATGGCAAATTGGGCTAGCAAGGGGCGGGAGACGTCGGAGGGTGCGTGGGGGACGCACGCGCCGGCGATGCACAATCCTAGCTATGTTCTTTAACAGTATATCTCAACAATTGGTCAATGTGTCTCTTAACACATTCTTTAGTTGTTTCAATTATGACTAAATACATTCTTTGACCTAATATTTTAGTAATAGTGCCCCTAACCCAAACCATTTTCCTACGTATATATTTTCTAAGCCATACCTTGTTAGCAATATGAAAAGATCGACACTTATTTTTTTCTAAATGTACATACAGCGATCAATTCGCCGCAGTGGACATAACATGTCTAACTCACAAAAACCGCCCATACATCAAGTTTAGCCGGCCGGCGTCTTACCTATTGAACAATGCATGGTATTTCTATATTGTAGTGTCAAAGGTTTTCTTATACATCGTTACGTTAAACTAACAATAAATTTCAACATCTATTTGGCATGTCCAAACATAATTTTCAGCCTGGCCATTGCTCGCTGGATGATATATAGGCGAAGTTATATATGTTCAATGCCGTTTAAATTGCAAAATTGATTTAAATCCCGTGCTAAATCCGTGTTAAATCCTAAGTTTCATTATCAGAGACTATTGTATTAGGTAGGCCGTGTCTGGAGAACATATATTTACGTTTAGAAATTAATGATCAACCCATTCAACCCATTTGCTAAAAATTGTGTTAATTCTGCTTCTACCTTATCTTTAAGGGGAAGGTCCAATTTGTCCAATTTTAACCTTAAACTGACTTTAAATTTATTAAAACAACCTAACTCATCTTTCCATAACTCGACGTAACGTTCTCACAATTGCTTAATTTCAGAATCCTTTATATCATGAAATAATAAAGTAAACTGTATACCAAACGTGGACATATGGTAGTCTCGCCTCAACAAAGGAGGCCCCCGTTAGAAATTACATACACATTCAATTCCTTTGTTATACACTCACCGGCACGGAAAGTTGGCCACATGTGATTTTTGCTGTAGCTTGCATTTAAATAAATTTTCTTCAATAAATTAAGTGTAGGTGGGCTCGATACGTGTCGCTTTTATTTTTTTATAACTTTTTTGAAAGATTAGCATACGAATTTAGTTTATTTAAGACCACGCACTTTTACACAAAAAAATAATTTTAAACACTCAATTTTAAAACGCTAGAAAATGTAGTTTGCTAATTTTCTTTATCGTCTATACGTTTTAGTATCGGGTGTTTCCTCCTCTGGCCCTGATAACCGCCTACATTCGATTTGGCATGCTTTGAATGATGTTTCTGACATCAACTTGCGGTATGTTTTCCCAAGCGTCCAGTACTGCATTTCGTAGCTGATTGAGTGTCTGTGGCAGGTTAGAGCTTGACTTTATCTTTCTTTTGAGCATGTCCCAAATGTGTTTTATTGGATTTAAGTCCGGGCTACGAGCTGGCCACTGCGAGTTCTGAATGCCGACCTCTTGAAGGTACTCATTCACACAACGTGCGATGTCTGGGCGTGCATTATCGCGCATTAAAAGGAATTGGTCGTGTCCAGTGAACCCTAAATGAGGCACAACATGATCCTGAAGGATCTCCTCGATGTATCGAGTTGCAGTTAGCGGATTATCGACGATAACCAACTCCGTACGAGCGTCGGAATTTATTCCTCCCCAAACCATTATGGAACCTCCGTGAAAATTCACTGTTTGTGTGGTGGTAATGGGTAAAAACCGTTCTCCTCTTCTCCAGACTCGTTCCCGACCATCTGGAGCACGTAAAGCGATTCTACACATCTGTAATCAGAACTTTAGCCCATTGCTCGTGGGTCCAGTGTGCGTGGTCTCGTGCGAACCGAAGTCGAGATACTCGGTGCTCTCTGAGAAGCTGTGGACCGCGTGCTGGTCTCCTTGATTTAAAATACACTTCCTCCATGCGTCTTCTCACTGTACGTTCGCTAACATTCACGCATCTTGCGATTTAGAGCCGCTGGCGGATCTCAACAGCGGTAAGATGGCGGTTTCTCAAAATTTCCAGGGCAATAAATCGATCGTCCCGGGCTGATGTGCATCTTATGCCTCCACTGCCTGGTCTACAGCTGTAGTGGCCAGTCTCCTGGTATCGTTTCAAAGCGTACTGCATTGTTGAACGTGGTACATTAAGCGCGATAGCTACTTCACGTTGTGTCAGGCCCTGGTCGATTAATGTTACGGCTTGTGCAACCTGAGCTGGTGTTTGGACTTTCTGTTTGGTTTTAAGGTACCTCTGAATATTGAATTTAAATTACAAAATCACGAAAATGCAGTAATCTAACGGTACACTTTTCACAATACCAAATTTAAGACTTCAACTTCGTGGCTCAAATTATCAAATTCCACTAAAAGTTAAAAGAAATGTCACAGTACACTCAAACATAATGAATTACTCTCTTGAACTAAAGGTAAACATTTTTTCAAGATATCGTCATAACAAACATTCATTAGAAATACTAAAAACTTTATTTATAACCGCTTGGCCAAGATTCCGTGCCGGCGAGTGTATTTAACTGATTACCGATGCTCGTACTGATTCCGCGCGCCCTCCGTTCGTACTGCTCATACGATGCACTGGATCCTCCTTGAAGCAAGAGCGACCCTAGATCGAAGTCACTACCACCTTTGGTGGCAGACCTCGCCTGTTGCACACAGGCTGTCTGCTGTGCCAATTCTAATGCCTTCGTTACTGTTAGGGCTATGAGGCATTTCGCTCGAATAAATATTCCTTTTTGGTCCAGGGTAAAACGATCCCTGAGGGCAGTGTTTAGCCCCGGCCCGAAGTCATAATAAATAGCCAATCCCCTTAATCGCACCAACCACCCCTTCATAGTCTCCCCGCCCACAACATTAGTCGCTGCGTAAAACCTTGTTCAATCCGCAAATGTTGACCTCTTTGGTGTGAAGTATCCGCTTAAGATTTGTACTATTTCTTTAAACTCCCAAACTGTCAAGTTGACGCGGATGACCGAGATTCGTCAGCAACACACTGATTCTGTTGTCGGTGATCCTGTAAGTGTAATCTCTTGGATGAGAACAACAGAAGAATGTGTGTAGTAGCGAACATTGGGAGAATGCTGCAATAATATTATTTTTATTGTTCATACAAAGAAGGTAACATACGAGCAAAGTAGGATACGGTCGGACTCCCATCGATATTCGTAATACATCAGTTTAGAATGACAAACGTCGGTACGCTCCCAGTTGCGCTGTCTATCTCTGAATATTTAGGACTAGATTTGGAAATAGGTTTGGGAAAACGGGAATGGACTCTGATATATCTGTACCAAACATGTACGTCTCCTGTGAAGGAGGGGTAACGTGGCCACTTAGAGTGTGTTCAGCGACTATCGGGAGGCGCAGATCAGGCAAAGCGCAGTGCGGTTATCATTTACAAACAACAATCAAGTTTGTCGACATTGGAATAAGAATTGTTGTTTGTTAATGATAACCGCGCTGCGTTTCGTCTGATTTGCGCCAGTCCTATGAGATTGCAGTGTCCCAACCCTCACAGTGCTGTTATCGATTGTTCACAAACTTATATTGGTTGACGCAGGTGGGCAGCGCAGAGTTCATGGCACCAGAAGTTGTGTCCCTATTCGCGGGCTCCGCGGCGACACACTACGACAAGCGGTGCGACCTGTGGTCGCTGGGCGTAATCGCCTACATCCTGCTCTGCGGCTACCCGCCGTTCCGCGCCGACTGCGGCGCCGATTGCGGCTGGGAGAGAGGGGAGAACTGTCGCGCTTGTCAGGAGCTGCTCTTCACATCCATACAGGTGAGATGCACCTAGTGTTGTAAAAACGACCGTTGAACGCTGAGTGAGCGCTAATGAACTTTTAAGACTACCGTTGAAGTCGCGTTAATTAAAGCTGGGTGCGAGGGAGAGAATTGTCGCGCATGTCAGGAGCTGCTCTATGCAGGTGAGCTGCACCTGCTTTTATATACCATAATCCATTATCGTATATGGGCCAGGTTATCCTAGTCGTTGCAGAAGGACACGGGCCTTATCATGCACACAATTCTCGTGCACGAGGGATGTATGGCCTTAACACGTCACGCTGTCTAATCGGGTTGGCGAGTCCACTCTTGGAGGTGGTATAACTACACCTTGTGGTAGCAGCTTTGTTATTCCTTAGTGTTGTGACGTGTGTGCTGTATATTTATTAAATTAAATACTCACATGTAGCACTGGACATGTAAAATGTCAATTAATTACTGTCTTGTTTGACCTTTCACCGAAGGTATTTCTTTACTTCCTCGTTGTAGTTCCGTCCGGTCGTCTCAGTTGAGGGCGAGAGAGAGAGAGCCCTGAAACTGCGTTTGGTTACCACATTAATACAACTGCGTTTCGTTACTACACTTAATCGTCTTTTACGACACCCACGGGAAGCGATGGGGTGGTGGTATTCTAAAGCCGACCGATACCACCCGGCACAATTGTTTTAATATGGGTTAAATAGAAGTATTATAAATAGGTAGGAAGTATTATGGGCGGTTCACTTTATCCTAAGTGATTCAATCAAAACTGATTTGATTGACTGTGATTGATTTGATTGAGCAGTGAAACGGAATAAAGAACACAGAAGCTTCTGCAGTTGTCACTAACTCCCGATTTTACGATAATCTTCCGTGAGAGTGGCGATACACGGCCCCTAGATAATAATAAGATTGTACAATAATGTCATTGCACAATATTATTGAACTGCGCCTTGTGTCGGTACAAGATTAAATACACTCCCTAATCGATCAAAAACATTTCGTAAAAAATTACACAATATAATTGATCGTCCACAGGCCCTTTAACTTGGTCCAATTGGACGTGTCCAGTCAACTATAGGATTGGCATTATACTTCCGAATAGAACGGATTTGTTGGACAAATTCTCAAAAGGACAATACAGTCGTCAACAAAAAAGTTCGGGTTCGGTTTAGGTTGCGTTATTATAATGCTCAAATTATTATAAACTAACAATGTACCTAACTCTTAGGGATTCAATAGAAACATTAAAATTAACGCTACTTGATCTTACGAGACTCTGTCCATTATACGAACAAACCATAGAATGAAGTATGTACATATAAATTCGGGGAAAAAGTTTCTTCGTGTTATATAAAAATTCATGACAATTTTTTTAAAAGTTTAATAACATTTAATTATAATATATATGTGCCGTTTTGTTCTATAACTTGTTGCCATCTTGTAGGTAGTGACATGATCCCGTTGCTGTAGAAATTTTGCGATTATTGGCCAAAAAATTGTGGTCTGGCGTTATCATGATGAAAGACTACACCCTTTCTGTTGATCAATTCCGGGCGTTTTTTCTCAATTTCTTGCTTTAGTCTCATCAGCTGTTGGCAGTAGAGATCCGAATCGATGGTTTTGCCCGGCGGTAAAAGCTCATAATGAACGATGCTCTTCCAATCCCACCATACACACAACATCACCTTATTGCGCGTTAATCCGGGTTTCGCCACAGTCTGTGGAGCTTGGCCGCACTTAGAGACCATGATCTTTTCCACACGTTCTTGTCGTAAGTGATCTACTTCTCATCTCCAGTGATCAATTTTTCAAAAATGGTTCGGTTTCATTGAGTTTTAATAGAGAATCGCAAACGAGTACACGGTTCCATTAGGTTTCTTTCAGTGAGCTTGTGTGGTACCCAAATATCGAGCTTTTTTGTGAATCCAGCTTGTGTCGCAATCTCCCTTTTTAAACTGTATCGAATTTTTTCGTTAGATTCACTCATTTTCTTGGACAGAAAAACAATTGAAAAATGGCGGGAAACAGTTTTTTATTTTTTTATTTCTTTTTTTTATAAATGTTACCTTTTTAATAGTATTATAACCAGCGAGGTACAAACAGTTCAGTCAATCAAAGGATCACAACTTCATACATACAAAATACGATAAGACTTTCACCCCGACCTATTACTTTATTATGTACTCGTATGTAATACGCGTAGTTGTGCGTTATGTTTTCGTTGATATTTTATCAGTAGTTATCAGAGGAAAGGATATAGGAAGGTTAAACATATTCCAAGTCATAAAACACAAATGTTATCATCCCATTTAATCTGATGTGGATAGTCTAAGTGGATAATTCGTACTAATTAGTGCTCGTTTATCTTTGTCTACCTTATTCTTATCTGTTTTATCTGTCTTATTTCAATAAAGTGTAAAATCGATTGCATATATACACATTTCCGTAATCTAAGTCACTTATCTTGTTTCTATCTTGTTTTCTAGTGTATTTTCGTATCTCCTTTCTCTTTAGTTGGATGTTCATGATTTAAGGCCGTGGCCACTATTTATTTAGTCATGAATAAGCATGACTGACGATTATGTTCAGCTTAGATTTAATTATTCATTATATATTTGGTCATTTGCAAACTGTTTTATTTATTTATCAAATCCTTTGCCCCAGCTATCTCAATTAATATTTCTCCTTAATCACATTATCCCTTTCCCGTGTCTAACAATCTAGTTAGCTATCTTGGCCACCTCCTTAATTATTACTTACTGATCACGTTGCTGCTGATGTGCGATCAGTACCTTGGTCACCACAGATTGTGATTACAACAAATCCCGCGAGGCGAAGCAACTCATCACGTAGCTGTTAGAGCGCGAACAGCTCTTTGGTCACCAATATCATAAATTTGGATTATAACTAATAATATATTGTACCTTTTTCCATTCCTGGATCATGGTTATCGTAGGTTTGTTCATTTGTTATATTAGATCGTGGCCACTATAGATTTACTTATTCATGACTGAAAAGTGTAGTAACCATAGATTTGTGTTCATTCATGACTGGAGGTCATGGCCATACTGCATGTCCCAGTAATTTCATAGCAACCCCTATTGCAGTGTAAAACTACATTTTTTTCCCCTGGCTATTGGTCTAGTTGGCTATTTTGTCCGCCTATTCAATGAGAGTGTATATGTGTTGTACAGGAGGGTCGTTACACGTTCCCTGAGGAGGAGTGGTCGCACATATCGCGCGAGGCGAAGGAGCTGATCGGTCAGCTGCTGGTGCGCGAGGCATCGCACCGATTGAGCGCGGAGCGCGTGCTCAAGCACCCGTGGCTGCGCCGCGCAGACGCCGCCGCGCGTCACCCGCCACTGCACACGCCCATCAACATCAAACGGTGAGTGTACATACGTGGACACACACGCAGACATACATACATATGCACACATACCACAACCAGTCCTTTTAGTATCCACTTCTGGACACGGCCCTCCTCATGCACATTGTTTCGTGCATTGGTTGTACGGCCTTAAAAAAATATACAGCATATTATATTTTTATTTTAGACTACAGTATTGTAGTCTTTTATAATAAATTAGCCACCCACTCTGGTTTCGCTCAGGTGGCAAAATACGCTCCTGCCACACTGGCTTTTGCACAATGAATTGTTTTTTCTACCAATTAATATCCAGATCAAACATAAATAGGAACACTAGTGGTATTTTTTGATAAAATTACGATTACTATTATAATTTACTAGCGATTTTCTTAACTGAAACAGAAATTATATTTATTTGCATTAATTAAGCTTCTTAAAATTGGATCAATAGTTTGAAAGTTTACCTTTTATATAAAAAATAAACTCACTCACTTTATATTATCACACGAGAAAAAGTTATAAGTATAAATTTAAAATAATTATTAATATTCAGACAGTTAAAAGGATTAACTTGATTTAAATTAATTATCGCAATTTTTCTGCAATTGTTAGTTGTATGTATAATTTTAATGGTCTTTTTATGTTATATCGATATCAGCCTATAATGTTTCACTTACAAGGCACAGGCTTCCCATAGTAAATTACTAGAGGGTTTTGGGCCATAATACACCTCGAAATTGGTGAATTTTTCTGCCATATACCTGGTAAACATTTTAATCAAATAACCTTTTCACCGTCGAAATTAGTTCGCTTACAGTCGCATCTAACGTACAATTCATCTTTACAGCAACATGTCAGCGCGCAACCTATCAAACTTCGCTGAATCTGCGATGGCCGTGAACCGCGTTATCCAGCAACACTTCTCTATGAACTACACGTACATGCAAAGACCTCAAACTGCATTACGTTATAGCAAATCCTGCTATCCTAGTCCCGATACAGATTCCCGTCAGGACTCACAGGACTCCTTTAGCGAGGCCGAGGAAGTTAACACGGCTATCCGCAATATTGCTATATGCGAACGCCGATGTGGCGATTATTCCCCCCCTTTAGGCCTCTCCCCACCCACCGAGTCTCAGCTCCTCCGGCGTAGGATGCAGGAGAAACCTCTCCCGGTACACTAGCCGGGATAAACTTGTCCTCTCGGTACACTAACCGGGATAAACTTGTATTCACTAGGGGGCTGTTTGGCATTTTATCGAGGCACGGGCTGTTTTCTCCTAGTGAATACAGAAAAAGTCCGTAGCCAGGGAATAAGTAAGGTGTTAGGTACACGGTATCGAGTAGTCGTGCAATTAATCGGTAAAACCATGATTCAGTACTACTAATTAAATAAAGTCAACCATGTTCGTATTATGCAGTAATCAGTTAATCGTACTAAGATTTTAAGTTAGTGTATGTATGGTGAGCCCATGAAAATGTTGAGCAATTTCGCGTTTGATTCGTTAGAAAGTTCTTTCTAAGACCAGATTTGTAAGCAAACATCGTTCTTATGTTTTAGAAATATTAAATTGAAACTCAACTTTGAAGTGCTCAAAATTATGATTGGCCGACTGTACACATAAAGAAATATGTAAAAAAATAATAATAATCGAGTAAAAACCGAAACGAACATTCTTTCATAGTTAATTGCATTACTCTGTAACCATAATTCATAGACACTCATATTATTAGCTATCAGGTCGACTAGACACCGTATACCGACGCCTAAAACGAAAAACAAGGCATAGGTATGTACATCGAATGTGGTTCCGAAGTTGTTTTTTTAAAACATTTTTTTTTCTGTAATCCTAATTTTGGTGTCTGTTCGACACGCAGTTGACCGATTTTTTATAGTAAAAATATCTAATAAAAACCAAATATTAAACCTGGCTACGGGTTTCCGAGCCGGTGTTACATTACACGTATTTAGAGTACAAATAACAGCTTTATAAGATGCAATTCTCTGAACGAATCCGAAAAGAGGTTGAGACAAGTCTTTGAATGAAGTCAGAATGAGATTGTATAATTCTTTGAATGAAACCGGAATTATTTTCGAACTAGTCTTTGAATGAAGCTGGAATACATTTTATAATTAATTAATATTAAGCCGAAGTGTGGTTCGAATAAGTCATTGTACAAAGCTAATTTTAAAATATTAATATGGTAAAAATGACCTAAGTATGTTAAGTAATGACAATATTTTATCTTGGAATATATTGAACGTAACATACACACAATATACAAAAAAACACATTTAAAATTTTACTATTCAAATAGCCGGAACCATAAGGACCACACTACGCAAATTATTTTTAAGCAACATTATTTTCGAGTTTGACTTTTGTACTTGTCAATTTAGTCTCCGTCATTAAAAACGAACTTTAGAATGAGATAGACAAGTCTTTGTACGAAACCGGAATGAGTTTTAAACTATACTTTGACAGAACCTGGAATGAGGTTCGCATAAGTTTTCGAACAAAGCTAGATTATTCGACTTATGTTTTAAGATTTGTCTCTGACTTATACCGGAACAAGTTTGGGAGTTAAATATTTATATAAATAAAGAATAATATCGATACTTTCTATGTATGCTTAAGTACATTTGATTAACTATAGGACAGATAAATCCTGCAATTGCAAGTCAAATTACAACATATTGATGTCAAAAATCAATAAAGTGATAAGGATAGGACGTTACATTTCTTATACATTCTATAGTAACTAGTAATGTAAGAAGAAATCTTTATCTGACTGTAAAGTTAGTCAAAAGGGTGTATACGTTTTTAAGTATACTATCGATGTCGATATATCGATATATTATAACGGTAATGTAACTCCGGTATGACCGCCGCAATCCAGTGACATCCGCCGATTTGCATAGGCAACATCGCGCGGTAGTGGTTGCCAATTAGCGAAGTGTCCCATTCATACCCGACCAGTGTAAGAAGGCCAATCATGCGTTCAACAAATATAAACTTTTTATTGCACTCCTAAACGCGTTACTGCCAGAATGAATTAATGAATTCATATCCCGTCGTTCTAACTGAAAGTTGATTTGTTTTACAAAGTTATATTTGTGGTTAACGCTAATTAGTCTTCTATAGAATATGCGGGTAATGAGCCGCAAAGAAGTTTGTACCTGTTGGAACGCGCGAGAGACCCCGATAGAGTCCCACCGCGAGTGAAGTGAAGCAGTGAGTCAATGAATTAGTGACGGTTAACACCAGTAAGACACTCTGTGCCAACGGACAAATAATTCCACCAGTGATAGATCCGATCCCAAACGTGTGAACGGTACTTATAGAGCTGTAACAGTTTTATTTGAGCCTTTTAAAGATATATTTTTATGAATAAATAAAAACGACTGAATAGTTTTTATCGATAGAGTATTTGTGAGTTTCCGGACCGAGCCCGGTCTATAAACATCGTATTATATTGAGATAGTTGTGCTGATCTACTTTATATCCATTACAGATTAATTCTATTATTATTTGGATTTATGAAATCCGCAATATGAAATTGAGCTTGTTTGTGTATGTGGCCTATCCTTTGCAATAATTATAAAATTTTGTTAATTTTTTTGAATGATTTTTGAATACTAGTCTCGTTTCATGTGATCGTTTTTGCATTTCACCAACAATGGAAAAACCACATCTCATTAATTAAGATTGACAAACCTATGTTTATAAGAAATGTTAATGGCAATATGTGACATTTTGCTATAAAGGGCAAGTGAATCGTATTTGAATAATTTGGGTCTTCGTATGAATTAAATTCGCTTCGTATTACCCCCCAATCCAGAACCATTTTAACAATTTCAATAATTTGTCGCACACTTCAATACTACTTGTTTTTATTAGATTTGATTTTTTATTAGGTAATTAAATAATGATATACTGTAAATTCATTCGTAAAATCTCATTAAAATATATTGAAAAACTACTGATTGTTACATGTTAGAACAAGAGTGCATCACTATGTTGATAAAATCACGTGTAAGTACCAGAGGCGGCAACAGTACCCCGGCTTAAATATTCCCAAACTCATATCTGTTCAATTTTCTAATAAAATTGAAAAAATATTTTTAATAAGGTCTGTTTTCTTTAGTTGTCGAATAAGAAATGCAACGTTCCAAATACAGTAACTACCTACCTATTCAGCCGCGAGTAAATAGGATTTGAACGTTTACAAAAGTAAATTTAATGGTTTTTATTTGGCTCCAGTGTACTTAGACTTTTTAGTTTGCAAACTCAACTATCGCATTTGCATCATTGTTTAGAGAATTAAATAGCGTCCCTGACAGTCGGATTGGGGAACTTTTCCCGCAGAAAAAGTCACGATGCGTACGGGAAAAATCTACTCTAGGGTCTGTATGAGCTTTTTAAGGTTTTCAAAGCATCCGCTTGAGACTTGAGACGCTGCTTGATATTCTATATAGAAAAAATCACTTAAAGCAAACGCGTTAGTTGCGTTTACAATCGTAAAATCGTTACACTAGAGCTACACTGATTCTTGTAACAAAATAATTGAAATAGTAAAATGGTTCCGTATTGCGTCCCTGTCAATATTTGCACTTGTGAACTGATCGTATGAAATGTCATATATTTCTGATTAGAGCTGTGTTGGTATGTTAAGTGTTGCATGGGGTTCCATGGAACTGCCATAACATTGTGATCAGTTTGAATACTTTTATATATTTACTGAAAGTATGTGAAGTTGTAATAATAAGTGTAGAGCTGCTAGACTGTGTCCCTGCGTAGATCGTTGATTGGAAAAAGAGTGAACAACTGCGTTCAGCCGTTAAACTTACTAAAGTTTTATAATATTTTAATAACGATATGAATTTTATTATTTTATATATTATCTGGTGGCTTTATCCAATCAATCCTAAACTTTTACTTACGCAGATCTTGTTAAATTTTGTTTTCGACTAAATCATTGATTTGAACTGTCATTTAATTACAAATGTTTGAAATAATACGTGTTTCTCTTGTATAGCCTGACCAAGAAAATAAAAAACCTCGCCATGATGCGTAAAACTAATAGAACTAATATCTTCTACTGACAACACTAACTAGCTATGAAAAAAGCAAATGTGGCGCCCCCACAGCAAGTTTTTTTATTTTTTTGGTCAGGCTTTACCTTCTAAAATACAAACCTTTTGCGAATTATTTATATTATCCGAGAAATGGAACCTAGTTAACGTACCAGTAACAGGGACCCTAGACTAGAACCCGTTTCTATTTAAACGGAATCTATAAACAACGAAATGTTAAGTTTTTATCAAAGTTCATATCAATAAAAAGGTCCCTTTGTTCACATTTTGCAATTATATTCCCCCATTTTGGTTCATAATATATAACAATGCACTGATGATACACCTGTACAAATGTAAACAAGTAATAACGTTTGTATCTTTGAGATCTTGAAAATTTCAGAACCGATTTTGATAAAATCTTATCCTATAACTACATGCAGCATCTATAACATAAATAACAATTACATACCGATAAAAAACAATTTTTCAGTGATCGATCACTGATCAGTAATTCCATAAGTTTAGCAAGAAAAAATTGTTAGGTAACAAAGCTCAGGTATTTTTGTGCTTTTCGGAACATTACTTACGTAGACGTTAAAATGTCGAATTCCTAAAATGCCGTTTTTCCCTTTTGCACGTCTCTAAAATATTAAATGTTCATTTATGGTTCAATGGGCTAATATGGAGAAACGTAATACTTATGACACTTACGTTATTTTAAATAAAACATTCTTTACCACCATTCTGATTCGGTAAAGCTATTAGTAATATATCGCCCACCTACTTTTAATGATTCAGAAGGGGCGGACGTTCAGATTATTTTACTCGCTATTTGTAAAAAACTACAGTGTGCACCCATTAACTGTCTTTTACGTTACCTGCCATTCAGTGTTTATTATATCGTAAATAAAACAATTCTTACAAATTTTATAAAACAATTTTTTATTTACTTCATGCACAATCAACTATTTTGCTTTTTCGTTACTGAAATGCATTAAAAGAAGGGCTAGTTTTACAGTATCTCCAAAGACAAATTCGATTAACGCCTAGGACACAAAATAAAAATAAACTACTAACTAAACCAATGGAAGAAATGAAATGGAATAAACTTAACGGTATTTGTTTAAAGAAATAAGTTAAGATATCTAAATATTTCAATCAATTACAGATCTTTCAAAACTCTTGGAATCTAATTTGTATTGTCCTTTTTCAAAATAGCGGGCGTTGGCAAGTGATTTTAATAACATTTCATAATTTACGTAGCTGATATCTTTCTTCTTATGAAATCTGAACGTCTGCATCTTTATTAATAACCCGTAGGAACATAACTTTCTTCTGCCATGCCTGCCACACTGCCTTCTGTCTCAGTCTTCTGCCATTCTGCCAGTGTCAAGTTATTTTTTATCGGAATGGCTAAATCCTTGTGGCCTTTCCATTATTATTCACCGGATCCAGGAGCAAAAAATGTGCAGCGAAGGAACGGATCTTGCTTTAGGGTGCTTTGGGAGGGTACCGCGCGACTTACGGATACCTAGTAAAAGTGTTGGCTGAAAGCCCGTGTGTGTTGACGGTGTAGTGAGGGTGACGTCCTCGTCTCTGCCAGCGGGGACGATGTACCTGTGTAGATTATAAAGCGTTAATAGAGTCGTCGGGGTCATCTAGGAGGTGGCGAGAGCGACAGTAACGGAGGCGCATTCCTGTCGGACACAAGTCAGGCTGTCAATTAATAGGTCGGCGAGAAAGTCTTCGTATTTTGTATGTATGAAGTTGTGATCCAATATCTTTGATTGAACTGTTTGTACCTGGTTGGTTATGATACCATTAAAAAGGTAACATTTAAAAGAAATAAATATAAAACTGTTTCCCCGCCATTTTTCAATTGTTTTTCTGTCCAAGAAAATGAGTGAATCTAACGAAGAAATTCGATACATTTTAAAGTTTTATTGCAAAAAAGGGAAAAATGCGACACAAGCCTCAAACAATTTGTGCCGTTTATGGACCTAATGCAGTGTCGGTAAGAGTGGCACAAAGTTGGTTTAAGCGTTTTCAGTCAGGAAATGTTAATGTTAAAGATGCAGTTCGCTCCGGTTGCCCTGTTACCGATAAAGTTGATGCCATTTGTGAAAAAGTGCAGCAAGATCGGCATATAAGTAGTTACGACATTGCTGATGAACTGGGCATTGACCACAAAACAGTTTTGACTCATTTGAAAAAGTCTGGATTCACAAAAAAGCTCGATATTTGGGTACCACACAAGCTCACTGAAAGAAACCTAATGGAACCGTGTACTCGTTTGCGATTCTCTATTAAAACGCAATGAAACCAAACCATTGTTGAAAAGATTGATTACTGGTGATGAGAAATGGATCACTTACGACAAGTACGTGTGGAAAAGATCATGGTCTAAGTGCGGCCAAGCTCCACAGACTATGGCGAAACCCGGATTAACGCGCAATAAGGTGATGTGTGTACGGTGGGATTGGAAGAGCATCATTCATTATGAGCTTTTACCGCCGGGCAAAACCATCAATTCGGATCTCTACTGCCAACAGCTGATGAGACTAAAGCAAGGAATTGAGAAAAAGCGCCCGGAATTGATCAATAAAAAGAGTAGTCTTTTTCATCATGATAACGCCAGACCACACACATCTTTGGCCACTCAGCAAAAATTGAGAGAGCTTGGTTGGGAAGTGTTGATGCACCCACCATATAGCCCTGACCTTGCGCCCTCAGATTTCCACTTGTTTCGGTCTCTTCAGAATTCTTTAGGTATGTAAGGTTAACATAACAAAAACAAAAAGAGAGGACTGTCAAAACTACTTGTCGCAATTTTTTGACCAAAAATCCCAAAATTTCTACAGCAACGGGATCATGTCACTCCCTACAAGATAGCAACAAGTTATAGAACAAAACTGAACATATATATTATAATTAAATGTAATTAAATTTTTAAAACAATTGTCTTGAATTTGTATATAAAATACGAAGAAACTTTTTCCCTGACGTTATATTAGGGGGTTGGAATGGTGAGGGACTCTGTTATAGTAGCATCGGGCGGAGTCTTTAACATATTTGATAATGGAGGGAAGTTCCAAGTCCTTGTGGAAGTCGCCATTGCTAGAGTACCACGGAACAGCCACAGTTTTACACACTAATCTATTTTGTAGGGTTTGAGTATTTTAATGCGTGTGCAAAGACAACGCTAGCGAAGGTCATTATGGGACCTACGAAGGTTTTGCACAATGCTACTTTATTTCTAAGCGACATTTCATTTTTCCCGCCTATGAGAGGATTGAGGCCACCGAGTACAAAGGCGGCTCGGTTTCTGACAGGTTTTATGCATTCTCGGAAGTTCAGTCGATGGTCTTGAGTGACTCCGAGGTATTTGGTCTTCCTAACCTAGGAGATAGTTTAACCGAAAAGAGATATCGGGAGTGAGGAAAGACGAGGCCTAGGTCAATCTGTCACTGTCAAAGGCTCACAGACAACAGTACAAACTCCTCTTTCCCGAGTTTTCTACCAAAGCGTTTTTGTTTACATTATTTCATCAAATAATATATTCAATCCTTTATACACTTGCTTTTAGCCATAACATTGTACTTAGTCTGTGTATGATCTATACAGTATAGATCAGTGGTTCTCAAACTTTTTAAATGACGGAACCCTTTTGGGAAGCAAAATACTTGATGGAACCCTACAATAAAACAATTATTTTTATAAGTGTATTCTATATTAATCAGCATAATAAAAGTACAATGTATCAGTTACTAATTATTATTTACTTCACCACTTGGTAAGGACAATAATAGAAAACATTAAAAAAGAAAAAATCTAACTAGTGGGAGGTATGAAACTGTTTTTTATTTTTCATCAATTGCTTGATATCAGGTTTGATGGAAGAAAGTTGGAGTCTCATATCAGCTTCGGCGTCCAGTCTATTGCGATATTTTGTTTTCGTGGCTGCGTAGGTAGAGAATCCTGTTTCGCACAAATATGTAGTTGGGAACGGGAGAAGAATATCCAGAGCCATTTGGCCAAGCATTGCATATTCATCTTGGATTCTGCACCAAAAATCATTAAGAGGCGTCGTTTTGAACAATGACTCCATACTTGTGTCTGATGACATTTCTAAAAGAGATTCATATATCTCATTTGACATGTTTTCAGGCTTTTCCAAGTTGGGTAAAAAAGGATTATGAATCCAGGAGTTCACTTTAATTTTTGTATTGTGTTCTTCGGGAAAATACTTTTCAAAAGATGCGCGCATCGAACTGAGATATTGGACCAATTCTTCAAACACATTATCTTCAAACATTTCTGAGTCGTTTTCGCTAACAAACTCACTGAGTAACGTAAAACTTTCTATTTCTTTCTTACCAATGCAAATGATCCAAAAATCTAATTTTCTTTTAAAAGCAGTTATTTTATTATAGGCCTGAAACACTGTTGTCTGTTTACCTTGCAACGATAAATTTAATTCGTTAAGTTTTTGAAAGATATCCGCCATAAAAGACAATCGGAACAACCAAGTTTTATCATACAAACGGTCCTTCAAATTAAAAGAAGTATCTGCTGAAAGAAACATTTGTAACTCGGCTCTAAGTTCAAATAGCCTTGTTAAAGTTTTTCCCCGAGACAGCCATCGCACTTCTGTATGGAGCAGCAGTGTTTTATGTTTGCTGCCATAATCTTCACACAATAATGAGAACAATCGGGATTGTAGTGGTCGTGATTTGATAAAATTAATTATTTTTACCGCTTCATCCATAACTAATTTTAGATTAGACGGCATTTGCTTCATCGCAAGTGCTTGTCTATGCAGAATACAATGACTGGAACTACAATTAGGCGCTTTATTTTTCATTCGTGACACTGCTCCTGCTGTTTTACCTGTCATCGCCTTGGCCCCATCTGTACAAATGTCAATGCAATTGTTCCAACTGAGATTATGTTCTTCAAAAAATATATTTATTTTATTAAAAATTTCTTCCCCGGTAGTGTTTGTAAGCAGCGATGAACACATAAGCATGTCTTCTTCAAAAGAACTTTTATATGGATATCTCACAATAACCAGCAGGATAGCCAAACCAGCGACATCAGTCGACTCGTCCATTTGCAAAGCGAATCGTGTATTTTGTAGACGTGTAACTAGTTCTTGTTTGACGTAGCTTGCCAGATCATGGATTCGTCGTGAAACAGTATCGTTTGATAGCGGAACAGTAGAAAGATGCTTTGCAGATTTTTCATCAAGCATACATTTTGTTATGTCTAATACACATGGTTTTATTAATTTCTCAGCGATAGTGTGCGCTTCACCTGCTTGTGCAATGCGATAGCTAACTAAGTATGATGCCTCCGTGGCCTTTTCGTTGGTAGTTTGTGTTACATGCATCATATTTTTTTGACTTTCTAATAACTGATCTTTTTTGCGAACAAAAAATTCTTTATTCTTGTCTTTAGTCTCGGGGTGTACGGTTTCTAAATGTCGACGCAATTTGGCAGGTGCCATGGAACTATTAGGAAGCAGTTTACTACAGAGCATGCAGAGAGGTGAGCCGTTGGAATCAACAAATCCGAAACTGATATAAGATTCATCATACTTCCTTTTTTTCGTCTTTGAAACCGTCGAGCTTGACGTCGTGGCACTCGTGGCATCATCTTCTGGATCGGTGATTGCTAAATTCTCCGCGCGCATTGCTTTTGAACATTCAGCGTCATTAGAAGATGTTGTTGGAACACGTTTAACACCTTTAAGCCAACGTTCCATTCTTCTTTATTTATAATGTTACAAGTCAGGATAGTGGGGTTTAAATAATGCACAATCGTTACTGCGTATAAGAGACTAAATTTAGAACCTACAGGGAAGAAATGTATAAAACTGAGACAACAGAATACAGCAGGCAGTAAAACAATGAACACTAGTTTCTCGCTAGCGAGCTTGTAAGTAGGTAGTAACTTATCGCTCCGAACGCTAATCATCAACTGACGACGCCAACGCGCGATCGCCGCTTTTATACTTAGTCCTAGACTCGATCTCAAATATTCTCGAAAATACTCGAGTCGGCACCTTTGATAAACAAAAAGCAAAAATAAAAACAGAAATTTAAAAATAGCGTTGTAAACAATATCGACTTTATCCTTTGAAGTTAGAGACGAAAGTCGCTAGTTGACAACTATAGCGTCTAATTCAGAGGCGGCTTTTATCAAAGAGACTGAGCGCTTACAAGTATACTACCCGCTCGTTTTAAGTTTGCCGCTGGCGATAGGTATGAGTGTATGACGTTCGAAATTTTTTATTTAATTGTAACAATAAAAATTGTGTACGTTAGATATTTGGGTAAAACTATGACACATTATAAGTTTTGTTGTCACGTGGGGGAGGGTACGCGCATTCCACAGACCGGCAAACTTAGAGCGAACGCGTTGTACAAGTATAAAATTGTTGAGACCAAACTTATGAGATATTGTACCAGCTAATGTAACACAAGCTTATACAAATACAAATAAATAAATAAATAACATTCATAGCGTTTTGTCTCCGCGCGGCCGCGGAGTCCGCACAGCCGCGGAGCGACCAGAGAGAGGTGTTTTGATTTTTTTATTTCTAAATTCTTGCGGAACCCCGACAGAGGTATCACGGAACCCTAGGGTTCCGCGGAACACACTTAGAGTATAGCTGGTATAGACTATACTCCGTGTGCGAATTTGTAAGTATGAAAAAAGTTCACAGTATAGGTAACAATCGTAACTGAGATTGAATTGAGATATTAATCACGTTTTTTCTCTTCAGAGACCATAATACAATAAAGTCTGTATAATTCGAAATTGTAAACAAATGAATAGTAATTAAAATCCATGCAGTTGGTACTAGGTATAATAAAAGGTTTATCCGCAATTATTTACGATGACGTCAGCTATATAAATGTACCTACCTATATGTAATTTATACAATGATATATAAAAAAGAGGTAGATATGTTACAAGTGCGCGCTTCGTGAAGACTCGAAAACGACCCAATTGGAACATCTTGTGTTTAGTCTGCATCCCGCGTCAAGCTGATCAAGCGTGGCGGCGACGAGTGTCAGACGTATTAAAAAAATATAAAAACAGCAAAAATGCCATCGTGTGTGTTTAGAAACTGTACCAATTATTATTCTAAAGTCAATAAATCTCAAGGAATCTCATATCACATGTAAGTATGCACTATATTTCCATATTTCATTAATATTCTAATTTAAAATGCCGGTACGAAAATAAAAAGAGATAGTAAAACATTTTGCTATTTGAGCGATAAGGACGCGTGCGCTACGAACATAGATTAAAGTACAGATAGGTACTCCACTGTTCTGATTTTTTTTCATACTTTCTTTTAGTTATATTTCTATCAATCAGCCCGTCATAATCCATTCGTGTACTTAGTATTATAAATGTTTGAAAGTAAAATATTAGTTATGAGGTAATGATTTATGCCAGTAATAAAATAAGTAGGTACCTACTCAATTTATTTATGTATAATATTTCATTATTTTATTTTCTCATTTATTCTTAAACTCATTTTGTATATTTTTACATATTAATATAAAAAAACATTTGGAAATAGAAAAAATAGGTACCCACCGACATCGGATACAGGGTCGGGTCCACGGTGTCGGCGGTTAGGGCTTCAGAGTGAGGAACTTTCTCACTATGCGTGCCGGTGCCGTGCGTTATTATAATTGTTCTTTTTTATTTTGTGTGCTTTTTTATTTTATTAAGCATATGAAAACAAAATATGAGTAAAGAGATATCGTAAATATCGACGATAGTGCCGCGCCGTGGCAATAGGGAAGTTACTTATTTATTAACTGTTTTTTTAAGGTTTCCTACTAATGAAGTCCGACTTCAAGAGCGGATCGCAATTGTGCGTGACCAGAGACAGGAACCATACTGGATGCCTTCAAAAAGCAGTAGAATTTGTAGCAATCGTTTTAAATCTAATGAAAAATATACTTCGAACAAAGGTCGAATGCTACTTAAAAAAAATGCTCTTCCTGTTACAAAGGTATACTTAGTTAAACTTCTTTTTTTTATTACTTGGCCTACGGATTCTCCTAAACTTTTCTCGCACGTTCGATGTCACACCAGTAGTAATACTACCAGTTTAGCCCAATTTTGCTTTGTACGACACTATCCTACTAAGAGCGTAAACTGTATAAAGTCATCCCTAATGTACCTATCTCATTTCACTACTATTGAGTTTGTTCAGCACTAGATGGTATGACGTACCTACAGCTAGATTTTATTTTATTTTTTACTTTCCAGGAATGCCTAAATCGGAATATTCAAATCTCCCCGTCAAGTCTAGACAACGCCAGCATACCGGACATGGAAGAAATCTTAGAATCACCGCGAAAAGCGGCTCTTAAAAAACGCGTGTGTAAATTAATATTGAAACAAAAACTTTTACAGAAAAGAAATAAAATACTTACTCAACAAAATAAGACTCAAGAAAAAAGTTGCCCGAACAACAGTGATATTAAAAGATTTGAAAAAAAAAGGATTACATTTCAAAAGAACAATTTTCCCAACTAAATTTAAAGGCCGAAGTCATAGATTTGCAACTCAGGTGTATGTTTTTATTTTAGTTGGTCTAAATGAAAGCTGGAAGATGCCAGTTGGTTATCAGTGTGGCCGCGTTCCGATCCGGTGTAGTATACTAGTTTTTAATTGTTAGTTCTTTAAAATTAATAAGTTAACATAATATAAATTAATACTAAATAGTAAGTGACCAAAAACAATATAGATTTTTTTATATAAAATCTTTTTCTTTTTGTACTGGCAATTAATTTTGTATCAAAAATGTGGGTCAACATCTAATAATTAATACTGTAGTGGGTACATAAAAAAATGTCTGTAATAACGATGACTTGTTGGACGTCAAACACCTTAGTCAACCCGTGACCATGAATGCTGAAAAGTATTCGAAACGTCGGGAGAATAAAACAAATACAAACGCGATAAAATCCATAAAGTAGTTTTATTTAATATGTGTAATACTCGCGTAAACATCACAGATCATTATATTTAACCGTGTTTTTGGTAAACAATAAATACATTTTACATAACCATCGTATTTTATTTCTTACCTTTTAATACTATTTAATAGTGGAACTCAACAATACCGGCCCATTTCAGTTGATTAAACTACACGACAAGATCTTCAACGTCACTTATTATGAATTTATACATGATAAAATAAAAAACAGCAATTAAAGTATACGTATATTATACGCATTCTTTAATTGCTGTTTTTTATTTTATTTTTGTTGGAATCCAGTTACATAAATAAGATTGAAACATTAGTTGCCATCAAAAGAATAATAGGCACTAAACTCATTTTAGTGAGCTTTGTCCCTTCTTTCTCATAATTTTGTTACTCTATAGTGATTTTGACTTGACCAATGACGATTGGCAGATTCATTAACGTTTAGTTACATTTCGCGCGAAGGTACAATACTAGCTGTCTCCTTTTTTTGTTTAAGTTTTAATTATGCTATCTTTTTCAAATCACTTGACGATGCATTGGAGTGTAATATAAATAAAAAATGCGTGTGTGTGTGTTGCCGCTGTGCACGGAACACTTCTTTCGGTTGATTTGTGAGGCTATAACATCTATTGTTTATAAAAATCATTGAATTTATACTTGTATTATTTAATACCCTTGTGTCATTGGATATACAGACTATACCGATACTATTATATTTATTTATTATAGATATACGAATAAATATGTTTACATATGGCATTGCATTTGCGTAACACAATTAACATTATAATAATTATGTGTAGTAAAATAAAAGTTATCGCATTATATTTTGTAGAAAATAAACATTTCACAAGTTCTTTGTTTAACGAGTGGTCATCGATTACCAACAGTTCAAATCGAAAATTGTAAAACTTGGTTTAGACTCGAGTTCTGCGCATGACTAGTCATATTCAACTGACAGGTGTCAACCGCATCCTGTTTCATGATAATGATAGTATTATAATTTTAATATATTAATTTTTATATTAAATATTTTGATTGTTTCATTTGTAAAACAATTACAGAAAATGAAGTCTTTGTCTTTGGCTTACATTTGCATAGTCAACATCCCTATTAGGGATGTTGACTATTTTTAGGAAAGTGTTTAAAACCATGCATAAGTAGATACTTAAGTACCTACTTATAGCTACATAAGTAGGATATAACCCAAAATATTTAATATTATTTTTTTAATACAACTAATACTTTTAAATCATGTATGTATTTTAAATTCCGTTTCAAATTTCGCTCCAAAACGCCAATACTTGTCACGTGACCTCTGACGTCACTTGTTTGCAAACACTGGTAAACTGATAGGGCGATAGAAAGTTTTTCGTAATTTTTGTAATAAAAGATGAGTTCTAATTTTTATAAGTGTTGTGCGGTGCCTCAGTGTGCAAGTACTACAATTATAACACCTGAAAAGTTATTTATTCACGTTCCACGTTCGGAAAATAATAGGAAAATGTGGCTTCAGCTAGCCCGCAGGGATGCGGCACTTGTGTCCGGCACGGCAGTTACACAATCTAAAATGTATTTTTGTGAAGATCATTTTTATGTAAGTTTTGATAATATTTGTTTATTTTTCTTATATTAAAAGTCATATACCGCATACCCCCTGGTGTTGCAGGTGCCCATGGGCGGCGGTAACACTTACCATCACGTGGGACCGCTTGCTCGTCCGCCCACTAATCTATAAAAAAAAAAAAAAAAAATTTCAAGTTTTCGAAGATGAAAATTGGAATTTTGAGGTTAGAAAGAAAGTAATCAAAGTTGAGTAACAATGATTTGTACTTGTTTTATTTTAGTTGCCGAATGATATGGAGAACTATACAGAATATCATTTGATGGGCTCGATATTACAGGTCCGAATGAGAGCAGGTGTTGTTTGCCAACGAAGTTTGGATGTCAACCCGATAGAAAAAGACGAACAGAAAACGTAACAACTAGGCCATTAGCAGTCAAAATTCAAAGATTGGAAAGAATAGTGGAATGTGAAAGAGAAATAGAACAAGCTTACTCTACACAAAGTATTTCCATGGTTGAGGTTCAACCAGGTCCAAGCTCAGGTGGACAATATACTCATACCAGTTGATTATAAATAGAGTATTTTATTTATTTTCTGCAAAAGAAAAAAACAGTGTACAAATAATAGTAGAAATTATTAATATTATGTTGCGCTCGAGAAGCCGAAGAGATAACATCTCTCCGAAAGTGAATGCAGTCGCCACTGAAGATGTCAACCGCATTTGTTGACGAAACGTTTGGAAGAAAGAGAAGAGATTCCAGAAGACCTCGGCCAAGTAGCCCGGAAGATTCACTTAATATGGACACTGGCTGAGAAAGCCTACACTCCACTATAATAGTAGAAATATTGTATTAAATTGGTGATTTAAGATAGAACTTACATTTACAATAAACTGTGAAATACTTATAAAGCAAACTTTTCTTTTCAGATATACTTCAACCAGTAGTGTGTAAACCAATAACAACAGATAAATCAATACAAGTGTCCATATGTCATATATTTAGAAGTAAAAGCACACAGCCTAAAACAAAGTTTAGGAACAGGGCAGTATCACCAATGAAAAATCTTACTACATTATTTCAACCTCTCCGTTCAAATTGGAAGTTAGTAGAAAGTCAATACCATCTATATCTGGTGTTATCCAGACATCTAGAAAGCTATGCTTCAGTAATAAAGAAGAACAGTCTGATAGTGATGTATCGTTATTTACACCATCTGTGACTCGCTCATACTCCTCATCATCATTAATATCATTTCAACAAATTAAGGCTTCTTCAGAAAATAGTAGTCTAAATGAACAATTAATTAAACAAGAGGTGGAGGAAATTGATCAAATTACTATTAGGAAAATTAAGAAAAGGCCAAGGTTCTACATTGGGGTACCAGAAAATTGTTATTATTTAATCAATATCATAAGCATGCACACAAGTATTCCAGAAAAAACATATAGTAGGGTAAGGTCACCAAACCACTCGAAGCATTGGAAATTACTTTTTTTGATCTGCTCAAAAGTGTTAATTTTTGCTGGACAACATATACGATTAGGTCTAAACACAGAAAAAAAAATTAAAAAATTGTCCGGTTTGGCTAAGGGACCCATCAAATATTTGGCGTTTTAAGCATGTTACTTATTTTAAAGGTAGTAAAACACTCAGAAAACGCAATTTTAGGCCCAGGGTCCAAAGACAAAAGTTGGTGGGGTTGCTCTAAAGTTTATTTAGGTAGAAAAAATTCTTGCTAAAAACCACTGAAAACTCGCTAAAACTACCTAAAAACGCTTAAAACCACGTTTATAAGCTTTTCCACAAATTTAATTTTTAACAAACAGTTATCAGGTTTAAGTTGAATTCTATACCTTTCCAAAACGCCTAAATTTTTGACACTAGGTTTAGATTTGAGGAAGTTATGTCTCTTCAAAGATTACAAGTTACGCGTCTTGTATAGAAAATACTCGCTTGAATCCTCATAGCTAACACAAAATGTTACATTGACCATAGTTTAAGTGTGTATAAGAAGCATCTACAAAAATGTGGGATTTTTTTTAGTTTTATTTTAATAGTTTTAAGCATTTTTAACGTTCTTTTGTAGCTATATAAGCGTTTTTAACTGGTTTTAGGCACTTTTAGATATCAATGCTGTATTAAGTTGTCTGTGACTGATAATTGGTACAATGCGATTCATTCGGTGGTTGCCAAAATTCATACTAAATTCAAAATTTTCTAGTTTTCGAAACCACTGAATGAATCGCAGTGTCATGGACGAAAATTAGAAGATACTGTATGCAAAATAATAGAGGTGAAACTTGGGGTTAAAATAGAAAAATGTGGTTTAATCATATCCAAAGAGTATTTGATGATAGCTGGTTCACCAGAAGGTATATGTGATGAGTTTGTCATCGAAATTAAGAGCATACAACAAGACAACACAACAACATACAACGAATAAAACAACAAGTGCAGATACCTACAAAAACTATGTGAAGGAAAAAAAAGCTACAAAAAAATATTATGCACAAGTGCAGGTAACTTCGTGGATCTCTCAGAGAGCTCCTTCGTCACAAATTTCAAAGTTGTGCCTACCTTAGCGAGACGCGACTTTTTCCAGTAGCACTCAACATAAGTGCATGAAAGTTGCTCACTCCTGCGATGTAGGTACCCACATGATGAATGCCACAGCATTTTTACAACATCCTTGAGAAGGAGCACAGTCATGCATGACTCATGAGACTCATGACACTCGATACTCACTAATGCACCATTTTCTTTTTGAAAAAAACCGAAGCGAAGAAAAACGAAGGACTATAGTGTCATATTGTCAGCTAACAGCATTATTGAAAGCAATCTTCGTAAACTATAATACGTTGACGTGATATGTCAAAAAATCAATCTGCTAGAGGGCGCTGTAAATTGCTCGGCCACGTAAGTCACGGTCGTATTTTTCTCACTTTTATTATTTATAGTTACATTATTTTACCCCTATGATAATATGTGAGAATGGTTTGACAATATAAAAGTGTCGATACAGTTATTTGTGTTTATACATCGATCATACCGCGGTAAGTTATCATTTTAGTGTGCACTGTTCTTCACCCATCTGTCATTTCAACAGTGAATTAGCATGTTTAATTAAATATTAGTTGATATCAGCATTTTTTTATCACAATACAAACAACATTATTCACTGCGCAGTAGTCCTTTATCTGCCTTTATTGGCAGTTAAGTATGTTTTAATGTTATGATAATTACTTCCAGATTGACTGACAAGCGATGTCCAATTTACCACCAAATCCGTACAATAACATTCCGGGGGCTCCTCAATTGAACGCCAATCCCGGACCGCCAATGTTCAACCATAATCCACAATTCAATCAAGTGTCAGCAAGTCAATTACCCCCAGGATATGCGATGAAGCCAGATGCCAACTCTAACAGTCCCTTGCACGCGCCAACTTCCGTACCAAACAATCTTATTGGACAAGTGCAAAAGGTGAACAACTATAACCAGAGCGGGAGCAATTCACCAGCTTTCAATCATCAAGAGATGATACCTCCGCCACAAATGGGCTTGCAGTCTTCTCCACATATGCCCCCCATCAAATCAACATCAGTTCCCAGTTATCAATTACCACCTCAGAATGTTCCTTTGTCTTCACCCAACCCTGGAAACGTGTCTAATGCTAATCCATCTCCAATTCCCAATCTTCCTAAATTCCCTACTCAGCAACGGCAGATTAATGACAATGCACCACCTCTCATTCCTTCTAGTCAGTACAATCCACTCCCTATGAATGGGCCTTCAATGCCAGGCAAACCCGGCTCAATTCCAACAAGTCAATACCCGGTATCATCAAGTGCAATTAATCCTTCACCTTTGGGTATTAGGCCACCAACAAGTGTGTCTAATTTTGGAGCTGGTTCAGTGTATCCACCTTATGGCCAAACTCAAATCCCTCAAAGACCACCTCCAATCACAAATCCACCATTGCCAATGATAAGTCAACCTAACCCACTATTTTCTTCGCCACCAACAAGTTCTGCTTTAACTTCTGGGCCTCCTGTCACTTCACCACCAGGACTACTAAGTGGACCTATCATGGAGTCTCCTAGATCAGCCATCAATGGATCTCATTTAGGGGGGCCACCTACAGGACCACCTTTCTGTGGGGCAGCAATAGGCCCTTCTAAAACTCTGACAAGTGCATCTTCGCTTATTCCGCCCAGTGGCCCAAATGGTCCACCAATTGGTGGCCCATTGATGGGACCTCCAGTGAGTAGTCCCATTCCAGGCCAGTCTTATCTTGGTCCCCTTAAAAATGGGCCTTCTGGACCACCCATGAAACCTCCTGTTGTGTCAATGGGCGTGAATCCTTATAGTGGTCCTCAAAGTTTGCCTATTGGGCTGCAAATTCCTCCAACAGGACCTAATAGTTTACCGCTAATGGGGCATCAAATGGGTCTACCATCTGGCCCTCTTGGACCTCCTAGTGGGTTGTCGGGGCCCCCAAGTGGACCCCCTGGAATTCATAGTAGGCAGCCTGGACCTCCTAGTTTGCCTCCTGGACCTCCAAGTTTGCCTCCTGGACCTCCAAGTTTGCCTCCTGGACCTCCAATTAGACCTCCTGGACCTTTAACCAGCCCACCTGGGCCTCCTGCTGGACCAATGAGCGGGCAACCAATAACCAATATGCAGAGCAGATACCCTCAAATGCCACAGAGTAATTACAACCAGCAGAATATGCCACAACAGCCTAATATTGGAAGGCAATATGGTTATAATGCCCAAGATCTTGGTCAGCAAATGGGAAAGCTCAGTGTGACTCAGCAAGGCTTTGACCAGTTATGGGGACATCAGATGATAGATCTCTTGCAGTGCAGACAAATTCTACCAGATTACCCTGAAGATCCACCAGAGATAAAGCTTGGGCATCAATTTGCAGATGCACCTAATTGCAGCCCCGAGTAAGTCTACTTTTCAATTTTGCTAGTCCATAGTTTTTAATTTTTAAGTGCCATTGCTATGAAATCCAACACTTAACTGCACTATGTCTTCTGGTGGAAAATGGAAATTTGGTGATATAGGTCAGGATTAGAAACCAAGACCTGACAAATATGCCAAGATTAATGACTGGGATTAATGCCTTGAGGCATCATATCATATGTTTATATACAGTAAACTTACATACATGTCTGTATATACACTGGGACAGATCAACACATAAGATAGTTCTTAATAATAATTTCACGTATCTATGAGATGCCACTGTCAACATGTAGTAATTAATATCAGCTTATAATATCCTACTGCAGGGCACATGCATGCAGGTTTTCCTCAGGATGTTTTCTTCACTGCCAAGCTAGTGATAATTATTAAAATCCACACTTAAGTAAAAATCATTGTTAGAAAATCAACCAAGAATTTGAACTCGAATCTATAAATAGTCCTTATTGATCTAGTTTTTGGTTTATAAGAGTTAAATCAGTAAATATATGAAAATGGATAACAGACCAACAATGGTAATTTATTATCTCTAAATAATGTTTATGCAGGTGCTAAACAAAAGATATATAAATGTGTGCACAAACTATAGACATTATGCACAATAAAGTGGCATATGCAGAACAATAGTCTCCTCCATGGTTTTATTAGGTTCTAAATCAAGATAAACTGCATAAATTATTGATAAAGGTATCTACTCAATGATTGATGATTGAAAAAAAGTAGATGGAAATTCTATTTAAATGGATATAGTATATATTACTCTTATTCAAATGGAATGAATTTACAGTAGGTACCAATTTCAATAAGTACTCATCCTCGCTTTTTAGAAACTGTAGTTGGTTTTAATGCTCTGTAATTCAGAATACTGTTATCAAATACTTAATTTTCTGTATTTCATATTTAAAAAAGATAATAATTAATATTTATAGATTTCATCATTTATTTGTTTCTCACGCAAAGGTATTATTTGCAAACTGCATACTAAATGTCTTGTTATAATTGTAACAAAACATTTATTATAATAATGAACTCTTGTATAATATCCCATGTTTTATAAAGATGAGATATTGGTGTGAATGTTGATATCTATATTGTAAATTACGTGTATCATTTGTATTATTTTAAATAAATGAAATATTTAAAAATCAGAACATTATAACAAACTTATCACCAAAGGAGGATAAATCATGTATTTGTAATGTTTAAACATTACTAAAGGCTCAATGTTAAACGTAAGAAAAAACAATCTACATGTTATATCCACAGAATCTTCAGATGTACAATAAATCGTATTCCGGAAACAAATAGCTTGCTACAGAAGTCTAGACTGCCTCTTGGAATACTGATTCACCCTTTCAAGGATCTGAATGTAAGTATTGTATTATTAATCGAAATTATTAATGTTGTTTAGAACATTGAGTTTTAATGTATTATTATTACGTATTTATTGTTTTTTTTTGGAAATTCTTTGTCATGGATAATATTTGAGTAAAGTACAATCTAAATTAAAGGCAGTAAACATTAATAAGAATGTTACTGAAATCTTGCATGCAGCAATATCTCAATACTGCAATATCACCAGGGTACAGACCCTTGAGCATGTGTCAAACTTCTTTGCTTCCAATAATATTTGCTGAGTAAAAACTTCTAATCACAAATTAGAGGTATTAATATTTTTTCATCCTATTATTAATACTAAAACCAAGATTGTAAAAGCGAATTCATACATTACAGCATAAGGGCGGGTACACACTTCGCCTTATACAATAAAATATGAGCTAAGTCAATGATGTTCGTTGCAAATGCAACTGAAATATGATGCAAATGAGTCAATATTGTAGGTAAGGTAACGTTAAACCATGCCGCTAATTCCTGGGTAGTTTGACTCGGATCGGCTTCCACCATCTCCTTCAATTCAGCGTTATTCACCCGTGTGGGCGGTCTTCCACGTGGTTCGTTCTTCAAGTCGAAGTTTCCATTACGAAAGCGTTTAAACCAAAAACGCACGGTTCGTTCATTAGCAGTCTCCTCTCCAAACGCAGCATTGATATTGCGAGCCGTTTCTGCCGCGTTAGTTCCGCGTCGGAACTCGTATTCAAAGATTACTCGGATTTTCGAAGTATCCATCTTTCCCGTCTAAGCTGAATAAAAAAAACAATTGAAAGTCGAAAATCGAATGTTGCACATTTTTTAAAACAAGAACCTCATAGGTATCATGTGAAAAAAGTTTCACTCGAAAATCTCACACCATGAAGGTTTTATGTCAATTCAAAGTATCTATTACTATAAAACGGCAATTTCATACTTTAACCCCTATTATAATAATTATAATAACAATGGAGAACAAGAACAATGATATTAAGAAATAATAGTTTAAGTCAAAGATTATATTATAGTTTTTGACCAAGGTGAAGTAAGAATAACAAGTGGTGCTTTAGCAACATTATCTATTTATCTATTAAAAATACATATCTTGACTGCCATGTAGCGATTTATTTATATATAACTATTTTTTTATTTCTTAAATATTGTAGATAGATACAACTAAACCTATCTATGTAGTTAATGAAAAAAAAAACATCAAATTTTCTACTAATTTTGTCTAATTTTAAGATGCATTGTTCAAATTTCTAGTATTCAGAAGTTGTAGTAACATGCTTACATAACTCTATGCTAACATATCGTATTCTGCAACAGGTGCTGAGCATCTATGTTGTTAAATCTCGAAGAGGCAACATTGAAGTATAATTTATGGTTAAGAGAACTTACTTATGTACTACTTACTTACTTACTTACTGAAGAGATTCCCAACCCTTATTTCTATAGTCACAGAGAAAGCAATACACGTCCCATGATTTAGATTGTATTTCTACCTCTGTTTGACCTTACTTATCCAAAGTTTTCCCCCTTATTATAGTTGCAGAATGTGGTCCAATGTCGACCATTGCAGGTGGAGAGAGAGAAACCTATAGATATAGTGATATATTCCCTCACTGTCTTACAGAAAAGAGAAGCGCTTATGTATCAATAACGTAAAAAAAGAGACACAGTATTGCTATCGTGTATCTCACTCTGCGTGCCGGTTTTTTCAAGGCCTGGCACATCATTGTGCCGTGATTGTCCCTAATCTTTAAAGGCACTATGTAAAAGTGTTTAGCTCATTTTCTATCGCATGTGGCCATGCCATGACTGGGTCTATAGTGTTATTATAGTTAGGCCGTCGACAGATTACCGATTACCGTTCATGAAGTTGGTTAATATAACTTTAAAGTGGCGTACAAATTACGACAAAAATATTATCATCGTTAATACACGCACTCAAAACAAATTTCCCGCGAAAATGACAGAGTAAGGCAATTTTACACTAAACGTAATTGTTTGGAGCCCTAAATATTTTTTAACAATTAAGAAAATTATTATTTTTTCAATCCGTAACGCGCTGTTACAATGTTACGTTGTGTTTGTTGTGTGTCACTTTTTGTGTTTTAAAGATAGTGATGTTGTTCAAGATACCCAATACCGATGTCGGATATTAATTGTAACGTAGCCTGAGTAAAATGTTAGAAGTGTATGAATTTACTAATTTGATTACTTTTTGTAATTTGATGTGATTTACTCTAAAATAAATGAGAATTGACAGATCGCGAGCTGACAGGAGCCAGCTTTATTGTCTTTTTCTTTACTGAATCGATGCCGTACATAGACATCCACTACATTTTTTTTAATAAAGCAGTTGTCATTATATTTATTTTACTTTATGCAAATGATTATCCACTTCTGTAGCGTCGTTTTTATTACATGCTTGGCTTGCGTGTTTATTTTGATTTTCATAAACGAGAATTTGAACGATTCAACATACATAAGGGTTGTGTAACGGGGCACCGGGGCCTTGTAATTTATTATTTATACATTTTTAATCCACGCTAAACTTAAAATGAATTGAGCTCAATCTGGGTGATTGGGGACGGGGGAATTGGAAAATACTTTAATCAGTGTATTTTACCATAAATTAATCCATCAAGCTACGAGGGCGAATCAAAAAGTTCTTAAAAGCACGTGTTCATAAAATCTTCTTGGTTGGTTCCGCGAATGTTAATTGAAGAAAACAAAAACCGACGTTTGGTAGTTTCACAGCAGAATCTCGAAATCTTTCACCATGAACCTAATCAATTTTGTTGTCGTTTTGTAACCATGGATGAAACATGGGTCCACCATTTTGATTCCGAACCGAAGAAACAAAGCATCAAGAAACGGCCATCTTCTCCACCCATGAAAATAATTCGAGTTACTACGACCGCAGGCAAAGTTATGGCTTCTGTGTTCTGGGATTATGAAGAAATCCTTTTTATTGACTACATGCCGAAAGGAAAATCGATATCAGGTGCCTATTATGCAGATTGCATCCCAAAGTGCATGAAACGATTAAAAAAAAACGTCGAGGAAAATCGTCATTGGGTGTGTTGTTTCACCACGATAATTAATGCTCCAGCTCATCGGTCCGCAGTTGCACTCACGGCAATGTGCAAAGCTGGCTTTGAAATTCTTAATCACCCACCATATTCACCGCACTTAGCCCCTAGTGATTTTCACTTATTTCCAAAATTAAAGACGTATATCCGTGGAACAAAATTTGATGATGAAGACGCGGCTACGGCTGGCGTAGAGGAGTTTTGAGACTCAAGATTTTTTTTTTTCGGAAGGAATAAGGAAGTTATAAAAATATTATACTAAATGTATTGAGTTACAAAGAGATTGCATAGAGAAATAAAAGATTTTTATTTGAATTTCTAAAGTTTTTCTAAGAACTTTGTGGTTCACCTTCATATATGTATAACTTGGCCATTTAACATCATGAGTTACCATGCATTAATTGTCTTGAATTATCATAAATTGGAGTATGGTCTCAATTGTTTTCGAATTAAGGGGCAATTAAGAAAAACATATTTTAAATGTAATATGAAGTGATGTCAGGAAGTTCTGGTTTTGGAAATTGTTTTATCATGGGATATAGTTTCATCATGGGGTATTATTTAATTGAATGAAGAGAAAGGGGCATCCACTTCCATTGTCCCCTTGGGTCATTTCAACGTTTCCACGAGGACCCGCCCCCTTTGTGAACCACGGGATTATACCCTGTGTATATCGCCGTGGATTATACCCTGTGTATATTGCCGTGTACTGTATGTTATTTTCTATCTCCACAGTTGTACTAGTTAATAACCCTCCATTTCAGCACTTGCCTGTGATCCAATGCACGACAATAGTGCGTTGTCGCGCGTGCCGCACCTACATCAACCCGTTCGTTTACTTCGTCGACGCCAAGCGATGGAAGTGCAACCTCTGCTACCGGGTCAATGAATGTAAGATTCTTTTTATTGCTCCTTTATTATGTATGTTGTATGAACTTGTTTGTATGAATTGTATGAACTTATTTTGAACTTGTATGTATACTGTTTGTATGAATTTGTTTTTGTTATACGACTGACAGATGCTTGACAGGCTGTCTCTTGTTACTTTACATATTGATAGTGCATCTAGTACAGTACATATTGTACCTTATATTCATTACATGTGTTTAGACTTATGTTATGCAAAATCTAAAATATGTTTCTCAACCTAGATTTTTCGTAACATATTTTCGATTTTGCATAACATTTTCGATTCCTCTCCAAGTCTCCACCATGTCGAACATTGTCATAATGACTTATGTTATCCGAAATCTAAAATATGTTACGCAACCTAGATCTTGTGTAACATTTTCGATTTCTCCCCACCACGCCACACTTTGTCTTCTATACATATAATAATATAATTATAATGAAATCAATATAATGGGGACAGTTACTGTCTTGTTGTTCTATATTCAACGCTTATCTGCTTTGTGACACGATGACAGTTTATGTTCAGTTCATTTGTCCCCTAATTTCCCTGAACTATGTGTGTTCATAGTTCTCCTATTATATTATATTCCTATTATATGAAGGACTCAGTAGCACAATTTGCATAGCAAAAAATAGTTATAGACTGCAGTGTTGCTAGTGTCATGAAAAACAAAATTATCACAAAATGACAGTTTTACAAATTATCACAAAATGATAGTTTACAAATTACCACAAAATAGTTACCAGTTATAAAATTCAGATGTATGTAAGTTACTATTTGACATATTTTTTTTGCAATGGTCTCACCTTTGTTTATATTCTCCAATTAAAAATTTTGGATTAGGAAGTACCTAATGAATGAATACTCAAGATTGATTATGATTTTTAATAAAATTAATAAGGGGTCAATCTATGACTAACTTAGTATTAGTCATTGTTGATGTGATTTGTCCCCTCCCTCTTCCGGCTAAGCCGTCCTCACCCCTGCGGGCCAGTTTGCGGCCGTTCTATTTGTTTATAAGCTATAGTACAGTTTTTCTGTCTCTTAAATAGGATTCCTAACCTAATAATAAAAACATTACTAACAACTGATAATAAATACTCCTATTTTATGTGAGATTAATGAGAAAGAGAGTGAGAGATACATGATAGCCTAGGGGTAGATACCCCTGATACCCTAGGGTAGATACCCTAATGGTAGATACTCTCAACTCACATTCGTGACATCCTATAAATGATTTCTAATTGAGCTACTTTACTAAGTTTCTATAAGTACGGATTTTTTAATTAATACTAGTTTGAACCACTACTACTTACAAGACATTAAAAAAATCTAACACATGCGTAATATCCATCAATCCGACCTGGGCCCTCACGATTGATTAGTGTGGTGGCTTGTGCACTGTAGCAGGACGTTACAGCCTGATATCGAATGTTTATTTTAATTTTAATTTATTCATAAATGCAACTAACTGACTGTCTGACAGATAAGTATTACACACTAATTTTATGAAGCTATAACTCCTGAACTAGGATAAACCTGTATCTCAGGAGCCAGTACCTTCCCAAAACAATGTTCTATAATTTTATCTAGTCTATCAACATTCAAATTAAACATAAGTAAACGTTGTTAAAAAAATGTAGTCTTCTTAGCAGATTTGAATAATTTGTTATTAAATACATCAATGCTTTTACCAGTGCCAGAGGAATTCCAATATGATCCAGTGAGTAAATCGTACGGTGATCCGTCGCGTCGACCAGAGATAAAGTCAGCAACCATAGAGTTCATAGCTCCAAGTGAATACATGTTGCGTCCTCCACAACCGGCCGTATACCTGTTCCTGATGGACGTGTCGCAGTTGGCGCGGGATTCAGGATACTTACAGGTATGTTTAAATAAAGCCTGGAACCAGTTTGAAAATGCCTGTTAATAAAGCTTAATAATAGCGATTTCTGAATGTTTAAACCTTAATTGATTTATCCCAGATGAGCGAGTGACATTGTGATGGTGGGTTTAATATGTAGGCACATTACAATTTTTCTAAAATAGATAGCGGTTTGCGTCTATTATGGCATCCTAGTGAAGTTAGACCGGGGGCAGCTAGTATAAGGATATAATCCCGTATCTTATCTAGTCAAATAAAGATAGATCCCGTCACAGAAGTGCAGTCCATCCGCATTTCCTCGATACGCAGGTGTCGCGCACCGTTCGGTCCAAAAAATATTTTATACCGCGAACCCGTAGGCTGTGGAACGAACTGCCTCAAGAGGTCTTTCCATTAAGCTACGATATGGGGTTCTTCAAGAGAGCTGTGAATAGGATTTTGCTAGGTCGGCGGCGCGCCCGCATACCCCCTGGTGTTGCAGGTGTCCATGGGCAACGGTAACACTTACCATCACGTGAGACCGCCCACTAGTCTATAAAAAAAAAAAGATTAATAAATAAAAAATGAATTCTTTAGCTAAGTGACTTTCGCCACTTGATTCTTAATTCCATAAAAAAAAACTTGAATATGAAATGTTTACCTTGAAAGAGTGTTTTCATACGAAATTGATTTATTTGTCACCATTTCAATATATATTTTTTTGTTTTTGTAATGGATCTCATATAATATATGATATATGTATATACTTAGTCTCACCATAAATACCGTTACAATAAGGGAAAAAAAATATTTGAATTTGAAATCTATCGTTCTCACGTGATTTTTTTTTCTCCTTACTAATATCATTACTAAATATTGTACTAATATTACAATGGAGTGGGCTGATAAGGAAAACCGTATTGAATTACACAAAGGAGGCATGGAACCAAATGTAATTATCAAAACTCTCTGTTGAGGACACTTTTGTCAACTACGATCTCTTTATAGATGGAGGACAGTATTGTCACTACAACCTTATATGTCGCCGGGGGATGTGGACTGTATATAGGGATGGTTTTCCTTTCTTCCACGTCGGATAAATAAATAACGCCTTATGTCTTGATTATCAGCAGAGCCGGGGTAGCGCAGAGGTACTTGTTCTAGTCACTTGTTTGACTTGTTGTTGTTCTCGGAGTGGTGCCGCTGATCGGAATGCCGGGAAGCCCAAAATGGTCCGTCTTTTATTCCAAATGGGCTTCCCCCACTACTTGTTTACACGTGTACCCCTCCCGCTACCCGCGGGGGATCATTTATTCATACATTATATTTACATATATTTTACACATTTTTATTAGACTCTTATTATACTTTTTAGGATTTTTACAAGATATAAACTAGCCTAAGATGGATCTAATAAGATCATGACGCTATAACGTTCGGTTCCGAGTGGACGGGGCGCGCGGTTTGCGCGACATATTTACGTAACCCCGTCCCCCGCTTCAGGACTATAAATATTATATTCGGCCGCCAGGTGGCGGGCCGTTTAGTTGTTCCCCGAACGCCATAGCGCCCACAACTTATCCCTAGCATGCCCTACTTACCCTATTCACCAACAATTATCCTAATAGGGTAATAAAGACACACTAGGGATCATTTTAATATCAATTACATAATAAACAAGCATAAACAGACATATAGGTCATTAAACAGACATTGTAAAACATAAAGACATTCAATAGATATTCCACAAACATAAGGCATTAAAGAGATATTGTGTAAACGTAATGATATTAAAGAGACATTATACATTCATAAGACATTAAAGAGAAAACAACTACATATGCGAAACTATCCTAAATCTATACATGTAAGTACCCTAGCTTTTTACATTGTTATTTATTCCGTCGTTAACACTCTCCATCCGCTTGGTATTAGCCGAATGTTTGTGTACCGGGCCATTGGTAGGTATGAGGGTGAATCAACTTCTTCTCTTCGACGGCACGCAAAGGGAACTCACAGACAAATCTTATTTAGCGACGCGAAAATGGTCACCATTGAGGAACATTTTAACAAGCAGAATGATCGTGTTTATGCTCGTAATTCTAAAGAAGCCGTTCACTTGGTCAATAGGGTGCAAGGCCAAGGCGACAGTATCCACTTACCACCATGTAGGCGAATTCTCTGTTCATCTGCCACCTTTCTATAAAAAAGGTCTCAATTTTTTTAAATATACTTAGAAGGTTAGGCGTATTCGGTTTGCATGTGAAAAGTGTTTATATCAGAAGGTGACTTAAGTAAACTATAATATTGGTTGATGACGTAAAAACTAAAAGTACACATTTTAGTTGGTCGCGCGTCACAAGTTGCTGACCACGTAAAACACCGTGCACGTTTTGTGTGTACTGTGTCGTCGCTGTAACTGTCTGTGACCTTATATAGTACGGAAACATCAATTTTCAAAATCAGAAGCTGTGGTTTATTTCACAGCATTTATTCCCATAAATGAAATCATAATGCATTTGTAACGATAATTACTGCTCATATAATGAATACACTTAACTGACAGGACTGTAGAACAGTCTCCACCCGCTGCGTTAAATCGATTTTAACTATTGCGTAACAGTAAGACGTTTACTTTTCTTAATTTGGAAGTCAGCGAATGACTGGACTCATTAATGACGGGAATCGCCTTATATAAAATATTTACTCACTGCCTGGCAAACAAGTGAATTAATGATTTGAGCACAACTGTTAAATCAAGTTCTATACTTATGACATTGTCGTGTATCATTATATTAATTATTGAATTTACGTTTATTTACCCCATAATCAAATAATTTATCTGACATTTATATATGTACTTTTGTTTCTTGCAGGTGTTATGCGAAACCCTAAAGAACAATTTAGACCAGTTGCCAGGCGATACGCGCACGCAGGTCGGGTTCATCTGCTATGACTCACACGTACACTACTACCTCATGAGCGAGGGACTCATCAGACCTAAGGAGATGACCGTGCTTGACATTGACGGTAAGACTAATTTGCACTAGTAAACGATCTCCGATTTCATTATTAAAGCATCTTTTGCATTGGTACTGTATTCTTAAATTTCTTTACTGTTATTATTTGATTTAAAGTGCATATATTCAATTGTTATAATTTTATATTTTTTTATATTTTTTATAGAGTGGTGATAGATCATCATTTCTCAACCTGGGGGTCGCGATCACATCTAATTAAAGCACTTATGTACAAACAATTTTTATTAAAACGATAATAAACAATAAAAACCATCGGACCGACAGTTCGTTTCTCAGCCTTATATTATTTTTTTCTTGGCAGAGGTATTTCTTCCATCGCCTGAGTCGCTACTAGTGAATTTCGGCGAGAGACGCGAGTTGGTAAAGGAATTACTGTCAGTAATTCCACAACGATACTCTACGCCCGGGACGCCGGCCTCCGCTCTCGGGGCCGCTTTGCAGGCAGCTTATAAACTTATGGTAAGGTTCTGTACCATACTTATGATATGTTTCATTTAAGACTTTGCAGAAATTCCAGAGAAATTCCTAGAGATCAAGGCAATCAAATTTGGGAGTATTTTTACTACATCTAAATGAATCAATCTGGTCAATAAGGTTTTATTAACCAAACATGTCTTAAGAACTATATTCTTACTCCATGTCCTGGCTGTACCTATCGAGATCTAAAAGGCCCGTTTTGACAGTTAGTTATGACAATAGAATGTAACTTAGGATGAAATCAACAAAATAATAAAAAAATAATTATTTAACTTTTTGGGTTCAAAAAACACTTTTTTTTTCGCGCGTTAAATAATATGTGAGAACATATTGCAAGTATTTTTTTCACGTAATTTCCAAAGTAAAATGTAATTTTGAATTGCTACGAAACGTCTCAAAAACTCAAAAGTTACGTTCTCAGTCCTTTAGTCCTTTTCTTTTTAAACAATAGTGCTGTAACTAATTTGATCGCTGATTTTCACCGGCTATATTCGTTTCCATATAAAAATATTAACATAAATAATATAATGAAATAATTTTAAGGTTTTATTAAGCCTTTAAGCGAGCTTAGCACTAAAAGCCGTAAAGAAAAATTTTAATTGGCAACACTATTTCGACATAACGGTACCTGACGTTAGGGATGGATATTAAAAAAACACATCGATGTTTTTTTCGATGTAATATATCGCATAGTGACATCGATGTTAGAATGATATATTGAAAAATACATCGATATTTGCAATACATCGATAGTTTTTAGAATATACTATAATTATGGTTATAACATGCCGGAAAATGAAAGTATACGGATGCGTTAAGTTCAAAACCTTTATTATCAATCAAAATCCAGAATTAAACAAAAAAAATATTCACGCGCATGGATTCGCGGGCACATACCATTAAATTATCTAAACGATTGGTGTTATAACTACACCGTTTCTCTTAACATCAGTACTGGTACATGAACTTTTAAAATCAGATATAAATTCAATTTTAGTACAAATAAACAATAACCTCGTAATAAAATAAAACTTCATTCTAAATAAAAGGTTTCAGTCAGTTGTCTCAGTTCTCAATCTGTCAGCCAGAGTTGCCAACCCAATCCTAGAGAAAAACTACATATAAGCATAAAAGAACTGTGGAAAACTGTAAACGTTAAAAAATCTAAAAATTTAAAATAAACAAATAACAAAGTGAAATTAGGTTCACCCATTCGATATATTGAATAAAAACATCGATACATCGAATATATCAAAGCGTTAAAAATGGTATCAACATCCTTTTACCTAATGTAAATACGAGGTTTTGAAATCTGTATTAAACACGCATTTTTTAAAAATAGTTGGCCAATTAGGTCCTCATAAATTTTTTTTTCACCCAAGACGCTTGAACTTTTACAAAAAAAAATATTTACCGCATTTCATGCTGAAAATTGAAGTTCAGTTTTTTTTAAAAAAAAAAAGTAATAGCTATTCATACTATTTACTGCATATCTATTGGTATGAAGAATATTATAACACCAAAAAACTGACGGATGTCATTTATTTGTAGCCGTGGTGCAGATACGGAAAATAATGTGAAAAAAAAAATGTTTTTTTTTTCTAAATGACATATCTTAGATACTACTTGGGATAGATTTTTTTTGTATTTTATTTTGAGCGCCCAATAGCTCTACTATAAGGTGTTTCAGGCTTATCCATTCTTATACAGATATATATACATATATATATATATAAAAAAAATTAAATGAATGTTTTCATTCAATAATAACTTAATAACTAACAAATTTTATTTTCTGCTCTGTCAAAATTTCAATTAGTATCTATTGACGATGAGTTGGGTGATTGCGTCCACGACTCCTACGTGCGACAACTTGATCACGACGCGCACAGCAACGCTCGACGCTCGCGCGCTGTTAGCAGGACAAAGGCCTTTATTAGCGTGAAAAGCGAGGAAGAGCCTGATTTATATAGGCAGTGTTTCTTTATGGAACACATAAAAACATTGTAAAATAAAACATGGAACACAGTGTTTATACACTTTTTTTTCTTTATGGAATAAAGATGGCAGTCGAGTATACAGTCCACCTGAACATCACTCTATGGCCGTCCGCAATATATCAGTATAGAATGACAAATATTGGCATGTTTCTGGATACGCTGCTGAAGTTGGTTGAAGTGGGAAATGTAGTACATTTCAAGGTAGCTTCTGTGGGAGAGTGTAACGTGGCCAGTCCAGTGCACCCAGCGACTGTGAGATTCAGCATGCAATCTCCCCCTCCAAGTTTAATGTTTAACACTTGAAATAAGTGCATTTTTTACTTGGGATATTCTGGCATAACAGAAACTTGTCATACCTATAGAGAAACTAACTACAAACATGTACTAATTTGCAGTGGAAATCGCAAACTAACTTTAACTGTCCGGCCTTGCTCAAAACCCTTGCAAGTATCATTCAGAATCAGCTTATTGTATTGTGTTTTTTATATAATTTTTTTTTTATTGGTTTACAGGCACCAACCGGTGGACGAATAACCGTATTCCAGACGTGTTTGCCAAATGTAGGTCCGGGTGCTCTTCAACCCAGGTAATATTGCCTTCTTCTTTGTTCTTCTTCTCTTATATTTCATTTTAACTTTAAAAGATGTGTTCGTTTGTTCTCTGCAAAATACGGATTTATGCACATACCTGTGTTTATATATTGTTCAGTCACTATTGAGTGCAAAATCTGTATCAATACACGCCAACAAGTACACAAATACAATATCAATATGTCGTCGCGTTTTGTGTTCTAGTGTACGACTAATTTTAGCAGGGACTCAACTTAAACGTGGACTGACTGATCCATATTCGCATATTGTTATATAATTCACTTTTTCATCCTACCTTAACCTCACCATAAAGGAATAGGACATGTAATTAGATTTTTTATAAAACGAAGGTAGCAGAAGAGCTGACAGTCCACCTGGTGATGTATACTGTCGCCCTGCGACATGCGCGGTACATGCCAACATTAGTCCAGAATGACAAACGTTGGCTCACCACCATATGCGCTCCTTATCTTTGGGAGATTTGGAGAAAGGGTTGGGAAAATGGCGAGGATAAGATGGGATGGGAATGTGCGCTGGCATATCTCATTCACCACTGAAACACGGTACGTATATGGGGTGAATAGGATAGCATGGGAAATGCAGTATATTTGATGTTATTGTTCTGTGAGTGCAGCTAGACGTGACTAGTCGAGTGTAGTTCAGCGACTGTGAAGTTGCAGTGTGCACCCTCCCCCTCCCAAACATGATAAACATTTCTCATTCTGTTGTTATATTCTATTCTCCAGCCTTTTCCCAAACTAAATCTTAAATCTCCAAAGGCCGATGTCGGCATGTATGGTGGGTAGTGTTGTAAAAATAAGTGTCGACCGCTCGACGTTCCAGCTCTGAGTGAGCACTAATGAATTTTAAGATTAGTCTTAAAGGCCATTGAGCGTTATAGTCTAAATTTTGATGGCTTTAAATCCTTGTAGTTAAAAGTTCGAATATATAACGGTTAAGGTTCAATAGGACTAACATAGCATGCTAGCGCTTGAGCGCCGAAGTGCTCAGCGTTCGTTTTAACAACGCTAATGGTTCCACCATCCATCCATGTCATAGTGTGACAAAACTGTCACCCTACGGTATCCACTACCACTTACCACCAGGCGGGCTATGTTGTCGACTACTTCCTTCGTTCCATAAAGAAATACATTTTTCAGGGAGGACCCAAACGCTCGTTCGTCAAAGGAAGTGGCACATCTAAACCCGGCCACGGACTTCTACAAGCGCCTCGCGCTGGATTGTAGCGGCGCTCAAGTCGCCGTAGACTTGTTCCTGCTCACCTCGCAGTACTCAGACCTAGCCACCTTGAGTGAGTAGTTAATGGGAAATAATTTAATGTGCAGCAGAAATACTGAAAGTGGCAGCAAATTGATGACAGCAAATTTAAAGGTGGGATAGATTTGGGTTCTCTGGTGACAATAAAGACGTAGGAGTCCCAGTTCCGCTTGGACTCCGTCCAACTTTGTATTGCAGTTCTTAGTAATTTAAAATTATTTCATTTATTTAAAAATAATTCCGTTTTATTGATCATGATTTGCTGCTCATTTAGTATTTTAACATTTAGTCTCTTGTAAATATTTGTAATACATAGCTTCCTTAACCGGGAAACGTAGTGTGAGACACTCTGACCACCGACGGTTACGGACTTGTGGACACACCAGGTTGTCACACTACCAGTGTGAAAATCATATTTTTTTTTAAAGGTCAGTGGTCTCACTAACTAGTGCTAAAAATATCCGATCGATTTAATAGCCTGTTATCATCAGCATAATTAAAATATAATTATTTTTTTTCGTTGACACCTGCACATAGGTACCAGGCGTACATAAATATGATATAAATTATGGTCGTAACAAAACTGAATCGCTTGATTATTTATGTTTTCCTAGTATTTACCGGAATCAACGTTTTTAGATATTTATAGAAACTTTCCAAAAACTGGATGATAAAAAGTTAATTTATAGAGTCAGTGGTAGCAGGTACCACAGATGACTAAAAATATTAATTTTCTTGGTATATTGATAAGTGCACCGTCCATCCCTTATTTTGGTTAAGCATGAAACCTATACTAACGATGTCACAACCTGGTGTGACTATGGATCCTACCCCACTGACGACTTAAAAAAGTCCCCGGTAGTGGGTGGATGATAAGAGCTGAAGACTGTGTGGCGGCCCACAGTAGATCCTACAGTGGAGAGATATAGACTGATGATATACGCTTCCGAACACCTGAATCGAGCCACCCTGCATTTTTATGTATAAAAGCCTGGAACATAAATATGTTAAGGTAAAAAAAAAGTTTTTATGCAGTTTGAAGCTTTATTAAGCATCATTTCAGTATGCCATTGTTCCAAATTTGAATTCAAGGTACTGAAAAAAATTAGTTTAAGTGTAACTAGTCGCGTGTCCGCCTTTCTCACGGAGAAGATTTGTATTGGATTTTTGAAGAAAACAATGGTTTACCTCAAAAAAATCGTTTATTCAGTAACTTGTTTTGCCCCCAAGAGCGTTTACAACGGCCGTCATACGGTTTGACATGGAATCAATCAACATCACTATGACGTGTTGTGGAATGTTCTCTCATTCTTCTCGATGGCAGTTCGATGGCAGTTCGATGGAGTTGGATGGTGAGCTCGAACACGCCTCTAGCTCATCCCATCCCATAAATGCTGTATAGGATTCATATCTGGCCTTCTTGCTGGTCATTCATAATCATAATCTTAATGAAGTTCGTAATCGTGCTAAAGTTCGACCGCAATCTAAGTGCAGTTTTAAAATTCTGCACTGAGTATGGCTTGTTTTCAAGTACCTGACTACTGCTCGGTGTTAAAAACTTGTTTTATTTCTCTTCTTATTATTGTTAAGATTGTCAGTCTGTCTATGACACTTGAAACAGTCACACTCTCGCGCAAGCGTAGTCTCAGGTACTTGTAGACAAACTATACATGTGTATTAATCGGGGCAGAGTGCATGCTGTATTCCTAAAGCCGCTGGGTGCACTCGACTGGCTACGTTACCCCTCTTTCACAGAAGACTACCTTGAAATGTATTGAATTTCCTACTTTATCGTATTTCCCCAATGTACGTACGTGTTTCGGTAGTGAGTGAGATATGCCAGAGCCCATTCGTATCCCATCCTATCCTTTTCCATTTTCCCAATCTATTTCTTAATCTGCAAAGGTAGGCAGCGCATCCGAAGGCGTGCCAACGTTTGTCATTCTGGACTGATGTTGGCATGTATCGCGGATGTCTATGGACGACAGACGACAGTATCCACTTGCCATCAGGTGGACTGTGTGCTCGTCTGCCGCCTTTATCTATATATATATAAAAAAAATATATGACCTAAACCCTTTTATGGATTGCAAGGGGAGATAGCTGCCTGCCCTTGAGTGAGACATTATAGTCTGATATCGTAACGGGTAATAGGTTTTTTTTACTGTTTGTTATAGGCGGCATGAGTAAATTCAGCGGCGGTACAGTGTACCACATACCGTTGTTCCGCGCGTCTCGTACTTGGCAAGCGGATCTATTGCGCAGGATGCTGACTAGGTACCTCACCAGGAAGGTAGGCTTCGAGGCGGTCATGAGGGTGCGCTGTACTAGGTGAGATATGACTTTTGTTTTATTTATTTAGCGGCGCCACAGTATACCAGATACCGTTAGTGTTGTTAAAACAAACGCTGAACGATTCAGCACTCGAGCGCTGGCGCGCTATGTTAGTGCTATTGACCCTTAATCTTAACCGTTTTAGACTTCAGCTTTAACTACAAGGGTTCAAGACCATCAAACATAAGAAGTTTGTACTATAACGCTCACGAGCCTTTAACGAAGTTCATTAGCGCTCACTGAGCACTCGAGCGTCGAGCGTTCAACGCTCGTTTTTATAACACTACATACCATTGCTCCGCGCATCTCATACTTGGCATTGCGGATCAATTACGCCGGATGCCGGCCAGGTACTTGACTAAGAAGATAGACTTCAAGGCGGTCATGAGGGTGCGATGTACTAGGTGAAATTTGTAATTAATCTATACATATAATAAAATCGCAACTGAGTTGCAGTACGGTTGCAGTACGAATGATATAGAGCCCAAAATAACAATTTTTGTGTGTCTGTCTTAACGCGCATCACGTAAAATTTACGGGACGGATTTTATTGAAAATTCGCATAGTTGTAGCTTATGTGCTGAGTTATCATTTAGGGTACTTTTTATCCAGACCCATTAGAGTTCCCATGGCAATCATTCTAAAGTTGCTGGCGCTGCTAGTAAATACATATATGTAACTAGCGGTGCCAGCGACTTCGTTCGCGTGAATTTGTGATTCCCATGGGAATTTCATAATTAATTATAATAGACAAATTACATACATTAATAAATAAATAACAAATGTCTATACACACACACACGTAACTTATTTTGCACACTATGAATTTATTTTAGTTTTTTCGTTATTTAATTATTCTTAATGTGTTTATTAATCGATATATTATTATATTCATAATGTAATTATATTCATGCCCCTGTAAGGGAAGCCACTGGCTTTCAAGATACAGATTTTTAATCTAGTTTGAGAGTCAGATCTCACTCAAAATCTGGTACAGTCCGCGAGGCCTAAGCTGAGCTTTGCATTTATGTGAGTGTACATAGATAGTGTAGGTGTGACGTCGGCCTAGAGCGCGACGCGTCCCTTGCTTGGCTTAAATCGGTTTATACTACTTTTTGGCAACCGGCTTGAGGCGTGGTGCGTCCCTCGCGCGACGCAACTCCGCCGCGCACCTTCACTTCACCGCACTTCACCTCTTGTACTGTTAGCAGCGTGACGTGTTTAATTCTTAATATTTTATTTTTGTGTTCGATTTATTAGTGAAATGGCTGCCAACACAAGTAAACTAAGAATACGAAAACCTTTAAATAGCCAAATGAAAGAAATTTTGTGCAATTTAAATAGTTATTTTAAAGACGTGAACGATAAAGAGATGTCAAGTGTCACTACGTCAGCCCAATTGGTAGCGACATCGACGGGAATTCCGCTGTCCACTGTCAAACGAGTTTTATTGGAAGGTAAACGTCTTTTGGAAGACGGAAGCAAATTTAAATCTCCGAAAAAGACCAGATGTAGGAAAAATATTATTATTATTGCCTATTTTGATAAAGCGGTAATCCGAAGAACTTTTTTTTTTTTTTTTTTTTTTTTTTATAGATTAGTGGGCGGACGAGCAAGCGGTCCCACGTGGTGATAAGTGTTACCGCCGCCCATGGGCACCTGCAACACCAGGGGGTATGCGGGTGCGCCGCCGACCTTGCAAAATCCTATTCACAGCTCTCTTGAAGAACCCCATGTCGTAGCTCAATGGAAAGACCTCTTGAGGCAGTTCGTTCCACAACCTACGGGTTCGCGGTATAAAATAATTTTTGGACCGAACAGTGCGCGACACCTCCGTATCGAGGAAATGCGAATGGACCGCACTTCTGTGACGGGAGGTGCGGTTGTAGAAACCCGAGGTGGGAATTATATTAAACAATTCTTCAGAGCATTCCCCATTATAAAGGCGGTAGAACACACAGAGAGACGCAACGTCTCTCCGAATGCTGAGGGATTCTAAACCGCCCGTGAGAGTGGGATCGTCGACAATACGAACAGCACGTCGTTGGATGGAGTCAAATGGGTCCAATTGGTATTTCGGTGCGCCGGCCCAGAGATGAGAGCAGTACTCCATATGGGGCCTCACCTGAGCTTTGTAAAGCATAAGGAGTTGCCCAGGTTTGAAGTACCGCTTCGCTCTGTTCAGCACACCGAGCTTTTTGGAGGCCATTTTGGCCTTATTTTCCAGATGACCCCTAAATTCGACTTTGCTGGAGATGTCGATACCAAGGATCCCGATACTCTCCAAGATCTTAAGAGGTATGCTCTGAAAGCGAGGTGCTACAACAAAAGGGTTTTTTTTAGCGGTGAATGCACAGACTTGCGTCTTACTGGGGTTGAAATCCACTAGGTTTAGAGAACCCCAAATCGAGACTAGATCTAAAGAGTTTTCGATTTCAGACACAAGCCTGGCGCGACTCTCTTCCACTTCGACCCGAGGGATGTTGGCGCGGCCCCTGTACAAGGCGTCTCCAGTACTGTCATCTGCATAGCAACGTATGTCACCAATTTGCAACAGGTCGTTGATATGCAGAAGGAACAGAGTTGGAGACAGCACGGAGCCTTGCGGGACGCCAGCGTTAATAGACATGGTGTCGGAGCAGCTACCATCGATAACGACTCTGATGCTCCGTCCAGTCAGGAAACTGGCAACCCATTCGCATAATCCCTCGGGTATCCCGAAAGATGGTAACTTGGAAAGCAGCGATTTGTGCCATACCCGGTCAAAAGCTTTCGCAATGTCTAGGCCTACAGCCAGAGCCTCGCCTCTACTCTCAATGGCGTCAGCCCAGCGGTGTGTTAAATACGCTAAAAGATCACCAGCGGAGCGATTATGGCGAAATCCATATTGACGGTCGCTAATCAGCTGGTGATCCTCTAGGTACCCAAGGAACTATTCACAACTTTCACATTACTGATAAAGAGGTGCCAACTATGAAGCGAATACATGAAAAGTTGAAGACAGAAATCAACTATCCAGGTTCAATTTGGTCATTGCGTAAAGAAGTGTCTCTTTTAGGATTTAAGTGGAGAAGGACAGAAGATAATAGACAAATTCTAATGGAGAAACATGAGCTACGTTATCTTCGTATAAATTTTTTTATTAAAATTTCCGAATATCGCACTCAGGGCCGGCCAATCGTTTATACCGACGAAACATATATAGACACGATTCACACTTCTTCGAAATCTTATTCAGATGGCAGCACTTTTGGTTTGAAGAAACCAATTTCTAAAGGAAATCGTTTAATAATAGTCCATGCCGGCGGATAGGACGGTTTCATACCAAATGCCCTGCTGATGTTCAAAGCAAATCAAAAAAGTGGTGATTACCATAATAATATGAACGCAGAAAACTATACGAAATGGTTACAAACGCAATTAATTCCAAAATTAAAGCCCAATAGCGTTGTGGTGGCAGACAATGCATCTTACCACAATTCGTTAGAAAATCCCGCTCCCAACTCAAATAGTCGTAAACAAGATATGATTGACTGGCTCAAGTATCGCAATATCGATCACTCTACATCGATGCTTAAACCACAGCTCTATCAATTGATACTGGAAAACAAACAAAGATTTATTGAATATAAAATTTACACTTTACTGAGAGAACATGGTCACAGCGTCCTTCGTCTACCACCCTACCACCCGGATTTCAACTCAATTGAAAATATATGGGAAATGATAAAAGGATACGTAGCGAAAGAAAACGTGTCAATGAATATGGATACAATAATGAGGTTAGTGAAAGAAAAAGTTCGCGCTATCACTGTACAAGAATGGAAAAATGTATGTGACCACGCAGTAAAAGAAGAAAAAAAGTTTCGTGTCCCGACACAAACGACACATCAGACGAGAGTGAAAATGAAGATAATTAAAATGATGAAGATGCAATGTCCGGTGTAGAAGAATTGTTATAATTTTTTTATGTTTGAATTTTATTTATTGATCACTAATAATAAAATTTATTTTTAAAAGTTTTTTTTCTGACTCTACTTTTGGTGATCACTCACACAAATACAAAGCTCAGCTTAGGCCTTGCGGACTGTACCTACTTATGTAAAAATTGAGAGAAATAAAGACAATTTCAATCTTAATAAAAAGTACCCTAAAAGTTAACCCAGCATATAATTGTAATAATAACTGTGCTAAGTTTCATTAAAATTCGCTCTGCGATTTTTGCGTGTGCGTGTTCAGACAAGTGGACAAAAATTCTAACAATGGTTGTTTTGGCCTCTGTATCGTTCGTACGCTGCAATGATTTTTTCAGAAATATTTCATATTACGATCTTAAACACGGCTCTGTTACGATTTTATTATATGTAGGTACATGTTTTTTATTATTATTATTTATTTATATTTATTAAGTAGATGATTGTGGCAACATTGCTCCCGCGCAGTGCCAGTTTTCACGGGGCGCTGAATTTTCCGATGACCGCAAAACCAAAAATACACCGGTCAATTAAAAAACCAGTCGTGTGGTTTCTTTACATAAACCCAAGCATCCCAAAAACAACATACACGGGTCAGCGAACTCCACAAAAAAAAATTACTTTCACGTCCACTTCGTCAGCTCTGGGGAATGCTAAAGGAAAGTTTCAAAGTGGCAAAAAGATTACTAGAAATATCAAAACTAAACTGCTTGAATTTACACACGTTCCACGGGAACTAGGTGGACTGTCTGCTTGTCTGAGACATTCATTATATCAAAATGCCGTCCCCCCAGAGGTATATCAATCCACACGTTCCACGGGAACTTCTTCGTGCGATCGACAGACCTCCTGTCGCTGCCCAACGTGTCGCCTGACGCCGGGTTTGGGATGCAACTTACTATCGACGAGTCGCTCAGCGACTTGCAGCAGGTCTGCTTCCAGGCGGCACTTCTCTATACCAGCAGTAAAGGTATTTACATATTATTTTAGATTTACATATATTTATACATACATTTCTACATTTATTGCAATTTGTTTTAGTCAGAATACAGTGACAAAACTGTGTTTTTCGTGTTCATATATCTTCAAAATTGGAAGTCGAAGAAACTTGAAATTTTGCAGTATTTCTAGATTTACCTTCTAAACTTCTCATCGGAGTATCATTTTAAGCCGTTTATTTTCTCCAGTGTAATAATACGATGGGGGTCAAAAGTCGTTTTGAGAAAAGGGTGCAGAGTTCGGTAGTGCGGCCAGTCTTGGCGGGGGCAGAAATACCTGTGCCAGGAGACCCCGCTCTTCCATAATACGTTACATCCTTAGAACATTACATGATTATGACATAAACTATTATACATTACTATTTAGATAAAAATACAAACTTTAAATTATTTATAAAATATTTTTTTTATTTCACTTTTCTAAAACATAATTGCGATTTTCGGCTTCCGTATAAAGTAGTTTATGAAGCAAAATGTCTAAGTAGTCACGAATAGCACAATATCAAACTCCTAAATAGCAAACTGCTTTAGTAGCATACCTAATGTCCAAAATTGAAGCAGAATGTCAATAAACTTATTGTCTAGATTTTCGCTTGCTTATACAACGTGTGACTGAAATAACGCAAAAGGTGAAAATAGGTTGTTATCGAGAGTTGCGTCGATTTTACCAGTTTGTACAATAGGTATTTTTTTTTCATGATTTATACTATCGAATATATGTATCTTTTATTATAGTCGCGAGCGTGCGCCGCTTAGGCGCTCGGTAATGAGCAACACGAACGTTTTAGACAGGACAACATAATCTTACGTTTTTTTTTTATTATTTTTTTTTTTTTATCATAGTAAAGGGCTTTGTCGCACATGCGATTATGCCGCTCTGGTTAGGTAAACAATCAACTTAGGATGATTTTAGCATAGCTAGTTTGTAAAGAGTTCTAGCTGTTCTTGATAGAGGCTCAGCTAGAACACTGTTACAGTGACAATCTTACATGTTTGTAACTTTTAATTTACCCCTTAAAATACATAATTTTGTTTTTCGCTACAACGGTTTTATGTATAATTTATATCTTAAGTTTTGCATTATTTCGATGACACGTCGCATGCGCACCAAAGCCAAAGCTTAGGTAGTTTAGGTTTACATTGTAAATGTTATCATAATTTTAGGCGAACGGCGGATACGAGTGCACACGCTCGCGTTGCCGATCGCGAGCAACCTGACTGACGTGTTGCACTCCGCGGATCAACAGTGCATCATTGGATTGCTTAGCAAAATGGGTGAGTAGATTGTACAACGGAAGTCCGACAGTTATGCGAAGGCTCTTTGGATGGGCATAACGTTTGACCGACACTGCAGTAGAACGACATAACATTGGTACGAAGAATGTTTATCCGAATGAACGTTTGAGTGACACTACACTTGAAAAACATAACGTTGAATCGAACTATAGTCGGAATTATAATTCGATTCCACATTTGACATTAGCTACTGTCATTTTGTAAAATAATGATACCACATATAATAGTGTAGTGATGAACACAAAAATCGATAAACAATCGCGATTTATGTTTATGTAATCATAATATTGATGTGCCAATTAAAGACTAAATTATTGATTTTTATTTAAATAAATACATAATTATTCATAACAATTATTTATTAATTAGTAACCGCTGCTTTATTTTATAAAAAGTTAATATTTTTGTTTTTTTTTATATTAAAAACAAAACTTATAATAAAAGAGCCTAGATAGTTTTCTGTATTGGCACCCGTGCGCACTCGTGCAGCTATCGCCATTTTGTTTATCTTGTCATTCGGCTTCATTCTCCTAGTCTGACTGCACGAATATCTCGTTTCATTGCGAATCGATATTTTGTTATTTTGTTGGGTTTTTGTTAAAGTTTTGTTACGTTGTGTTTGTTGTTACGTTTATAGTTTTTTGTGAACTTTGAGTGAATCTATTTGTTTTGGTTTTCCATCAAAAGTAAATAAAGTAAATAAAGGTGCGCCGCCAACTCCCCCTAAAAAAACTGGACCAAAGCGAAGTTTCAAAGATAAAATTGATGAATTTACATTCTCCGCAATACGACGAATAGTTCATCAGTTCTTTTACCGAAATGAACCTCCAACCATTGCAAAGGTTAGTCAATCAGTCAGACAGTATTATTTTATACCTACATCTTTTATATATAAGTAATGATTCCAAACTATTATAAAATTTACTATTTCAGATTTTACAAGTAATGAACGATGATCCAGAAATGCCCAAGGTTTCCAAAGACACCCTCAAAAAAATTTTGAAGCATCTTAATTTTAAATTTGTTGCACGGTCACGCAAGAGCACACTTATTGATCGAAATGATATAATAACATGGCGCCAGCGTTACTTGCGATCTATATGTCAGTTTCGACGAGAAGGGAGACATATATATTATCAAGATGAAACTTGGGTTAACGCAGGTAAGGCTAACATTTTGAATTAATATACATTTACATTAAATTTAATAGTAATATTGAATGTTCATGTACTATATGTGATTTAAGGTCATACTGTAAAAAAAACTTGGGTGGACAAGCAAGTCACATCATCTCGGCAAGCGTTTTTGGAGGGACTGACCACTGGATTAAAAAACCCATCTGGAAAAGGCAAACGTCTCATAATTAGCCATATAGGTAGTGAAGAAGGCTTCCTGGAAGAGGGGCTCATGATTTTTGAAGCAAAGAAAAATTGTGAAGATTACCATGATGAGATGAATGCAGTTTGTTTTGAGGAGTGGTTCGCTGGAGTCTTACCAAAATTAAGACCAAACTCAATTGTGGTGATGGATAATGCACCTTACCACTCCCGAAAATTGGAAACGGCACCAAAAATGAGCTGGAAAAAAGCTGCCATTCAAGACTGGCTTTTAAATAAAAATATTCATTACGAACCAGATATGGTTAAAGCTACGCTTTTAGAACTGATTCCACATAACGAGTCTTTTAATAAGTACGCTGTAGACGAAATGGCAGCACAACATGGGATCACGGTTTTAAGACTGCCCCCTTACCATTGCGAGCTGAACCCTATCGAATTGATATGGGCTCAGGTAAAGGGGCATGTAGCTCAAAATAATAAAACCTTCAAATTGACAGACGTGAGAAATTTATTTGAGGAAGGCATTCAAAAAATTACGGCCACCGAATGGTCTAAATGCGTATCCCATGTTGTCAAAGAAGAGGAAAAAATGAGTAGGCTAGATATGTTAATTGACAATATCACAGACACATTTATAATAAATGTTACAGAAAGTAACAGCGATAGCGATAGCGATGACGGCGACGATTTATAAAATAAAATATTACCATAATACATCTATTTGTTTTATTTCTCATGTTCCTTCATGATCACATTTATTTATTTATTTCACACACAATTATTAAAGAAAACTCTCAGATCCGTAATAAAATTAATCGTCATAACTAAATTATCCGTTCACAAATATTTAATTTCCTGATATACTTAGTTTACGAGAATAAAATTATAAACGAGAAGAATCGATCCGGAAATATTCCATTTCCGTATCGAATAATTTCGCAACGTTACTATTTTGTACTTGTCATAACGTTGCAACACTGAAATTGTCAAATCTGGAATCGAATTAAAATTCCGACTATAGAAGTGTTCGACAATACGTTATACAGATAAGCTTCATACAAAATCATACAACAACGTACAAAACACCTTATTAAACTATACAAAAGACCAATAGCTATCAACTACTGAAGTCATATTCAAAGACTTACCTAAAAGTAAGTATGAAAAGGAAGTATCTATGAAATGAAAGAAACTTTTAAAAAGATTTCTTTCATTCTGTCATTTATAAAACTGGTGTTTTATATGGTGTTGTTTGATTTTGTATGAAGGTCGTCTGTATAATGTACTGTCGTCTACCTCTCTACCTCTAACGTGTGGATTATATTTTTTTTAATAGAAAAAGATGGCAGGCTGTTAAGACGGTCCACTTGCTGGTATATGGCTAAGGTTGCCTTTGCGCGTTGCGCGTTAAGGTTGTGCGGGACGTAAAGCGTGACGTTCAGCGTGCTATAGAGCGTATATGCTGATCGCGCTACCTCTGGATCGTTTTGAATCAAATCAATCGAAACGAATATTTGATTGGGCGATTCATTTTAATTTCTCTTAATTTCTATAACAATCAAAGGATGACCTTTGTATTGATTTATTTTCTGTATTTGTATTGTAATTTCTATTGATACAAGACAAATATGTGATACTGATAGTGATGTTTTACTTGTAAAATGAATAAAACATGTTTTGTAAGTCACATACATTCAAAATCAATCTAAGCGATTCGCAAGTCGAGGTTGTTCTAATGTGTGTGTAACAACGTGTTCCTTATCTAGCTGTGGACCGGTGCGTAAGCGCATCAATGTCGGAGGCTCGCGAGGCGGTTATGAACGTGGCTGTGGATGCGCTGTCCGCTCACCGGCTGTCGCAGAACCTGCCCGTGGGCGCGGCGAGCGCGGCGCTACACGCACCCGGATCGCTTAGACTGCTACCCCTGTATCTGCTCGCACTGCTGAAGCGGGTGAGTTGTAGTTATAATGTGTTTATTATACAGCGTTGGACCATTAATATTCAAAATTATACCACGCCCTACCTCTGGCGTGGACACTAATAGTAAGTACCCCAACGCACTAGGCAACCTGACTGCGACAGCTAATTTCATATATGAGTGCTCATAGGAGACAGCGCACTAGGCAGCCAGGTATATAGGATATAGGCTAGGAATCTGCGGCAGCCTCTAGAACTAGCACGATCCCACAGGCAGCCGTTGGCTACGCGCAGCCACAACAATATGATAGAAACATATGTGGCTACGTCTAGTCACCGCGCATTTGTTAAAGCTAGACGTGTTTTGATGTTTTGTCGGGATGTCGTTTGAAACAGAAATTTATGCGAGAAATTCAAAGCAGAAAAACAATCTGGAAGATCCCCAACACAATATCTTCTGAAGAATACAGTGATCGTGATATGACTCACACGACTGGCGGCCGAAACTGGCTGCTCAAAATCTTGGCTGCCTCAGTTAGGGTGCCTAGTGCGTTGGTAGCCTAACTCCGAGTGTCGCAGCGTTGAACTGAAAGTTCAGCTAGGCACTATGTTAGAAACCACTTAATGATTTCCGACGCTAACCGACGCTAATTTTCAGCTAAAGTTTAAAGTTATGTTCGGACGGAAGTGACGAATACACGGATAGAATATACATTATAATAAAGTCAAATTACTAAAAAAGAGAGGAGTGCGAAAGTCAACCAATTGCTGCATAAAATCGTTACACGTAATTTATGAGTATTTCTGAAAAAGCAGTTAGTAAAGTTGTAAAGCAGTGGCGGACTAAGATCTTGCGGGACCCGGAACTAACGACTCCTTTTAAGGGATGAAACCTACTTTTCAAAATATAAAAACCTTTTCATTTTGTATTTATATAAAAGACTGTGCTCCCTCGAGGGTGGGGGCCGGGGTTGTAGCCCATCGTAGCCCCTAGGTTAGTCCGCCACTGATAAAGAGGAACAACATTTACCACGAATAATCATAATTATAGTCCAAGGAAGCTATTATTAATTACATGAAAAAAAGAAGCAAATTTCTAGGCTGAAAGCGAGCGCACCCTTGAAACTCTCAATATCGGTGTTTTTGAAGGTTTTAAATAAACATTTACGGGGCTTAGTCCTCACGAAGCCGTGGGTAGAAGAAGAAGTTAGTTGAAACTAATACGTATAATAAAAACGATATCGATTTTATTGGTGTATTACAGAAAGCCTTCCGCACGGGAACATCGACTCGCCTCGACGATCGCGTAGCAGACATGTGCGACATGAAGTGCCTACCGCTACCGCAGTTATTGCGCGCGGTATACCCCGACCTGTACCCGATACACACGTTGCGAGAGCACATACCACACGAAGACGAGAACGAGGAGGACAGCTCGCCAGATCCGCCCAGACTACACTTGTCTGCTGAGAGGTATGTAGGGACCGAGTGAATGAATGCACGAATGACTGAGTGAATGCGTGAGGTAAAGAATGAATGTTTTATAACAAACATTCTAAACTTCCGGACGAGAACGTCTACCCATCTCGACGATTACTTAACGGACATTTATCCGGGAAGTGCTATCCGCTATCATAAGAATAGTAAATAATACAAGTAAGGACCTAATATTATTTATTCTTTAGCCGCTACCGCAGAGTCCCGCCCAAACTGCACCTGTCATCTGAAAGGTACATAGGGGGTAGTTAAATGAGTGAGTGAATGATTGGGAGAGAGAATGAAGAAGTGAATGAATGAATGAATAAATAAATGAATGAATGATGCATGTATGCCTGAAACCTTAATTTTACAAAATAAAATTATGCGGTTTTTCTAAATACAAAGCCCAAAAATTGATAATTTTACAAAAGAATACCTACATAACATTAAATTAGCACAATTCCAGGCTTAAGGAATTGATTTTTATAAGAACGAAAATAGTTTTCGGTTAAACTAAACTGATTCGAATTTTTATTTATTTTATTTGTAATAATTTTTAGAGATACTTTCATTAGATTTTTAAGCATCTCTAAAGCTTGATAAGTTAATTATCTTTTTTTCAGGATAAACTCAGCAGGCGCCTATCTCTTAGATGACGGTGAGACCATGATCATCTACGTTTGCTGCTCAGTCAGCCCGGCTTTCCTCTCCGATACCTTTGGTGTGGCTGCCTTTACCCAACTCCCCGATGAAGCCCGGACATTACCCAGGCTCGAGACTGAAGGGAATCTCTTGCTGCACTCCTTTATAGACAAGCTCAACGATGATAGACCATATGCTTCTAATATTCTTGTTTTGAAGTAAGTATTGATTTAAGATATTTTGACTTTTTTATATACATATTTAATATTTTGACTGTGTTTTACGATACTTTAAATATATAAAAAAATCATAGAGGAATTAGAAAACTACAGTGTCTGCTTCATTTTATCCATATTTTCATAAAAATATAAAATAGGGATGTAACCCCAAACCCATCCGAATGGTAGCATTTTATTATTATTTAGTAGTATTTATTCATTTAATCATGAACTTGAATCTTAGAGACCCCCTAGAGTACAATCTATTATATTGTATAATTTTACAGATTACGCCATGTATTTGATCGTTTAGGGAGTGTATTGCATCTCGTTTAGATACAAAGCGCGATTTAATATTATTATGCGATTACAATTGGGGTGTAAGGGGTCCCAACCTACATCTCTGGGACCCAAGCCAACCTCACCGGCTCGTGGTGCACCCTGCCGACCAACGAACGAGGCTCTGGCGACCCGCCACCACGCACTGGACCAGCGCGGCGGGTTACGGTCCACCCCCCCCCCCCCCCCCTATGGCAGAAAAAGTAAAACGGCCCCAAGTTCCAAGAGGTACTGAGGGAGATCGAGAAGTTCTATGGACAGTTGTATACCTCGGTCGCTAAACCTGTTGGCAACTTGGCCAAAGACCCAAGAGCCAAGTTGACCCGACACTATACCGAAGACATCCCGGACATCAGCCTGTACGAGATTAGGATGGCCCTCAAAGAGCTTAGAAACAACAAGGCGCCGGGTGAAGACGGAATCACTTCAGAGCTTCTGAAAGCGGGTGGAACACCGGTACTGAAAGTCCTTCAGAAGCTCTTTAATTCCGTCTTGCTCGAAGGTATTACGCCGGAGGCATGGAACAGAAGCGTGGTGGTGCTCTTCTTCAAGAAAGGCGACAAGACCTTATTGAAGAACTATAGGCCCATCTCGCTTCTGAGCCATGTTTATAAGCTGTTTTCGAGGGTTGTCACGAATCGTCTCGAGCGCAGGTTTGATGACTTCCAGCCTCCCGAACAAGCCGGTTTCCGAAAAGGCTATAGTACCATAGACCACATCCATACGCTGCGGCAAGTTATACAGAAGACCGAGGAGTATAACTTGCCATTATGCTTAGCGTTTGTGGACTATGAGAAAGCCTTTGATTCGATCGAGACTTGGGCAGTGCTACAGTCCCTCCAGCGGTGCCATATTGACTATCGGTATATCGAAGTGTTGAAGTGTTTGTATAACAACGCCACCACGTCAGTCCGAGTACAGGAAGGGAGCACGGAGCCGATTCCATTGCAGAGGGGTGTGAGACAAGGAGATGTCATCTCTCCGAAGCTCTTCACCAATGCGATGGAAGACGCTTTCAAGCTCCTGGAATGGAAAGGACTCGGCATCAACGTTGATGGCGAATGCACCACTCACCTTCGATTTGCCGACGATATCGTGGTCATGGCAGAATCGCTGGAGGATCTTAGCACAATGCTCGGAGACCTCAATCGAGTTTCCCAACAGGTGGGCCTTAAAATGAACATGGACAAGACGAAAATCATGTCGAATGTCCATGTCGTGCCCACCCCAGTTTCAGTCGGGAGCTCGATTCTCGAAGTTGTTGACGAGTACGTCTACCTAGGCCAAACGGTCCAACTAGGTAGGTCCAACTTCGAGAAAGAGGTCAATCGACGAATCCAACTCGGCTGGGTAGCGTTCGGGAAGCTACGCAGCGTCTTCTCGTCCAAAATACCTCAGTGCTTGAAGACGAAGGTCTTCGACCAGTGTGTGTTGCCAGTGATGACCTACGGCACCGAGACGTGGTCTCTGACTATGGGCCTCATAAATAAGCTCACTGTCGCACAGCGAGCTATGGAGAGGGCTATGCTCGGGGTTTCCCTACGTGATCGAATCAGGAATGAGGAGATCCGTAGACGAACTAAAGTCACCGACATAGCCTCTCGGGTTAGCAAGCTGAAGTGGCAGTGGGCAGGGCACATAGCTCGAAGAACCGATGGCCGATGGGGCAGACGGGTTCTCGAATGGAGACCACGTACCGGCGGATGAAGCCGAGGACGTCCATCTGCTAGATGGACAGACGACCTCATAAAGGTTGCGGGCACCCGCTGGATGCAGGTCGCTGCCGATAGGTCTAAATGGCGGACAATGGGGGAGGCCTATGTCCAGCAGTGGACGTCCAAGGGCTGAGAAGAAGAAGATGCGATTACATTATTGAATAAATTTATTGTAGAACTAGGGGCCCCCTTAAAAAAAAAAACCGATCCTGAGGTTACCTAAGGAATTGGAACCAATTATCTTTAATACTTATTGATCTTATTACTTTCATAGCTTAGGGGTATCTATTCTAGACTCTGACTCGTAAGGTCAAATCCTCGGCATGTACCACTGTTTCTACGTACGAATTTTTAAATTATCACTAGTTCGGCGGTGAAGGAAAATATAGTGAAGAAACCCACTTGCTCGAGAAATAAAAGAAAATCTCGAGTGATTTACAAGGGGAGGCCTGTGCCCTCTAGTGAGACGTTATAGGCTGATATTCAAGATTTACTAACTTAAAAGTTCGTTCTTACAAGATTCCATTTGAATAGAAACATACTATAACACATTTGATTTTTAAAATAATGTAATAAATATTGACATTTTTAAAAAATATGCTTATCTGGGAAACTGAAACCGACAATGAGATCCTTTTTCACAGATATCCCAATTTACATTCATATTATTAATTTTCCAGGGACAACTCTCCATCTAGACAACTGTTCACGGAGCGACTAGTCGACGACCGAGTGGAGTCGGCATTCTCGTACTATGAATTCTTACAACACGTTAAATCACAAGTGAAATGAGTTGCGAGTGAAAACAGTAATATGCGAAAAAGACGCTGGCTGCTTCCGTGAGTGCGAAACTGTCCGAAACTAGTGCTAGTGTGTAAAAACCATAACAATTACAGTTATAATTAGTGTCGCGTAAGTGATAAAGTGACATACCCGCGAGTGACAGTGACACAAGTTGACATAAAGTGACACAAGTTGTAACAATTTGTGACAGAAAATGACACAAAGTGACAGAAGTTGACACAAAGTGACACAAGCTGTCATACAGTGAAAAGAGTTTTCACAACGTGACATAAGTTGGCACAGAATGACATTAATTGTCACAACGTGTCACTAGTCGATACAAAGTGACACAAGTTGTTACAAATTGACAAAAGTTGACACCGTAACACGAGTTTACACAATGTGACACTAGTTGACATATGTTTCTAGAATTCCTAGGATATTATTTCTAGGAAGGCACTATGAAGTGATCATGCTTGTTGAAGATAGCTCTTGTCGCAGTTTGACAAAAGTAGTCTCCTCTTTACTGAAGCAACACTATTGTCTTTATCTCGTATGAATATTCGCGACTATTTGTATTTGAGCGACAGAAAACTGGAGATTTGTTTGAAGAAATTGATTAAAAAGGATATCCAAAGCTCTAAGTAGTGTTACTAAGCGCTAGTTTTCAATTTATGTGCAAGCCAGTAAGTTAAATATACCTCTTTTCTGCCGTCCTGAAGAGAAAAGGCATTGGACATATTTTTAAGGGAAGCACAAGTATCATTATTCCATATTCAGATAATGAAGAATGGTTATTCTTCTAGCTTGATTTTGATTAATTAAAATTTTATCAAAAATTTCTTGCATTTTTCTTCAATTTCATAAAAATGCTTTTTTTCTAAGGAAGGCAGTATTGCTCGGTGGTTAATTTACTCGGATGGCATGTTTCAAAACAAGTAACACGCCAATTAAAATATCTTTGATAATACAGTCCCGGCCGTAATGTAGATGTTTTAAGGCATTATATGTTAAATGAAGGTCTTTGAGTCCAAACTCCAAATGTCAAAATGTACACGAGCGTCTTTAATGTAGCAGATTTGAAGATAAGATATTTGGAATGATTACAAATTTTACAGTTTATAAACAAGGTGATAGTATATTATGCTTTAATCTTAAATCACAGATTTGTTTCATAAAGTTATTTTTGCGGCGTTAGCGGTGTTTGTGCATACCAAAGAATCTACAAAAAATCGACAAATGATTATGTGAGATTCTGTGTAGTTGTGCATATGAATATACCACGCAGCCACGCACACAAGCAAGACGTATGCTTCCAAGTTAATCCACTTATATTTTTTACTGATTATAGTTTGGGAATTGATGTACTGATTAGCCGCTATACGCGGCATGGCTGGCAAACACAGTTGTTGCAGTTATTGTAAAAAAGGAAAACTAGAAAACTTCTATCAATAATATGTACGTTCTTGGTAGTTTTTTTATAATACATACAATCAAAATGTCCACCTTGCAACTGGTCACATTTATAGGGTCGTATTGCTTATGGTATTTGCGTCTTTGTATTTTGGTTAACCCATGTATTACATATAACGTGGTCGCGTTAACGGCTTCGCAGCTCTGCAGTTATCTTATGACCTAGTTTCTGATAAGCAGGAATATGGTGTGAAGGCAAATATTTTTTTTAAAGATCCGACTGTAAACGAGCCTTCTGTTTCGTGCGACCTAAATTTAATTTTAAGTGCTTTTATTTCAACAGAGAGCTATGCTTGTGTCACTTCAATCTCGCGGCCAATTATTGGAGATTTAGTCACTGCAAATAAGAGCTATTTATTGTATTACTAACCAATTGCGTTAGGTGGTGATATAATAAAAAAACATGGAAAAATAATATAGCTTTTTCCATACTACAAGGCTTTTATAATGCCGACCTTTATTTTGTTCCATTTAATTTTATTCGGGATTCTAGTAGCAATCGGTTTTTGTCCGTTAATCTCAGAACCTGTACAAAGACTGGTGCAATTCAGCTCTTGAGATGTACATTGAGATGGGCAAAATTGATGTGCGTGTTTCGCGGCACACACATTTGACAAATGTATGATGGAAATGTTACAGACTTGTATACTAGATAATTTAAAGACATGCGGAATAAAACACACGAGCGGAATTTTGTTATAAATTAATTATTTCTAGGTGTATTTTTATGTTTAAATTATTGTTTGTGATGTGCAGTTCATATGTTCTGTTCCGCATCTCATTTGTGTATATTGTAGGTTATAGATGTTGGACGTTTAAATGGTTGTTGTTCTGATAAAATATGACAAGCGAATACAAACTATCTGATTCTTCATACGAAGGAGACACCATCTCCGTATCGTATCCGCACTCAATAGAGCTTAAAAATTGAATTCAAACCTTATTAAAATTGACATTGGGTTGGATTTTAGAATCATGCATCGTTCATCGATAAAAGAAAACAAAATGTCTGTTCTTCAAAAATATTGCGCTACATATATATTTGGCGTATTTATCATTCAAAATGAACCTTATTGTTGAGGTATTATGGATGGAAGTGTACTGTACTTGTTATACAACCGAATTTCTTTTCTCAATTATTCAATTACGATTTTTAGTTGTACTAGCATTATTTTATACCAGTTTGTCAGATGGATTTAGAAAGAAAACCAGATGTATTCCCGATGTATTTCGGAACCGAAACCATTGATTCCCTTTATGGTAAAGAGTTAATCGACGTGAAAATTTTGCGTGTATTTTTTTTGCAAAAAGTTAAATTTATGCTGAATTTTTTATACATCATCTATCCATATTTAGGGTAACATCCCATACAGTTCCCACGGGAATCACGGGAATCATCAACAGTTCACGCGAAAAGTCGCTGGCGCCGCTAGTGTTTTCTAAACACAACAATTAGTTGAATTTTGTTTTCAAAAATACATTAATTTACTCAGAATAATGAACAGACTCCACGGTTTCAGTCTTAATTTGATACAATCTGTGTATCCGACATTTTTGGCTTGTCACAAGTTGTCAGAATAGGGTCTTGTATGGTCAAATATATCATTATTTTTATGTTATCAAAGCATAGGGCATGCCGTGCAAATAGCGGAAACATACTTTTACTTTCCAATTGCAATATTTTTATTGTAACACGGTTAATAGGTGTATATGTAATTTAAAAAACAATTTTAATCCATGTATTTATCCCCACTTGATATTAATTCGATTGTAAATTTATTTATGAAATTATAGGTAAAACAGTTTTTATACTGAAATGAGCTCAGTTCAGTTTTATACCGCGTGCCCATTGATCACACTTTTTTTTATACTGTGTAGTTCTGCACGTGTATTTTACAGAAACGTAAATAATTCTATCGAATAGGTTTGACAATTGTATAAATTAAAGTGTGGTCTGTGTGCTGTAGTTCGTGAACTTTGTTGACGGTACTTATCGGTTTGTGTGCGACGGCGGGATGCGAGGAAGATTGACGCGTCTGATATCTTCAATTTCGAACGATATCAAGGAGTTTTGTTCATAGCTGTCGAGCAATGTGTCTCATTTTAAGAATACCATCGTCAAGTTTGATGATATATTTCGTATAAAGTGTTAATGTACAAAGCTGTCGAGCAATGCATTATGCTACCCCGCGCCCCACCTCTCAGTGCGAATTGCGAAGTACAGCCAACGAAGTTGACGGACTTCAGTAAATATTAAATGTCTATTTAGATCGCAGAGGTAAAGCCATATCATACGAATAATGCTAGTTTCATCTAATTGTAAATATGTCATAGAAATTTAACTTTAAACATTCGTTATAAGTTATTTACTGCAAGTATAATAATAACATTAATATAGATTCTGGAGCCTGGATAAGTAGACAATTCTTGATTAATCGGAGTTGTGTGTAATGGTACCCTATGCAGTCTATTGATATGCCTCTTTCGATAACACCGCGGGGTCTTGTTCGGCAAAGACAAGTCTCCCACGCCTGCTCATGCAGTTTGAGCCTAAGTCTAATCAAAGAATGGTCTAAGGAACTTATTTATCCAGCCCTTGTTGTAGGTAGATTTATCAATATCATTTTATTTTCAACCGCCGCTATTCTCCTGCGCTCTAAATAGCCAAAAAAATGAAAAGTCACGGTCAGCCATGTTATGGTATTTTAGTATAGCCTTGCAGTTAGAGATAAGTTGTTAGGGCGACTGAAATGTGTAATAAATAAAGAAATGAAGTAATGATTTATCGCAACTGTTAGCTGGACTGAACTCTACAGCCTTGTAACTTGTTTCAATATAACGAATGTAAAATCATACCTTTTTTATTTCATAATCTTAAATCCTATTTAAATTCTAATATTAAATCTCAAAGAAGACTGCAAGGCCAGCAGCGCACCCGCATCCCCCCAGGTGTCTGCAGGTGTTGCAGGTGCCCATGGGCGGCGGTAACCTCTTACTATGTTGTGGACCGCTTGCCAGTCTGCTTACTTTATTATATATAAACAAAAGAAAGATTACCCTGGCGGAGGGATTCTTCCTTGGAGGAGGGATGGATGACCTAGGATTGTGAGTAACGATATTAGGAAATTGCAATTCGTTACTAGTCGTACATATCAGTTTCACATTTTTTTGCGTTGTTTTGAACATTATATATACTTATTAAAGGGTATTGGTAGATCAATTGTGACTGGAATGTATTTGAATTTAAGGAGTGGCGGGATTTTACTAAAAGGGAGAAAATTAGAGGTATATTGACGGAGCGGCATTAGTTGAAAATTATCGATTAACTGCCGTACCCGGACAAGTATGAACCCTTCACTGACCTGTAAGCTATCTTCTGATGCTCCAAGGTCTTCTTCTGCCGGTGGCGCCGGCTCTTGTCTCCCTTGCGATAAGGGACCAAGACACCAACACGACACAATAAGGAATTCAGCGGAAAATTCAAAAAGAAATCGGTATATTCTGGGAGCGGTGATTTGTTCTGGAGATTTCGATCTTAAGGATGAGCCTTACGGACGATTTACGACCAAGGTTAATAGCGATGATTTAAAGGCTATAGTGGAAGCAGATCCATCTCAAAGTGCAGCTGAGTCAGCAGCAGGGTTTGATGTTAGTGATAAAACAATGTTGATTCATTTGTGTCAAATCGGCAAAATAAAGAAGCGTATGGGTACCGTATGAACTGACGAACGTCCGCGACAACAACGCGTCGAAGTGTGCACTGTGTTGAACCGTCATAAAAACGAAGGAGTTTTTCAGTTTCTCATACAAATCGGTCATTTCATAGGTAAGCACCTAATATAATCATTAAATAAGGAGTATAACCACTGCAAACTTATAAACGTGAAAGACGCTAGAGGTTTGTTACGCCTGATATAATGGTGTATAAGTCATTGAGAAAAATATATTGCGTGGTTGTATCCTGGAATTTTATTAAACAATGCTATCTATCTGAATGTTTGCTCACATCGTATAAGTTATTTCTTTTGCTGAACCAGAATTCCACAACATTTTCTGCAGTCTCGACACGTAGCGAATTTTTCAGATTTGTATTCAAAAGGCCAGTGTGTTTTGTAATATGCATAATGTTTCCTTGTAAATATTTGATCTTCTATTAGAGACCACAACCAGAAGTATTCGCGCGCTTCCATTAGTATTTGCGATGATTTTAACACAGCGTTGACGGCTCGCTGGCATACGGGGTCCAGATCGGAGGGTGTATTGTACATTAGGTTCTTAATGTTACACCGAAAGACCTAAAGGAAAAGTTTTTATACATATAATAAAATCGTAACAGAGACGTACCTGTACATAAAAATTCTTTGAAAAAAATCATTGCAGTGTACTCCTACAAACGATGGGTACAGAGCCCTAAACAATCATTTTAAAAAAAATGTCAGTCTGAACGCACATTACGCAAAAAATATTGGATGGATTTTAATGAAACTTGGTATAGTTTTTAGCTTATGTGCCGGGTTAACATTTGGGGCACTTTTTATCCAGATCCTTTATAGAGTAAAGTTCACGCGAACGAAGTTGCTGGCACCGCTAGTTAGACATTATGATGATGTGAAAGAGAAATAGTTAAATGAGCAGCAGAAAATGCTAAATAAGCAGTAAATTCGAATGCAACAATTTTAACCATGAGTTGAATTTAGGTTCTCTGGTGACAATCAAGGCGTAGGAGTCCCGTCGACATAGTGATGACTTTGTTAATAATTTAAAAATATTTACTTCATTGATTCAAATACGGTTTGTTTTGTTCACCACGATGCTGCTCATTTAGTATTTTTTGCTGCTCTCTTAAATATAAACCAAGTATTGTTTGTAGTTTGTAGGGGGATAGTACACGCTGCATTCCCACAATACAGTCACTCAATTGAAATAGTCACACTCTCGCGCTAGCGTAGTCTTAGGTACTTTAAGACAAGCTATAGGTACATGTTTATGAATCGGGGGAGAGTGCATGCTGCACTTCCACAGCCGCTAGGCGCACTCGACTAGATGTTACCCCTCTCTCACAGAAGACTACCTTGAAATGTACTGCATTTCCTACTTTATCGTACCTATTTCCCCAATGGACGTACGTGTTTCAGTAGTGAGTGAACCTCCCCTATCCCTATCCCTCCCCATTTTCCCAACCCTTTCTCCCAATCTGTTCCTTAATCTGCAAAGGTAGGCAGCGCATTCGGGGGCGTGCCAACGTTTGTCATTCTGGACTGATGTTGGCATGTATCGCGGATGTCTATGGACGACAGTATCCACTTACCATCAGGTAGACTGTATACTCGTCTGCAACCTTTTTTCTATAAAATAAAAGAAGTATTAAATACAACCAATTGAATGTATAATGAGTAATGACTCTCGTCCACTAAATTATATAGTTTTATATAATGTTTAAATTAAGGTTAGTGTATTTTTGTTTATTAACATAAATAATTTATATTTTGTTGACATTTATTCCAATGGTACCTTATAATATTATTCTATAATTGTTACGCTTTGACAGGGCACATGTATCTGGGTAATTACTATTTACCAATAATATGTAAATCATGTTTACAAATAATAAATAAAAAAAATGCGCCGATAGTTCGCTTTAGTCGGATAGGTAGATTTTTTCTATATTCAGTACATAATGAAATGTTTACGCAAATGTTTTAGAACTTGATGTGCCCTGTCTAACATAGTTTATACATAGGGTTGTCACCTTTTTTGGAGGTAATGTAGGATTTTATCGATAAATTGCTAAAAATATATAGTAGGTAGGTAGGTACCTACTTTCAGGAATTTCGAGAAAATAAGATTTAGTTACAAATTTATTTTTAATGTTTATTTATTTTCCAAACATATTTAGCATTGTCTTAGCAAACTTATGCGACTCTAAGCAATTCAGGTCTAAGATATTAACATAAATTAACAACTCGTGTTATTAATATTATATAAACTTTATTCCTTTCGTATTTCAGTAAAGGCGGAGGTTGCAGGCATGAAGAGAAGAAAGGAAATTATTTTTAATATACATATTTGACAAATCTGAATGTGGTCGCTGCGTGCTGGGTGCGTTTAGTTAGATTTGACAATAAAAAAATGCTCTTTTTGTTAAAATATAGTATTTTTCATACTATATTTTTTCTCAGCACTAGATATATAGTACAATTGACCAAAATGTAGTACGATACTATATAAAATAGTACGGTTGGCAACCCTATTTATACAGGATGTAAAACCGAAACTTTTACCGAAGTTTGAACTTTTTACGTTTACCAAATGTTTTCTAGTTTTCACCAAATTTTTCACATAAATGTCCTATAACTAGTCCAGAAAAAATATGTTTTTAAGAAAAAATACGTAACTTCATAATGTCAATTAATGTAGATTAATAAATCTAATCCTGCCTATCTATCTCGTTGAAATTATGAAAGTATCCTATCTCAAATTCTATCAGAATATTGGCGTTGAAAGCTCTTATGATATACCTCGTGTCCCAACATTTCCAACATGCAGCAGTTGACAAATTCCACTGGAATCATCTCCACTGCAAAACCAAGCTTCTGTAAGTGATCTGTGGCACGGAAAGCATGTTTTTCAAAACTCAGATAGGTATTTTTATAAAAAGATTGAGTTTTTGAAAAAGCAAATTTGTAAAGAATATACCTACCTAATAGGATATGACCCGTGCTGTCGGCCGGATTTAGAATATCACCACCCATCTCTTCACGCCACTGTTGTAAAAGATGACTAAGGGATAACAAAGCCGCTACCACAAGCCCCGAGGAACTACACCACCTCTAAAAGAGTGGACTCGCCCACCCGCTTGGCCAGCGTGGTGTTATAAGGCCGCATATCAATTAAATTTATTAATAGCCGAAATTTGGTCTAAGAAAAATGAATTCGGATATTGTGATTGAACCCAGTTTACGTACAAGTACATAATAATAATAATAATACAATGACAATGGTAATGATAATGATAACGATAATAATAATAATAATAATGTGCAGTGCCACCACAAACCTCCTAGGTTATATAATAACATGTAATGTTTCTCTAGTAAGTATATAAATAAAAATGATCCGCAGTGCACAAGACAATGCTCGAGAGTGTCCAGGGGTGGACGATATATCTTTATTTTATTTGTCATTATATTCTCACAGGTGAGCACATGGGACTGAATGGAATAAGATAGGGAACATAGGGTTGAGAGATTTTACTCATACGAGTAGCATTATACCCCCATTTGAAGCGATGGGGTAGGCTCTGACATATCTCACTCACTATCCAAACACGTTAGTATAATATTTCGCGGTAATCTTCGCGGTAAGCGGTGGAGAGTGGTATCTCGACCAAGTGTAGGATTTAGCTATTGTACACGCCCTGCTGTACACAAGAACTGACGGTTTACCAAAACCGTGACGTGAGCTGGTGCAACTCGATTTGACGTTACAGTTTGATCGACCAAGAAAAATGCAGTTCGATTTGTGTACCTACAGCTGTTGGTAAAGTAGCTATCTGTGCACATTTTATATACCTTTCATTCCATTTAATTTTTCTGGTTTATGTGAAAGCGTGTGGAACGACTCGTATGGACCGTAGTACACTTTAACGTGTTGCATATTTGTTCTCAGTTTATCTGATAAGGTTTGTACTAAAATGTATATCTTTATAATTTGTTAATAAAACCTCAATGTACTTTAGAGGTTCTTACGGTCCTGTAGCTCCACTTTCCTACTCGATGACTGAAGTGATGGAATGACAAATTCAGTCAAAAATGACACGGTGTTCTTTTTCAAAGCATCAAATAACCATAGACACGAAATATATATGAAAATTAAGTGCCACCGAGACTGCAAACAACGGTGGTTATGAATCGAAGTTTGGCGTTTTTGTATTGAGGAAGAATCAAAAGATGCAAGTCATATTTGCCGCAGAACCGACAACTAATAGACCGACAAGACGAGTCCTCGAATGGAGACCACGTATTGAGAAGCGCAGTGTGGGACGCCTTCCGGTCAGTCGGATCTGTGAACTGAATAAATGTGGTAGTTGGCTGAGAGGAACCGAAGATCGTGTGTGGCGGCAAGCTGTGGGAAAGGCCGACATATAAAAGTAAAATATGTACATATTTTCCGGCTCTTTTCACAAGTTTAAGAAAAGGTAGTTAATATTCATTAATTTTCACCTTATCAGTAATATTTTTGTTAGATTCAACTCACAAATAAACACTATTACTAAAATAATCATGTTACCTTATTATAAAAGGCTTTGCACACCTGTCATACGCAATCATATCAACTCTAACAGGAGTCATATCTACATAAATAAAAATTAAATGCTGTTCGTTGGTAAGCGCATCACTTGAGAACGGCTGGACTGAATTGGCGATTTTTTTAAATGTTCGTAATAGTCCGAATAAGGTTTTTAGGGAAAGAAAAATTGGAAAAGTTGCCCGGAAAATTGGAAAATTCGGGAAAAACTGAAAGAGCTTTTTTCTATGGGATTTTTGTATGAATTCAAGACCATAATTCACGATTCGAACGATGGATATGCGTAATTCTTTTTTTGTTTTGTTCGTTATGGTCCTGGAAAAGTTTTCAGAAAAAAAATATATTCAAATTTGAAATTATGGAATTTTTTTATTGAAATTTGGACTGGACAACGTCTGTCGGGTCAGCTAATATTACAATATTTTCATATTGTTGATGTATGACAAATATGTATTATGATGTATGTATAAATAAACAAAAAAAATGCCTTGCGCTGCGATTGAAATTCCGCAATAATTGCTTAAATTGACGGGTAACCCGTAGATTATACGGCATTAAATTCATCTTACTACGATACTAAATGTAATAATATACTAAAATTATCAATGCATTATATTGTAACATTAATTATAAGCTTTTATTAAATTAAGGCTTGTATTTAAATGGGCAGTAAAATAAACTAGATGGGTAGCAAATTATGATCAGCAAAACAAACTATTTTTGAATAACTAAAGTGTTTTAAATTAGTCAAAATGACACCACCAAGTCGACGGAGTGCTTCGAGGGACTCCTACTTCTTTATTGTCAAAAGAGAACCTAAACCCAATCGACTTGCTGTCCCTTCACTATTTCTTATTTCTCAATTAATTATTTCCCACAAATTAATATTTATTCTCAATTATTGATTTACTTACAAAAATACTAATCTCTACTAATTCGATAAGAGGGATCTTAGATCCTGCAGTTCGATCATCACATTTTGTTATTATTTCTAACTTTGAGCATAAGAGGGATGCCGCCTACAACTGATTGTAAGACATTTAGTGTGGCATCGATCTTCAGCTCCCGTCGAGTTGACGCCGCCGGCTCTACGGTAAAGTTATGAAGAACAGCTGCTAGGCCAGCCAGTGACTGCATCAAACCCATTCGAGCACCTGAAAGTGTCAGTTATTGACTTTAGACTTCTGACATCGTAGTATCTAAGTACTTATATAAAATTTATACAAAGAATTGTGCGGGATACAACACGGTAATGAATTTGTAAGAGCACAATAATTATTATCAGACCGATGAAGGCCAAGCAAGTCTTCTTTATAATACATCAAATGGTCTAAAATTGGCCGTTATTCGGTTTAAGATATTTTCCAATTGGGTGAAAATTGTGTCATTTTACAACACGTAGGATAATAAGAATAAGTCGAAAAATATTTTGCTCTACTTACCAATACATGCTCTCGGTCCTTCCCCAAATGGCATGTAAACATATTTATGTCGCGTATTTACCTCATCAGATAAGAATCTCTCAGGTCTGAACTCCTTCGGATTATCAAAGTATTCCTCATCGTTCTGTATCGCTTGAAGTGGAATTAAAATTTTAACACCTTTGTCAATGGTGATATTTGTTTTCGGTATTGTATATTGTTTTGTGCACACTCTATTAATATTACCAAGTGAAGGAAACATTCTTAACCCCTCTCTAAATGCCATCTCTAGTAATTTCATTTCAACAATCGCATCGTAACACAATTTGTTGTCATATTTTGACAGTACCACGTCTATCTCTTCTTGGATTTTACTCTGTATTTCAGGATGAAACGCAAGTTGATGTAGAGTAAAGCTTGTTGACGAGGACGAGGTCTCGAATCCAGCAACAAAAAATACGAATACCTGAGCCACTACACATTTTAGATCCATTTTCATTTCCACTTCTACCGGAGTTCCTTCTGGATTGACTTTTTCTATAGATGCTCCCTTGATACTACCTTTAGCTTCTAGTTCAAGCAATAGGTCTATGAAATCATTGCGACCTGATGGCTTAAAATTTCTCTGTTCGCGGATCGCTTGTACAATTTCAGTTATGCGACGTTCGATGTCCTCATTGATAACATGTACATATTTCATTAATTCCGGAAAGATTTCTATTATACCGAATAAAAAGAGATTCCTAATTGACGGTTTGAATACATCCTGGCCAAACTTTCTGAAGAGACATTCTTCATCGCTCATGGAGTCCATTTCTATACCAAAGGCGCACGCGCCAATGAATTCTGTAGTGAAGCGCGCCATCAGCTCGCGCGCGTCACACTCTCCTCCGTGTGCTGCTATGTTTTGTCCAGTAACTTTTAATTTCTCCGTACACTTCACCACCAACGGAAACATGTTCTTCAACTTAGCTGTTGTGAATGTCGGTGTCAGACGCTGCCGAAGTAGTTTCCATGAGTCGCCCTCTGTGTTAAACAAATTCAATAATAGTGGTTCCAATTCTGCATCCCTGCCAAGACCTCGGACGTAGAAATGGGAAAAATCCAAGTTTAAAATACTTTTAGCTATATCAGGGTCTCTGATGATCAACTCTGGCGTTCGACCTCTATAGTAGCCTACCACTTTCTCACCCGGATATTTGTTGTACAATTCTTCAGATATTTTTGTAATAGATTTGATACAGAATACGTTTCGGAAGTGATTTCCGAATATTGGAATCGGTGGGTCGTGTTTTACATTCCTCTTGGACCAGTAGTCGTGGTTCTTCGTGGCGAAATAGTATAAAATAATTATTATTATTAGAACAGTGGTAAAAAATAATGAAATCATATTTTTTTAGAATAAAAGAAATGTATGTAATACTGTTTTCACTGTAAAGAGAACAAAAGAGACGAATTAAAAAATGAGGTCGTATATATATACATACGTACAAAATTATCGTAGATTTATCTATTTGTGTAACACATTCAAGTACTTAGATTGTACTCGTATAATCACTTTCTGTTTATCTACTTCAAAATATTATCTTTATTTGTCGACTAGCTAAAAAAATCTTATTATACTTTGAAGGTCGTCTTATAGACGAGAATATTTTATGAGGGGAAGAGTGCACGCTGCAATCCAACAGCCGCTGGGCGCACTCGACTGGCCACGTTACCCCTCTCTCACAGAAGACTACCTTGAAATGTACTGCATTTCCCACTTAATCTTATTTCCCTAATGTATGTACGTGTTTCGGTAGTGAGTGAGATGTGTCAGAGCCCATTCCCATCCTATCCCTCCCCATTTCCCCAACCCTTTCTCCAAATCCAGTCCTATATCCAAAGTTAGGCAGCGCATCCGGGGGCGTGCCAATGTTTGTCATTTTGGACTAATGTTGGCATGTATCACGAATGTCTATGGGCTACAGTATCCACTTACCATCAGGTGGGCTGTATGCTCGTCTGCCACCTTCGTCCATAAAAATAAAAAAGACCAATTTAGGCTAGTACAGGGGCCTTGTGGAAGAGAGGCTTGTGTCTGAAATCGAAGACGCTTTAGATCTAGTCTCGATTCGGGGTTCACTAAACCTAGTGGATTTCAATCCCAGTAAGACGCAAGTCTGTGCATTCACCGCTAAAAAAACCACTTTTGTCGTAGCACCTCGCTTTCAGAGCATACCTCTTAAGATTTCGGAGAGTATTGGGATCCTTGGTGTCAATATTCCCAGCAAATACGAATTTAGGGGTCATCTGGAAAAAAAAAGCCAAAATGGCCTCCAAAAAGTTCGGTGTGCTGAACAGAGCGAAACGGTACTTCACCCTTAATGCTCTACAAAGCTCAGGTTAGTCCCCATATAGAGTACTGCTCATATCTCTGGGCCGGTGCACCGAAATATCAATTGGACCCATTTGAATCCATCCAACGATATGCTGTTCGAATTGTCGATGATCCCACTCTCACGAGCGGTTTAGAATCATTCGCATTCACTCCTCAGCATTCGGGGAGACATTGCGTGTCTCTGTGTGTTCTACCTCCTGTACAATGGGGAATGCTCTGAAGAACTGATCAATATAATTCCCACGGGTTTCTACAACTGCACACTCCCGTCAAAGAAGTGTGGTCCATCCGTATTTCCTCGATACAGAGGTGTCGCGTACTGTTCAGTCCAAAAATAATTTTATATCGCGAACCCGTAGGCTGTGGAACGAACTATCTCAAGAGATCTTTCCATTAAGCTACAATATTGTGAAAGCTGTGAAGAGGATTTTGCAAGGTCGGCGGCGCACCCGCATACCCCCTGGTGTTGCAGGTACATGGGCGGCGGTAACACTTATCGTCACGTGGGACCGCTTGCTCTTCTGCCTACTTCGCTATAAAAAAATCATAATAATAATAAGTCTTATATGTTGTCATAATATGTTGACAATGACTAAGGGCAGGGTGCATAACCAGAATAACCGGAATTGTTCTATTTTATATAGATTTTAGTCATATAACGGTGGTTGTTGGAACATAATTTAGGTTAATCAGCGAGCGGTAGATCACGTCCTTGAATTTTTTAATTATGCGTAATATGCAGTAATATTCTCAACTAAAATGCTCATAATGCAAGAATTCTTTATATGCACGACATTCAGCGCAAGAAGATTATTTGTGATATTTATTAGTTGCATGTCGAGAAATAATCTTATCTAACGAAAATATCAATTGGTACGCGAGCTATAAACTGTTATTTGTAAATTTATTTTAACGTCTTGTTATTAATTTATCCATAAATCTACATAGGTATTCTCGTGTAGCGTAGACACAGAACAAAAAAAGGAATACAAACTTAACAAAGCTGTGTCTCTACGTGAAATAATTTTTACAATTGTCGTTGTAGGATGTATTAGGTACAAGTGACACGGAGTCCTAAACAATTATTGGCATTTTTGTTTGCCTGTCTGAACGCACATCATACAAAAATTACTATACGGATTTTGATGATACTTGACATTATTATAACTTATGTCCTTGGTCAACGTTTAGAATATTTTTTATCTAGACCCCCTTTGAAGTAGGTATCTGCTGAAATTATCATTTTCGTGACGCCTGTCAGTTCTAATAGCAATACGTTTAAATCGTAAACAGCATCGTATTAAACGTACAGGCGTTATTGAGATTTTAATTTTTGAATTACTTATTTTAATTTAAGCACAGCGGTTCTATTGAATTTGAATAACTACGACATTTAGTAGCATCGTAGCAGAATGTAATGATATGAAATGAAATAATTAATAAAAATGTTATAGGAAAACGTAGATACTAGGTACTAACCTAAATTGTAGGTACCTAGGTATATGCGATTGTAATTGTTTAAAGAACTAAGTGTTTTACGTGTACGTTAATAATATATATACTTACAAGAAGGCTAATAGTTTGATATTATAGATGTGTGGCGTCGAGAGCCGACCTCTTTGGTCGAGCTCCTAATTTGATTTATTTAATTGTTTTTAAGAATGTTCTTTTTATAAGTTTTACTTTTGTTATTTTTGATATGTCTTGTCAACAATTTTTCAGTACATACTCATGACACTAGACTAGAAGGAAGTTCTTACCATATTAATTTACACTGTTTTAATTCTAATGTATGTTGTTTTATCAAGCTTATTCCCAACGCTACAAACGTTGTACTGTACGTTGGTTTAATAAATATTCTTATTCCGAAGACCCTAGTTTCTTCTCAAGGTAGCTCAGTAAAACTCACGCACAAATAATTGGAGAGCATTCCTCCAAAGGTGTGAATTGTCTGCTAAATATTAAATACTTTCGTGGTTGTTTTAATCTAGGCTATGCAACTAGATTAATAACATTAATTATATGTGAATTAATCAATTAATATATCAATTATTTATATATGAATAAGAAAAATCAAAGAAAATAAAATTAGAAATTAGAAGAAAATAGTGCACCTACAATCAAGACCGCACGCGCATGTGACATCACATCACACAAAAACCACTGAATGAGTTTTAAAATCATTTCCGGGTCTTCGGGATACCGGCAGAAATCAAACAATAGACAACAAAAAAAAAGGCGGTTGATTGCTTATACTTGAATACTGTGATGGTTTATGTCCTGAAACAAAATCTATCTCTATACATATAATAAAAATGTAACTGGTCGCTGTCTGTACATGGAAGATATATGAGAAAAACTATTATTGGGGGCCTTTATCAACGCAATAGAACCCAAAACAATGATTGTTAGAATTTTTGTCTGTTTATCTGTGCGTTTGTGCGCGCTAATCTTAGAAACCGCTTAACCGACTTGGGTGCGGTTTTGCCGTTGGGCGTGCCAACGTTTGTCATTCTGGACTGATGTTGGCATGTATCGCGGATGTCTACGGACGACAGTATCCACTTACCATCAGGTGGACTGTATGCTCGTCTGCCGTCTTTTCTCTATAAATAAAAAAAAACTCACGAAATTAAGTCATAATAAAATTCTATTAATAGCTCTTGAGAGTTCATCGCAATAGTATTATCGGTGATTTGTTCAGGAATTGCTATAGTTTTAAGGAACACTGTCAAACCCTCCACACAGGCATTCTATGTATGTAAATTGGTACGTATGTACCTATATTACGAGTATCTCTTTTGTTATTGAATATTTTTTTGCATTTTTTCAGATTTGTCACTGCATACAGGAAATAAAACAGTAGATATTTCTTTTTTTTTCTGAATGGTTGGTAAGTGATGGGGAGGTGGGATGGTGTGGAATGGAATGTAATGGTATGTGACAGTATACTCGTACCTATACTTGGAAACAAACACTTTGAGAACAGTCTTCTACGAGAGTACTCTTTGTTGATAATGTTAATGACACATTGAACTAACTGCTATTTCCACACGAAAGAAGTCACAGGCACACCTAGTATTTTAGGTACATATTTAGTAAAAGTATTATATTACATCCTATTATATTATATAGTGTTTATTATGTTACATTTATATCATGCCTATCTAGACAATTAGTGCTACATATTATTGTAATTTCCGAGTTTGATTGGCTCAAAGCTAACGGGAAAATTATTTTATTCTTTTTAAAAATACTCTTTTTCGTTTTCGGGCCACAGGATCTAGACCTTGGTCCTTAACTTTATTCTAAGTGGTATTCCATGTTTAACGCCTTGAACAATGTTCGAAGTGCGGTTGAGCTCCAGCACACGTTTTGTCTTCTCACATGGTTCTACTGTGAACTTGTGCAGGAACGCTGCAAGCCCCGCGAGTGACTGCATGAGGCCTAAACGGCCACCTGCAATAGGATGATGTCGTTACGTAAAGAATACATTAACATTTTACACAGAAGAGGTGAGACATCGAGTGAAATGGTAAAATGCTTCCACAAATAAATAACTGTAGTAACATACACCGTTGACAGTGTAGTCTATGAAAGTATATTGTATGGCGGATGGGAATACAAGTGCTGAATAAAAAAAAACGCCAATGCTGTCATCGGCAGTCGAAAAGATAGATTCCGCTGTTTCCCGCACATATTAGAAAAATGTTGGACAGACGTTGTGGAGTTTTAGGAACCGTTTCCTTATTATATATTATTATTGTTTGTTAGCGACGAATTTTTTTCATTGTCGTAATTTTAGAACATATTTTAGGACATCCTATTTTAGTACATATTTTAACATTACATTTAGGAGAGTGCACGGTGCAATCCAAGAGCCGCTGGGCGCGGTCGACTGGCCACTTTACCTCTCTCTCACAGAAGACTACCTTGAAATGTACTGCATTTCCCACTTTATCTTATTTCCCTAATGTACGTAGGTACGTGTTTCGATATTGAGTGAGATGTGCCAGAGCCCATTCCCATCCTATCCCTTCTCATTTTCCCAACCCTTTCTCCACATCCATTCCTATATCTCCAAAGGTAGGCAGCGTATCCGGGGCCGTGCCAACGTTTGTCATTTTGGACTAATGTTGGCATGTATCGCGGATGTCTATGGGCGACAGTATCCACTTACCATAAGGTGGACTCTATGCGAGTCTGCAGCCTTTATCCATAAAAGAAATAAATTATGTCTAAAATTAATTATATAACATCTAAATAAAACCAATAATACATGCACATAAAAAACGAAGGGTTAAATTATTAAATAATATTGATATGTATAATAATATATATCATTAAGAAGTGTTTGAAATAGAAAATGTCCAGTATGGTTAATGGTAGTATCATTATCAATATTTTTTTTCTATAGAGTTTCTAAGCGCAGGTTTCTATAGAGGAAATTATAATTAAAGATCAGATTATGTGGTTTGTGAATAAATATAGTCAACAAGAATTACTAACCAATACATGCTCTTGGTCCTTCTCCAAACGGCAAATACACGTACTTATGGCGATTCTCAACTTCATCAGGCGTGAATCTTTCTGGTCTGTACTCCTTCGGATTGTCGAAGTACTGTTCGTCATTCTGTAAAGCCTGAATGGGAATCACTATCTTTATTCCAGGATCAATAGTGACATCTGTTCCTGGTATCTGATATCTTCTACTGCAGACTCTATGGAGAGTGCCAAGTGATGGGAAGATTCTCATCGACTCTTTGAAAGCCATATCCAGGTACGTCATCTCGGCAACAGCGTCGTAGCACAGCTTATTGTCATATTTGGCTAAAACTCTATCAATTTCTTCTTGAACCTTTCTCTGTACCTCCGGATTGAAAGCTAGTTGATGTAAAGTAAAACTTGTTGCTGAAGATGAAGTTTCGAATCCAGCGCCAAAAAACACAAATACTTGAGCGGCCATCATTTTAAGATCCATTTCCATTTCTATCTCAACAGGTGTGCCATCTAGATTTCTTTTCTCTATTGATTCTCCTTTTATTTTACCTCTGGCTTCAAGTTCAAGTAATAGGTCTATAAAATCGTTACGTCCGGAAGGCTTGAAATTTCGTTGTTCACGTATTGTTTGTATTATCTCCATAATATCATTGTCTATTTTTACGTCGAAACAACGAAACCGGTCCCTTAGTTCAGGGAAAAGTTCGTATAACACTAATAACACTAATGTCTTCAACGGTTTGTCGAAAAACGTCTTGCCTAGAGCTCGAAAGAGACAGTTTTCGTTGTTGATAGTGTCCATCTCAATACCGAAACCGCAGGCGCCAATAAATTCGGTGGTGAAGCGCGCCATCAGCTCGCGTACGTCGTACTCTCCACCGTGAGACACTATCTCTTCGCCTATTATTTGCAATTTCTCCGCACACTGTACCACCAACGGGAACATGTTCTTTAGCTTAGCTGTTGTAAATGCCGGTGTTAGTTGCTGGCGCAATATTTTCCATCGGTCACCATCTGCGTGAAACAGATTAAACAGTATAGGTTCCAATTCTGTGTTCCTGCCTAGTCCCCGTGGGTAGAAATGTGCAAAGTCTACATTCAAAACACATCTGGCTATATCTGGGTCTCTGATAATCAGTTCTGGTTCTCTGCCTTTATAATACCCAACTATTTTTTCACTTGGGAACTTGTTATAATATTCTACTGATATTTCTGTGACACTCTTGATAGCAAGATGATTTCGCAAATGGTTTCCGAATAGTGGAATTGGTGGAACATGTTTCACATTCTTCTTCGCCCAGTAGTCTTGATTTTTGGTTGCAAATACGTAAAACACAATAATAAACAATATAACGAATAATACAATCATCTTGTCTGCTGGAGTTTCGAAATCGTATTAACAAATGGAAAATCACGTTCTAAAATTTATATTGCAGTCTCCCATTATAAACGCAAGTAAGCAAAACTGATCCAAATGCCTGTGAAAATATGATCTATTTTTATTTATCAGTGCTTCATTATCAATATCAAACATTCATTATCAAACATTTTATTATATAAGTGCTTCATAAAATGATATGATACAGTATTTTGGTAACATGTAACATGCATTTTGGTATTCATTTTATTTTGAAACAATTTTAAATAGAAGTAATTGAATGTACTTTATCTATCCTATATAAATGTTAATTTGATACGGGACATTAAACTCATCGCTGTTGTTAATCATCCACAAAATCTAAAATAAAGGATTCAATATAGACTTCAACTTCAATTAAACTGTCACTTTGATTTTTAAGTAATAGGTGCTCGTATTCTGTCAATATCATTTAACCACTAAGGTTAAGATCATTAAACTGATGGTCTTGGCTATAAAGATTAAGAGCATTTTTTCTTTTGTGTTTGCAGGTAAGCTTAGATTGCTGTCACGCGATTTGATAAATACCGTTCTGAGTAATCTTAAATCAAATAAATAATTTTAAGCTAAATTGAAAGTACCAATATCTCTAATGTAGTCCACGCACTCAACATAATACCCAATGAATACTGATTTTAATTTCCATCGTCTACATAAATAGCATAGAGTCTCATAAGTTAAAAATAATCAGGTACACGATCAGTTAAAACTTTGACTGAATGGTTTAAATTGACAGTTAAAACTAACCGTGTGTTGAAAACTGTATAATTGATATATCTGTATAAAACTGTATAATATAATTGCGTCTTTATAATTGAGGCCATATTAATAGTTATAGCCATAGGCCATATAATCGATTTCATTTTAGATGTATTATTAAGGCTTATTATCATCATCTAAGGGATTTATCATCTAAGGACCAAAGAACTAAACTTACCGATATAGCTCAAAGAATCAGCATGCTTAAGTGGCAATGTGTAGATTATATTTGTCCCAGGACTGATAATTGTTTGGGTTGACGTGTCTTCGAATGGAGGCAACGTATCGGGAAATGCAGCGCGGGACACCGTCCGGCTGCCGTAGGTGAACCGACGAAAAGTTCGCTGGCGATGGTTGGATGAGATGAGCTCATGATCTTTAGTAGTGGCGAATCTTGGGAGAGGCCTATATCCAGCAGTGGAGAGACATAGGCTGATGGTAGGTTAAGGTTTTCTGTCATTAACACGGTGTTGTCACATTTATAATCATCGAGTTCAGTAGATTTCTCTATGACCCCTTTTACTGTACCTAAACTTTGTCTTCTCTTTCTTTTCTTTCTTTGTAGACTTCTCATTTGTTTCGGAAGTAGATATAACGTGAAACGTTATAATCGTATTTCATATCACTTTTCTCTTTATTCGCAATAGATTTTCCTTTATGTTTTTATTAAAGGTCATAAGAATTTTTACAATAATCATAAGAAATACACAGTATTATACTTGCATTCTTCGATTTCTTTATATTTTCCAACGATGTTTGACCGAGCTGCTCATGTCATGGTTTCTCGTTTTTCATATTTGCATATGCCTTATTTACTTCCGCGTCCTCTTTCAAATTAAATATCAGTCAATAAAGTTTATTCCTTCTGATCCATTCTTTTGTGAAATCTTTTTTTTCATCAAAACTATCTCAATCTTGGATTTGAAATTTTAGGATAAACCCAGCTTGTTTTATCTTATTTATCGACAAGAGATTACGTCACAATTACGGCACATAGAGATAATTTTTGATAAGATTATCCTTGGTTACTATGTCCCCTTTTTCTTCTTGATTCTACGAAAAAAAGAAAACTTCCTTCTATTTTCATTGGATTCTCCAATGTTCTCACATTCAAGTATTTTCCATCATTAACAATATGACCAGTTGCACCAGAGTTTACTCAACAATACTGTTATAATTCTATTCACTTACAAACTCATCTCCAACTGACGACTTCTCTTTCACTGCACACGTTTCTTTCTGTTTTAGTTCTGGTTTCTTAAATTTACATTCTAACTTCTTATGCCGCTCATACTTTCTAGAATTAAAACAGTTGTAGAAAAAAAAGCTAAGGTACCTTTCCTTTCGTTCACAAAAGCAGTGTTTTGTGATTCTGTCGTCTTAATAAGCCCGTTTCATGTTTTTCTGGTTTCATATCATGAATTATTTTGGGGCTGCGTTAAGAAAATTAGTGATAAATAATATAGAGGAAAGTTCAGCTAAAATAATTTTATCGCCATTCTCGCGGCATCGTGATATTACCGAAGCAGATATCGAATTATGATAGTCTTATCAGCGATTTGTCGTTGTGTATTGTTTTTGTTATCATTTTCTTTGTTATTATTCTCTTTTAAATTAATGACATCATACTGTTTTTACTTTCTTTACAGAAAAATATATGTATACTTATGATTTGAGAAAATGGAGACGAATGAATGTATTATTCACATGTACAAAATACTCGTATCTATACGAGTAGATACAATACGCGGCAGCGCGGGAGTGCGGTGGAGGTATGTTTAATCGCTTTAGTTTTGTTGTTTGATTTTTTTAAATGAAATCATTATATATACGAATATATCATTTGACAATAATAAATATAATTTAAAATTATCAATAAGTACCTATCAACCTATCGTTGTTTTTAGATCGATAAAAGATTCTTTAAAACGCCACTTCCGCGCTGTCGCTAATTATAGATTTAGATAGTATAATCACTTTCTATTGATCTACTTAATCAAAATATTATCTTAATTGTCGGCTAGTTAAAAGATTCACTCCTATCATGCTTCGAGGATCGTCTTATCTATAGAGTCTCAATTAAGTACTTACCTTCTATTTGTGCGTAGTATACAATGATATTATTATTATTATATTATTATTATTATATTATTATTATTATTATTATTATTACCACTCACTCACTCACTGACTGACTGACATAATTGTTCTCCCAGTTCCCACCACCCGGGTGAGAAACTTTGAATGAGAAAGTGAACCCTCGGGGTCGGTGAGCACCAGAAAAATCCGACTTCTTCGAGTTGCCCAAATCTGATGAAAAATTCAAACGGCTCGACCAAACGGTAACAGCTGCGCGGGGGGTGCTCCACCGAATGTCGTAGGGAACCGCCGGCAGACGCCAGAGCGCGTAACGCGAAAATTTGAATTTCGAACGTCTAGCGTCGCCTCCATACAAAATGAAATCGCTCGTAGCTCGGAAACGGTGAAAGGTAGGCGGGAGGTGCTCGACCAAATGTCATTCAGGAAGGTGTAAAATTTTTCGTGGTTGCAATTTTTTTTCAAAATGGCCGATTCAAGATGGCGGCCGATTTTCAAGTTTGTCCGAGGGGGGTGGAAATCGGCATCCGGGGGGTCGTGGGGGCCCTGATAGAGAATTTCGGGTCGGTTTCTCGATTCCGCCATTTCCAAGATGGCGGCCGTCGATTGAAATTTCAAATTTCGATCGCCCATAACTCCCGCGAGGCCGCAGGCCGAGCTCGCCCGGGAGCTGCACCGGGCTGCACCGAGGTTTCCAATGCAAGAATTCATTTTATTATAATGCATGATATTCGGCGCAACAAGATTGTTTATCAACTGATAAACCTCATGTTTATCAGTCCTGTATCGAGAAATCATTTTATTGTGGGATACATTAACGAAATATTTTAGTTTTCCACTAGCGAAATTGATTAATGTAAACTTTTACCGACGCGGCGGATGTTGATAGCCAATAACCGGCAATTTATATAGATATCTACTTAGTCAAATTCTTCGAAATCAAGTTCAAGCCATGTTTTTGTATTACTGTCAATGTGCAAAATTTATGATTGTCGATGTTCAAGTTGACAGTTGCTTAAAAGGGAAACATTTAATTATGCAAATTACAATCTTAACGAAATATGAACCGTTGAACGTCAAAACTTACAATACTTCGAACATTTTCGATACCTTTCTCACCGCTGAACAAGTGATAATTGGAAAATCCGTAAGAACGCAGTAGAAACCCAAAAGTCGTGGAATGAACTGCCAGCCGAGGTTTTTCCATTACATTACGATATGGGGTTCTTCAATGTAGCTGTGAACAGGATTCTGTAAGGGGTGCGCCCGTACGCCCGCTGGTGTTGCAGGTGTCCATGGGCGGCGGTGACCACTTACCACCACTGACCATCAAGCCCAACAGCTCGTCTGTCATCTATTGTATAAAAAAGTACGGGCCGGGATTTGAATTAAGACCCCACGAATGAGTATTCCTCAGGCTATCACGCCAGTCATCTAGTGAGTTCATATTCAGGCATGTAGTATTTTTTGTTAAACCATAAAGATCAACATTTACATGTAACATACTTCAGCAAAGCTCATTACGATAATGTTTCGTTGACGATAATTTAGACAAAATTAAATTAAATTTATATTAAAAGCAAATTACAATTGAATTATTTGAATATTATTATTACTATGTTTTTTGTAACGGGTTGCATCCTAAATACGATTTTTATTGAACTGATTTTAAAGAATTCCAGTTACAATACTGAGAGTGGGTAAGGAAGGAGGCACGCTGTAATCCTATAACCCCTGGGCGCATTGACTGGCCCAATTGACTCCCTCTCACAGAACACTGCCGTAAATACGAGTGGGTGGCTACTTTACTTACCAGCACATACGTACACATATGTACATTAATTAGGTGTGGCGGTAGTGAAAATTTAGTATATATTAAGTATAAATATTGTAATTAATTTATAAAAATGGGGAGAACATTATGCCAGTCACCGACCTAATATCTTGTATCTACGAGTGTGATTTACTTGCGTGATGAAATGACACGTTCTTGCACCGACTCGTCTTGAGTGGAGATCTTTTATTGCGCTTCTCCTACTCACCCCTCAGCACACTACTATATTCAGATAAAGATATCTACGGTATAAATGTTAGATTAGATACCAAACCAGGCGTGCAGCGCGAGCACCGCAGGTGAGTCACGCGATCAGTGGGCCGGTAAACGACATTGGCATTGACCCTTTCTTCATCTTCTTGCAATGCCGTCTTCTAACGAACGTTGGCAATCATCATGCCTATTTGAGTACTCTTGATCTTTATCGTTGATAAATTATGTATAGGTACTCAGTTTTAACTTCTGGCGTTTACTTAAATAAAGTGAAGCGTAGTACATATGTGCCGGGTAAGATTGCATGTGCGCACTTAATTAGGCGGTGATCTTACAGTTACTGATGTACTAAGAAGATATAATAAAACGTATAGGTGCCTGTGTCAAGGTTAGATAAATGAAAGTGGTACTTAAATAAAGATAAAGAGAAATATGTAATTAAACTTTATTTGATATGTTTAATTATATCTTTGTCATAACAGTCCTAATTAACGTTATTGTAACCGACTCATTATCGTATTAATATTATTCAAGAGTTAATCGACGTTTGATTTTATTTAGGATTTTATTTTAATCCATGTTTGTTCGCTTTTGGCGTAAGTTTAAAATAACCTCTTATTAAACTATTTTAAAGTTTCGCTATAGCAATTCCGAAAAATCTTAATTTATACCGTAAATCTTAACCGAAACTAACTATTTTTTGTCCACTGGGCCCCTGCACTTCTTGTGCTGGAGGGATGTAGCTGTGTTCTTAAAACGGCACGCTGGCCAAGTACGTTCGCGAGTCCACTCTTTTAGAGGTGGTGTGGTTACTTAGGGATTCCGCTTTATTATTCCTTGGTTGTCTTTTACGACACCCGCGGGATGATATGGGGTGGTGGTACTCTAAAGCCGGTCCACGCCACACGGCCGTGCATTCTATTAAGTAATTAAAATTAAAAAGAATAATATTCGGCATGCTAGTGTTATTTATTACAATAAAAAAAATAACTAAATTTAATTAATAACCATATTTACCATAATTATAAGGACAATAGCGGTGAAAATTTATAAATAGTGACTGCAAAACAGAAGTTGTCAAGGAATTTTATTTTCCACATGGATAGGATTTTAATTTGAACCATTTTATTAAATTATAAAAATGCTACAATTTTTTTTAAAACTTCTGTTCTTTCTGCTTATTGCGTTACCATAACTTTTAACATCACATTCAAAACTTTTTAAGAGATTTATTATATTAATACCACATAATATCCATTTTAGATTTATTACTATACAATTTTATATTGAAATTTTGAGTGAACAAAACTTATGGAGGACCTTCTATAACTCTTCTTTTTGAAATTAATTTACTGCATTTTTGTCCAATTACTGCAGGGGCTACAGCTTGGTCCTCAACTTCAATCTAAGCGGCACTCCATTTTTAACGCCTTGAACAACGTGTGCCAAGTGGTTGATCTTCAACTCGCGTCGTGTCTTCTCGCACGGTTCAACAGTAAACTTGTGCAGGATTGCTGCGAGGCCTGTGAGTGACTGCATGACGCCTAAACGACCAGCTGTAATGGAAGGATGCTAGTTAGGTAAAGAATGCATTTTTGTAGTACAGGTGATATCATCACCCTCACCCGTCACCAGTCCTTTTATTATCCACTGAGGCATATTAGCCTTATGTCATTCCATCGAATGGGGAGTAGGGGAGTAATAGGGGAGTGTAAGGAAATATTTTTATTATCTTATACCCCCATTCCCCACCTTTCCCAATTATTTTTCTAAATCCTGACTCCTAAATCTCATATCGTAGTAATGTTTATTTTCTTTAACTAGATTGAGAAAAGAATCATGATATCAAATAGCAAATAGGGATGTGCCAAAGTTCGCCATTTTTGACTTAATCTTAAAACGAATGATGCATAATATTTCTTTATGTGAAATCTTAGTTAAAAATTAAGTGACTGTTTAAAAAATAATTTTGAAGTGATGATCTGCTGCAATCTCACAGCCACTGATGGATCCTCTTCTCGTTAAACTCCTCATTCGTTATCTTTCCCAACCCCTTTTTCAGTTTCTTCCCTAAATCTCCAAAGGTAGGTAGAGCATCCGGGACGAGCTAGTGTTTGTTATTCTGTACTGATGTTGGCACGTATCGCAGATGTCCATGGACGACATTATCCATTTACAACTAGATGTTATCTATCACCTCCTTCACTCTGTCTTCTTCTTCCTCTTCTTCAACTGTCATCTATTAAAAATATCGAAAAATTACTCGTACTTACCAATACATGCTCTCGGTCCTTTTCCAAACGGTAAATATACATAGTTATGGCGTTTTTCGACTTCATCAGGCGCGAATCTCTCTGGTCTATACTCTTTCGGATTGTCGAAGTACTGTTCGTCATTTTGTATAGCCTGAATCGGAATTACTATCTTTACTCCAGGATCAATTGTGACATCTGTACCTGGTATTTGATACCTTCTGGCACACACCCTATGAAGAGTACCAAGTGAAGGGAACATTCTTAAGGACTCTTTGAAAGTCATGTCCAGGTACTTCATCTCAGAAACTGCGTCGTAGCACAGCTTATTGTCATATTTGGCTAGCACGCTGTCAATTTCCTCTTGAACCTTTTTCTGTACCTCCGGATTGAAAGCTAGTTCATGCAAAGTAAAACTTGTTGCTGCGGACGTGGTTTCGAAACCAGCACCAAAAAATACAAACACTTGAGCGGCCATAATTTTAAAATCCACCTCCATTTCTACCTCAATAGATGTTCCATCCATTTTTCTTTTCTCTATTGATTCTCCTTTTATTTTACCACTGGTTTCAAGTTCAAGTAATATGTCTATGATGTCGTTACGTCCGATAGGCTTGAAGTTTCTTTGTTCACGTATTGCTTGCACCATATTCGAGATATTATTGTCTATTTTTTCGTCAGCAACACGAAACAGGTTCCTTAGTTCGGGGAAAAGTTCCCATAATACGAAGAGTGCTATGGTTTTCAATGGTCTGTTAAACAACGACTTGCCTAAAGTCCTGAAGTGGGAGTTTTCATTTTTGATGGTGTCCATATCGATACCAAAGCCGCTGGCGCCGATAAATTCCGTGGTGAAGCGCGCCATCAGCTCGCGCATGTCGTATTCTCCACCACGAGACACGATCTCTTCGCCTATTATTTGCAGTTTCTCCGCACACTGTACCACTAACGGGAACATGTTTTTAAGCTTAGCAGTTGTAAATGCTGCTGTCAATCGCTGACGAAACAGCTTCCATATATCACCATCTGCATGGAACAGATTACACAACAGTGGTTCCAATTCTGGATTTCTACCGAGTCCCCGTGGATGGAAATGAGCAAAGTCTACATTCAAAATGTATCTTGTTATATCAGGGTCTCTGATGATCAGTTCTGGCACTCTGCCTTTGTAATATCCGACAATTTTTTCCCCGGGGAACTTATTATAATATTCCACTGCCATTTCTGTGACGCTCTTCATTCCAATTTGAATTCGTAGGTGGTTTCCGAATAGCGGGGTTGGGGCAACATGTTTCACATTTTTCTTTAACCAGTAGTCATGATTTTTGGTTATAAATATGTATGATGCAATAATAAGCAATATGATGAGTATTATAATCATCTTTTCTGTATGAGATTCGTAGTTAAACTGAGGGGTAAATTATCGTATTTTTATATAAACTCGTTTACGTGCTCGTAGGCGACAAAATCAGTTTATACTGCTTTACTACCGATTTATCTATAAAAATTAAACATAAGAGTAGATAGTTGTTTTCAATGTCATTTTCATAATATGGTCAATATCCTTTTGAAAAGGTTAGTCTTACGATAAACTCACTTTTATCGCAACCGACTTGTACAATATAACTCATATTTGCAACTCTTACTTCGCAACATATATTAGGAAATGGCCAGTTTTTGTTATAAACACTGATTGTTTATAACAAAAACCTATTTAATCGTAATATTGGGTCTCGTATTAACGAGAAACTATTTCTAGTCTAAGACTAAGCTTTTGCATGATGGTGATTTTGTATGGTGCCGAAAATCTATAATTAAATTTCAATCACAATAAAAATCGCTCAAAATATAGTTATGAAAAAAAAAAATTACGCATATTTAAGAAAAAAAAAAATGATTTAGACAATGATTTTGTCAATTGTTCTTGAAAATTGACAAATGTTATTACAATAAAAATGATTTTTTTCTGACTTTTATTTTATAGAAAAAAGGCGCCAGACGAACCTGTCGTCCATAGATACTGTCGTCCATAGACAACCGCGATACATGCCAACATCAGTCCAGAATGACAGATGTCCCCGGATGCGTTGCTTAGAGTCCTCGGCACCACTGAAGTCTTGCGACAAAAATTGGAACTAAATTTGACAACTCCGCCATCTTGTAGTTTGTCAGGAGTGTGCGTGGAGAGTATCGTTCGTGGATTTTCTTGAAATTAAATTGATCATGTCGCGTAAAGTTGTAAAAAGTGCAGCCCGGGAAATGATCCTTAAAGTGAAGGAATTTTGTGAATTGGAGCAGAAGAATAAAGGAGTATTAATCCCGTTAAATGTACAAATGCGAGTCGCTGCCATGACAGGTAAATTTTAGGGATGCCAGAGTTTAAGTGTTTGCCTAATAAATGGGTAAAATATTATTAGTCGGATAAAAACCATTACTCAAAAAATGGCTTAACTTTGTCTAATGGACGATATAGTTCATTGTATTTTATGCAAAATTATGATTGAACATAGAAATATCATAATGGATTAATTAACAGAAAATAATATATTTATTTATTTCAGGTGTTTCGAATTACTAAAGAAGGAAAAGTAGCGGCAAGCACGTCAAAGAAAATTGTCACCCCTGGAAAAAGCCGTCCGCAACCAAAAAGGATTGATTTGGATGATTTCGATTTATGTGCTATACGTCAAAAAATCCACTTTTTCTATGTGGTGAAGAAAGAAATACCAACGGTAAACAAACTGCGTTTGGAACTAAAACAGATATCAATTTTCAATACAACGCTACGAAGAATATTAAAAAAGTTAGACTTCCGATTCGAACGCTGTCAGTCTAAACGCAAAATTTTGATGGAACGCTATGATATTACCGCTTGGCGTGCCAGATATATTGAAAGAATAAAGAGAAATAGATTAATTGACAGGAGACCTGTGGTGTATTTAGATGAAACCTACATTCATCCTACTTATCATGGGAGGAGTTGTTGGCAAAGCGCAGACGAAAATGGACTATTGGTCTCGGAATCAGATGGAAAACGGTTCATTATTGCACATGCGGGATCAGAAAATGGATTTGTGCAGAATGCATTGTTGATTTTCAGATCACAATCTCAATCTGCAGATTATCACGATGATATGAATACCACAAACTTTTTGAAATGGATGGCGGAAAAGGTAGTACCAAATCTTCCTGAAAAATCTTTGGTGGTGATGGATAATGCACCTTATCACTCCACGCAGATTAATAAACCTCCAACAATGTCCAACCTTAAATCGGAAATGCAAGAATGGTTGAGAGAAAAAAATATTTTCTTTGAAGAGAGCTGGACAAAACCAGTTTTATACGACATAATAATAATAAAAAAAAAACAAAGAGCCGCCAGTTTATGCACTTGATGAATTGTTAAGGCAACATAATCACGAAGCGGTAAGATTATCTCCATATCATTGCGATTTGAATCCAATTGAAAAAATTTGGAGTCTTGCCAAAAGACGCGTTGCCGAAAAAAATGTTGCTCAAGACCCAAAACAAATAATAGAGTTAACACAAGCAGCTTTTGCAAGCATCACAGCAGAAGACTGGCGTATTCAATGCAAGCATGTGGAAAATATTGAAGCAGAATACTTCAAAAATGATGGACTCATAGATGTGGAAATGGAGAGATTCATAATATCAACAGCGAGTGATAGCAACACTGAATCTGATCATGATAGTGAATTTCTGGATACAAGTGATAGCAATTGTCATATGTCTCGTATAAAAGAATTAAATCATGATGACCATAATTACCAATTACCTAATTTTTCAATTTAATCCAAATGTATGCACTCTCAACCTACAATTTCATTTGATTAAAATGTTGACTTTAAATAATGATTACGTATACTAATTATTATTTTCTTTTGTATGTAACTACCTGTCGCCCGCGACTTCGTTCGCGCGGTCTTCAATTTAATGCGATAATATAGAAATGTTCGCGGGCGTGCGCACAACAACTCACCAAAGTTTCATTGCAATCGGATGAATGGTATAGGAAGGCATTCGGGACAAACAAAGAAACATTCATTTTTATATATATAGATTGTATGTATTTCATTTAATAATTATAATATGATTGTCATTACAAATTTATGAACTTTCCATAAATTTGTAATGACCATGACAACTTTGCACCTACATTAAGTTGGTCTTTAATACTCTAGATTTTAATAAGTTCTTTTTTAATAACTTTGTGTTGACATAATTTATTTTACCTACAATTCACAAATAAACATTTGGATTTGATTTAATTTGAGTACGAGTAAAATATACCCGCATTTTTTTGATGTAATATTTGGGTAAAATTTATGTTACTGCTTCAATAACAAGAATAAATTTACTAAAAAATACTTATGTCCTCTCAACTCCGGTCTGACAGAGATCGCTTACCTTTAGGTTTAGTTGTGATTTGTGTCATGTAGGTACTGTCCCGGAATGAGCTAAATGCGCGCGCGCTGTGAGGTGTGGGGACACGAGCACACCCCCTCCCAGCCGTCTCGCCGCACTTGTGCCGGCTAGTTAAGTGACGCGCTTGCTCGCTTTCTATTGTTTCTCTTGCGTCATCGATATAACGTGTTGGGTAGTTTTTTACTATACTTATAGTGGAGTGTAGGCTTCCGCTCGGTGTCCATATTAATTGAATCTTCCGGGCTACTTGGCCGAGGTCTTCTGGAATCTCTTTTCTTTCTTCCAAATATTAAATAACTATTTAAAATTAAAAATTTACTATACTTTACTATACTTACTTGTTAAAATGAGCGACCAAACCTGATTCTGACTTGTCTGCATCAGGTGTTATAAGTGATAATGATTGTAGTGATTAATATTCATTCAAAACAATATGATAGTCTTTTGTGTATTTTAGTACTTTTAAGTTATTTTTTATTATTATTAATAATGTAATGCATAGTAGATTTTTGTTGTTATAATATTTTTTTATATATTTCTCTCAATTAGTAATTTTTGTATTTTTTTCTTTTTGTTTTTTAGTAACTTTATTTTTCAAAACTAAATATTAAATGACTATTTAAATCTAAAAATTATGTATACCTACTTACTATATTATTTACTGTGTGATAAATAATAAATAAATAAATAATGAAAGTAAATAAAAATAGTAAAAAATAAGTGATATTTTTTATAATTACATTGTCGTGTTTTATTTTTGAACGCGATATTTAAATTAAAAATATCGACTTTTACCAATATCGATATACCTATCTTTCACTAAGATCATTGTAGTACAACACTAAAAACAAGTGACATAAAACGGTCACATTCCTTCCGCGCGCATTCAACTCTTTCCGGGACTATAGGTATGTTTTGGTGTGGAATAACGAGTAATTCGTTACTTTTAATAGACTTCAAATGGCGGTGACAGACAAGTGTCCTTCTAAGGCAACTGTTTATCGTTGGTACCTACATTGAATTTAAACGTGGTCGACTAAGTTTGGCTGACGAAGAAAGAAGCGGTCGCCCTTTAAAGGCTGTTAAGGTAAAAATTTGAAGCAGGGTCGTCTCGTTGCGTTACTAGATTGTCACAGTGGACGAATCTTGGATTTACCAGTATGATCCAGAAACTAAGTATCAATCTACTGTGAGGTGTTTCCAAGTGAAGCCAACGCCCGAAAAATTATAATTGTAAGTTTTCTTTTTAACTGGCTACCTGATAACTGTAACCTTACGAAACTAAAGCAGCATTAACGCAGGATGGTACATAGCCACGTGCTTGCTAAACATTTTTACTGCAGTGTGTAATAACCATCCAAACAGGTCTCCGCGGACTGCTGCTGCAATACTATTAATGCGCCCGCTCACTCAGCGTATAAAACAAGGGACTTTTACACAGTACTCCGGTTAAAGTTTTAGGCCATCCCCTTTACAGTTCAGACTTGGCATCTTGAGACTTTTTATTTCCCAAAATTAAATCCCTTTTAAGGGGAGCAGTTTTTATCGCCGGAAGACACGCTGGCTACGTTCGAAGGGGCTGTGAAAGAAGAACCTGAGAATGAGTGGACAAGTGGAAAGTAGGTACTTTGAAAAAATGTACTAAAACAATGAAACGCGCAGAACATTTCTTTTTCGCAAAACTTGCCGAGTTTCCACTTACATTTTATCTAGATCCGTTTCAAAGTTCTTGAGGAAATTATCATCTGATCTTCGCGCGCGACGCTAGCGTAATGCGGCATCTCTAAACGCCTGCCACTATCTAATAGCCAATATAATATAGGGTGTGTGCATTAGTAACCGGCCTTATACTAAAGCTACAGGCCTTAATAAAATTTAAATTTTTGGTCTTTAGGAATTTAAAAATTCATCATCACTCATCCATCGGTATGATTCTCTCATATCGATGCTCTCATCCGATTATATTCCATAATGTGGGCTATAGCACACCCTCAGTGGAATAAATACATAACCCGAAAATGATAACTTTTCAGTAAGGAATTCGGAAATGCACGTAAAGATGACTAAAAACGGATTCAGTTACCCCAAAATCGAGTAGTGGGGGGAGAACGGGAGCAAAGGAGAGGCTAAGGAAAGGCGTGCATAGGTATATGCGCGCAACGTTGAAATCTTTAATTTAAATATTTCAGCAACTACTGGAGCTATTTTATTACTTTTTTTTATTTTGGGGTAACTGAATCCGTTTTTAGTCATCTTCACGTGCATTTCCGACCTGTTTCGCACCATTTTCGGGAAAAATGAAAATATACGTTTTGTTACACTATTTATATTTTTCAAATCTGTTTAAAAAAATAAAATCGGACGATCTATATCGCATCCAGACCTGTTGCAAAATAGCGCATTGAAAAATTAAAATTACGATTGTGCCAAAACTAATAGTCGAACAGCGTCGGAGTTTAGCACACATAAAGTACCTATAAATTACTAGTTTTTCGCGAAGTATCAGCCCTGTAAGTGTAAAAACGGCAGATTTGTGATTTTTTAAAAAAAACGTTAAATTGTTAATTATCTGGTCGAGTCGTTAGACCTCTAATTTTTTTCATATTTTTATTCTCTACAAATCGTATATTTAGAGCATTAAGATTGCTTTATTAGTTTCCATTTTACAAGCAAAAAACCAAAAAAATCGATGTTTTGTTTAAAAATGTTTATAACAAATTAATAGACAACATTTTCAACATATGATTGTCGTTCATATGATGGTAAAGTCGGTTTCCTACTAGGATTTATGTCACACAATCGCTAGGTAATACTTTGCTCTATTGCTTGGCCTATATGTATACAATGTATGCTTCGTATATGTATGTATACTATGCAGGGACGTAACTAGGCTAAATATCACCCGGGGCAATACCTTACTTTGGCGCCCCCCCCCCCCCCCCCCCCTTTCACCCACTTAAACGAAGAATGTCCAACCATGACCAATGAAACGAAAACTCTCCTAAACAACACTCCTGAGATTGTTACCAAACATTTACTATACTTTTCATAATTAACTTGGGTAGGTGGTAAGTAAATGCTCGATTCCAAAGGTAAAAAGTTAATTTAATAGTTATTGAAATCACGCAATCAATAGTTACATAGTGTATTAGGCCTATACAGTTTACACGTATATTTATGTATATCTAAAAGATTCTGAAAAATAGTGAAAAACTTTGGTGAAACTTAAAACCTGAATATGAACTAAAATTTTACTTTACGACTTTTTGTAGCTACAAAAGTCCTTACAATTTTGTCAAAAGATAGTTTAGAAGCTATTTGGTGCTCTATGGAAATGATGCCAAGGTTGGTAAGTCGTTGCTGTCCTGTCAAGTTTCTGATATTATTTTTAATTTACTGAAACTTCTTTCGTTTGAGGCAACTGAAACTGGTATTGTTAGGAAAATTCTTAGTGCAGTAGTAATGTTGGGTAGGCATCTTCAAGTCCGTTTTGGTATATTAATGTAAGAAGATCAGACGAAGTGGCCGTTTTAATGTCTAAATCCTTAATCCTAAATCCTAAAGGGCCTAAATCCAATGCGTGGTACTTGAAACTCTCCACTTCTATAGCCAGTTCGTCTTTATCTAAATCATCTTTATACGTGGCTGCTAACTCAATAGCCCGATTCTTCAATTCCTCTCCATTCAATGTTTCAAATCCCGCTCCATTGTGGAAACCAAATAAGTCATTCATGTTTTGAATAGATTGAAACCTTTGCCTCAGTTCAGTTAGAATCCGATCTACTATTTGCGTCATTAACAATTTGAACTTCTTCTCCTCTGAGAATTCATGGCTTACATCATCACCCTTCTCATCAAACATGCGCTTTTTCTTCCTCTTTCGTACTTCTTTAAAATGTGGATCTATGTTAAGCTGTGTTGCTATTTCTTTGGCTTCTTTTACTGCGTTACTTGAACAATTTGACCTTTCTGATTCAAATTCAGAAATCAGTCGGCTAATATGTTTTGCTGATCTTTCAATAGTGATGTCCTCTCTTTGTAAAAGCTTATTCACAATGTCGATACGGCTTAACTGCTTGTACCAAAAACAGGAGAGGATAATAAATTCAAATGTTTTTACATTTTTCAGAAGAGAATTTGCTTCTGCTTTTGTTTCAGCAGTTGGTACAATAATACCCTACTAGTTCATAGGAACTATCTAGTGTAACACTAGATGGTTCCTGTGCCTTTAAATAAGTTAAAACACTAGCTAGTAGTGTTTAAATAATGAAATCGTGTGATGAAGCCAGTGCAATATATAATAGATAATGTTTAAACTAAGCATCCATAGATTACTTACCTACTTGCTAATATAAGATATAAATCACATTTAAATTATCGCCAACTTGCACGATATCTATAGACTATAGACCAATCAAAATCGAGTACCTTCCCGCGCGCCGGCGCGCACCGCGCTCTAAGTCTTTCTTCACATTTCCAGACTTTTCTGAACTCTGGAGATATCCTTATGACGCAATAACTCAAATCTTTGGAGCGCCAGTTTAAAATTTTATTAATATTATTTATTTATTTTATTATTTTTATCTTCCACTTGTATTTTTTTGGAAAACAACAATTGCTATTTTGGCGCCCCTGAAAACCCGGCGCCCGGGGCACAAGCCCCGTCAGCCCCCCCCTAGTTACGTCCCTGATACTATGGTATACAATTGGAACCAAACACGGCAGCCTTTCACAGCAGTCTTTGAGGGTTTATAACTTTATTAATAATGTTTATGATAGAATATACTCGTATACCTTAAACAAACTATATACACGTATCTACTGTAAAGTCCATGCGAACGGAGTTGCCAGCACATCTAGTAACTTTTTTATATTATATATCAGTTTATATTACATCTCTATAGATAATAATAATAACTGTTATAATTATTAACAATAATACTGGCAATAACAATTGTAAGGTATTTAATAAGTTACATAACAATGTATGTCTAGGAGATCTGTATTAGTCGGTTGTATTATTTGCATTGTTCATTTTCTAAATTCTATGGAACTAATAAATCAATTCATTTGATATATATGTATACTTATGTATGTATGTATATGTAATTCCGCAATAATTATTATTGGAAATTCAGAGTTAAACTTTTTTAAATCTGACGGGAATATTTGTATTATTATTCCTTTCATAAATATGCTTTCTGTTCTTGATCTAATGACCACAGAGTCTAAATCTTAGTCCTTAACTTCATTCTGAGCGGTACTCCATGTTTGACGCCTTGGACAACGTTCGATCTGTGGTTGACCTCCAGCACGCGTTGCGTCTTCTCACAGGGTTCTACTGTGAACTTGTGGAGGACTGCCGCCAGGCCTGCGAGTGACTGCATGTGACCTAAGCGGGCACCTGTAACAAGATGAAGTTGTTATGTAAATAATACGTTAACATTTTACAGAGAGGAGAGGTGGCAAACTGAGTTTCCAGCAATGAATGACTGTAATAGCCAGTTCAATTGATGATAGCCCTTGTATTCTGGTTGAAGACTCAACTTGCCTCATAAACCAAGTAAGATAAATAAACTAATATATCAAGTACCGTTAAATACTTTTAAACTTATCGCGACATAGTTTCGGAGACTTACTTTTTATCCTAGATGTATAAAAGGTTAAAAAAGTTTGAATCGCGCTACTAGGCATATATATTTGCCGTTTTTTTAAATCACTTTTAGCACTTTAGCTGTCCTACACCAAAAATCAGAATGGAACAAATTTACAACAAAATGTGTTTGACGTTATATAAAACTAGCCTCCAAAATAAATAGATACCTTTTCGTATTTATGAAGATACGAATACCTCGAAACTTAATCACGAAATATTGAAAATTGATCGAATCACGCGATGCTCATAAATCACTAAATACCTATAACACATGTAATATACGAGATAATTATAATATTTTAAGGATGATATATCTAATATTGTGCATTGAGTGTAATAATAGTAATAACGTTCAAATTTTTAAGTGAAGTTTCTGTTCTTCATATGCTTTAACTCGGCTGTTTGAATGTTTTTGGGCTCTTATAAAAAAAATATTTTTTTATAAAATAATAACAAAATATCTGGACTTACGCAGAGAAACTTAGCGATAAATTTAGAACTCACAACCTTTCAAAAATGTGGGTCGAGAAATAATAAGGCGATCACCGCTAATTAAATGTAAGTCGAGAAATGATAAGGCTTACTATCTAATGATTTTACTAATACATTTACTTACTATCTATTGATAAGAATGTTTACAAACAATAAAAATATATTATAAGAAATAAATTGACCGTTGTCCGTTATTATATAACCAAAACATCAACATTATAAGCATAATATTTTCTTATACATATATATAGAGTAAAAAATATTGCGTGTAACATAATAACAGCATTAAAAACAAAAAAAAAGAAGTGTGAATGTACTCTTATGTAATTTTGTATAATCATGAAAACGTAAACATTGGAACATATCAAGCATGATTGTACGATACATTGAGACGTTATAGACACTCATAAAAGAATTCAGAATTGAAAGTATTATATCTAGAGTTGTTAGTGGTGGTATTAGAGTGACGCGAGTTTCTATAGAGAGAGGAAATTCTAAATTAAGATATTTGATAGTGTTATTTGACAAAAACAATGAAAAATTACTAACCAATACATGTTCTTGGTCCTTCTCCAAACGGTAAATACACGTACTTATGGCGTTTCTCAACTTCATCAGGCGTAAATCTTTCTGGTCTATACTCTTTCGGATTGTCGAAGTACTGTTCGTCATTTTGTATAGCCTGAATGGGAATCACTATCTTTATTCCAGCATCGATTGTGACATCTGTTTTCGGTATCTGATATCTTTTAGTGCACACTCTATGGAGAGTGCCAAGTGATGGGAAGATTCTCATGGACTCTTTAAAAGCCATATCTAGGTACGTCATCTCGGCAACAGCGTCGTAGCACAATTTGTTGTCATATTTAGTTAACACTCGATCAATTTCTTCTTGAACCCTTCTCTGTATCTCCTGGTTGAAAGCCAGTTCATGTAAAGTAAAACTTGTTGCTGAGGATGAAGTCTCGAATCCAGCGGCAAAAAATACAAATACTTGAGCTGCCATCATTTTAAGATCCATTTCCATTTCTACTTCAATTGGTGTGCCATCTGGATTTCTTTTCTCTATTGATTCTCCCTTTATTTTACCCTTAGTTTCAAGTTCAAGTAATAAGTCTATAAAATCGTTACGTCCGGAAGGCCTGAAATTTCTTTGTTCACGTATCTTTTGCACTATCTCAGAGATATCATTGTCTATTGCTACCTCTCCAACACGAAACAGGTTCCGTAGTTCGGGGAAAAGTTCCCACAATACAAAGAGTACTATGGACTTCAACGGTCTGTTAAACAAAGTCTTGCCTAAATCCCTGAAGAGAGACTTTTCGTTGTTGATAGTGTCCATCTCAATACCGAAACCGCAGGCGCCGATAAATTCCGTGGTGAAGCGCGCCATCAGCTCGCGTACATCGTATTCTCCACCGTGAGACACTATCTCTTCTCCCATTACTTGCAACTTCTCAGCACATTGTACCACTAAAGGGAACATGTTTTTCAACTTAGCTGTTGTAAATGCCGGCGTCAGTCGTTGACGTAGTAGCCTCCATCGGTCACCATCTGCGTGGAACAAGTTAGCCAATAGTGGTTCTAATTCTGGGTTCCTGCCCAGTCCCCGCGGATAGAAATATGCAAAGTCTACATTTAAAATATATCTGGCTATATCTGGATCTCTGATGATCAGTTCTGGTTCTCTGCCTTTATAATATCCAATAATTTTTTCACCGGGGAACTTGTTATAATATTCCACTGCCATTTCTGTGACACTCTTGATAGCAAGTTGATTTCGCAGGTGGTTTCCGAATAGTGGAATTGGTGGAACATGTTTCACATTTTTCTTCGCCCAGTAGTCATGATTCTTGGTTGCAAATATGTAAAACACAATAATGAACAATATAACGAGTAACACAATCATTTTTACTGCATGAGTTTCGAAGTCGTACTAACGGGTAAATAATCATGTTGGTAATTTATATTGCGGTCTCGTACTACAAACGCCCGTGACCGTGCTACTCGTAATAAGCAAAACCGGTTCATATCTTTATGGAAATATAAGCTATTTTTATTCATCGCTCGTTCATTATATCACGTTCATCTAACATACACTATTAACTATCGATATAGCAGATTTTATTTTTAAAGAATTTTAAATAATGGGTCGAATGATTTTGTTTGATCTATCGAAATTACTAAAACTCTCAACATATAAATGTTAGTTGAAATACGAAACATTAAAATACCGCTGTTCTTTAATACACGCATAAACAACGTTATAAAAATAAAGCATTAATTTTGTCTACGGACTTTGGACTTTACTACACTTTACTAATAGTACATGTTAACGTAAACTCAAATAAATAATTCTAACCGAAATCTAAACATAACTACTAATACCTATAATACAGTCAACGCACTCAACATTTATTATCTACTTTAATTTCCATCGTCTACAATCTACATAAATAGAATTAAGTCTCATAAGTCATAGTCATAACCTTCGTCAGGGTCTTTTGACAAAATATTTACTCTGTGATAGATGTGTTTGATACGTTCCTTAATTAGTGTACCTAATTAAAGTATACTGCAGACGAACAGAATCATTATAATTACATATCTACTTAGCAAGATATCACGAAATCAAGTTACACAAAAAAACAATTAATAACTGTTAAGAGTTCATCGCAATAGTAGTGATGGTGCTTTTTATACGAGTACACCACGAATTGCTATAGTGGAGACTGATATGCGATCTTAGTTCGTTACAGATGAACAATTTTATATTCTAAAAATCGGGTTTGAACGCGTGTAATAAAGGTATTTGTTTACCTTTTATTCCTACTAGACGTTTCGGCACGTTTAAACTTCGTTTAAACGATTTACGGTCGAATACGTCCGTGGACATTGTTAGCGTAGTGTGTCGCAGCCTTTCCGAATGTGAAGATCAAATATATGATTGATGAAACTGCTCGTAGCTCCCATCCTGGACTATCCGGTACTAGGGATGTTCATGCAAAAAATACATCGATGTTTTTTTCGATGTGATGCATCGAAACGTTGCATCGATGTTTTACGATGCATCAAATAAAAACATCGATGTTTTCGATGCATCAGTTAAAAAACATCGATGATTTGTATGCTTTCTGACATCATTTAGAAATATAGGATAGGAAAATGAGACATAATCCAAGGTTTTCAATTTAATTGAGATTTATTAGAAGAATGAATGAAAATTTTGGAAATTACAGATCCCAATACTTCTTCTCTAAGCTTTGCATAAATAAGATTTTATTAACCCGTTTTCCTTGTATTCTGTTACGTTGTTAATTCAAACCTTGTGAAGCTTTTGAAAAAAGTCTTTCTGATGGTACTGAGCTGGCTACCAAAGTTAAATATTTATAGGCTATTTTGAACAATTTCGGAAACTGTTGTTTATAATCTGACCATACTTATAATTCACATCATTCGTGTCATACATTTTTATTTTGTATATATTTTTGTGTTGTTTTTCTATATTATATGTTTATCTCAACCAATGAAATGCCGCGTTACTTATATAATGCGATTATAATGCGAGAATTATAATGCGTGCGTCATTCGATGCATCGAATAAAATACATCGATGCATCGTTAAATAACCAAATTAACCGATGTATCGGATTGATCCGATATATCGGATAGTAAACATCGATGTTTTCGATGCATCGATGTATATCGAGCATCGCTATCCGGTACCCGCCTGTTCAATCCACTCGTGATCACGGGTGGTGTAACCCGTGCTGAAATGTCGAGTAGGAATAAAAGGTAAACAAATTCCTACCTTTATTATAAGTACGCTTTCAGACCTGATTTAGAATATTATAAAATGTGTACAAAACGCGAAAGTTCAAATAGTTGTACAGATAAACTATGTCTAGTATAGCATCATGTACTGAATCTAATTAATTATGTAATTATGTAAATTTTCTTATTATATTATTCATTATAATTTATTCATTTATGCGTTATATTTGAATTTTGCATGTCACTTTTGTGACAAACATGTAGAACCTCTGTTAATTTTTGTTATTCATCTTATTAATCTTATTATAATCATGTTTTAGCAAGTAAATAAAGTATTATTATGAATTATGTATGTGTATGTAGACACATGCGGAAAGTTAAGCATGAAAATAAAATACTAAAATACATACTGTATAATATATGTATATTAAGTAGGTGTGATGTACTTGTTGTTTTAAACTAAGTAGCTGTTCTCACAACTTCGTTCGCGTGGAATATATTCTACGTTTGGTTAGTTCATTGTATCACCGTTCGATGTCGCTCAGCCAGCTACCGACATAGCTCATAGAATCAGCATGCTGATATGGTAACAGGCAGGTCATACGTATCGCAAGACTGATAACTGATGGAGTAGATGAGTTTTCGAATGGAGTAGAGTGTAGTACCTACTGGAAACCTCAGACGTGTAAGCCACATGGACCGACCACTTGAAGACGTTCGCCTTGAAGTTTCGCCTTGGGAGAGGCCTATATCCAACAGTGGTGAGACATACACGTACTGTCCCGGAATGAGATAAATGCGCGCGCGGTGTGAGGTGTGGGGACACGAGCACACCCCCCTCTCAGCCGCCTCGCCGCACTTGTGCCGGCTAGTTTAGTGATGCGCTTTTTATTGTTGCTCTTGCGTAATCGATATAACACGTGTTCGGTTTTCCTTTTACTACTTTAAAGTTATTTTTTATTATTATTAATAATGTAATGCTTAGTAGATTTTTGTTGTTATAATATTGTTCTTTTTTATATTTCTCTCTATTAGTAATTTTTGTATGTTTTTCTTTGTTTTTTTAGTAACTTTATTCCTCAAAATTGAACATTAAATATCTGTTTAAAACTAAAAATTATGTATATCTACTTACTATATTATCTAATGTGTGATAAATAATAAATAAATAAATAATGAAAGTAAATAAAAATGGTAAAAAATAAGTCATGTTTTTTATAATTATTTGTGTTTTACTTTTGACCGTGACATTTAAATTAAAAATATCGACTGAAACCGATATCGATCTTTCAGTAAGGTCATTGTAGTACAACACTAAAAACAAGTGACATAAAACGGTCACATTCCTTCCGCGCGCATTCAACTCGTTCCGGGACAGTAGGTTGACGGTATAGTGTTGTATCTTGAACCTCATCATCAAACAGGTGTTAACACCTAAAATTTAAGTTAATCTTTAAAATGAATCAAACAAAAGAGACAAAAAATATATAAATGATAAAAATATATCTACGAGTTTTGCGTGATTCGGTTCGCCTACGTAGATTTTGTCATGATTTCCTCGGGAATTGGTAGCGGTACAGGATAAAAAGTATCCTAGATAATTATATCTCATGTTGATCCATATATAAAATACTTATTGCTGTAGGTACTGAATTTTATAGAAATTTGTTTAATTTCTTTTATGTGAGAACACACACGTTGAGTTGATGACGATTCCTGCGGAGACTTTGTAACAGATCTGGACTAAAAGTAAATTAGATATGATCATAAACTAAGACCAACCAGTGACGATCGCTATGACGTGTAATGCTCATGAAGTTTCTTAATTACTTCGCCATTTTTCTTACAGCATAAATACGGCACTTTAAGGTTGGGAGTGACTTACTAGGGAAGGGCATTGTTTTATATTGTAAATCGGGTCCAGACGTGTAAAATTAAAGGCTTTTGTTTACCTTTTATTTCAACTCGTGATTCGTGATTCTACTGTCAGCTCGTGACCACGTTGAGTAGTCGAAGTGTTGAGTAGAAATAAAATGTAAACATTAGTGGTTTTGCCTTTCATTTTACGCCTTTACCCGATTTACATTACAAAATGTTACAATATGTTAAAGTTTTTTTTTTTTTTTTTTTTTTTTATAGAATAGTGGGCGGACGAGCAAGCGGTCCCACGTGGTGATAAGTGTTACCGCCGCCCATGGGCACCTGCAACACCAGGGGGTATGCGGGTGCGCCGCCGACCTTGCAAAATCCTATTCACAGCTCTCTTGAAGAACCCCATATTGTAGCTCAATGGAAAGACCTCTTGACGCAGTTCGTTCCACAACCTACGGGTTCGCGGTATAAAATAATTTTTGGACCGAACAGTGCGCGACACCTCCGTATCGAGGAAATGCGGATGGACCGCACTTCTGTGACGGGAGGTGCGGTTGTAGAAACCCGAGGTGGGAATTATATTAAACAATTCTTCAGAGCATTCCCCATTGTACAGGCGGTAGAACACACAGAGAGACGCAACGTCTCTCCGAATGCTGAGGGATTCTAAACCGCCCGTGAGAGTGGGATCGTCGACAATACGAACAGCACGTCGTTGGATGGAGTCAAATGGGTCCAATTGGTATTTCGGTGCGCCGGCCCAGAGATGAGAGCAGTACTCCATATGGGGCCTCACCTGAGCTTTGTAAAGCATAAGGAGTTGCCCAGGTTTGAAGTACCGCTTCGCTCTGTTCAGCACACCGAGCTTTTTGGAGGCCATTTTGGCCTTATTTTCCAGATGACCCCTGAATTCGACTTTGCTGGAGATGTCGATACCAAGGATCCCGATACTCTCCAAGATCTTAAGAGGTATGCTCTGAAAGCGAGGTGCTACAACAAAAGGGGTTTTTTTAGCGGTGAATGCACAGACTTGCGTCTTACTGGGGTTGAAATCCACTAGGTTTAGAGAACCCCAAATCGAGACTAGATCTAAAGAGTCTTCGATTTCAGACACAAGCCTGGTGCGACTCTCTTCCACTTCGACCCGAGGGATGTTGGCGCGGCCCTTGTACAAGGCGTCTCCAGTATTGTCATCTGCATAGCAACGTATGTCACCAATTTGCAACAGGTCGTTGATATGCAGAAGGAACAGAGTTGGAGACAGCACGGAGCCTTGCGGGACGCCAGCGTTAATAGACATGGTGTCGGAGCAGCTACCATCGATAACGACTCTGATGCTCCGTCCAGTCAGGAAACTGGCAACCCATTCGCATAATCCCTCGGGTATCCCGAAAGATGGTAACTTGGAAAGCAGCGATTTGTGCCATACCCGGTCAAAAGCTTTCGCAATGTCTAGGCCTACAGCCAGAGCCTCGCCTCTACTCTCAATGGCGTCAGCCCAGCGGTGTGTTAAATACGCTAAAAGATCACCAGCGGAGCGATTATGGCGAAATCCATATTGACGGTCGCTAATCAGCTGGTGATCCTCTAGGTACCCAAGGAGCTGTGTGTTTATGACACGCTCCATCACCTTGGAGAGGAGGGAGGTGATCGCTATTGGCCTGTAGTTGGCCGGGTCAGTGCGGTCACCCTTTTTAGGTAAAGGGTGAACATGAGCTACCTTCCATGTTGACGGGAAGCTTTTTGTAGAGTATGAGAGCCTAAAGAGTCGCGTAAGCACCGGGGACAACTCGGGAGCGCAAAATTTAAGCACCACTGCAGGAATACCATCAGGCCCACTCGATTTTCGGACATCAAGAGATGCTAGAGCTCGCCGGACTTCACGCTGTGTGAAACAGATTTCCGGCATGGAGCTTGTGCACCTTGAGATAGACTGTGGTGAGGCACCTCTATCGTCCAGTGTCGAGTTTGAGGCAAAGAGATAGCCCAAGAGATCGGCTTTCTCCTTCGCCCCATGGGCCAGTGACTTATCGAGTTTCCGCAGTGGAGGGAGTGACGACTGACAGAAGTTACCTTCAGTAGCCTTAGCGAGCGACCAGAAAGCCCGGCTTCCAGAAGGATAGCTAGCTAGTCGGTCGCCAATTCTGCGGATGTGCTCATTCTTTGCTCTGACAATGATCTTCTTACTGCACCTCGAGGTAGCGTTAAATTTCTTCCTCAAGTCGGAGGTATTCGGATCTTCGGACACCTGTGCTCTGGCCCAGGCTCTGTATGCGGCCCGTTTATTACGACGGGCCTCTCTGCAGGACTGATTGAACCATGGTTGGCTCCGTCCGCCTACCGGTATCGCGGTGCAAGGAATATAACATTCCATGCCCTGCAACACCACGTCGGTAACGGAGTCTGCACAGGTATCCGGATCTCCCGACGAGAAACAAAGCTGCCTCCAGGGATAAGAGGCGTAAAATTCGCGCAACCCATCCCAATCTGCTGACTTGTAGTGCCAGACTTTGCGCGTTCCCTGTGAATGGGTCCGCACGGATTGCTTGGCTGGCACAGCAGTTCGAATGATACAATGGTCGGATGATCCTAACGGGGCATCAACAACAACATTGTAGTCATTCGGCCGCGTAGTCAGCAGGAGGTCCAGTAAGGAGGGAGTATGGCTCTCGATATCAGGTATCCTCGTAGGTGAGGACACCAACTGCGAGAAACCATAGGCCAGTGCAAAGTTATAGGCTGCTCTCCCTGCGCGGTCGGTAGTTCGGGATCCCAACCACTCTTCGTGGTGAGCGTTGAAATCACCAAGGATCACCACTTCCGCGCAAGGGAACTGCTCGAGCACTCTGTCAGTCGTTTCTTGTAGACGCTCAAAAAAACGAGTCGTCTCCGTATCACCGCTGTGGGACCTGTAAAGGCAAGCGTAGACTTTAGTGGAACGTCCGTAGTCAATACGCGCCCAGAGAATCGACAGGTCCCCGTCTTCAAAATGGCTGAGGCGGCGGCAACAAACATCCTCCCGGACGTACATGCATACCCCGGCACGTCGCACAAAACAGTGCTCCAGTTTGTAACCGGGGTAATGAAGATATGATGTATCGGCCGGGCAGGAAATCTGTGTCTCCGTCAAGAAAAGTAAGGCCGGCTTTGCCGTCTCAAGGTGGTAGTGGACGGCGTCGATGTTACTATGCATCCCTCTAATGTTGCAAAAGTCCACTTTAAATGTGGAACTTACAGGATGGGCCGCTGAGTGCACATTATACATTTTCTTGTTCCTGGCCATTGTAAGTGTGAATAGGAAAAATAAGAAGAAGGGGGACGGAGAGAGAAATGGTCGCATGTGGATCAAAGGACAAAGCACGGGGCGGAGAAAAAATCAGGTCACAAAGGTTGTGTGACTTGCTGGCGCGGGGTACGGAAGGGCCCCCGGTCCCCCCCCGGGGGCAGCAGTCGGGTTCCACACCGGTCTCCTCCGGCACAACTGCTACCCCAAGGGATTTTTCACGTGCGGCGGGGCAGCCTCCTGGGGTGGAGATTAAAGTAAGATCCCCGGGTTCGGGCCCCCAACAACCCGCGGGCGGTCAGCGGACAACCGTTTCACCGGGTCTCCCTGATCCCCGCGCCACCATGTCACGCCCATGCGCGTCTGTAATTCCCCGCAACCGCCGGTCCTCATTTCCACACGCAACAATCCCTCTCTCGGGACGGCTTCTTCCGCTCGCCGCCGGAACACGATGCGGGCCTCGCGGCTTATAAGGCATCATTATGGCGGCGGACTCTGACGGAAGGGTGGTAGCAATGCCGACGGAGTAACCCTCCCACCGCAAAAAGGGAACGCCATTGCCTCGTCAGTTAACAGCAGGATGCACCACAAGCAGGTGAGGTTGGCTTAGGCTCCAAAGATGGTAGGTGAGCCTCTTACACCCCAAAATTGTTTAGTTTGGCAATTATTAAATTCTCAAGCATGAAGTGAGTTCTTCGGTTTTAAGATGTTTGGTCAGGAAACCGGTTGATTTTTTACATATTGTATTGTCTACAGTACCATTTGTCAAATGAGAATAAAGAAATATAACGATGTATACGTTATATTTCTTTTTTCTCTGATTTAAGGTTTTTTGACAATTTGAACGAAATATATACCGTATATAATAAATATGTACCGTATATAATAAAATAGAATTATATAATAAATATGTACTTTAATAATATAATTTGTCAGTATGTGGTTATATTTACGTTTATATTCATGAAAATACGCTTTATATTCTGCGTTCTCGGGCCACAGGGTTAAACCTTTAGCCTTAACTTCATTCTGAGCGGTGGAGTACAACTTGACAACTTGGACAACGTTCGATTTATGGTTGACCTCCAGTACGCGTTGCGTCTTCTCACAGAGTTCTACTGTGAACTTGTGCAGGACTGTTGCAAGCCTGCGAGTGACTGCATGTGACCTAAGCGGGCACCTGTCCTCCCCATTTACCTCACTTGGACCGCGTGATTTGGTCTCATGAGCAAATAGGTAGTTCGTATTACTCATGTAGTAAGGTTTCTTTTTTATAGAAAAAGACTACAGACCTGATGGTAAGTGAATACTGTCGCCCATAGACATCCGCGATATATGTCAACATCAGTGCAGAATGATAAACGTTGGCACGCTTCCGGATGCGCTGCCTACCTTTGCAGATTAAGGAATGGATTGGGAAAATGGGGAGGGATAGGATAGGATGGGATGCGAATGGGCTCTGGCATATCTCATTCATTACCGAAACACGTACGTACATTGGAGAAATCGATAAAGTAGGAAATGCAGTACATTTCAAAGTAGTCTTCTGTGAGAGGGGGGCAACGTGGCCAGTCGAGTGCGCCCAGCGGCTGCGGCAGCGTGCACTCTCCCCCAAAAAGTACTCGAAGACAAGCCATTTATAGTTATGAATGTGAAAAACTGTGTGTAGTTTGATAATAATCATCATTTCTAAGGTCATTCTGTTTGGAGTAGTTTGAATTCTTGAAGATTATATGAAACACATTTTATCAGACAGAGACGGTCAAGTAGACATACTTGACATGCTTTTGTAAATTGTGTTTCAAGCCGTTGTAGTCCCATGTAAACGCTAGTCACCAGCCATTTTATCATCTACTGCTGGACATAGGTCTCCTCATGCCCAATGTCTCGTGCATGGGAGATGTATGGCGTCCTGTCTTTTAGAGATGTTGTAATTCCTCAGCGCTTTTGGTAGCGGTTCTGTTTTCCCTTAGTTGCGTTTTACGAAACCCGTGGGAAGAAATCATGGGGTGGTGCAAATCTAAAGCTAGCCGAAACCACACGATCAGTGTTATGCGCAATGGAAACGTCACCCTTTTATCAATTGAGATTAGTCGTGTGGTATAAAGATTCAGTAAAGACTGAACAAATACAAGTAAAGGAATACAAAAGAACCCGGTATGCGCGGCATGCGGCGGCGCAGTGCAGGACAGGTCACGGCGGGAATAGATCTCTGGAATGTGAGGACGCGATGCGCGTACGCATATCGCACAAAGTCAAATGTTCTGGTTGTAGAAGGCATTCAGTTTAGTTCTTTTTACATATTGCATTAAGACGGTCCGAACCGCTCTCAGTTGATGAATTATTGTTTATTATTAACCCCCATTTTAGAGAATGGCAAATGTACTTTTAATATAGATATTAATGTAGTATGGTCTGTTATGTCATTATTGTGTTACATATCGTGTTAGGTTCGGTAAGATAATAAGTTGGTTAGGTAATAAGTTTTCGCATTTAAGGTAGCCAGGTAGGGAGGTTAATACAATAAGTGTGCTCAAATTGATCAGTGTTGTAAATATCGTTGTAAATAATTTCCACGGCGCTATTCAATCCACCGGGTTCGTAGAGTGGCGGAGCCGGAACTATCTTCTGGGTTGAGGGGATCACGTGAATAAAAGGTCTTGTGTTGATTTTCTTAATTGGCTTTAGGGCTTGCGGTGGTGTTCGAGACGGTGCTGACTTTGCTTCATATAGAAGACGTCCGTTGACGTAGTGGAATTCCCTTAATTTCCTTCCTTAGAAGACGTCTGGTGACGTGTTGGATTTCCCTTGCTTCTTTTAGAAGACGTCTGGTGACGTATTTGGAACCGTGGTTCCTATCTTAGGAGACGTCTGATGACGTATTTGATCTTTGCCGTTTTTGTCGTTTTTTCTACCAACCAACCAACCGGGTCCTCCGCACTCTTGCGCGCTTTCAGCGCGCGAGCGCAGGTACGAGTGTGAGGAACCCCTCGTACTCGGGCGTCATCTCAGGGGGCAACAGCTCCCCTGGTCGTTGGTTGCTGACCTGTGTCAACTTATGTTGGCCTTGATATTGGACTAGATTATGTTGGTGATTGCAGGAGCTCGCGAGGCAGCGGACGTCCGTCCGGCGGCCGCGAGTGCAGAGGCGCTAAATTTCTTAGGTGAGTGTGTGGTCCATTATCGGCGCGGTTGTAAAGGCTCCGCGCCAATTGGACCACGAATTCTTCTATCGAAGGCATCTGCACGTCGCGGGCGATGACGTCATTGCGTACGTAACGCCCCGCTCCTACGATTATACGCAGAGCAACGTTCTGCTGGACCTGCAGCCGTTTGCGCTGTGTTTGGGAACACAGCGCGTACCATGCTGGCGCAGCATATGTGAGACGCGAGCGGACGTAGGCTTTATAGATCCTCAGTCGCGTTCGGAGAGGCAGTCGTGATGCCAACACAGGTCTCAGAGTCGCTCGTGCAGCCTTCGCCTGGCGGACCATTTGGTCCACCTGCGGAATCATGCGCAGCGAGCGATCAATGTGGCATCCGAGGTAACGGACAGAGGACTCCCATCCTACGTCCTGACCTCGGAACTTGAGCGGTGGCGGCATGGTACGCTTTAGGCCGGTAAGCAGGGCGGCCGTCTTCGAAACGTTGACGGCCATTCTCCACTTATCCAGCCAGTCAGGCAGCAGGTCCAGGACACGTTGCATTTTATTGGCAGCAATATTAGCTCTGCGTGAAGATGTAAAGAATGCGCTGTCATCGGCGTATAATGCCAAGACAGCGTCTTCCTCCCACTCCTGCAGCTGGGCATGTAGAGTGGGGATGTCGTTAGCGAACGCCGCATATAGACACGGCGAAAGGCAACTCCCTTGTGGTACTCCTGCAGTAATGGGGCGTGGCTGGGAAGCCACATCCTCGACCGAGACGTAGAAACTTCGACCCTCGAGGAAGGACGCTACTATCCGCACAATTGCAGGCGGCGTCCTGGTATCCAAAAGTTTGAAGAGCAACCCCTCGTGCCATACACGATCAAAGGCCTTCTCAATGTCTAAGAAGACTCCAACCGTGTATCGGCCCCGGTTGTTCTCTGATGCCAGGTGATGTAGGACACGCGTAAGCTGGAGCGTTGTGGAGTGGTTTCTGCGAAATCCAAATTGCTCCGCCCTGATTGGGAGATGCGGACGGAGACGTCGCAGCAACAAACGCTCGAACAGCTTAGCAATGTGGGATAGCAGAGTTATGGGACGGTAGCTCGAGGGCTGACGGCGGTCTTTTCCCGGTTTCGGGAGGACTATGACTTTACCCAGCTTCCACGATGCAGGGAAATAGCCAGTGCGGAGGATCCCATTGAACAGTCTGGTCAATGCTACCAGACCCTTCTTAGGCAGCTGCATTAGCGCCATCGTTGAGATGTCATCTGGACCCGGCGCCTTTCGCCTATGCAGGCGAGCAACTGCCTTGCGCAGCTCTGACGGGGAGATAAAGTCATCTCCCCGGAGCGGAGGCGCCGGAACACACAGGAATTCTCTAACGCGGCGTTCGACTTGCCTATGGAAATCGGCGGCGGCGTCTGCGGCAGAGTGAGGAGTAAACTGTTCCTCCATGTGGTTGGCAAGAATTTCAGCCCGGTCCATGGCAGCGTAACAACGTTTACCCGCGCTGTTGAGCAGCGGGTAAACGGGGGCTGGAACTTTAGTCAGCTGTCGATTGAGGCGGTATAGGCTGACATCGTCTTCTGCCGCCCGGTCTATGATATCATTCCAGGCGGTACCACGGAACGCCTTAACCGCATTCGACAGCTGCTCCGTCAGGCTGTTGAGTTCACGCTTAACCCGCGGACAGCGAGAGCGCGCCCAGAGCTTTCGTAGTGCGCGTTTGCGGCGTAAGTCGGCACACAAGTGTGGCGGCAATTCCTCTCGGCGGTAGGTCGCAGAGGATTTTGTTGTAGCTGCGGCCTTCGCGGCTTGGATTCTTGTAGTGATATAGGACGCAGCTGTTTCCACCTCCTCCGGCGTGGAGAGAGTACCGCGGAGGGAAAGATCGGATAGCGCCCCACTATAGGTGCGCCAGTGCGTTTTATCTCTGGGTGCCCTTGCGGCTGTAAAATCCGCCGCGAGGCCAAGCGTGATTAGAATGGGCAAATGTTGCGTATCCAAATCATATAGTACGTCGACATGGACCGGACAGTGGAGGGCCTGACATAAGGCCACATCCAGGACGTCCGGGGAATACCGTGGGTTGGCGGGCACATGGGTGGGCGCATCCGGGCCCACCACCTCGTACCCTTGGTTTTCGGAATCCTCGATGAGCCACCTTCCCGCGGGGTTAATCACACGGGAACCCCAAGCCGGGTGTTTGGCATTAAGGTCCCCTGCCACGAGTGTAGGCGTGCTTCCATCGAGTATTTTTCGGATGTCCTGTTTGTGGAATGGTGATCCGGGGGGTCGGTATGCGGCAAACAAACGGAGTTCCGCGCCGGCGGCATTCACTCGGACCCCTATGGAGCGAGTAGAGGTGAATGGCGGCAGGTCCAACTCTTCGTGTATTAGGTCTCTCCTCACGAGGGCAGCGGTGCCTCTGTATGGCACTCCCTCGGGTGATACCTCGTCGCGTCGATACACGAAGAAGTTGGGTAGACGGAGGTCACGTTGAGGCGACAATTTGGTCTCGCCCAGTAGAACAACATGGATGTCCTGCGACTGGACGAGAGTTCTCAGATGGTGGAGATGTCCCCTGACACCCCCCGGATTCCAATATATAATTCTAAGGTTGCCTCTGCTGGCCATTATAAAATGGTGTCAGTTGTGCCAATCCACGCGCTGCTGCCGTGGCCAAATCGGCGCCGGAGCATGCGGCCAGGAAGAATTCCGCCAAGGCACCGATCAACATATTGATCGGCTCCCCGTTCGGCTCCCCTGTTGGTAGGACAACTCTCTGTTGTCCGGCTGCTGGAATTGGGATCGTAGGCCTGTACCCGGCTTGTGGCGCGGGAGTGGGCGTAGGAACTAACGTCGCAGCAATAGCTGATTCCGGTGCGTTCACTACTGCCCATGTTGGCACCTGCACTGGCGCTACTGGAGCCCGAGACGCCGGCCCCGGTGCAGGCTGTGGCGTGGAGGTGGTTGGGGCAGTAGCCGCTTTGTGTTTGCGGCCACCCCGTTTCCTTCTCTTGCGTTGCAATGGAGCGCCCCTTTCAGTTGGCTCATTCGCAGGTGCAGCTAACGTAGCCGCACCCGGGACAGTGGCCACATAGACCGGTTGCGCAGGATGCTGTAGTACCGCACGTCCCACACGCTGGGAGGCTGGTTGGTTGGTAGGTAGGGGTGCATGTGTTTGGGTACCCATTTTGCGGGCCACGCGGCGAAATACGGCACAGCGACGGTCATTTGCCGCGTGATCCTTCGCGCAATTTGCACAGGTTGCCGGCTGGTCTCTTGTCGTTTTTTCTATTTTTTCCTATCCGCTTATTAGGGTTACGGCGTTACCGTAAGGAGAGCCGTTGGCGGTTTTTTCCGTTAAGCCGTTAATGACCGTTATCCCGTCTCTCTTCACCACCCCTCCCCCTTCAACCGTCTTTATTTATTTTTCTTATTATTATTTTACACATATTATTTACACATATTACTTACATATTCTATTTACATTTTTATATAGTATATTACTGCCACTTTTAAAAGATCTGCCAACTTTTGCGGGTTTTCTTACCATCTTATTTGTTTATATAATACTGGTTATTTCCATATCTAAATGATAAGGAAATGTTGGCAGAGCTTTCCTGTAGCAAGTACATGTCTACGTGATATTCAGGGGAATAAAAAACCGGCGAGGAAAATGCTTTAATGTTTACATATGTTACATTACATGTTCGCCGGATCCTGCTACAGGCTTTTATATAATTACTTAATTATACATTTTTTCCCATTGTTCTGTTCTTTACTTTGATTTTATACATTATTAACTTTGCAGTTTGACATAATTGGCAGAACAATGGGTACTTATTCTTATTAACTTACTTACTAAGTTAATATTTACTGTTAATTAATAGCTTATTCTAAGTTTGTATCAAAAGGAATACTAAAGTGATAATGACAATAAAGAAAGTATAACGAAAACAATAACAAAGAAATAATATTGAAATAATACAAAATAGAATAAGTACAAAAATGACACATTTTTTCATTGGCTATGGGGTGCCAAATGCTTCAGTAAAAGATAGCTATTTGCCCAACCTAGATTACTACTTTACTGACGACGTTTGCCTGGAAATTAGGGGGCGTGGCCTAATTTCGTGATGTCGTTTAAGTGCATTGTTAACAATCTCCCCCTCGTGCGAATCTAGCACCTTACTAAGGAACAATGCACTTTTCTTTATTCAATATTACTAGACGTGAAGATGGTCGTCTCATCACGCCTGCTGTGGTTTTTACATCCACTATTCTGACCTTACCATCTTTCCCGGGTAGCACCCGCACGACCTCTCCCCGTGGCCATGTGCAACGAGGTAGTGTGTGATCAACGATGAGTACGATATCGCCTATTGCTGGATTAACGTAGTCTTGTTGCCTATTATCACGTCGTGGAAGTAGTGATGGTAAGTACTCTTTCACCCATCTGGCCCAAAAGTGGTCGGCAAGACGTTGCACCGTTTTCCAGGTGTTTTTTCCCACTAATTCATTATCGTTGAATTTCCCCGGTGACGTCATACCGCTGGATCGCCCAATTAGGAAGTGATTGGGTGTCAGTGCTTCCTCGTTGTCGTCGAGATTTACAGGTGTTAGTGGTCTGGAATTGACTATGTGTTCAGCTTCCAGGATCAGTGTGTGGAGTACCTCCTCTCTGGGCGCGCGTTCTCTTAGAGTCGCCGACAGCGCGTTTTTAACTGATCTCACTAACCTTTCCCATGTTCCGCCCATGTGGGGCGCGCCTGGTGGGATGAACTTCCATTGTATGTCTCTTTGCTGAGATTCCTTTTCTATTGCATTTTGGCTCTCTTTCCATGCTTCTGTCAGTCCCTTATTTGCGCCGACAAAGTTAGTGCCGTTGTCGCTGTACATGACAGAAGGTTTTCCTCTTCGAGCTATTAGTCTTCTTAATGCTAATATCATGGAATCTGCAGAGAGCGAAGCGGCGAGTTCTAGATGTACCGCTCGTGTAGTCATACATGTGAACAGTACGCCCCATCTTTTCTCATGGCGTCTGCCTATTGTTATATTCATAGGCCCAAAATAATCCACCCCCGTACATGTGAACGGTGGCTGATGGTGTGTCAATCTTTCCTTTGGCAGACCGCCCTGTGGTGCTTTCCTAGGTAATTGTTTGTTTACTTTGCACCACTGACATTCGTTATGAATCTTTCTTACGGTATTTCGAAGTGAGACAATGTAGTATCTTTGTCTTAGTTCGTTCATTACCGACGAATCGTTCCCATGATTGAACTTTTCGTGCTCGTGTTTTACGATTAAGCGAACTACAGGGTGTTTGCCATCTAGGATTATGGGCGTGTTGTAGTCGCTTGATAGGCTGTTGTCTGCCTGCAATCTGCCATTTAATCTTATGATGTTATTCGAGTCCAGAACAATGCACAGTCGACGAAGCCGAGAGCTCTTTTCAATTGGTTTTTCTGTTAGAAGACGATTTATTTCCTTACCGAAACTTTCCTTCTGTATTTGCTTAATCCATAGTTCTTCCGCTTGACGAATTAAATTCGGAGAAAGCGATGTAAGACACAAGTTAGACGATTTTTCGTAAGGCTTAATTTTGCTGGTTGACGGATTATTTTTATAACGCCTGGTAATTCCTTTATAGCAAAATGTTGCATTTATGCGAGTGCTTACGAAATTTTTTAATTTTTCTACAGCTTGCATGACTCTTGCCGTGGCTCGTAGTAGTCGAGTCCATGACGAAAATCTTTCAGGTTTAGGCAGAGATGGTGACTGGACTGGTTGGAGTGTTGCAACGGTTTTGCTCTTTTCTTCTCCCGTGTTTGTATTTGACAGGCGTTTCTTTTCTGTTGGCCATAACTCGGGTGAATCGTATAAGAATGACGGACCCTTATACCAACGATGGTCTTTGTCGAAGTCACTGGGTACTTGACGTGTGGCATCATTTGCTACGAACAGTTCTTTCATTGTGTCGCCCGTTTTCTTTTCCTGTGTCATGTAATTAATGAAGTTCACGGGTTTGGATGTGCTCGTTGTGCGTCCATGCATTACCCACCCTAGTTGTGTGAGTGAGGCGACCGGTAAGTTGGTTCCTCTAGACTTTATGTCTCGTGAAACTATGAGATGCCAATTGTCCTGACCGATGAGTACTGTTGGCTGGACTTGTTCGTAGACAATTTGATCTTCAATTTCTTTTAAGTGTGAGCAGCCCTTCAATATTTCTTTATTTACTGACTGCGAGGTTAAGTGCAGTTCTTTGATTGTTTGTGCACGTATTGTTTCTATGTTCCTTGCGAACTTTCCTTTCACACTTAATTTTATTTTGCGTGAGTTTGCGTCGTACATTTTGTTTCCTCCGACGCTTTCTATGGACAATCTTTCCTTGGGGCCTGTGACTCCAATCGATTGCGCAATCTCTTCTTCTATCAGAGTGATAGTTGAGCCCTCGTCTAACAAGGCATGTGCACTTCTCGTTCCTTTTGGTCCATACAACTCAATCGGAATTATCTTCAGGTAAGCCCTTTGAGAGGTACTTACCGCGTTTGTGATGGCTGTCTTGACCGAAGGTTCAGTATCCTGTTTTTCACTCGCTTTCTGATAGTCATGATGCAACAATCTATGGTGTTTTAATTTACATTTGCCTACGCCACATGGGCTGGTACGGCAACTATCCCTTGCGTGTGTGCCCCGCAAACACGTGAAGCACACTCTAAACTTTTTGGCCATTGTCCATCTTTGACTTATGCCAAGCTGCTTGAATTTATCGCAACTCGGCAAACTGTGTTTTTCTTTACACAACACGCATTTGTTGTATTTCATTGGTTCGCTACTTGATGAACCTCTAGAACTGTGCCTTTCACCGTTCTCCCCCTCGGTTGCGGATCGTACCGTGTGTATTATTTTCTTTTTTCTTTCGAACGCTCGCACTTTATTTTCCGTGGGGACATGTTCCGTTGCGTAGATTATACTATATTGGTCGGCCATTTTATTCAAATATGCGGATATGATACATAGCTCCGGTTCGTTTCCCGAATACTTGTACCTATATTCCATCCACTTATATTTTACTATAGTATTCATTTTACTCACGATTTGCTTCGACATTTCTGGTGAGTGCAAAAAGTGAGGTTTATTTAATGCCCTAATGGTAGCTATACAGTTTGATATCTTGCTAGCAAACATGTATATATCCCGACCGTTTTCTCCCATTCTGGGTAATCTTTTAACATTTTCTAATTCGTTGAGCACCAGTACGTCTGCTCTTCCGAACCTCCTTTCAAGGGATTCGATTATGACGTCGGTAGTCGTATGCGTGTATAGCAATGACTTGACCGCTTCTCTGGCGTTTCCTCTCAACGCTCTTCTGATCCTGGCTACATTCTGTACCTGGCTAAAATATTCCCGTGTGTCACGGAAATACGTTACGAATGATATCCATTCGTTAGGGTCGCCGTCAAATATCGGCAGCTCCTGCAGATATTTCGGGGGATCCTTTCTTTCTTCATTCTTACTTACCTGTTTGATGGCCTGCATTAGGGCGCTGGCCAACGTCGTAGTTTCGGTGTGACGTGATACTTCAGGTTCTTTCATTACTTTTTCTGTAACTTCTTTGTTATCTTCTGGCGGTTCCAAATGCTGTGCCGTATTGTGGGATTGTAACCAATTATCGACTCGAGCGACGCTCTCGGCCGGCTCCTCCTCCACGTCGGATGCCTCTTCTTCTGAGTCGAGGCGGGCTAACTCTAATTTAGTCCTTGCCAACGCAGCGGCGGCCTCTGCCTTCCTCAATTCTTGTTGGTGTAGCTCCATCTGTGCCTTCAACTCGGCACGTTTTTTACCAGTTGAGCGTGTTGAGCGTGTCGATCGTCCTCCGGTAGACCTTGTGTCAACCAAGGTATCACCTGAGCCTAATTGCGTTCTCTCCGTCGTCTGTGCATCATTCTGTTCCTTCCCGTTCTGTTCGGGAACATCATTCCTTTGGACTGTTTCTATGGACGTATCTGTCCCTTTGCTCCACGTATTTGTGGATCCGGACGTTCCAGCGGTTGACTCCGATGTCGTTGCGCCCTCTGTTGCGCATTTCATTGCTGCAGCCGCTGTCCGGGTTGTTCTCTTTGTCTCGTCCATTTCGATGCCCCCTAATTCCCTACGTTCCTAACGGTCCCTAGCGGTCCCTAGCTGTCCCTAGCGGTCCCTAGCTGTCCCTAGCGGTCCCTAGCGGTCCCTAGCTGTCCCTAGCGGTCCCTAGCGGTCCCTAGCGGTCCCTAGCTGTCCCTAACGTAACCCTCGTGTAAAGGTTTTACACGAGAACAGGATTGCAAGGATTGGACTCGTTTAGGATGGGTGGGAAAGAGCCTATCTCTCGTCAATGAGAGGTACCCGCGAGAGCTAAGATGGGGTGTCTTATTCTCGACGTACGGTGGCCTCCTCTCACGGACGGGATAGTTACGCCCGAGTACGCACTTTGTTAACACCGCTAGGATCCGTACGTACCGGTATGCGTTTCCCTCTCACGTGGCAGCGAGAGGGTTCGACGACTTGTTTCTTCTTTTGGTGCCTCAAGCCCAAGACACCAGTGTTGCAGCCGCCTCGCTGCGCACCACCGAAGTTGCTTCCTGATGATGTGACGTGGTCCTCTTCTATGTTGTAGCTCCGGGCCGGTAACAGACGAACTCTTGTGGATCCTGCGATGAGAGACAGTATTACGTAAGCTGTCTCAACATCCGCCGGTCGAAGGACCATAAATTGTTGTAAATATCGTTGTAAATAATTTCCACGGCGCTATTCAATCCACCGGGTTCGTAGAGTGGCGGAGCCGGAACTATCTTCTGGGTTGAGGGGATCACGTGAATAAAAGGTCTTGTGTTGATTTTCTTAATTGGCTTTAGGGCTTGCGGTGGTGTTCGAGACGGTGCTGACTTTGCTTCATATAGAAGACGTCCGTTGACGTAGTGGAATTCCCTTAATTTCCTTCCTTAGAAGACGTCTGGTGACGTGTTGGATTTCCCTTGCTTCTTTTAGAAGACGTCTGGTGACGTATTTGGAACCGTGGTTCCTATCTTAGGAGACGTCTGATGACGTATTTGATCTTTGCCGTTTTTGTCGTTTTTTCTATTTTTTCCTATCCGCTTATTAGGGTTACGGCGTTACCGTAAGGAGAGCCGTTGGCGGTTTTTTCCGTTAAGCCGTTAATGACCGTTATCCCGTCTCTCTTCACCACCCCTCCCCCTTCAACCGTCTTTATTTATTTTTCTTATTATTATTTTACACATATTATTTACACATATTACTTACATATTCTATTTACATTTTTATATAGTATATTACTGCCACTTTTAAAAGATCTGCCAACTTTTGCGGGTTTTCTTACCATCTTATTTGTTTATATAATACTGGTTATTTCCATATCTAAATGATAAGGAAATGTTGGCAGAGCTTTCCTGTAGCAAGTACATGTCTACGTGATATTCAGGGGAATAAAAAACCGGCGAGGAAAATGCTTTAATGTTTACATATGTTACATTACATGTTCGCCGGATCCTGCTACAGGCTTTTATATAATTACTTAATTATACATTTTTTCCCATTGTTCTGTTCTTTACTTTGATTTTATACATTATTAACTTTGCAGTTTGACATAATTGGCAGAACAATGGGTACTTATTCTTATTAACTTACTTACTAAGTTAATATTTACTGTTAATTAATAGCTTATTCTAAGTTTGTATCAAAAGGAATACTAAAGTGATAATGACAATAAAGAAAGTATAACGAAAACAATAACAAAGAAATAATATTGAAATAATACAAAATAGAATAAGTACAAAAATGACACATTTTTTCATTGGCTATGGGGTGCCAAATGCTTCAGTAAAAGATAGCTATTTGCCCAACCTAGATTACTACTTTACTGACGACGTTTGCCTGGAAATTAGGGGGCGTGGCCTAATTTCGTGATGTCGTTTAAGTGCATTGTTAACAATCAGTTTAAGAGGAATTCGAATTTTTATTCCAGATTGAACTTTATGTTAATTGCAAAAGGTATCCACTAGGTTACAATGGAAAAAATAAATTACAAGAAAACAATTTATAAAGATGACTTTGCATCTATAAAGATGCAAAGTCTAAGACTTCTGTCGATTTGATTTACTTTCTTACTTTGCAAGTTTTCACTTTGCAATATTATTACAGAAAATATAATAATTAATATATTAATAGATAAAATCTTTCTTTGTTGCACAATAGAAATAAACAAGTCAAATATTTAGATAAATATATTATACAATATGTACAAAAGGCAGTTATATTATTAAAAACAATAACTGTTAGACCACCTTTGTTAGAAAGGAAATAATAAAATATAATTAATAATAACAAATTCATAAAAAAAAACTTTCTTTGATTGGCAAATAACAACAATCATGAAAAACAAGTAGGAAATATTATCTCAAGGAGAGACTGCGGAAGTCTGGACACCTGAGTTATGAGCGAACTAATATTAACTCTTACTCATCTCCGGAACGCTTTATTGTGATCCGTTGATATACTAAATGCTTCAGAAAACGTACAAAACTCAAATTTCATAGGCGTTTCGTCCTATTTTTATGTTGAAGAAATAGACAACTAAGTGTTATCTATACGTCAGCAAATATTCGTACGCGAAACGACCTGAAGTTCGTTTTTACACGAGCAATGTGAAGCAGTATAATATATCAAATCATCTATGTAAATGGTCATTACAAACAATTAAAGATAGACGTATAGACAAAAAGATTTAAAGTATAGACAGTTGTTTATAACATAGAGTTCACAAGAATATTCGTTGCGATATTAATTGGGTGCAGCTTTGTTCCTATTAAATTGTCAATTTAAATGGTTATAGTTTTAATTATTTGACCTGTGAATTAATTTTTTGATAAGTGTTAGAAATCAGCTTAATAAATATTTAACTGACTTAATAATATTCTACCAGTACTTATTAAAATTATTTTATTAACAACATTTGATTACCACTTTATCACGATTTAATTGTAAATCTGATAGCGACATAATAATAATAATAATCTCTTTATTAAAGACATGAAAAGCCCATATACAACAAACTAGGTAAAAACAAAGACAGAAAATATATGCACTTAACAAGTCAATAATTATAACTAAGTAGTTACTAAATATAAATAAAAATAACTAAAATGAATTAAATAAAGCATATAAAAGGGAGACTTAACAAAATTAATCGGTTAACTTAACGAAACGTAACAAACTTAAGACTTAACAAAGTAGACTTTAATCGGTTATATATTTAATCATAACTATATTGAACAATCGTTATCTAACATATTTTTACTTTTGGATAGCATAATTATTTTTAGAGATGATCAAACAGTATTTTGTGCAGTTCAAATTATATATATCAAAAGTATTTTAAGCATATAGAATGTATTTTTGGTTAATCATTTTATTTTAGAGCAATTCATAATAAAAATAAGAGTTGATCGCTTTCGCTTTATCCTTAATCATTTTCGCTGATCGAAACTCAAATAAAATACTGTTTATTTAAATCATACCCACCCTTAAACAAATATCTTCTTCTTCTTCTTCTTCTTCTCAGCCCTTGGACGTCCACTGCTGGACATAGGCCTCCCCCATTGTCCGCCATTTAGACCTATCGGCAGCGACCTGCATCCAGCGGGTGCCCGCAACCTTTATGAGGTCGTCTGTCCATCTAGCAGATGGACGTCCTCGGCTTCGTCCGCCGGTACGTGGTCTCCATTCGAGAACCCGTCTGCCCCATCGGCCATCGGTTCTTCGAGCTATGTGCCCTGCCCACTGCCACTTCAGCTTGCTAACCCGAGAGGCTATGTCGGTGACTTTAGTTCGTCTACGGATCTCCTCATTCCTGATTCGATCACGTAGGGAAACCCCGAGCATAGCCCTCTCCATAGCTCGCTGTGCGACAGTGAGCTTATTTATGAGGCCCATAGTCAGAGACCACGTCTCGGTGCCGTAGGTCATCACTGGCAACACACACTGGTCGAAGACCTTCGTCTTCAAGCACTGAGGTATTTTGGACGAGAAGACGCTGCGTAGCTTCCCGAACGAATTAAACAAATATAATTAAGAATATATATATAATTAAGAATATAATTAAGATAATTAAATATAATTAAGATTAAACAAATATAGACAGTTGTTTATGAGACAGACTTTACGAGAATATTATTTGTGATATTGAGTGCACCTTATCGTTCATGTAATCGTTATATTAAACAAATATAGATAAGGCAAGAACTCTACAAGAATATTGAGTGCAACTTTGTTCGGGCAATTTTATTATTGCCTTTCAATTTGAATTTAAAATACGTTAATTTAAATTTTAATGAAGTTATACGCAACGATTTTAATGTTTAATATTGAGCAACATTTTTTTAGTATTGCTCTCAGTACTCGTTCCTTTTGTCTTCAGCTCGACATCTTTTCTTAGTCTAAATTTCAACGACATGTTCGTGAGTTTAACTGTTCTGTTCTGTTTGTTGCGTTTGTCGCATTATAAACAAAAATAAACACATATTGATACCATAAACAGGAACGCGAACATTGTAAACAAAGTAGCGTCACCATAGACCGAAATAACTGTGGAATGCCGGATATTGCAAGGATTGGAGTGGCGGACAGGTGCCCAGTCGGACTGAAACTTCTTCAGTTCGTGCTGGCATCGCAACGTAGGCGCACGTCACTAACGAAACTGAAATCGAGTAATCTGAATCGATATTAAATACGATCAATGAAGGAATTCTGAAATCGATCTAAAACATTGAATAAATATAAGAAATTTTGATTAAATGAGTGTAAGTTGAGACATCAGTGGCCCGTGAGGAGTGTAGTGATTTTTCTGGAGACTTAATAAAGGATATTAGTGAATACTGACAGAATGAAGGTTCTAACAGTTGAAGATAAAGTGTCACGTGTTGGGAACGAGAATGAACCGACTGTTGAGGCGGAGTCCCCTAAATTGACTAAGGAGGAATTGAACAGGTAAATGATTTTTTTTATCGCCATGTGTATGAAAGAGAATCGTTCTGAAAATTATACAGATATGCGTAATGAGCAAAATTTTAATTTGCAAATTAAGCAATTATTTTTCATAAACTTTTATTCGTTGCTTTTATATATTAATTTATTAGGAAGGAAAAGGTAAAGTAGCAATAAAATAAATTTTAGTATATCCAATTTTGTTTTTGCTAGAATATTTATTTTACTTTGATATGTAGAGAATGTATTATGTTAGGAGTAGACATTATGAAAAGTATTGGGATGTTAGCAGTCAGAGTAATTACCAGTCAGAAATTGACAATTATTATTTAGAATTTTATTAATGAAGAACTTTTCGAGAGCAGCAGAATTTATTCGACTGAAAGTTAAATAAGTAGAAACGTAGACAAAGGAATAAAACTAAAAAGAAAGCTATAATTAAGAATGAGAGTGCCTATAAAAAACAATATGAACGGTGACTGGAGGGATAAAGGATGTACGAGAAAGCATTTACAAAGGTCAGAACGGTAATGAATTATAAACGTGAGACTAAAGCAATAAAAAAGTCCTTAAAATGTTCACATGACATTAAATTGGATTAAAGATGACGAGGAATTGCAAATCTTAGGAGAAACTCGTATGAGAGAGCAAGTTCGCTAGGTCAGACGAGGTGGCAGGTTGCCAAGATGACACAACCGCGTGGTATGCGGTGTTTACGTGCCGCCGCATCAGATTGTTTTCATGCTTCCGACTGAATGCTGTTGTAATCAGCTGGTCAAAAGGTCGTGTGGTTTATATTTTTTTTCACCTTTTAAATCCAGTTCATTTTAGTATTATTTAATTTTCCTTATTTGTAACTTTTTGATTTAATTCCCGAAACTTAGTACCTTCATACTCTCATGTTATGTTCGTTACATTTATTGACTAATCTGTCATACAAATTAATAAATGGAAATGGTTTGATATGGTTTAAAAAACATAAGATACCTAATTTATAAATTTATATTTTAATCACTCTTAAGTAAACGGAATATGTAAATCTGAATCATGAAACTATTTTAACTTTCATAATAATTGAAAATAACATTCAATACAACTTTACCGATGTGGTGTTAGTTAAGTGTGGTGATGTTTGAGGTTTATGAAATTCTTCTATTTACTTTTCTTACTAGACAATCATAATTAAAATTACTAATAAGTAAATTTCTTTACTTAATTTTTGGTAGGTAGTTCCATATGTTGAAATTTATAACTTCTAATTATACAGTCTCAATAAAAAAAATACCAAATAATACATACATTTTTGAGAAACCCATTATTTCATAAAGCATATATATTCCTTACAGAGGATGTCCCCTTGGAGTTTCTCGCGTGACTGCCTCAGTCTACGTATGCGGGGCTCACGCTCTTCCAGGCGCTGTGAAAGCGCTTCGTCCAGGGCTAGTCGTCAATGCAGCTCCAGAGCTCCCGCCTCCTCCTGAAGATTGTGCTCCAAGACATTATGTACCTTTACTGGATACGCCACAGTCTGACATGCACCCGTTTATGGAGAGAGTTGCTGACCTGATCAATGAGGTACTTACTTATTTCAATCGAGGAGAAGCACTTAATGAAGTAGCAAAGTTATTAATTTAATCGTGCATATTTAAAAAAATCTATGTAAAGAACACTTTTAAAAGAAGCACTGAATATGTACTTCTAAATATGTTTAAATTATCAACATCGGCTAAAGATTAATTTCGTTTTCTCAGGTAGTTTCAAGAGGAGAATTGGTGCTGGTACATTGCGTAGCTGGAGTATCAAGGTCTGTCACCCTCTGCTTGGCGTATCTCGTCAAATGGCAGAAGATGACCCTAAGGGACGCCTACCATCATATGAAGCTAAGGCGGTAAGTTTTATTAAAAAAATTGAAGATAGTGCGGTAAATGCATTTAAAGCCGTTTTAATGGCAGTTGTAATCTCAGTTGCAACTATACTACGCCTTTGTGTAAGTGAACATTTTTGAAGGTTTACGCATATGTTACTTAGAAGCTCCTCATATCGACTTGCTCGGTGGATAATATTAATTGAAGAGATTAAATGGTATCAAAAAATTTGAAGTAATACGTTAGATTAAAGAAATTTGAATTAATACGTTAGATTAAAGAAATTTAAAAGTCCATTTCCTTCCAGACCACAAATTCGACCGAACACCGGCTTTTTCAAGCAGTTAATCAAGTACGAAGAGAGACTGTACAGTGAAGCCTCCGTTAAAATGGTATACTGTGAAGCCATTGATAAAGAAATACCTGACGTTTACGAACCTGACTACAGTGGAATGGCTTGGTTCAGACAACGCTACGGACCCATTGAAACCTGAAGATAACAATTTAGTGGTCGTCTAATAAAAGGATGACTGTGATTTTGGATATGAAAGATTATTTTGTTATAAGACTGAATGAATGAACGAATTATGAATGTAAATGATTGGAAGATGGGATTTTGAAGGCGGATGAAAAAGTTTTAGAAACTATAGTACCTCTTCATAAGAAAAACCTCCAAAAACTAGAATTTTAAATGTAAGAAGAAAAAGTAAATGTAAGAGTTTGAAACATTTTATATAGTACTGAAGACCGAGAAAATATGGTAACGGATCTTTTAAACAGGTCGCTGTGAATAATTTTGTGAGATCTACGATTTCTTTCAATTTCGTGTCTTTCTTATCAGAAATACAGACAAACATTCAAAGTCAAAACATGTAAAATATTCGTTGCTAAAAATGTAATTATTATTTTCCATATAGTGTCCATATAGCCATACGTTTGTTAAAGAATTAGTATACAATTTGTCAAACGTAACGTACTAAAGTAAACGTAATTAGTTATTGTTAACATATTTAAGTAGGCACGTAGATAGTTATCAAATGTGATATATAATTTATTGTAATGTAATTTTATTTAAGTAGTTTTTTTAATTAATTAGTAATTTATTATTATGGGACCAAAATAAATAAATTATAATTTCAAAATCTCTTTTTTAACACCGATGACTTCCAAAATAAATGGTTTTGATGAACTCTGTAGGAGTTCATATTGTTTATGACTATAAATGTCCATGTATGACCATATGTATGAACACATTTGTGATTAGTAAGTATGAATCGATAAGGTCTATAGTATTTGACAGATTGCGAAGAATTTTAAGATTAGATTTTTACATTCGATACTAAAGATCATGTCAAAATATATCTTGACGGGGTTTTCAGTACCGAATGTAAAATGTATAATAGGCAAATTAATGCGGTAGCAGAATCCATCTTTACTAAAATGATACGATAGTTCTGACTGTCAGTAATGTACCACAAAGAAAACCCGCTGTATAATGGAATGCAGTCCGAATTTCACTTTTTATAAACAGTGTTACCTAATTACGATAGTGGAGTAATGACTAATCTCATTGAAGCGGTGTTGTTGGCCTCGTGGCATTGAGGTGTAGACGGAAATACACAGGCGAGGGTGGAGTGGGCGCGGAGAGCGGGGGCTGTACATATTTACCTACAATAAACATCTGTATTTGATTTTCAATTTATTATAAGAATGGACGAGGCAAGTAGCATCGAATGAATGAATGCATGAAAATTCTTTATTGCATTCTTGATTTAACTAGATTAATCACATTAAACATATAATGACATGTACAGAAGCAATAGGCGGCCGTATCGCCACAAACGATCTCTTTCAGGTATGGTAATTCAGTATTTGTGCAATTAGGACCATTTTCTGGGGTGGGCCTGGCCACTATTTTACTACTCCTGCTCGGTTGATGAGTAGTGGGCTAAAGCATTGTGGGAAAATCCCTTCGTGAATATCAGGAGGGATTTGCGCTCCGTAGTGGGATGTTAAAGGTTGATATCGAAGCGGGAAATAAAATAGTTTTTTTTCATTTACTGTAATTTATGTTTGTGTATTAATTATTTGTTGGTTTGCGGTAGGTCTCAATCTACAAGTCAGCTACAATGATATTAGTATATTATTTAGTTAATCAATGTTATGCATTTGAATTGAAATTCTGAAGTGGACATAGAGAGGTCCTTCTTTCTCCATAGTTATACGTGGGTGACAATGAAAGTTTTTGGAATCTCAAAAATGAAATCAAATATAAAGATGGAAGTTATAAAGATATAAAGTTTTATTGCTTTTCGAAGTATTCTCCGCCACAATCGATACACTTCTTCATGAGACGAAACCATTGTGTGAAGCATTAAGCCCATTCTTCTGTAGGCACCACTACAACAGCCGTTTGGATGGCCATTACTGCCTCTTCTGTATTTATAAAATGTATTCCTCGGAGTTTATCCTTAATTTTAGGAAATATATAAAAATCACAGAGCACAAGGTCGGGATTGTATGGCAGATGACCCATTAACTCTACATTTACAGTACTCAAAAATTGCATTGTTTATCTGGCCGAGTGAGATGGGGCATTGTCGTTGGACCATTCTGCTTCATGGGCGTCCTTTGACTTTATCCAAAACAGAAGGCATGCTGCGTTCACATATCAGTCCGCAGTTACTGTTCTCTTATTTTATAAAGTTATCTAAAAGTAATCTTTTCTAATTCTAAATTAGTAAAGTTAAAACAGCATTTGATGAACCATTGTCAAGTTTTTCAAGCATTTGGAAACACTATTCTACGCGGCAGTATTTTTGAGCATCTCTTAAATTGTGAGGAATCCATATACAACAAAGTTTCTATACAGATACATTACGAAAACATTGGCCATCGGCTAATCCGGAAACTCCTGAACGCGTCATCCACGTCTATGAATTACCGTACCTCTAACTGCACACTTTATTAAGTTTATTACTTTATTGCATAGGAAACAAACCCATAGTATTCAGTTTTCCGCTAATTTCTTTATACATTGAGGGGGCGTGAACTGAAAAGTTGACAATGTACTATCTCTTCACTATCCATTCTAAGTCGAACTTAGAATAGCTTTAACCAAATATCTGGGTCTCGAATCCGGTGAATTCGGTAAAAATATTTTTGGAAAGTTTTGCCTTGGGCGCTAGATGCCCATTTCATCTCATTGAGTGCCTCTCAGGAGTGTTTCTCGATCCCAATACAACCTACCAATTCTGATTAATCCAAAGGTCATGGTAGAGAATGCCTTTGAGAATGTGCAATGAAGTGTAAAAATAAATAAACAAATTTGACACAGTTTACAAATTTATAGTGTGAATAGAGTCTGTATAATTAAAGTAAAATGTCTGTATAATATCGAGAATGTGTATAATTAAAGGATTTTGTTTACCTTTAATTGTAATTCTGATTAATTAGGATTTGTTTAGTTTTTTGGAATTTCGCGTTTGTATAGAAAAAGTGAGTCTAAGAAGGTATGCTATTTGGAATGCCACTTATACTATTGTCCTCTTTGTACAATTGTTTTAACGTTAAACTGAGGTTAAACGCTAATAATATTTATTTTGGATCCATGCCAGTATTGATCGCGCCTTTTCGATGTCTTCCTTTTGACGGTTTGTTTGCCAAAAGCGTCGACATTTTTTTTACCGTTCAATGGCATGTGTGCAGACAGTACACTATGGTAATAAAGACTAATTTTGCGTGTTAATTATTTTAGATAAATGTTTGTTTTGTCAATGAACACCTGTATTGGAACCGCTCTTGCCAAAGAAAAGATACATCAAGTTCAATGTTTTTGCTAATTACACCTACTCGGACATAATATATTTAGCACGCCATTTTTAAGCATTTTACGTTGATGAGATGTTTGTTTTTTTGGGAGTGAGTTTAGACAGGAGATACATTTGTAATTTGATTTTTTAGAGAAGCTTGTGATGATGTAGGCGGACTTTTGTTGCCAAAATTCCTATTTAATGTAACTTTCATTACAACACAATGCCAGAAAAAAATCTGTTTGGTAATATGCCAAACACACAAACACTTATGAGCATTGTTTTTTTTTAATGTCATAATATCATCCCTTTGTCAAGTAACAAATTCAATTTGCTACTTGACAAGTGGTCGGTAAGTTAACCACGTCGACCAACTTCATAGATGAATGCGTGTTGTATTCTTCAAAAAGACGATAACATTTTAAAATTTGAATGCCATTCTAAATGGCCACTTCCGTTGGCCATTTGAACCTTGAAATACTGGAAAAATTTGCAAATATACGACACTTGGCATAAGGCAGGCAGCGTAATAAAATTACATTTGGATTGTGACCAAACGGTTACAAACGGCCTTGTATTAAATTTAGTTATTACTTATTATTAGTTTCAATGGTTTTGCCAACGCACATTTTGCCATATGACTTTAATGAGCCTTGAACCTACTTTATGGACACGTGGTTAGGATTAATTGGAAACTAGAATGAGGTCACAATGGACAACGAGTGTGAATGATAGAGTCCGGCAAATGAAAGTTGAGACTGGAAAAGCTTCACAAAGAATGTTTGCATACTGTACAAGACATATTAAGAAGTGGTCAAATCAAGAAATGGTCTTCCCTAGAAGTGGACTTTATAAGAAGTGGTCATATTCTGAAGAAGGCATTTTAAGAAGTTGTCGCTGACGGGCGGCTCGAGTTTTTTTTTTTTTTTTTTTATAGAGAAGAGGGCGGACGAGCAAGCGGTCTCACGTCTCACGTGATGGTAAGTGTTACCGTCGCCCATGGACACCTGCAACACCAGGGGGCGTGCGGGCGCGCCGCCGACCTTGCAAAATCCTATACACAGCTTTCTTGAAGAACCCCATGTCGTAGTTTGATGGGAAGACCTCTTGAGGCAGTTCGTTCCACAGCCTACGGGTTCGCGATATAAAATAATTTGTGGACCGAACAGTACGCGACACCTCCGTATCTAGGAAAACACTAATAAGAATGGACTCGCCAACTTGTAATGATTGTAATTTATCAGCCTATAACGTCCTACCGCAGGGCACGGGTCTCTGCTAGGAAATCACGGGGGGGGGGGGGGGGATTCGGGCCGTAATTCGCCACGTGGGCCCGATGAAGATTGGTGGATCACATGTTCCAATTTTTGTTTAATTTCTGGAGCATGCGGGTTTCCTTACTCGGTTATAGGGGGAGGTCTATGTTCTGTGGTGGGATTTTCTGTGGTGGATGTTCTGATATTGATTGATTGTATAATCAATAATCATTATCATATAAACTACTTTATGGCATTCATACCAAAAACTCACATAGAAAAGAATCAAATTGTTACTTATTGTTCACCGGATATATTGTTTTAAAAATCTTTTTGTCACAAAACGCGATCATAATAACCGCCAAAATAATGAGAAAATATTTTCATATTTTTTAAACGTTCATTCCCCAGTTATTTATTTTCTTTGGATAAACATGTTTTTCTGCACTTTTATTTTTAAAGAGATATTGCAAGGAATCTTTAAAAATAATAAAAAAATGTTTACGACTTCAACAAACCTACCTGTTTGCTACTAAATCCATGTTTTGGCTGAAATATGGTTAATAAAATCTATTTTTCTTCCAAAATTTCGAATAAAGAAATAAATTGCGGAAAAGGTGGGGCAGAGTTGTAAAGGTCTTTTACGTTGTTCCTCACTACTTGTTTTTTAGACTGCTAGACCTCTAACTAATCAAAAAGGACTATTTTTTTTATAGAAAAAAAAGGCGACAGACGAGCATACAGTCCACCTGATGGTAAGTAGATACTGTCGTCCAGACATCCGCGATACATGCCAACATCAGTCCAGAATGAGAAACATTGGCACGCCCTCGAATGCGCTGCCTACCTTTGCAGATTAAGGAATGGATTGGGAACATGGGGAGGGATAGGATTGGATGGGGTGGGAATGGGCTCTGGCATATCTCACTTACTACCGAAACACCTACGTACATTGGGGAAATACGATAAACTGGGAAATGCAGTGGGAAAGCAGGAAATGGGAAATACGAGAGTAACGAGACCAGTCGAGTGCGCCCAGCGGCTGTGGGAATGCAGCGTGCACTCTCCTCCTACAATAAAATGTTCAGAAAATTTAAACGTTACACATATATAAGACATTATAAAGAGGTTACGGAGTTTTAAATGAGGTCGAGTAGGAAATTTAAACGAGATTATGACAGATGGAGCAGAGGGCTGACTGGATGATGACCAAGATTTACAAAAAAGAGTTTAGGCCATCTAGTAGCCAGGTGGGATGGTGATGTAAACAAAGTCGCAAATAAGATTATAGATGTGATTAACACTAGACAGGGACAAATAGCGTGAATAGCTCACTCTGAGCCTGTAGTGGGCTGACCAGATAAAAAAATTGAAAATAATGATTGATGATGATAAACAAAGTAACCAGCGATGACGATCAGCTACAACTGGTTACATGTAAGCTTAAAGATGACATAAATAATAGGACAATGCCTTGTTTTAAATAAATACCGTGGGACTAAACGAAAGGCTGGGTTTAATACGAGCTAAAAGAAACACAAAATTTATTTTTAATAGCATGAAACTAATAGAATCGTGTTACAAAACAAAAGGCCTCCGAATCTATTTTTTATTACGCAAAATACCACTTTATACACCTAATAAAATTTTATTAGCCGCATATCACAAAGTTTTATTATTTACATATTTTATTAGAGTCGCGATCAGAGAGTTAACTGTCCGGTGTGTGTCGTACGCATTCCTTTGTGGATTCCATCTATTTGTAATCCGGGCCAACATTGCTTCGACAAACTGTTTTTGCGGTTCGTGAACAATGGGTGACATTAACAATTATTAATGAAAAAAAAAAGGGTTCTGCAAAGTTCTTTCTGCGGTTAACGCCACTTGAGACCGCCCGTTGAATAAGTTGGCGATGAACTGCAGGAGCTGCAAGCCGTGTGCTGTCGGCCGGCTGGAGAATACCACGACTGCACCACCCCATCTTTTACCGTGGGTGTTATCAAAGGCGACGAAGGGATAACAAAGCCTCTACCACAAGCCCTGAGGAACTACACACCTCTAAAAGAGTGGACTCGCCAACCCGGTTGATCAGCGTGGCGTTTTAAGTCCATACACATCTACCATGCTCAAAACATGTCTACGACGAGGCCCAGCAGTAGACAACAAAAGGGCTTGGTCACGCTTACGGTTTATTTAAGGAGATGCAGAGGAACTGGTAACCCGGTTGGTCCATGTGATGTTATAATAAACTTGGAGCCCCCTTTTTTCTCTCAGCGAGCGGTCGACATTCTTTTCGAATATTTTATGCGAACATTACGTACCAAATGATGTGTTAAAAATGTTGTGTTTAATTATATAGATTTTCAGGACCTCCAATGTAGAGCTGTAAGTCAAAAATAATTCTATCGCTAAACAGCGGAGTTGGATTTTATTAAAAACTACACGTGCCAAAAAATGTGAGAGAAAATGTGACTCATAGCAAGACTTTTTCTATAGAGCATGTGGTAGATTGGCATCTGATGATAAGTGGAAGTCACTGCATCACGGGAGTAGCAAAGTTGTGCCTGAACCTGGAATGAACTGAAACTTATTGAAGACAAACGCAACATTATTTGTTTATCTACATAAATTACTTATATTGCAATGTTAGCTCAGTGGGTAGTGGATTTTCGAAGAATGAGTAACAACTGGTCCTCACTTCAGTGCGACTCGCGACGTCAGCGCGCCGCATGGATGAAACGGGCCAAGATAGCCATACAAAATGTACGAGTACGTACAAGAAATGAACTGTATTCGTTTCATTTACGAACTTCCTAAATATAATCATATATCCTCATATCGTTCGCAGCTTAAATAGCTGCCCATCCGACAGCGCAGTCTGTAATGCGCAATGCGCTTTGCACACTTTCTTTTATCTTATATGATCCACGTTCCCCTGTATACCTGAAATATAAGTTTCAGTTCCAGAGGGACTCTCACGACCGTTATCTTCGTTTCGCGGAAAACTCCACACTCGTTCGCGGCTTTTCTTATCGCACTAGTTTCATGACTAATTCCTTCACCGCTCAAGCAACAAGACTCTGGAACTCGCTTCCCACTGACATAAGGAAGGCTACTAATAAAAACAGCCTCAAGAGGAAGCTTTGGGAACACTAATTCACACTTTCAAAATTCACAGAGTGATATTTTTCTCTATTTTTATATTACATGTATGTAAATATTATATGTATTATATTTATATTATCTCATTCATATGTATGGTCTATATATTTAATATCTATTTATAGTACGTATATTCATATATTTTATCGTATAAGTAAATTATCAATGTATTATTATATTATTGATGTTATTTATAGAGATGAATTAAGTTTTACTATTTAATTTCATCTGAACCCGCTTACATTTTTCGCATTTAATCGACTTAAGAGAATGCCTTAAGGCATTAGGTCCGCCTCTCTACAATATAGTGCATAAAGAGTAGATAAATAAATAAGCTATGCAAAAGAAACTATTCGTAAAACTGGTGGAATGGACTGTACTTTGGATGCTGAACTATTATCAGCTTCTGCTATATTTCAATTACACGTTGTATAAATTGCAAGAAAATGTAATTTATAAAACGTAGATGGCGGTTTATCATCAATTCCACAGATAACTTTCCAATAAGACATCATAAACTTTAAACACAACGCAATTAATTCATTTTGATTTATTTCGGTGATTAGCACTGTGCAATAAAGCCTGTTCTTACGATCAGAAATCAACGGGGGCAGACAGTTTTACAGTTGAAACTTTGTTGCATTTGATTTACAGCGACGATTAATTTTCTTATAGCTCTAACTTATTGCACTGGTTGAGTTACGGCTCCTCAAAAAAGGTAAATATACCGAGAGCATACCAATATTCTGTCTATGTGTAGGCAATGAAAAATCATGCATAAGATACGTTGCATAAGTTTTTACCCAAAATTTTAGACAAAATTGGTGGAGTAGAGTTAAACATCTCTCCCTGCTATCCACGGACCTGATAATTTCCATAATACTGTAGAAGTTAAATTATAGTCTAGAGTAAGCTCGAAGATATCTCTATAAATGGAAAATATCGCATTAGGAAAATCTTATTGTATTAATGTATGCTATATACAGGTATAAGATTTTCCTTCCAGATTGAGCGCTCGATTTAAATTTCGCGCCATTTTTTTGATTGGCGGTTGACAACTCTGGTTTGTTTATAGACGTTACACGACAGTTACAATTAGTCAACGTGAAACGCTACACGAAAAAGTAACGCAGTATGAATTTCAGCGCAGTATGAAGTGGATCATCATTTTGGCGAAAAAATCATCTTTAGTGACGAGGCACATTCCCACCTTGACGGATACGTCAATAAGCAAAATTGTCATATCTGGGGCTTGGAGAATCCTAATGAGATGCTCAAAATGCTCGAGCAAAAAAACTGCACAAAACGCGTTCGGGCAAATTGCAAACGACCACAAAGAAATTTCTGGGTATAAAAATAACTAACACTTCGTCCTTTATTTTAGGAGATACTAATAACAGGGGATGACGCTTGCGTCCAAAGACTGTTTAGTCTCCTTGTGTAGCAGTAGTGACGCACACTGCGTTATGACTAAGCTCGCATTTCTTCACATTGAACAGACACTGGAAACTGGCAGGTCATTAGATATCTTGTGTCTTTCAGTAATTACCCTTTATCGTGCGTTTTCCTAATTTGCTTTACAAAAAAATAATAGCGTTTGCAAAACTAAAAAGCTTCCTCTCTGGCATTGGATCGAAGTTGTCGGCCGACGTTGAAGGGATATTGTCCGTATTTGCGATTTCCACGTGTTCGCGACACTAGTACAAAAAGGACAAATGTTGACCAGTACAAAAAGTTTTTACTACGCAGTAGTTTTACTAATAGTGAGATAAACTTTCCCCGATTCGCCATCTAGGCATATTATGCTTTACTGTACAGTTTTTCTGAAGAGCAAGAATACGAAAAATTAAAGGGGAGCGGGGAATTATTAAAAAAACAACGTTGGGCTAAAAATTTAAAGAGTAAGGAAAATAATGTTTATTTTAAATTTTAATGGGCAAGAACATGAAAATTACGAGCACGAAAAATAAGGAAAGTGTAAGCAGATTTTGTGATGAGTACCTACCCCCAGCATTGTGCGAGATGCTTCGCTCGGCAGAACAATACCTCGTGACTTGGTGCAAATATGAGAAAAAACATTTATTTTTCACATGAAAATGACAAATTCCAAATGTATTTTTTTTTCTTTGTTGTAACAGTATTTATAACCAGACATTATTTATTTACATTATTATTATTAAACATTGTACTAATATTACAATGAAGTGGGGTGATAACGAAAACCGTATTGTTGTAATAGCATTACACAAAGCAGGCAGGCATACAATTTTCAAAACTCTCCATCGTCCTCTGTTTGTGACAGAAAAAGGGTCTGGCCATCTACGCACTATTCGTACTAAATAGACGATAAAATTTGTGATGGAGATAACCCGAAGAAATCCCGTCCGGAAGGAAGCAAATGATTTTGTCCAGAGTACTAAAACGTCGCCTCAATTGTATCAAGATACTATTCTTGAGAACGTTGTAAAGCCTCCCAACGACACCGTGTTCCATAACCAAGAATGGTCCTTTCAGCAAGACTCGGCACTGGGTCATAAGGCTCGCTCAAGTTGAGCGAGCCTTATGACCTGAGGCTGAGTCTTGCCGGTGTTGAGCGGCTCAACACAGGCGGGGCTAGAAAGGATTATGCCCGACTTCATTAGAGTTTAAACTGGCCGTGATTTAGTTTTCCTTGACTACGGGGAACAAAAAGAAATCACAGAGAGCTAAGTCTGGACTGTGAGGCGGATGAGCCAGGGTTCCGACACCAGATTATTGAATAAACAATTGAGTCAATTGAGTTGAGCAATTTGAATCTGGTCACATATAAGGAACCGGACACGTACAAATTGCGTCAAAACCGGACTGTCTAGTCGAAAACCGGTCGGTTGGCAAGCCTGCTCAGTACCCACCTAGTAGTTTTTCAGTTTACCTCTTTTGTAACAAAACAAACAAAAACAATTTTATAATGCTAGTATATGAGACTGAAAAGGTACAAAAATGAAATTGTTGAATGGAAAATGAATGAACATTTTGAATGAAATTAATGTTCGGGATTATCGAGCGGCGTTTGCATAAATATCTTTGTAATAACAAACGTAAGGGCTTTAGATGTCAGCGACCTGTACTCAGTCAGTGTCATTGTTTTATAATACACGACATGTCAGTGTGTTATAAAACGAAATAATACTACAACATTTTTTATTTTAATTTAAATTAAATTTCATTTTTTTTACTAGGTACCTTTTTTCTTTATTGCAACTTACGATTTTCGGGTAATGAATCTTGGAGTCTTAACTGTTTTAAAACAATCCATTATGTTAAAGTACTATGCTGCCTTTCATAAGAGAGAAGAAGGCTTTCGTAGTATTTTTAACGAAAGCATAAGTAACATGTCGGTAAGTGATAAAAGGACGGGTATACATACCGCTCTGTATATTCGGAAGTTAAAAGTAGACTCAAAGAATAAACAATGATTATTCATTTCGTCTCATCCAAAACTCCAAGTTTCTAGTTTGATTTCAAAGTAATGAACCAATGCGTTTTTCCCTAAGTCATCAAAACGCACTTATGTCTTTTTTCTTACGCTGCGTTTCCTTGTACGTAGTCGCCGTCCAGGGACTCGTCTCCCCCTTCGGCTATCAGTCCTGCCTGCGGCATATACAGGCTGTCCCGTAAGTAGTGGATCAGACGGATTCTGGAGACGGGGGGGGGGGGGGGGGGTTAAACGGACAGTTAAAAAGTTATGAGGATTTTTCATTTTTCCAAACAAATCTCTAATGAGAAGACTAAATATGAAAATATTGAATACAGTATGTAAATTTTCAAGATTTTTTTTATGTAGTGGGTAAAAAAATAATGTATCTTTCTGATGTAAATGATTGTTTAGGACTTTCCTTTCGTTACATTAAGAATAATCTTAAGTTCGAACAATTTCAGTGTGACGTTTGACCGAAGCCTGTGTAAAAGAAATGTACTGAACATTTGCCCATTATTTTAAAAACTTCTACAATTCACTCACACAACTGTTTTTAGAGCACTCGCATGTTTTTAGCGGATGTGGGATATAATAATATTACCGTAAAACAATGCAGTGATGCTATTCAATTAATTACTTTATTGTTTACTTTATTCGTACACTTTTTAAACGAGTTAATTACAAAAATGTATAAGTGTTTTTTAACAACAATTCTACGAATAAAGCATCTGACGTGGGCACTCGTCAATGCGTAATTGTCAATGCGTAATGCGTTTTTTTATTGTTTTGACATATTTTTCTCCTTGTTTTTCAAATGTTGTCACAGTTTTATTTTTGAAACAACAAAAAAGTCGAGTCATAATACAGAAATAGCACAATATCTTATGTTAAGACGATGACAGATGACACTTCTTTCAAGCATATTTGCTTAAATTGAATATCAAAGATAAGTTAAATGCAGGATTCATTTAATCTGTCGCTGAGAGATAACATCATCATTTTATGAAAATCATTTTTGATAGAAACGTATATTCAATACATTAAAGAGAGTATAAGTTTTTTGTTTATACTCGTACATAGAAGTAAACTTGAAAATTATTGGACCGATTTTTAAAAATCTTTCGTTTTTAGATATCTAATGCAGATGGACGTAGTCTATGTTCGGGTTCTCTAGCAAGTCGTTATGCCACCTGAGCTAGGTCAGGGCAGCTATACGTATACCTTGAATAAAGGTTATTACTTACAAAAGTGAATTTCCCGAGCGCTGTCGTTAGTAGAGTTTGCTGTATGTTTATTAGACATACATCATACAGTAATGTCTGCTATCGATAGCATAAACAAAACAACAAATAATTCAATAAAACAGTTGTTATATTGTTGGATTTTATGTATTCTATACTTTAATGTTGCGTTTTTTGTTTTATTTAGGTAATTACTTGCACATTCAATTTTACGAAAATTATGTTATCTAAATTAGTACAAAGATATATAATGAAGAAAAAGTTCAAGCAATCGATTATCCCACTCTCACAGAACATTATCGTAAAATGTAGTACATTTCCCACTTTATGCCATACTCTCAGTATAAGTACGTGTTTCGGTGGTGAGTGAGATATGCCCGAGCCCATTCCTATCCCAACCTAAATCCATTCCTAAATCACCAAAAGTAGGCAGCGCATTTGGAGGCATAGTATTGTTTGTCATTCTGGACTGATGTTGCCATGTATCGCGGATGTTAATGGGCGACATTATCCACTACCACCAGTGAGCTGTACGCTCGCCTGCCAGCTTGCTTGTAGAAAAAAAACATAGAAGAGTTCGTTTTTATTATCGATAAGGCTACCTATGTCTATAAAGTAACGATAAGGCTATAAGTGTCGCCTATAAGTTCCTTTTTGTCGCCTCAACACACATTCGCACACTTATTACTGTTATCTTATTATTACTTAGCATTTCCTATATTTTGTGTGTCGTGTTGTGATAAATCAATGTTTTTTCTTCATTTTCTTCCATTGTTTCTGTCTCTTATTATTACTTATTACTAGTTAAGAAAGGAGTGCAATAAGGATTTATCATTCATTGCATTATGTAGGTACCCTAGTTTTGAATTTACAAGAATCAGATATATAATAATGATATATGTAATAATATTTATTACATAATCCGCATTAATCTGGCGAGTAGGAGATATTTATCCTGAATTTTATTCTTCTTAAATAAAAAATGGTATAATCTATCCTATTTATCTTCGGCTGAAAGTCCCGCCAATGTTTGATTCATATTTTGATAATGTTTGATTTCATATTTTTTAGATGAATATTTTTTTATGATTTATTAATATACTTTATTTTACACATATATGATAAACATAATTACAAAAGAAAATACATACAAAAGGCGAGCTAAAGGGTTAGGGGATTTCTACCAGCAAACCCGAGAGAGCGACAGGCGAGCAATGAAATGGGCACACATAGTGCGTACATATAAACACTACTTTGAAGTTTAATAAACTATCACCATTAAACCGTAAATGCACTATACACAATTTTTATAATAATAAAACAAAAACTTCACTGCTCGAGTACCCGCCTGGTAGTAGGTTGTGCAGAAGCGAATTAAAAGGCGCGTTTATGCCGCCAGATGACCAAAGTCATGATCATATGTCAATGAATTAGAAAAAATATTAAATATAATTTACAATGACGAAACAAATATTAACTAATAGATCTAGAGTCATCCAAAAATCTTTTCACCATTAATTCATTCGTCATTCTTTGTCATTGACTTATACTATAAGTAAGCACTTCGATAATATGCTTCCTATATCTTATAGACTAAAGAATGCCACAAAATACTTACTTTTAAAACGGTTCATAGACACGTGGCATATCAGGAGCGTGCGTAAATATAAACAGTTTATTGGGCTGCATTCCACACCATGCCGGATGCGGGATGACCCACTTAGCTGTGTCCCGAGTCCCCGAATGTTTGGCATACCTTCGCGTCTCCAGGGTTCGAAGCCCACTTTCTCAAGGCAAGTGGTAATAAACAAGCAGTACTTTGAAAAATATTATGTGTTAGTTAACCGTAAACATGCGTGATTTTCTGAATTCAAGCCCGAGCAGACATTAAGAGCAATCTGAATTTATTAATTTTGACTAGCTCCCAAATTGTTGAAGATCAATATTGAGAGGATACCCTGTTAGAGGAATACTTATTTACTTTCATTTTTTATTGTGTCTTGTTTCTTTTGTAGAACGAAACAATACCTCATTCTTTAATAGTGAGGGGTTGTACCCCTGACTATGTAAAAGAATGTTTTCAATCGCTCGGTACTCACTTTATTTTCAATTACTCTGTGCGAACTCTCTTTTCAATCACTCTATACTTACCACATTTGAAATTTCTACATTCAGTCAGTCCTTACAACCGAGAGTACTACTGCATATAAAGCGCCACTGCATATAGAACATATCTATGTTCTATATGCTTAGGCTATATAGCCTAAGGGTATCTATACTTGACTCACGTTCCTATGGTCGTGAGTTAAAATACTCGTCCCGTATCATTGAGTTTCTACTTAAGTTTGGATTTTCAAAAATAGTCACTAGCTCGGCGGTGAGAGGACATTGAGACGAAACCCACATCCTCGAGAAATAAAAAATATCTGATGTATGTGTATCCACTAATCCACATTGTGATCTGAAACCCCCCAGTTATTACCCCCAGGGTTGTAACCAGCAGTGGGACTTTAAAGGCTGATACAATACACACTGCATATAAATGTACTCAGTCGCAAAAAAGCGCGTATTCTTTCTTTAACCCTATACTTTTTTTCCCTTCGGTTGAAGTTGTTACGCACATGTATATGTAAAACATTGGTCAATCGAGAGTTGACAATTTTTACAAACAATTTTTACTTTGACAAATTAATTGTTTCTGTGTTTTGAAAGTTCATATTCGTTTATCTAACTGAAAGAATAGGTTTGTTCTACAATGGCGCCACTTAGCTGCTTATCGAACAAGTTGGTAAGGAGCTGCAAAGAAATTTGTATGTGTGCGAACGCTCGATTGGCCAAAACCATACTTTTTATTTTCTCGCTTTTCCATTCGCAAGCTTCATCTGTGCAGAGCGACCTAAATAAAAGAACGTCAGTCCCGAATATTTGGCATACCTTCGTCTCCAATATTATAAGCCTGCTTTCCATCAATAGTTGGCCTTTAACAACAAACAAGGCTCGAAGGTCGCTGGCTGTAAACAAGCAGAGATTTATTGATGTTGCTTTGAAGGCTAGTTACTCGTAGCATGTGGAATTCTTCTGGGTGTGATTATTTTTTTTAGTATTTGATTGACTTTAAAGTGCTCATTTAAATGATAATGGTTTAATTCTTGAGGTGTGTCGTTAGAAATATAGACAATAATGAATATTAATTTATTTGTTTAGAGGGAGAGTGCATGCTGCAATCCAACAGCCGCTGGGCGCGCTTGACTGGTCACGTTATCCCTCTCTCACAGAAGACTAATTTGAAATGTACTGCATTTCCCACTTTATCTTATTTCCCTAATGTACGTACGTGTTTCGGTGAGTTACGTGTGAGTGAGATGTGTCAGAGCCCATTCCCAACCTATCCCTCCCCTTTTTCTCAACCCTTTCTAACAAATCCATTTCTATAGCTCCAAAGGTAGATAGCGCAAGGTCCAAAGGTTGGACTCATGTTTGGACTCCGCTTACCATCCGGTGGACTGTATGCTCGTCTGCCGCCTTCGTCCATAAAAAAACATGTTTACACTTTATTGTACACACATATAATAAAATCGTAACAGAGCAGAGTCTGTAAAGAAATATTTTTTGAAAAAAATCACTGCACCCTCCTCTATAAGTGATACAGAGCTCAAAACAACAATCTTTGGATTTTTGTCTGACTGTGTGTCTGACTGTGTGTCTGACTGTGTGTCTGACTGTGTGTCTGACTGTGTGTCTGTCTGTGTGTCTGAACGCGCGTTACGCAAAATCTACTAGTATCTATTGGTAAAAAAGATTTTAATGAAACTTGATATAGTTATAGCTTATATATCGGGTTAATGTTTTAGATACTTTTTATCCAGATCGATAATAGAGTTCCCACGGGAATCAGGTTTACGCGAACCAAATCGCAGGCACCTCTAGTAAGTAACTGATAATAATACAATATAATCTGTACATATAATAAAACGGTAAAAAAATTAATGTACATTGAGTTAATTTGAAAATAAATCAGGGAGTTTTAGAAGCTACAGAACCCAAAACAGAAGTTTTTAGAATATAATATATGTTTGTATGTTTCTCTGTATGTCTGTTTGTTACAGTAACAAGAAAAACTACTGCACGGGTTTTTGATCGGGTATTCACTAGTGTATAACTAAGTGTCCAGAAGAAAAACTGGTGTATGTGTTATCTTCATATAACACAAGGAAGTTGAGTTATAGAGGAAAATAAAAAAATGACTTAAACTACTTAACTTGACTCAAAAACTACTGCATGGATTTTGAAGAGGTTTTACTAGCTTTTTGACTTATGTTTTTTATTTCAATTTTGTAATTCATTGTTCTATATAGACATGATCAATTAAATATTGGTCTAATTCTATAATTTGTAATTTTGTAAAATTTGTAATTTTGTAATTCATTGGTCTGTATAGACAAGATCAATTAAATATTGGTCTAATTCTATAATTTGACAAAATGAGGATTTGAAGAATTACCCGCTTTGGCAAATATCGGATTTGACGAATGTCGTAGAAACCAGTGGGAGAAACGTTAAAAAGCCTGATTATTTCCTACTATAATTTGTTCTTTTAAAAGCCTTTTGATATTTCAAGAAACTACATTATTTTATTGGTAATTGTCAAATCTTGGACAATTCGACATTACTAACATATAAGCGGTGGAATTTTGTCCGGTATCGTTACATAAATGTATTCGACGATTACATTAATTAATATGACATTACATCTACATAGTTAATCTTCATAATAAAGGTTGTAAAAAAAACATCGTTAGAAAATCAGGAAGTTTGTAAACACAAACATGGTGGAAGGAATGTCCAGATACAAATTCCGTGGGCCGTACCATGATTTCGGCTATAGAAAAAATACCCGTTATAAGTATAATGAATGAATTATACAGTTATTGTATAATTTCTCTGTTAATATTTGCATTACTTATTTAATTATTTAACACTTTATTGCATTGTGTTCAAGCCAAACTTCAGGAAAAATATGATGACGACGACGGAAAAGTAAAAGAAAAATAAAAACGAAAGTAATTGAAAAAAGTATACATTGAACATAATAACTTCTGTTATTATTTCAGTCATAACTACGTTTCTCGAGGTTGTCTGGAAGAGATCGCTATACAGGTTCTGTTTTTGAGACGCGCGCTGTATCTTCTAGGGTATTTTTATTCTAGATGCAAGGTTCTTTAACAAAATTTATTCCTTACAATCTACACTATCAATTACCACATTAAATTAACTACCTTTTTTTCGAACAAACGAAGGGGTTCGTTCCTGATTGTGTATGAGTTTTATAAAAATCTTTGAACGCAGTTTTTCGTAACTCTAAAATCGACACCATCGTTGCTTAGAACAAATTTCTCTATTAGTTTCAGATTTTTCTATACTGACCCGTCTCAAAAAAAGATCTATATAAAGCGATAAGACCTCAATTTTTTTAATGCAAATTCATATATGTATCTATGTATGATTATGTAATGTCATTTGATTTTTTTATTTATTGTACACACAAAACGTAAAATAAAACAAAAAAAAGAAAGAAGAAATAACATGTACATGTAAAGTTTTTTTTCTGCGGAGATTTCTTCTAGCAGATCTGGAAAAGTATAATGTAGGTCAAGACATGCGTACGGAAAAAAATATTTGTCATATTGTTGAATTCTTTACACCAATTCTGGTAGGTGGTATGCAGGGACAATGAATGTTTAATCTCATTAAGTTATCGCCTCAAATTCACTACTCTCGATCCAACCTAGATACTCGTGGTAGCGTTTTCAGGTTTATTATAGAATCTCCGGTGAATATCACACGTTGATTCTCGTCGCGTTGGCGCCACTCCGTGTAAACAGAGAGGAATTTATAAATACCAAGGTTTTGATATTGTGCAAACTATACAATTGGTCGTAAAAATAACGCGAGAAAAATTTACGTTTGTTTGTAATAATGTTGTAACAACATCGTCTATTCTGCTTTGTTTTCTAATCTTAACTGCACCAAGCCACCGGTAATTTGTTCGGCTATCTTTGATCAAAATTGTATTTAGATAATTGAATTGTTGGCTGGCTTTAGATTAAAACAACCCCATAACTTCCCGCGGGCGTCATAAAAAGCGACTAAAGGGAATAACAAAGCGGCTACCAAAAGCCCCGAGGACTACACCACCTTTAAAATAATGGATCCGTCAATCCGCTGGGTCAGCGTGACGTTTTAAAACCATACATCCCTCATGCACAGGGTGGCCTATATCCAGCAGTGGGCGATAAAAGGACTGGTTACGAATTAAGGATTCATCATTTTTACTTCTTAACTACTACTTACATTTTTTAATCATCAATGGTTTTGATATATTATCGGAGCTTCTCAATAGATGTCCTGATAAAATTTATATAATTATTACTCCTTCTGCGAAGAAGAAAACAATTAGAAAGGACATTAGGTTTCACTTTTTAAAATTAAATTACAAAGATTAATTAAACGAATTTAAGAAGTCATCGAATGGATATCACGTACCAGGAAACGCAGTGTGGGACGCCCAGGCCGGAGTGCGTCCCACACTGCTCACCCACCACTTGAAGAAGTTCGCCGATAGTGGTTGGATGAGAAGAAGATCGTGTGTGGTGGCGTTCCTTTGGAGAGGCATATATCCAGCAGTAGAAAGACATAGGCTGATCGTATAGTATGGTGTGATGATTAAATAAAAGAGCAGTTACACTAGAATGAGTAAGCAATTAGATTAGAAAGTGCAATTGGATTACAAAAAGCAAGCAATTTGATTAGAAAAACCAAAGAAATAGAAGGAAAAAAGCAATTAGACTAGAAAAAGCAAGTAATACGATTAGAAAGAGAAAAATATTAGGAAGAACTATTGGTTGGAAAGTGCCAAGGCATTTTTGGAAATAAAATTCAGAGCAGAGCAGTTGGCTGCCGATTCACTGCAATTTCATACCGTGAGCACATAAAAAGGCAAATCCGCGGTGGGCGTCCGTGTGTGCGTCAAAAATGCGTAAGTGCTGCTGAAAGATACGCGTAGTGTTTTATTTGTGTTATACCAATTTTCAGATCATTACACAATGTTTCGTTTCGAATGTCAGTTGCGCAAGTCGAGAAAAATGTTCCATGACTAATGACATGTGTCGAGCCAAGCTTTTAGTAATTCCTCACGGTTGATGATATAGATTTAATTTTTTTCGAGGATTAACAAAGCACGCGTAAAAGAAATTAAACTATATGCGTATAACCGAGAATGCGTATAACCTACGCAAGAAAATTCCAGTTCTGTGGTCTAATCAACGCATATGCCGTATGGAGTAAATTTTACTAGTATGTTTTAGACGGATGCTAAACATACGGATGTTATATTGGATATTTTTTTATACGAAGAAGGCGACAGACGAGCTTATAGTCCACCTGGTGGTAAGTGGATACTGTCGCCTGTGAACATGCGCAATACATGCCAACTTCAGATAAAAATGATAAATCTTGACGTGGATGCGCCATTGCCTTCGGAAATTTAGGAATGCATTAAAAGAATGGATTGGGAAGAAATCGGAAAAGTAAGTACATCGGAATAAGAAAGTTTCTAACAAAGAGAATAACGAGATCGAGGAATTTCGTTTATCTGTATTTTCTACTCCAAGGATTAGATATGGGATAGAAGGAAGCATGGGGAGTATGGGGGGGGGGGGGGGGGGGTTGAGAGATTTTTTTTATTACATCACACTTCCTACTCGATGGTATCGAAATGGGTTCGTAAAATCTCACTCACTTTCAAATGGCCAGCAGAGTAGCACCTTTCGATCTCTTCTCGTGGGTAAAATGCGACTATGAGATGACAAAGTTGCTACTACAAGCCCGGAGGAACTACACTATCTCTAAAAAGTGGACTAGCCAACCCACTTGGCCATACATCCTTCATGCACAAGACGATGTGCATGTACATTCAAGTATATTTTTGGGAGGGGGAGAGTGCATGCTGCAATCCAACAGCCGCTGGGCGCGCTCGACTGGCCACGTGACCCCTCTCTCACAGAAGAAAACCTTGAAATGTACTGCATTTCCCATTTTATTTTATTTCCCTAATGTACGTACGTGTTTCGGTAGTGAGTGAGATGTGTCAGAGCCCATTCCCATACTATCCCTACCCATTTTCCCAATCCTTTCTCCAAATCCATTCCTATATCTCCGAAGGTAGGCAACGCATCCGGGGTCGTGCCAACGTTTGTCATTTTGGACTAATGTTGGCATGTATCGCGGATGTCTATGGGCAACACTTACCATCTACTTACCATCGGGTGGACTGTATGCTCGTCTGCCGCCTTCGTCCATAAAAAAAGTACTTAAGCGATTGTTTTTTCAGGGTTGAAATTAATTTCGTCAGTTTTATCTTTCTAAGTTTTTGGTTGTCGCACATTCCAGCAGTTGACGTGAAAAACGCGGATGAGTTGTGGCAGAGCTCACAATGAAGGCCACATGTAAACCTGTAGCTCGCCTTCATTGTGACACTACAGCTAATTTGTTTTTCTTATTATGAAAAGTAGAAGATTTCAATTGAATTGCAAGACTCGAAAGAAAGGGAATTTCACTTGCAGATTTCTAATATTTAATAGTGAATAATTTGATGAATAAATGTAGTGTATTTGATAAATGATAAATGTATTTGATAAATGCAGTGTATTTCATAAATGTAGTGTATTTGAAGTTGTATTTTAATAATTGTTCTCAGACTTTGTAACATAATAAAATTATGTTGGGGTGTAAGAGGCTCACCTACCATCTTTGGAGCCTAAGCCAACCTCACCTGCTTGTGGTGCACCCTGCTGTTAACTGACGAGGCAATGGCGTTCCCTTTTTGCTGTGGGAGGGTTACTCCGTCGGCATTGCTACCACCCTTCCGTCGGAGTCCGCCGCCATAATGGTGCCTTATAAGCCGCGAGGCCCGCATCGTGTTCCGGCGGTGAGCTGAAGAAGCCGTCCCGAGAGAGAGATTGTTGCGTGTGGAAATGAGGACCGGCGGTTGCGGGGAATTACAGACGCGCATGGGCGTGACATGGTGGCGCGGGGATCAGGGAGACCCGGTGAAACGGTTGTCCGCTGACCGCCCGCGGGTTGTTGGGGGCCCGAACCCGGGGATCTTACTTTAATCTCCACCCCAGGAGGCTGCCCCGCCGCACGCGAAAAATCCCTTGGGGTAGCAGTTGTGCCGGAGGAGACCGGAGTGGAACCCGACAGCTGCCCCCGGGGGGGGACCGGGGGCCCTTCCGTACCCCGCGCCAGCAAGTCACACAACCTTTGTGACCTGATTTTTTCTCCGCCCCGTGCTTTGTCCTTTGATCCACATGCGACCATTTCTCTCTCCGTCCCCCCTCTTCTTATTTTTCCTATTCACACTCACAATGGTCAGGAACAAGAAAATGTATAATGTGCACTCAGCGGCCCATCCTGTAAGTTCCACATTTAAAGTGGACTTTTGCAACATTAGAGGGATGCATAGTAACATCGACGCCGTCCACTACCACCTTGAGACGGCAAAGCCGGCCCTACTTTTCTTGACGGAGACACAGATTTCCTGCCCCCCGGCCGATACATCATATCTTCATTACCCCGGTTACAAACTGGAGCACTGTTTTGTGCGACGTGCCGGGGTATGCATGTACGTCCGGGAGGATGTTTGTTGCCGCCGCCTCAGCCATTTTGAAGACGGGGACCTGTCGATTATCTGGGCGCGTATTGACTACGGACGTTCCACTAAAGTCTACGCTTGCCTTTACAGGTCCCACAGCGGTGATACGGAGACGACTCGTTTTTTTGAGCGTCTACAAGAAACGACTGACAGAGTGCTCGAGCAGTTCCCTTGCGCGGAAGTGGTGATCCTTGGTGATTTCAACGCTCACCACGAAGAGTGGTTGGGATCCCGAACTACCGACCGCGCAGGGAGAGCAGCCTATAACTTTGCCCTGGCCTATGGTTTCTCGCAGTTGGTGTCCTCACCTACGAGGATACCTGATATCGAGAGCCATACTCCCTCCTTACTGGACCTCCTGCTGACTATGCGGCCGAATGATTACAATGTTGTTGTTGATGCCCCGTTAGGATCATCCGACCATTGTATCATTCGCACTGCTGTGCCAGCCAAGCAATCCGTGCGGACCTATTCACAGGGAACGCGCAAAGTCTGGCACTACAAGTCAGCAGATTGGGATGGGTTGCGCGAATTTTACGCCTCTTATCCCTGGGGGCAGCTTTGTTTCTCGTCGGGAGATCCGGATACCTGTGCAGACTCCGTTACCGACGTGGTGTTGCAGGGCATGGAATGTTATATTCCTTGCACCGCGATACCGGTAGGCGGACGGAGCCAACCATGGTTCAATCAGTCCTGCAGAGAGGCCCGTCGTAATAAACGGGCCGCATACAGGGCCTGGGCCAGAGCACAGGTGTCCGAAGATCCGAATACCTCCGACTTGAGGAAGAAATTTAACGCTACCTCGAGGTGCAGTAAGAAGATCATTGTCAGAGCAAAGAATGAGCACATCCGCAGAATTGGCGACCGACTAGCTAGCTATCCTTCTGGAAGCCGGGCTTTCTGGTCGCTCGCTAAGGCTGCTGAAGGTAACTTCTGTCAGTCGTCACTCCCTCCACTGCGGAAACTCGATGAGTCACTGGCCCATGGGGCGAAGGAGAAAGCCGATCTCTTGGGCTATCTCTTTGCCTCAAACTCGACACTGGACGATAGAGGTGCCTCACCACAGTCTATCTCAAGGTGCACAAGCTCCATGCCGGAAATCTGTTTCACACAGCGTGAAGTCCGGCGAGCTCTAGCATCTCTTGATGTCCGAAAATCGAGTGGGCCTGATGGTATTCCTGCAGTGGTGCTTAAATTTTGCGCTCCCGAGTTGTCCCCGGTGCTTACGCGACTCTTTAGGCTCTCATACTCTACAAAAAGCTTCCCGTCAACATGGAAGGTAGCTCATGTTCACCCTTTACCTAAAAAGGGTGACCGCACAGACCCGGCCAACTACAGGCCAATAGCGATCACCTCCCTCCTCTCCAAGGTGATGGAGCGTGTCATAAACACACAGCTCCTTGGGTACCTAGAGGATCACCAGCTGATTAGCGACCGTCAATATGGATTTCGCTATAATCGCTCCGCTGGTGATCTTTTAGCGTATTTAACACACCGCTGGGCTGACGCCATTGAGAGTAGAGGCGAGGCTCTGGCTGTAGGTCTAGACATTGCGAAAGCTTTTGACCGGGTATGGCATAAATCGCTGCTTTCCAAGTTACCATCTTTCGGGATACCCGAGGGATTATGCGAATGGGTTGCCAGTTTCCTGACTGGACGGAGCATCAGAGTCGTTATCGATGGTAGCTGCTCCGACACCATGTCTATTAACGCTGGCGTCCCGCAAGGCTCCGTGCTGTCTCCAACTCTGTTCCTTCTGCATATCAACGACCTGTTGCAAATTGGTGACATACGTTGCTATGCAGATGACAGTACTGGAGACGCCTTGTACAGGGGCCGCGCCAACATCCCTCGGGTCGAAGTGGAAGAGAGTCGCGCCAGGCTTGTGTCTGAAATCGAAGACTCTTTAGATCTAGTCTCGATTTGGGGTTCTCTAAACCTAGTGGATTTCAACCTCAGTAAGACGCAAGTCTGTGCATTCACCGCTAAAAAAACCCCTTTTGTTGTAGCACCTCGCTTTCAGAGCATACCTCTTAAGATCTTGGAGAGTATCGCGATCCTTGGTATCGACATCTCCAGCAAAGTCGAATTTAGGGGTCATCTGGAAAATAAGGCCAAAATGGCCTCCAAAAAGCTCGGTGTGCTGAACAGAGCGAAACGGTACTTCAAACCTGGGCAACTCCTTATGCTTTACAAAGCTCAGGTGAGGCCCCATATGGAGTACTGCTCTCATCTCTGGGCCGGCGCACCGAAATACCAATTGGACCCATTTGACTCCATCCAACGACGTGCTGTTCGTATTGTCGACGATCCCACTCTCACGGGCGGTTTAGAATCCCTCAGCATTCGGAGAGACGTTGCGTCTCTCTGTGTGTTCTACCGCCTGTACAATGGGGAATGCTCTGAAGAATTGTTTAATATAATTCCCACCTCGGGTTTCTACAACCGCACCTCCCGTCACAGAAGTGCGGTCCATCCGCATTTCCTCGATACGGAGGTGTCGCGCACTGTTCGGTCCAAAAATTATTTTATACCGCGAACCCGTAGGTTGTGGAACGAACTGCCTCAAGAGGTCTTTCCATTGAGCTACGATATGGGGTTCTTCAAGAGAGCTGTGAATAGGATTTTGCAAGGTCGGCGGCGCACCCGCATACCCCCTGGTGTTGCAGGTGCCCATGGGCGGCGGTAACACTTACCACCACGTGGGACCGCTTGCTCGTCCGCCCACTAATCTATAAAAAAAAAAAAATGTGATATATATGTTTGCCTAACGGCAGAGCTGAGACGTTCACAAATAAACGGATTTGATTTGAATAATGTGAATCTTAGAGCTAATACAATATAGCTAGTTCACAAACGTAGCTAGTAGTGGCTAAAAAGAGCGGACAATAGTGAGCGGTGGCGAGCATTCAGAATGATCTATCATGTAGATGTTTTCCTTAAATTGATTGATTTTTCAATCAATCAATGAATTAATAACCGTAACCTTAACCAGCCCTTTATCCGTACACTACTGGACGTGGGTATACTCCTGTACTTGTTTGTTTATCAGGGATCTATGGCCTTAAAACTCCACGTTGCTTGTCAAGCGGGGTGGTGAGTCCACTGTTAGAGGTGGAATAGTTCCTCGGCGTTTGTGGTAGGGACTTTGTTATACCTTAGTCGCCTTTTACGGCACCCACGGGAAGAGATGAGGTTGTGGTATTCTAAAGCTGGCCGACACTACACGGCCTTCACTGGCTGGACATATCGATGGGGGTTAAGTCTTTTTTGGGGTTATTTGAGATTAAAGGCTTGCACTATAGTAACCGAGCCCGGAGGTAGGATTATCGTCACATGATTTTCGACGTTGTGTTGTTGCGTATATGGTCGGATCACGTGTAGGGGGCGCTGAGAGTAGGTAATTTCTACGGACGCGAACAGGAGTTGCCCCCATTTGCGTTGTTATTAGGATATTAATGGTTTGATAGGTGGCCGGCTAGAAATCATTTGTATTGTGATGAATTGAAATGGGAAGTGATTAAATTAGGAAGAGAAAATATTGAGGAGCAGCGAGTTTAGGTTAAGGTTCTCTGGTGACAATAAGAAATAGGAGTCCCGCGAACGTCGACCTGGTGATGACTTGATGACATTATTGGTAATTTAAAATTATTTACGTCAGTTATATAAAAAATAGTTCAATTTGTTGATCAAAATCTCCTGCTCGTATAAATATATGCCAATTGAAACACAGGACAATTGTTATTGGAAATTGTCTTAGTAATTATGCAATGAGATTAGTATGCCATGCGAATACCAATTTATCAAATTCCTAGTAATTCCACATTAATAATTTCGAAGGATGACATACATAACCCCTTTAATATTTTATGCAATTGTTTTGAAACTTCATGAGAAAGCGTGGCAGGTGATTAACCTATAAAATGAGCTTTGTGTGAACTATTTTATTTCTCTCCATGTCATATTTATGTACAGTAGTCAGCGCATAAAGAGTAAAAATACCGTAACTCTCGTTGCCTAGACATAAAGGCGAAAATGTAATAATAACGCTGCTGACTGTATACATATTCGCGTAAGCATTTCCAAATAATTTATAAAACTTGTGTCGACCTAGTATTTTGTAATAAATGAAGCCTTGTTGAAGATTAAATTATTCAATGTTTATATTTGGCATAATTTGACCCAATTTATCGTAATATTGTTAGCGTGAATAATTCTGGGGAATTCATTTTTATCTTTTTTAAATGTGAAATTATAAAACAGATTTTTTCCAAAATATACTTAACACTAATTTGTAATCGACTAAGGGTGACGTCATTGAAAATATGGACATTACGTAGTTATTCTGAGCTTTAGGTATTCTGAAATAAACTAATTGTATTTATTTACTTGTATAAGTTTGAATGCTTTCGGTTAAGTTTCATGCCAAAAAAAAATCTGTAAAAATGTTGCCAATCCTCGCCACTGTTTGACCAAAAAAATTATGAGATCCATGTCGCCAAAACTTGTCTAATTGAATTTTACTTGTTGTGGCTTGGCCATTTCCATTCGTGTATCTCTAACATTAATAAAAGAAATGTTTTTGTTAGGATTTCACATCCTTTTATCGATCAAGTTTTTATATATCGTTAGCTCAGCGGTGAAGGAAACAGCGTAACCATTGCAGACTGAACAAACTGAATGTCATTACATTAAATCTCTGTGGCCATTATAGATTATTTGACTTATTATTAATTGTTATAAAAATATATTAATTGTGGCAAGAGAAGAGTGTTTTTGTTATTTTGTATTATTGCTGGTTGGTTCAATTGTAGCGGTATTGACACGCAAGTAGGTGACCGGCGTTCGAGTCTCTCCTCAATAATATTCTTGTATTACTTTTCTCTTTTTTTTCTTCTCTTTTTCTAATGTTTGTTTTGCCGTTTGAATGGCAATATATACACTTTTTAATATATTTCGACATTACCATAATTAATGAAGTTTTACTGCTCACTTTGGGGGTGATCAGAGTGAAAAATTTCCATTTTCAGATATTTCCCTTAGGTTTTATCCCAACCTCTATCCGCATTTTTTTATAGAATAGATGGCAGACGAGCAGGCGGGCCACATGGTGGCAAGTGGTCACCGCTGCCCATTGACACCTGCAACACCAGGGCCTTGAGCGTTGTTGCTTGCTAGCACGCCAAATTTCAGCTCTAGGAAACTAGAAGTACTTTAGATTTTTGATGATCAGTGAGTGAGTGGAGTTGTCGTTTGTCGTGTTCATATATCTTCAAAATTGGAAGACGTAGGAACTTTTGGCAGTTTAATTTAGCTCCCAAACTTCTCATCGGAGTATCATTTTGAGCGGTGTATGTTTATCCAACCTAATAATATCAAGGGGTTAAAAGTGGGCTGAGTTGGTTCCAAAAAGGGCGGAGTATTCGGTAGTGCGGCGAGTTTTGATAGGAGCCCTGCACTATTGATATAGAAATAAACAAGAAACAGACATACGTTATATCGAACATGGGTACTGCTTACTAAAGCTATCAGTTAAAACTTAGATTCAAAAAAATATAGTAAACGATAGTAAATAATTTATATTTTCGTATGAAATATGTTTCTTTTAAACTAGGTCCCTTTTTAATATTTTTTTTTTGAGTAGCCGCGTTTTATTAATGTGAAAAGTAACTTTATTAATGTGAAAAGTAAGTAAGTTATTAATGGATAAAAATAAAAAATATACTTATTTTTTAGGTATATTGCGAAGGATTTTTCTTTTTATGTACAGAAAGGCAGGCCAGTGAGAAAACTTTCACGAACTATACAAATTATATATACTCGTATATACATATAAAAAACTATACAACTCTATATTTATCGTTGCGATAAAATTGATTTCAGCTGAAAGTAAATGGCGCTTGAAGAGCTGAACGCTGAATGTATTAGTCATCGGTGCAAGACCTCTTGGTTTGAATAACATTCCGAAGTAGCTGGCAGCGAGCCAAATTAACGATGCGCCGCCACATGCCATTCGGTAATATGTAAACTAAAGGTAAGCTATTTTTACGCATCCAACTTTTTATTTTTACAAGTCGCCGCGGAACGAACTGCCTCAAGAGGTCTTTTAATAATGCTACGATATCGTACTTCAGAAGCACTTCAAGAAAGCTGTGAATAGGATTTTGCAAGGTCGGCGGCGCACCCGCATTGCGCATGGCACCTAGTGTTGCAGGTGCTACGGGCGGCGGTAACCACTTACCATCATGTGGATTGCTTGCCCGTCGACCTATTTTCCTATAAAGAAAAAAGTGATCTTGTGTGGACATCGAAGACAAAACGGATACAGTTATCTAATGGTTTAGAGTAATAGGAGCGCTTAGTCTTAATTGGACATCATACTACACCATCAGCCTGTATCTTCGCATTCCTGGATACGCCTCTCCCAAGAACCGTCACCACGGTCATCTGCCATCTGCCATCTGCGTACTAAGATCTTACAGAATCTGGGGCTAACGACTGAAGGTGGCTCTTTTAAACGATCAAAACTACGGTTTATAATTAAAAACCTTTTCATTTTGTATATAAAAGGCATCGAGGGTGAGGCCCGGGACCGTAGCCCACCCTAGCCTCTGGGTTAGTCCGCCATTGTCTTCTGCTCTTCTCATCCACTCACTACCGGTGTCTTACTTCAAGTCGTCAGTCAGAGTAATCAAGTATGGTAGGTAGAGAATACAAGGAGCAATACTAAAGAACGTATTATACCATCGGATTGTATCTCCGATGTCCTATACGGGACTCCTGGCGACTTCCTTTGGCAAGGGTCGACGAATCCTCAAGTAGCGACCATGTATCGAGAAGCGTAGCGTGGGACGTCTTCCGGCCAGGTAATGTATAATTGATGTAAGTTTTATGTTATTGGTATAGAAGCTTCTGAAAAAAATGTCTATGGATAGGTATATCAGTATGAAAGTAATAAGAAATAAATATATTTATAATAAACTAACTTTATCATACGGGGACCTTAGTATTGTACCCTTAACTAACAAGGTCCATACAAAATTATTTCATTCGTCGATTCATTGATGCGTGAAAGCATTTCAAACAAATAGACATACATTATTTAATTTTTACATAGTTTAGGATAAGTACATAACAAAACTTGAATAATATCGCGTAATTTATATAAAACGAATAGTTGACCAGCCACCCTGCGTCAAAATAGCTGGTCATGTCACGTATAATATCTTTATAACTTTTGTAATACCTAACATAGGTAGTAATTGTTTGATGGAAGTGGCAAATAGTAGCAAATAGATAGTAATTGTTAGGCACTACTCCAGAGCCGAATAAGGCATGCAACTAGCCACCCCGACTAGGGTTGGCAGATTATTTTTTCGCAAGGCCTGACATCGCCATTGAAAAAGTCATGTACATGTCACGTACATGTAAAAAGGACATGTTGGATATTTACCCTTTGTTAGGCTATGGATATGACTTGTTCACAAACTTCGTATTTTTCCTCCCATGGTTGTTGAATTGGTTTAAACATTTCGAAACTTTGTTGTAATTATTGTGTAAATAAACATTTTCCTTTTGGCATTTTGGTTAGTCTACAAGCAAAAAAAAAAAACAAGTTAGCAATGATTTATTTGTTGATGGTTAATAGGCAAATAAATTTGACGACAACCAGGCACAACACCAGATTTAAAATTAATAATATTATTGTTAGAATTATGTAATATTGCAACGAATGAATGCATCAAACAAAGCGCGAGTTCCTGCTCGCAAGCAGAGGAGTCCCCGCCCGCAGATTTATTACGCCATCAAAAGACTATAATTTTGCATTACATTATGTAATGTGATTCACATCACATTACATAATGTACACGCAGACGGCAGGACGGCACATAAGTACATAACAACACAATACAACCGTACTTTAACAGAAGTCATATCGTCTCAATCAGCCAAATTCCCAAACGAAACGTAGGCAAATTACAAAAACACAACATAACTTACCAAATATGACGCTATCCGTCGCCTCACCATTTGCCGTCGGTATTGCACAGAAACAAAAGAACACAAACAATCGTCGTGACTTGATTCGTTCCAGTGAAGCCTAGGGTTGACTGATTGTGTCGCAGGCGGTTCCTCCCCCGCACGCACCGCACACCTCACCATCACATCACACACCACATCGTCACGCTATTATAAACGCGTTGCCACCACTTGCCGCGAAATTCAAATTTTGCCTCGTTCAAAAACCGGACGGACCGGACACCCGAAATCTTGGCCGGACAAGCAAATAAAAAGCCCCTCCCATGAACGGCTAAAGCCGGACGTCGGGATTCAAAACGCACACGAAATATATTTATACATATGTCTGAAAAGAAAGTAGTTCTCCTAATAGCTACCTAATGCTATATTAGGATATTAGTATTCTAATTTGTAGTATTTTTTTTCATTTTACTAAGATTGTGTTCATTTTGCTGAGTGTACGTAATTAACTCGTCGCGGCGTATATTCCGCAAGTGATATACTGGCCACTCGTAAATCCTGCACATTTGTCTTCTGCCGTATTAAATCTCAACCACTCGTGCCATCCTTTGAAGCTGAACTAATTTCTTCCGAATTTACTTTTAGGTACTTACTTACTTCTGATTTATGTCCTAATTACGAGTAGATTATGCTAGTTGTTGTCACTATTGTGACCTTGAGAGTATTTATCTATCTTTTAATACTTAATTGCAGAGAAATATTGTTAATAAGGCGGACTTCATGCCTTATGGCATTCTCTACCAGTTAATCTTTGGGCAAACAGAGAAATACAAAAATTCATTTAAATAGGTGCATTACAGAAATAAATATTAAAAATGTTCTGTTGATGTACATATACGTACACGAATCATTATAATAATAAGTATATAGTATAAATATGTGTAAACAATTAATAGCTACATTTATCTACATAATTATATATAAATATACATATACACATCTCTATAAAGGTGATGTTAATATCTAAGTTTTATTTTATATTACTTTATTTACAGAACAATCATTTTTACGGCAACGTACATAGATTATGAAACAATTGTACAATAAATTAGATTTATTTAGTGTAACTAGCCGCGGGTCAGGTTATTACCTATTTTTACAGTCGGGACACGTTGACACTATTTGAAATAAATATTAAATGTGGGTCAGGTTTGAGGGACAGGAGTGGAGTTTAATTCTTACTTTAGCAGCAGGACCTGTATTGTGTCGCGTGCTGAACCTTCTACAATAGACCATAATTTTAGCAATTCAATTTAAAAAATATCGTAAAACATAGGATACAATCATGATGTAAATAGAATTGTCGTCTTTGAGCAGTCATTTATAAGTGACCTCAATGTAAAATGGTCACATAAAAATGTCAAACAATCCGTAAAATGATAATTTTTCAAGAAAGCATTTGAGAACTATATGATATACCACGATTGTTGAAGATAGTAATTACACAATATCAAAATAATTATGTTGGTACTAAAATATTTTATTTTGATGCCTACTTTTTTAGTTTTTTAATACAAAGAAGATTTGGAAAATAGGTTGATAGTCCGCTTTATGGCTGGTAAGCGGATACTGTCGCCCATATACCTCTGCAATGCATGCCAACATCAATAAAATTGACGTTGGCACATTCGCAGATGCGCTTTCCACCTTTATGGTCATCACACGACTACAACAGACATGTTTTGAGGACTTTATTCTATTTACTGACCTGAACAAAAATTCCAGACTACAAAAATTAGTGTGACTCGATGAAAGCGACTACGTTTCCCAGGAAAATGATAATCGTTGATGACTACAATGATGTTGATGATTATATCGCAAACTCATAGAGAAGTAGGTCAAATCGTCGTTAACTTACGAGATGGTCCTACTGGTACAGACTGCGAAATCAAAGGTGTTTAACTATAGATTAATGCCCCAGTACATTAATCTCATGAGTATGTTGACAGTAATTAATAGAGCGAGCTGTAAGCTGCCACTGCAGATTCTAATTTATGATAATTTATGCACTGACAAACGTATGAAGCGAGTGGTCATGTTTATGCTCGACTGATATTTAGGTCTTTGATAACAGTAAACAACTTCTTGTTGAGATACTGTATTAGGTTTATGTACAACTACCGTAATACGAGTATGTACTCCATTTCCCCGCTGTATTGTCACTTCAATGTACGTAGTAGTGAGTGAGAAATGCCAGAGTCTATTCTCTGCCCATCCTATCTTATCCGTTATCATTTTCCCAAATCATTCCTTTAAATCTCCAAAGGTAAGAAGCGCATCCGGCGGCGTACCAATGTTTGTTATTTTGAACTGATGTTGGTATGTATCGCGGATGTCCATGGGACAGTATCCACTCACCACAAGGTCGATTATACGCTAGTCGGTCGGATTTTTTTTGTAGAAAAAATCTACAACATAGATAATTAATTATTAACTTTCTCCGTCTCTATGCTACCTTAATTCTGACTACTATGATACAGTTAATCCTAGTGTAAGGGCCAGCATTTTATTTATTTGGTATTTATTATGTTAAATAAGGATCTATGGTTATTTGCAAAATAAACTATTTAGTTATTTATCTTATTTTTCGTTACTGTAAGTATTGTTGAAGTAAAGAACATCTGCTTAGCAAACAATCCTTTATTTATAATGACGTAAATTTTTCTCCTCTTCTATTAATTTTTCTTAGGGTCTGAAATAAATATGGTATATTTATTATTATTATTACTTATAACACAAAGAAAACCAAGGAATGTCCTGAAGCCATTATAATGAAGTTATTATTGACGTTATCTGGTTGTCACGAAGTTATTAATCTCTGCACGTGTGGTGTTTAAATATTAGATTTTATTATCAGTTTTTGTTTCCTTTCCAGCTGCAGAGGTCACCTTTATTATCATCTTTGACGAAGTTTTTAACCCTACACAGAGAGATAAGTTGTTTTTTTGATAAACCAGAAAAAAATTATATCGACATAATTGGAGACCATTAAAATAAGTTGGACTTTATTGATATCACATGTATAATAAAAACAAAAACCATAACGAAGTTACAGTATTTTTACAGTATCACTGTAACAAAAGGGTCACTCCCGGGCTAAATACAATCTGAACTTCAGAACGTATTCTATTCCTGTGCGTGACTCATGCTGCAGCGCCGTGATGCTCTTCCCGATATAGAACAAGACCTGCAACTGAACTGCATTTAGATTGTTAACCTGCACTCGAAATATGCATGTAACATGTAGCCGTATTTATAGGTGTTGAGCACTGGCCGATAATTGTTCTTGTTTTTCCCTTATTTTGGAGCATCGGGAGAGAGACCACATGGTATGAAACAATTTTTCACAAATAATAATGATAAGTCTTTATTTCTTTACTTTTTATAGAGTTTTGACAATATTTAGGAAAAAGAAAATTAAAATAAATGATATAAGGCTTCTTTAGTTAAGTTAGTTAAGGAGGGTATAAGCCCCCTCCATTAAATTCCCGGTTTTTCTCTCTGTTGCTTTCTTCATCTACGAGTAACTGTCCAGCTACTTTTTGTATTTCATCGACCTAGTGTTCAATTTACCCCTTATCTCGTATGTTACGAGGGAGAACATTCCATAAGCGTAGAATTCTGAGAAGTGACCTTTAACAGGGAGAAAATTTTGGTTCTAAGGAGTGTAGATCTTGGACAAATATACGAGAAATGGTCACGCAAGTAGGTAGGAGAAGAAGGTTTGTTAAAAACATTATGGAGGTGTGAAAGAATGTGATAATTTCGGCGATAATGAATAGGTAACCACTGAAGCTTCTTCCTAAACTCAGAAATGTGGTCAAACTTGCGTAAACCAAAAAATAAAGCTAATACTCAAGTTTTGGAGACGCTCAAGTCTATTTAGAAGTTCTTCAGGGGCATTTAGTAAACATACATCGGCATAATCGATAATTGGAAGAAGGAGAGTTTGAGCAAGATTAGTCTTAATGTTAATAGATAGAACGTTCTGAAGGCGTTTCAGAGAATGGATAGAATAATGAATAATGCTTCATTAACTCTCATAATATTCCGTGATATTTCGGTCCAACAACAAATGAAATGGCGTTCCGTTTCAAATTCAAATTCTTTATTTGCAAAATGTGAGTATACATTACCATACATGGTATGCAAATATTTAATATTATCTTGCATATTATTAATTAACTAACAAAATATAAGCGCCTATATTGCAATGCTCCAGCAGTGTGAGTGTCATCTCATGAACTTTAAATAAAATAGGACAGTATAAAATTAAATTAAACACAAAAGATTTAAACAAAATTACATTGAAAGAATAAATAGGAATGTTAATTATTAAGAATTAATATCAATTAAGAATTTCTGTTTTCACATTCTCCACTTGTAACTTAATCCTTCAATTTAACTGTCGGTTGACTTCTAGACAATTTAAATATAAATTTATCTGTCAATGACGAGAAGACAGGCATACCTCAGCTCTTCAAAACAAAGACGCAAATAACTTTGGGACGCATAGTTTACATATTTTGACGTCTCGCTACGCAGTTGGCGAACTGTTAGGTATTCTCTTATCTTAGGCAGCTCGCAGACATCTTCACCTCGCAGCTTTGTTGTTTGGGCTAATTAAATATCACGCTTTTTAATATTTGTTCTTGGGGAAAGGATCGCCATAAATGCGAATGAAGACCTTTACGATCTCATACTTTAGATAAATACTCGTATACCGCATCACAAGAAAGCACCTGTTAAGGGTAGCTTCTGTAACGCCGCTGCCAGTGAATCTCCACCCATAACAGAGTTAAAATCTAAAGCATCTTTAAAACATAAATCCGAATGTATTTTACTCCAGGCTGACTTTAATGTGGCATAGCGGTAAGCTATGCCATAATAAGTTATGCCACAATAAGGTCAATTTTATTTATTAAAAATATATTTAATTCAAAAGATGTTTTTGAGATGAAATCGCTGGATATAAACATGATGTCGTTTACACGGTATGTTGTTATGAATGAAATGGGACACAACGTTTCCTTTTATTGTTTTAGATATACATATTTGTATTTGAAAAACAAAAATGAAATTATGTCCCTGTTTCGCACTTTAGTTGCCTTCTGCGACCTCTGTGCGAAACGGTCACAACTGAAAATCAGCGCCCGAGTTAGTCTTGTCTGAACTTGCGGCAATAGGCTGAGTTGTGTCCATTTCATTACTACAAATAACTGGAATATGTAGGTAGAAATATTTTATTGTTTCTTTTGTAGGTGTATGTATATTCCTGCATGTTTTAATATTCTAAAGTTTATCTGTATATATATTTTAGTTTGGAGCAATGAATAAAGATATATTTGTATTGGGTTCTATCTTCAGTATCCTTTGTCTGTATTCCCTAAAATGCTATCTATATATTATAGATAGCATTATAGATAGTTCTTAGTATATATAGTGTAAATGTTGAATTCCCGAAACTAATAGGTCTTTTTTATATTTTGTTTAACTTTGCACACAAATAATGGTTTTAGTTTTTTACGTAAATTTCATTTAAGTAGCATTTCATGTCTACCATATCTTATAATTACGAGCAGAATCAAGTGTTTCATATCTTTAGGTCTCACCACTCAAGCAATTGACCTTCGACCTTTAATTGGTCTCTTTTGTATAATTTTTCACCGGTGAGTCAAAAACACTGGATAAGTTAAATATTCCTGGGAAATACTTTTGAATAATTCCCGGAAAAAATTCGAATAATTCGAAGGATTCGATTTTTTGTAATATTCAAAGTATTTTTCAATAAATCTTGAATTATGGCAGATATTAAGTTTATTAAATCATCTGTTTAAAGTCCACTAAGGCCTAATTGTTGGAAATTTGAAATTGTAATTGATATTTCAGCTAGAATTGTAAAAAAATACGGCTTTTGGTGTAAAAATAGTGGTGTAAAAATAAGCCCGAGTGCTCGATACTTGAACGCTGAGTACGCGCTAATGAACTTTTAAGACATAAAGACTTTTAAGAGTAATATAGCCTTAAGTTTTGGACTTGTCCTATAACTGATGATCTGGTGGTCTTAAACCCCTGTAGTTAGAAGCTCGAGTTAAGATAAAGTTAAGATAAAAGTTAAGATAAAAGTTAAGATAAAAGTTAAGATAAAAGTTAAGATAAAAGTTAAGATAAAAGTTAAGATAAAGTAAAGATATTAAGATAAAATTAAGATAAACGGTTAAGATAAAGGTTCTTCAGGTTCATTGACGTCGACTTAGCGGTCGAGCGTTCAACGCTAATTCTTAAAACACTAAGATATTTTAGAGTCAACCTTTCCTCGTTTTTCTAACATGTCGATGCTAGTGGCTGGAATCCGATCGTATATAACAAAAGATCATACCATTGTGATAATTTATAGTGTTGCGTGGGTGAAACTGCAGTGGCACGTGTAGCCTACACGTCTAAATCCATTTAGTATGAGTAACGCAATAACTCCTAAATCACATCAAACACAGGCGAGGTGTGGCTTAATAGCACGATAAAACAAATTAACGCTTTCCGACTGCGAAATGAGAATTTAATAGTTTTTAGTCGCAATGGAACATGACACACTATTGGCTAGACATTTAATAAAGATTATGTTTGCGGTTTCATATATTTAATAAAGATTACCTTTGTGGTTTCATACATTTAATAAAGATTACCTTTGTGGTTTGATATATTTAATAAAGATTATCTTTGTGGTTTCATACTTTTAATAAAGATTACGTTTGCGGTTTGATACATTTAAGTTTCTATCTTCACGCTGCAATTGGTCTGCCTTTAAACATTTAGTAGTTTAATTCTAGATTTTTTTTTAAATCTTTTAAGAGACTATGCATTAGCCTTGTTTTATTTTAAATCATACTATGTTCAAATAGTATCATCATAATAGTATCATAATATTTTTGTTCAAATAAGTTAGTTACCTTTGAAGTTCCCTAGTTCTAGAAAGTTTGAACGATCGTCTTTGGAAGATAATTGAAGATATACATAGTTGAATACAATTCGATGAAGATAAAATATATTTTTGAGTAATTTTCTTAACTTTTCATCTGTGTTGTTTTGATATTCGCCGGTCACGTCAAGGGTGACCACGTGACCCAATGTGAGTGCACTAAAATAGTGCGATCAAAACAACATAAATATTCATATTTTAACACTATTTAGATTTGCGAATAGTTTCGTTAAGCCCACCGAGTAGAACTAGTATATACATTGCAAATAGTAATTTATTTTTCATTTTTCTTAGGTTACATTAGTTAAAAATTGCATAAGAATTTTGTAAAAAAGTATATGAAAACGACTTCTTAGAAGCGCCAATTTTACTCTATTTATTTCAATGTGTTTCATAAGCTATTCAATTCATGCTACTAATATAGAATTTGTTTGTTGTACTATCCGTCGGTTCAGGAGAACTTTTGTTTGATACATCTACAACAATAAATAAGCACAAAGCAGAACCCTAGCAAACTAAAGAGCCAATCATTTAATATGTGGTACAACCGTTACTCGTTGGGGCAAACGAGTGCTCGAGTGTAGGCCGAGTACTGGTTGGCACAGCGTGAGCCACCCACCGGTTAGATGAACCGCTGACTTAAAGGTTAATGGTTAGGGTAGCAGGTGGTGGTTGGATGGGGATGAAGAACAATGATAAAGCATTTTGGGGCACCTTGGGAGAGGTCTATGTCAAGTGGTGGACATAAACAAAGGCTGAGAAGCGCAAGGAATGAGGAGAATATTATACATCACCTTTTACAAAACATTGTGTAAATTACAGAATTTTTGGGTGATCTAGTTACCAAGGTCTAGGCATACTATCTGTGTCACACGATCACTTGAATATTAGTGATAATGATGACGTGTACGTCACAGTTACAGACTCAAGTAAGGGGTTTCTTTAAAGCAGTTTTCATTACCTTTCACTGTTATTTTATTTACAAAAATGTCACTTTTTTATAGTTTGTTTATCTTTTTAAAAAGTTGTAGTCTGTTTATCATTCTTAGCAAAGAAGTGACGTGTCACGCGCCATTTCTGCATGTGTCACTTCTGTTTGACACCAAGTGGCTCCGCGAAGTTCCTCGTGTCTCGTGAGTTATTTTCATAGCCAATATGTAACGCGATAAAACTGTCCGTATCGTCCATTGAATATAATAAAAAACTGTTTTTCTATATCACTAGTTGGACAGCACATCGCCATGGAATTTGGCAGACGAGCAAGGACGCGTACGTTTTACAATGCGACAACTTACGTTTGCATTAATATTTTAAGGACACTAAGAATAAATTGTATCTTTTTTTAAACGGGAATTTCTTTGCGAGACAAACGTGTACAGTCATACTGACATTATGAGTATACTCGGTTTTTGCTAACGAATGATTTTGATTGTACTGACAAATCGCGCCTTGTTTGTCATTCGTTCCTGTAAGCTTCGGAACTTAAATTTCAGATAAAACTTACATAGATGTTTCAGCCTCGAAAAGCTAGTATATTTTTAAATGTAGAATGGATGAGTGATGGATGATCGGAAGTGAGTGAGATGTGCCAGAGCCCATTCTCATCCTGTCCGTTCCCATTTTTCCAACCCTTTCTCCAAATCTATTCCTATATCTCCAAAGGTAAGCAGCACATCCGGGGTCGTGCCAACGTTTGTCATTTTGGACTAATGTTGGCATGTATCGCGGGTCCACTTATCATCAGGCGGACTTTATGCTCATCCGCCGCCTTCGTCCATAAAAAAAAAGACAAACGAGCCGACGGGCCACGAGATGGAAGGTGTTCACCGCCACCCATGGACATTATTATCGCTAATCGTACTGTAATTGTAACCAGACCTTTTATCGTACACTGCTAGACGTGGGCCCCCTCATACACATTGACACGTTGGCCAAACGGGTTGCCGAGACACTCTTTTAGAGGTTGTATCGCCCTTAGTCGTCTTTTACGACACACAAGGGAAGATACGGGGTGGTGCCGTCTAAAGCCTAAAGCCTATTCTAAAGGCGGCCTACATCATACGGCAGAGCTAAAAATATTTAAGGGCAAATGAATTCCAAAGCTTAATAGCTGCTAAATGTACCCAATACTCAAAGCTCGAAAAATATGTCTGTTGTTAACATTCCAACACTAAACTTGGGTTTTATTGCGCCGTAACGTCAGGAATACCGCCAAATGTATTGGCAGCGACATCAGAACAATAAACAACTTGTTGGATTAGTAACAATTGGGAAAAATTATGAGGACAATTAGTTTAAATGAAAACGAAGTTAGTTATTCTACAGTTTTATGTGCATCCTGTTTCCATTACTCCATACAGGAATATACAACGTGTTACCGATATTAACGCAAAAACTAACAACAGCTTGTGCAGTATCGGGAGTAGAATCAATTCCATCAGTTTTGTATTTCCCAGAACTTATTGTTAACTAGCTGACCCGACAGACGCTGTCCTGTCCAAATTTCAATAATACAATAATTTCAATAAGTTCATACAAAAATCCCATAAAACCACTTTCAGTTTTTTCCGAATTTTCCAATTTTCCGGGAAACTTTTCCAATTGTTCTTTCCCTAAAAACCTTATTCGGACTATTATGATTTTTTTTTAAAAAGAATTAACCAAATCCGCCCACGTATCAACACGTAATAACGTGTATAGTCGTATACTGAAAAATGTTTTTATTAGTGGGAAAGGATCAGACGTTCGCCTGGTGGTAAGTGGATTCTGTTGTGTATAGACGGATCCCCGATGCACGACAACTTCAGTTCAGAATTATTGCCATTAGCCACAAGCCATTGACAAGCCGGACAAGTGAATTGGGGATAAAAGATTCGGCCCGTGAGGAATAGCGAGTATTAACGGGACGAGGAGTTTTCTTTAACTCATTATCGTCTCCCATTCTTCATCTCCTCAAAGATCTCTTTCCCGCTCGACAGTCTTATTGAATTAGACTCTTTGAACAGTGTCATTAATTCATTATATTAATTGGCAATTGGTCTTAATTATATTAATTCTCTTTATTTTTGCTGGCAGAGGAGCTTGTATATTTTAGCGTGTGAATTAGTTCATTTTGTTGTTTGAATAATATAATAAACAGTTTAGGCGGCTCGTGTATACGTGTACCGTCATTATCTTGTTTTTTCGCGTTAGGATTACGTCAATTTTCATGTGCGTTTTAAAAACTCCCACCTCGTCACATGATTGAAGCGACGCGACGCCGTAAAGAATATTGTACACTTGAAATCGATAGATAGGTAAAATGTTTTCCTCCTGCTAATACTTGTGATCTAAGTCAAGAATTAAAAGTACGGTTTAATCTTAAACTTTCTGGTCGATTTCACTCAATACATTTCCGATTTTTGTATCCGACTAGCGAAGTGATAGTACTGCAGCACTGTGATGTACATAAAACAATTGCAAAATACCTCTTATTATTCTCAAGGTACTTAGGTTCGCGCCACGCTGCCGCGCCGGGTTCGTTTTGGTTGCCCTCATCGGCACCATCGAAAACAAAGTTGTAATTGTTTATTAAGAGAATAATAATCGGCTCGCAACCCTAGTGATAAGTAATAAAGTGAATAAATAAAGTCGGTTGTTCTGGATGTGCTGCGCCTGGAATCTCCCGGGTATGGAACCCCGGGTTCCCTGGAACCACCCCGGCTGGAGATACCAGTGATATTTGATATACGGCTAATTTCTCACTTTATTTGCATCCCCGCCCCTCGCGCTAATACAGACTTTTCTTTTTTTCTCTTTGTTTCATTTAGGGGCTTTCACATTTGTGTGTGTCAGCCCCATCGTATTCTAAATACCTACTTTACTCAAACTTATCTATGACTCTGATAGCGACTCGCCATAGTTTGTTGTGAACTATGTTTTTTTTTATAATGAAGTAGGCGGACGAGCCAGCGGTTCCACGTGCTAGCCTATGGACACCTGCAACACCAGGGGGTATGCTGGTGGGCCGTAGACCTTGCAAAATCCTATTCACAGCTTTGTTGAAGAACCCTATATCGTAACTTAATGAAAAGACCTCATGAGGCAGTTCGTTCCACAGCCCACGGGTTCGCTGTATAAAATGATTTTTAGACCGAACAGCACACGACACCTTCGTATCGAGGAAATGTAGGACGAGGAATCGAGGACATAAGGAACATAAGGAAATAATTATTACGTCCCTTAATATTTTCTTATTGGGATTCGGTGCAACTCTTTAGCTAATAGATACTACGCTGCTCACTTCATCAAGTGGGTCATCATAAAATCAATTATGATATTATCGAAACTCACATTACCTACATGCTCCCACACAAGACGAATGTACGTTTAAAATAACTTCATTCATTCAAGTGCAGTGTGTACACTCATTAACGTGACGTCACAATATCCGGGGCTCGCCTACGAATTGGTGGAGAAAAATTGGCAAACTTTCTCACGTAAAAACAATGTAAAAATAGCGTTTCCTGCGAAAACAGGTGCTTGCGTGCGTTTGCTTATTATCGAATTCGAAGTGGTGTGTGTCCATTGCTGTTTATGTAGATATACTTTTGCTCGCGGCTTTACTTGTTTCATTAGGCATTTGTCTCATTGCCGGTGTTGAAACCATAATGGTCGTTGTGTTAATATTTTGGCAGTATAAAATTAAAATGCCTCCATGTTGTTGCAAAGCTTTATTTGGAAGGAAAAATACAGCGACATCTGTCATGCATGATTAATATTAACATTGGTGTTGCTATTTAATAAAATACAAATTTTACTTTTTATGTTTCCAACAACCGGCAAAAATCCTGCATTATTTTGTATACATTATTTACCTAAGTAGTAGTTATTTAATGTAGTGTAACTTGGTGACACGAGTTGCCGGGCATTCAATCAATGTGTATTATAAATGTGATCAATCTGATAATAAACTCTGTTACGTAGTGAAAGGAACGTTTTATTCCGACTACATTATCCTATATTATGTTCTTTACTTGATGCATACTCTTTATTGATTACGTGATTTAATAATAATAATAATAATAAATACTCTTTATTGCATACAATTAGTTATTACATGTGCATAAATAATAAATGCCAGAATGCAATAGGCGATCTTATCGCTAAGGCGATCTCTTCCAGGCAACCTTAGGATGGAGAAAAATAAAAGGGATATAGGTAGTGCAAAAAGACCGAAATCCACAGATGCATCATGTTCAATATATACTTATCGACAATATCGATTATAGATATGGTATAATAAACACATATAATAATAAATAGCTTAATAATATATAACTACATATATACATATCTACATCTACACTGCACCCAATATCAATTCGCAAAGTTGACAGGGAAAGAAAAATAAGAAGGAATTGGGGTGTCCAAGGGACGGAATAGAACGAACAGGTTAGAAATAAAAACGTATCGAGAGGAAATAATTAGGTAGAGAAAGAAAATAGAAATCCAAAGGAACTAACTAATAGAATAATGACTTCTAACTTGCCTTTTAAAACTAGACAGCGACTGAGCATGTCTAATGACAACAGGTAAGGAGTTCCTGGCAGCCTGCACAGTGGAGTCAGTAAAGAAATTTGAAGAATGGGTAGAAAATTTGGTTAGTAAAGTGGGTAGATTTAGATGATTTTCTTTTATAAAAAGAAGACAACAGACGAGAGTACAGTCCACTCGGTGGTAAGTGGATACTGTTGTCAATGAATGGAGATTCGTGATATATGTCAACATCAAATCAGAATGACAAACTTTGGCACACCTCCGAAAGCGTTGCCTACTGTTGGGGATTTTTGGAGAAAGGGTTGGGAAAATGGGGATTGATAGGATAGGATGGGAATGGTCTCTGGCATCACTGGCATCTCACTCCCTACCGAAACACGTACGTACATTGAGCAAATAGGATCAAGTGGTGAATACATTTTAAGGTAGTCTTCTCTGAGAGAGGGCTGACATGACCAGTCGAATGTACCCAGCGGCTTTGGGATTGCAGCGTGTACTCTCTCCCTCAAAAATTACATTTTGGCAAATATATCTGGATTATTTATCATCGTGTCGTACCTCATAAAGCAATGGATACGCTCACCTACGATACATTTCGCCCATTGATGTCTGACGTGCAGATTTATATTACCGCGCTAACCGCGTCGCTATACATCAAGATCAAAACACTGAAGATGAATGGAGCCACATTTATACGTAAATATATGATACACGTGCGATATTTTTATGAAAAGGGCATGTACCTATTATAACATGACATGTGCCTATTATAACAACATGTATGTTTCGACAAGCAAAAACACAATTTACGAATAAAAATATCATTACGAATAATTTACCACTGGACATGCTCATTTTACACAACGACACACACGCATAGATACGATGTTAACTGATTCACTGAATGTGTATCAACATTTTACTGACGGCTCTCATAACTTCCGTAGCTCGGTTGGTTGAGTCTCTAGTCTATGTACATACTAAGTTTATTGCATGCAAACTTATCTATTTTGCCTTGTGTGTAGGTACTTAACTTTATATTATTAATTATTATTATTTCTTTAATAATAAAAAAATGTTTTTTAGACATTCCTAAAAATATTGTAATTTTAATTTAATTTAAAGTTATCTTACTAATTAATTTAATTAGGAAGTAATTTGTAGTTTTATTTAAAGTTAACTTACTAATTAATTTAATTAGGAAGTAATTTGTAGTTTAATTTAAAGTTAGATATGTAACTGATTTTCATATAAATGTTAATGCTTAAAATATATTTTTTTTATAAATAACCGCTCTTAGCATTGGGCTTTTACTATTAGATTAGTATTCGAGTAATAGTTTAGAAATATACGAATACGAATAAGAAAATTAATACTTGAACATTACCGAGTATACGAACAAAACTAATACGAATAAGAAAATTAATACTTGAACATTACCGAGTATACGAACAAACTAATACGAATACGAATAAGAAAATTAATACTTGAACATTGCCGAGTATACGAACAAAACTAACACGAATACGAATATTCGGAACATCCATAGTTATTGTGTGTACAAAGTTCTATAGATCTTATCATAATCTATCATCAACTCTCTTGAGTCAGTAACAAGACCTATCGCCCGAGTATTCGAACTACTTGTAGTTTTTCATTGATTAAAACGTTATTGTTAGCGACTGTACGTTTATTTTCTCAATCTAATCAAGAGGAACTAATACAAAATTATTCTGATCAGTTGGACCAAGTGGAAAATAAACTACGTTTAATACGAGTAGTCGGACAATCCTGTCGGACCAAGATGAATGACCCTATTTTTGAATTTAAGCTTTTCAACTATTGGAGTTATTAACTTATCATTAACATTGTAAGTGTAGAAGCGCCATCTGTATGGCGGCTGAATGACTGAAAAGCGGGAGGTACCGCGTATATCAGAATTTCACAAACCCCACGTCACGGTGCGTCAGATAGCTAGTTAATTTTAATACTGAACTTTATTTTCTATATCGTATGATTTAAATTTTGTATGGCGCCGAGTATAATCAGCGACCCTCCACCCGATACAATATACATACAAATTTAAACCATGTTCACTCAACATAAAGTTCACTATTCAAATATATGAATTATTTGATGCACCGCGTCGATACCGTAACGTGCGGTTGGGGGAAATCGGTATTTAGAGAGGAGGAGAGGACCAATAGGAGAGACGTGTTATTTATTTCCTTACTATTATGTTAGATGGCGCTTATTGTGATTCGTTTCAGCTTTACTCGGAAAGAATAACAGAGCTTATATAGAACAACGTGCTTATAATGTACTATGTAGGACAGGTGGACGGACTACTTGAAGAAAAATGTCAGCGGTGTCTGGATGAGAAGGGGCTCAGATCGTGTGTGGTATCGATCCCTGGGGACTGGGGAGATTGCATCCTTGGGAGCATGACATTATAATAGATACTTAATATTGTAAAAAGGTTATAATCGGGAAATAACGGCACAGTAGATATAATAAGAGTGGTGATAACCTAAATTATTCTCGATTAATTTTCGTAAGGTATGAGTTCGAATCGCGGCCCGTCCACTGTTGTTCTGCATAAAATATTGGCAAAATCGAGGTTCACACAAATATAAACTCCTTTGCAGTTTATCATGAACTTATTCCATAAGCAATTAGGTAGCACCAACCGTAAGTATAACGTTGTAGAACAAACCTATTCATTTTATTAGAGCAACGAAAATGAACTTTAATAACAAAGTAATAACTCGTTTATAAACACGATAACAGTTTGTAATCGTACTAACGCTCGCTTGGCCAATGTTTTTAGGTAAATACCGATTTTTCTCATCTGCATGCCCAAAAATATAACAAAACTGGGGAAATTAAAATATTTTGTTTCTAAAATTGTTATTCTCCTTGCATATATTATGAATTGTAGCTACAAACGACTTGAAAACTGTAAATTGTGCAACTAATTTTTCTTTGGTACACACATAGCCCCATCCTCAAATTTTCGTTATTGAATTATATGAGTGGTACTGACTGGTATTCTGATGTCCTGAAGTCGGTATCGTAACTAACGGAAATCATGATGAGTACATCATGGACTCCTTTAAAATACTCCTAATACAACGTATGTTTTTGAACGGTCATAAACGTTTGCTCATAGAGAAAGAGAGAGAGATAGTGTTATGCAAACACGATAAAATTCATCATCAGTTATTTATTTTTAATGTAATAAAAACATCATGAAACACATGTTAATTTTTAGTTACATATTAATACTATTAGTATACTGATTGATGTATTAAAATATTTCACACCATTTTATATAAAGACGAATGTTTAAAGAGACGTGAAATAAGAGAAGAGATGTATTCATTAAAAAGAAAATCAAGAACGTATTGAGTATTTTAAGAAAAGTTGTACTCTTGACGATAAGTGATCACGATGATACTCCATACTCCCTTAGCCCAAAAATAAACAATAATAATAATTTATTTCAGATTATTTGTCCATAGATTTTTTTTATAAATAATAATAATTGTAAAATAATATCATAGTCCCATAGGGAGACACTGAGTTAGCTATTAAATACTAAAACTTTTAAATTTACTGTTTTTATCCAGAAAATGTTTCTTTAAACACTGTTTTAAGCACATCTATCTTTTGTGATTACAGAAACAGTTTAAAAATTAAATTTATCATTTACTACATTCAGTCTCCATAATACGTCAGCAGTTAAAAGCGCTGGAGAAAAATCTGCATAATCGCGCATCCCGAGGGAATTCATTACGTCGTCTACATAAATAAATATATTTGGATAACCCGGACCATCTAACAATGGACAATTTATTATTTAGATTCCGCTTTGGCGGTTGGATATTTTTATGCAAATTCCAACGCTTTTCTATTCTTGTTTCCTGGTACGCGTTGGTGATTAATGTAGTAGTACCTACATTTTCCATTTTGTGTGGAGATATTTTTATTTTAATTTTTTTATATAAGGATTCGTCACACAAGCGCCATTGGTTGGTTTATATTTTCCCAGAATATAAATACACAATGAGTCCGAACCATAGAACTCTAACGTATTTAGATTTTGATGGTCCGAACTGTTACCGAACTCTAAAACTATTGGATTTCGTTCACAATGTTGACACGAATATAACTTTTTTTTTTAGTTTTTATCAATTTTTCTTACAGATTTGTTTAATACAAAGCACGGAGAACTGACATTTTTACAAAAAAAAAACTCGTAATAATACTATTTCCATTAACTCAGAATTGACATATTTAATATTTTTTTATAAGGAAGAAGGCATAAGAGCCAGCGGTCCCACGTGATGTGTTCCCGTTTACCGAGTGTTGCCGCTGCAACCTGCAACACCTGCAATACCAGGAGGTATGCGGGTACGCCGCCGGCCTTAAAAAAAACTATTTTTACATAACAGCTTTCTATACAATGTTACATGTACTGATAATATCCCGGGTATTCTGAGTAACTTATCGTCGCCCTTTCCACTTCCAGGTACACAATTCACAAGGCCGTCAACGTTTAAAGCAATATAATGAAGTAAACATGTTGACATCGAGCCAACTTCCGTAACACGTCTTAGAGATAAATTTTTAAAAAGCTAATTCAATTTACCACTACTTCATCCTGGATTTAAAAGAAGTCTCAAAAAATTCAATAAGAGTCTCTTGACCCTCTGTTTATTACTAACGAAGCGAAAGCAAGTCAGACGGAGGAAATTTAATTAAACGTGTCTCTTAAAGACTTTTATTGGACGCAAACACGGCCTTAAACCGGGACTCGTCCGTCATCAACTCGCCGTTTTTTGCGTTCGTTCCTTCAGACTTCAGACGTGGTCAAATTACGGGCGAGAAACGAGATTGGTGTGTTTTAAATACATAAAATCAGCAACTGTTTGTATAAGAAAAATAAAACAGTGGAAGTGTCTTAGCGCTTAAGTGCCTTAGCATCTCAGTTGTTCCATATCAAAATCCATATCCATATAATTTGTTTGTTTTTTGTCTTATTGCTATTATAATAACGTTTAGGTTTCTTATACTTAAATGCATATATGGGAAGATTTTAAAATATGACGTATCTACTAATTTCCTTTTCTCGTTTTACTGCTTGTACAATATTTTTAACATTTCTGTAATTTAAAATGAAATAAAAAATTGAAATATTACATGCTGTACAAGTTGTTTAGTAATTTATGAGCATTACATAATGCACTTATTAAAGTCGGATTTTTTTTTTTCGAGTGAGGGTTATGATATGTATATATGATATGATATGTTTGACAGTTATACATGTCATATCCCCGACTGGAATAAAAAATCCGACTTTAGATGACGTATTTAGATGGGGTGCACATAGCTGCAACTAGGCCCCGTGTGCCCTTCGACTAAACCTAGAACAAAAAATATTGTTTCAGCATCAGGAATTAAGTATCAAATATGTGTCACATATTTATTTCCGCGAGCAGTCGGACCACACCTTTACTATCTTCGCTGAGCTAAGAACTATTTGTTTTCATTACGTAAAGTCTCGTTTACTTGGTAACAAGACAAAAACGAGTTACACGCGCAAGACAAGTAAGTTGATGCCCGCTGTTCTCATGACGGTCCTTAGTAACCAGCTAATTTTGAGATTTTGAGTAACTCAACAAAGTTCCGCGAAGATGTTTGACTTGAAGAGTTGTTGTGTAAACATTAACATGAGGGTTTATTAATTTTAGAGATGATCAGCATACATACGTTTATAGTATATAAACGTATACATAGTATATAATTTATTGTATATAAAAGTGGATACATACGGCTGTGCGATATCAGCCGACTTTAGAATAGCACGACTCCAACTCTGCCGTCCGTTAACTAAAAGATGGCTAAGTGATAACTTTGAGTGTTGAGATATTGGCAGTATACTTGGGAATTGTCATGTGAACGATACGATAAAGTTTTTAACGCTAATTAGATACGTAATTCCAAGACTGTCAGATAGAGAATTTTCAGCTTTATTACACTGAGTGAAAAATCCAAAATAGGCATTGTTTACGATGCGCACACTAGGCGCGCACCTGCCTCGCGTTACGCGAAAGCAGCCCGAGGAATGTGCACTCGGGCCCAAATGTAGTAAACTTACTCAATATATCTCCACCAAGATGGTGGGTAAGCACAATAAAGATATACAGGCCTCACTTACCCCAGGTGGTTTTGCCCACGCACAAATCTGGAAAGTGTTCCTACGCTAGTCCCTACTAGACGTGACTTATCTTAGTGTGATTGAATAAATACATATATTCCCAATAAATACTTGTGTAGTAATCCAAGTCTCGTCCTGTGGTGAGCCGGTGGCCGCTATCGTTCGGCAACTCACACCCGGCAGCAAATCACCTCGAGAATCACTTCCAAACAACAAGCACAATCACAACAAATCCAACCAAAACACTCGCGTGGCACAGGATATCAGCGAACAAGACCTATTACTAGGCGCGAATAACAAATAACAACTGTCCGAGACCGCGGTGTGAATTTATCCCAATTTAACTCTGCTCGCCGCCGAGCGCGTGTTACTACTCAAAAATATCAAACCGCCTTCAATATGGCGGGGACAAAAAAATGTTGCTTCGAAATAATCAATGTATGCGGGTATGCAAAGATGCTCGCGCCAATTTCAAACAATCCCCCATCCCGAGCCGAAGTATTCGGGTCGCTAATCAATGGGTAAGCGGGATAATGTCGCGACGGCCCGCTTCAAAATAGAATGGCCCACCAAGAGCTCGGCTAACCTGGGAACACCATCAGAGCCCGGAAAAAGGTTAACAATGCGCCCCCGGCGCCAACACAAGGGCGGTAGGTTAGCATCTTTAACCAACACGAGGTCCCCAACCTTCGGCGGATTCGTTTTGTCCGTCTACTTGACGCGCTGCTGCAGAGTGTGCAAATATTCAAGGTGCCAGCGTTTCCAAAAACTCTGAGTGAGTTGCTGGAGCAATTGAAAACGCGACAAACGAGAACTGGGCACATCAGTCCAAGGGTACTCTGGCAGAGCGACGAGTGGCTGACCAATCAAAAAATGGCTCGGCGTTAGGGCTTCCAAATCATTCGGATCCGACGAAAGTGGGCATAGCGGTCGAGAGTTGAGGACGGCCTCAACTTTCGCAAACACGGTCGCGAGTTCCTCAAATGTGAGAATCGTCTCACCAATAACGCGCCTCAAATGGGTCTTTGCCGATTTAACTACGGTCTCAAAAATTCCACCCCAGTGCGGACAAACTGGCGGATCGAAGCGCCAGGTTATCCCACGGAGGGCCATCTCACGACCCAAATTCATTTTATGCTCTTCAAGAAACTCATACACATCCCTTAAGTAGTTATTGGCCCCCTGAAAATTAGTTCCGTTGTTGGACCTAATCAAGGTAGAGAGTCCCCTACGAGATACAAATCGGCTGAGGGCCGCTACGAAGGCTTCTGTGGAGAGAGCAGACACAACTTCCAAGTGTGTGGCTTTAGTAGACAGGCACACAAAAACACACAAATATGCCTTTACGGATTTGGCATTACGAAGCTGAGATGACTTCACCAAAAAAGGACCAGCAAAATCCGTACCAACTGTGGCAAAGGGTCTAGACTCAGAGACTCGGTCCGCGGGCAAATCGCCCATCTGGGGTTGCATGGTAGAAGCTTTAGTTCGGTAACAAGACATGCAACGAAAAATGACTCCCCGGACGAGTCGTCTAGCCGACAAAATCCAAAATTCGCGTTGCAAAATCGCCAACAGTGCGTTACAGCCTGCATGGGAGTTCTTGAGGTGGCGATCCATCGCCAGCAACCGCACCAAATGTCCATCTTTCGGCAAGAGAAGAGGATGGCGAACACCATGAGGCAAATTGGCATGTCTAAGCCGACCTCCCACGCGCAGTAGACCCGAAGGATCCACAAAGGGATTCAATCGCACAATAGCGCCTTTCAATTTAGCGGGACCTTCCTTCATATATTTTAACTCTGAAGCGAAGCTAACAGACTGTACTCAGACGAGATGAAGGCTGAGAACAATTTATTCTGTGGGTTTTTAACATTGTGACGCCAACGTCTAACCCAAGATGTCACATTCAAAAGTTTATCCAGTGAGCTGTACCTGGCCAGCAAAACATCGGGATCACATGATGATTCCGCTGCTTGGCCGCTCCCGGCACCATCGGCCACTGGTAAACTTACAAAGCCTATCGCAGGCTGAACCAGAGTGATCCGTGAGGCCGGCCAAATTGACACTGGTCCCTTCAGCCAGTCCGGACCCCACCACAACGGATGTCGAATAATCTCTAGGGCTGAGCATCCACGTGATGCACAATCAGCTGGGTTTATATCGCCAGGGACATATCGCCAAATCAATCGAGCTTGCGACGCCTGGATCTGGGAAACACGGTTCGCCACAAACACCTCCAAGGTGTGAAAAGAAGCTCGCAACCAACAAAGCACAATTTGACTGTCTGTCCATGCAAAGACGTCTACTAACTCTACGGAACGCCCTAGAGTAGCGACGACATGATTCAAGAGACGAGTCAAGAGAGTGGCGCCTGACAATTCTAGCTTCGGTATTGTCATACGCGAGCGAATAGGCGCAACCTTGCTCTTTGCTAGAACCGGCGAGACCAAAACATGTCCAGCAGCATCCACTGTGCGTAGATAAACAACCGCTGCATACCCTCGCTCGGAAGCATCACAAAAGCCATGAAGGCTAGCTCTATATTTTCCAGACGGAAGGAAACGTCTGGGCAAGGAAACACGATTAAGAGCTGGGAGGCATGATACAAACTCTAGCCATTCCAACAATAACTCTCCATGAAGAGGCTCATCCCACGATAATTCAGCAGCCCATAATTTCTGCAAGAAACATTTCGCCCAAAAAATAACCGGACTGATCCAATTGACTCACCAACCAAGCTGAGACTATACAACCCTGGGCACCCGAGTCCAAAAGGGCACGAACAACAATCGAGTTGCCCTGCGGGTCCCATACCCGCACAGAGACCGTAGGCAAAAGGATGGTCTCTGGGTTCTCAGCGTGGTGACCTGCGAGTCCCTAACGGGAGAAGTTACGGAGAGAGGGCTCCCTCCCCGAGTGCGGCAGGGGACGATAACTGTCTACCCTGCCCTCACCGCGACGACCCTGCACAACATGTGCGGATGAGAGGGGGGCTGCAGCCTGCCTTCCTAGGCGGGGTGGACGCCGTTCCAACCTCGGTCGCTCCAACAGCGGGGGGGGAGAATCTCCGGTTGCGGTAGACTGGTGAGTACTCCGCAAACCCAACAGCGCTTCTAAGGGGTGGCGAACGCCTACCCCCGTCCGTAAGGGCTCGATCCTGGGCGCTGGACCTGGCAGGACTGTCACCACCAGCGCGAGCAACCAAATGTCGCTCAGCATCGCGAGCACCAGCACCCTCCTGGTTGCGGTTCGCACACAAAATGACGTAGTGAGCACCACCACATTGTCCACATGGACGAGGCTGAGGACACTCTCGCTGGAAGTGACCCTCCAGGCAATGGTAACACAATCGCCTCTCCTTGGCGATGTGTCGACGCGCTGCTACGCGCAAGGCCACAAATTTGTGGCAAGCAGTCATCCGGTGGCCGGAGAGCTTGCAGAATCTGCAAGCCACGGACTCCTCTTGGGAGACCCCATATCTCGGCCGTGACTGCTTGAAACCCGGCGGACCCTGCGGTCGGGCCAGTGGTCGCTCTCGGCGAACACTAGGCTGCGGCACCAATGGAGTGGAACCCTCCACGGTATCCACCCTGCGACACTCGTCTTCCAGGAAACTTTCGAGTTCCTCATAGGAAGGCAGGTGAGTGGAGCTGTCCCCACCATACTGTCGCTCAAAGCGCAGCCGCATCTCCAAAGGCAGTTTCGCCAACACAATATGGAGCAACAAAAAAGACCACTGGTCCACAGGCAAGTCCAATCGCCTTAAGGCGTTAACCGCCACCAAAACAGGGTTAACAACGTCTGTCCGTAAGGCTGACGCACAAGCAACCTTAGGCAGGTTCAAAATTTGCCCCACATGGGTGTCAGCCGAAAGGCGCACGTTGTGGTAACGGCGCTTTAACAAGTCCATGGCTGTCGAGTAGGTGCCATCATCGACCTTCAGGTGCTGTACCAGGCCTAGAGCCTCTCCCTGTAAGGAGGCCAACAGGTACGCCATTTTTTGAGCAGCTGACAGGTCGGTATGGGAGTCCATCAAACTGTTGAACATCCCATAGTAGCTCAACCACTGGTCCAAATCACCGTCAAAGGTGGGAAGGTTGAGCGTGGGGAGACGACCCAACAAGGCGTGGGGTGCAACAAGTGAATCCTTACCAGAGGGAGCTGAGATGTGGGAGACCGCCTCGTTAATGGTGTCCACAAACTCGTATATTTGGCCAAAGTCCGCTTCATATCGCTGCTTCTGCTCGTCCGGTACAGGCGTTTCCAAATTCGCCATAAATGTCAAGCCCTCAGCAAAACTCCTATCTAACGCCACCAAACGGGCCGGCATTTCACTCGCCCGGGCGAGTAAGGCTTGCTTCCGGTCCGGGCGGTTGACCATTGCAACCGCAGAAGAAAACCATCTCAGCTGCGCAGTCATTGCGGACTGATGTGTGGAAAAGGTCACCTTGATAGACATGTCTACACCTCAGGACGCACGCAATACAAAACAAAAACCAAAAATAAAAAAACAAAAATAAAAGTAAAAAAACAACAATAATAAAAAAAATAACAAAATAAAAAAAAACAAAAAATGCAGTGGAGGCACAATAAAAAACAAAAGGGGTGCGTATGTGTCTTCAAGAAGGTATAACCGTCCAAAATATTAATTAAGACTACCTGACAAAACAACAACAAAAAAAAAAAACAAATTAAATTATCAAATTATCAAATTAAAATAAACGCAACCAAAAATGTACACGAGCGTGGACTCAATAAAACCGCAATGTCCAGCTATCAAAAAAACGTGAAGCGTTATATCCAAAATAAATTATTAACGCGTGTGGGTAACTAGCCAGCTACTAACGTCGCACGCGTGGATTCAAAATATCTTCAGAATACAAATTATACGTAGGGCCTAGCCTTCTAACCGTGAACGTAAAATAAAAAATCAAAAGCAAATACTTAAACCAAATTACCAATATACAAACAATATCATCAATATCATCAATATCAAGTAACGGTATCAAACCACGCTCTGCTACCAGTTGTTTACGATGTAGCAGGAGCGTGGACCCAATATATTCAAGGCCCTCAACACGTGAAGTTACAATTATCACGAAAAAATATTGAATAATGACAAAACAAAAAAAAAAAAACAAAAAAAAGAATGGTTGATGACGGTATCAACCACGCTCTGCTACCAGATGTTTACGATGCGCACACTAGGCGCGCACCTGCCTCGCGTTACGCGAAAGCAGCCCGAGGAATGTGCACTCGGGCCCAAATGTAGTAAACTTACTCAATATATCTCCACCAAGATGGTGGGTAAGCACAATAAAGATATACAGGCCTCACTTACCCCAGGTGGTTTTGCCCACGCACAAATCTGGAAAGTGTTCCTACGCTAGTCCCTACTAGACGTGACTTATCTTAGTGTGATTGAATAAATACATATATTCCCAATAAATACTTGTGTAGTAATCCAAGTCTCGTCCTGTGGTGAGCCGGTGGCCGCTATCGTTCGGCAACTCACACCCGGCAGCAAATCACCTCGAGAATCACTTCCAAACAACAAGCACAATCACAACAAATCCAACCAAAACACTCGCGTGGCACAGGATATCAGCGAACAAGACCTATTACTAGGCGCGAATAACAAATAACAACTGTCCGAGACCGCGGTGTGAATTTATCCCAATTTAACTCTGCTCGCCGCCGAGCGCGTGTTACTACTCAAAAATATCAAACCGCCTTCAATATGGCGGGGACAAAAAAATGTTGCTTCGAAATAATCAATGTATGCGGGTATGCAAAGACGCTGGCGCCAATTTCAAACGGGCATTATGTCATTTAGCCGCCTTTAGTTGGCGGAGGACAGATATTATTATTATTATATTATTATATTATTATTATTATTATTATTTTATTATTATTATTATTATTATACTATATAAAGCTGAATTACCACTCACTCACTGACTGACTCACTGACATAATTGATCTCCCGGTTCCCCCCCGGTGGGTGAGAAACTTTGAATTAGAAAGTAAACCCTCGGGGTCGGTGAGCACCAGAAAAATCCGACTTCTTCGAGTTGCCCAAACCTGATGAAAAATTTCAACGGCCAGACCCAACGGTAACAGCTACGCGGGGGGTGCTCGACCGAATGTCATAGGGAACCGCCGGCAGACGCCAGCGGGCGTCGCGAAAATTTGAATTTCGAACGTCCAGCGTCGCCTCCATACAAAATGAAATCGCTCGTATTTTTGAAACGGTAAGAGGTAAGTGGGGGGTGCTCGACCAAATGTCATTCGGGCCGGCGTCGGCTTTCTCGTGGTCAAAAAAGTTTTTCAAAATGGCCGATTCAAGATGGCGGCCGATTTTCAAGTTTGTCCGAGGGGGGTGGAAATCGGCACCCGGGGGGTCGCGGGGGCCCCGATTGAGAATTTCGGGTCGGTTTTTCGATCCCGCCCTTTCCAAGATGGCGGCCGTCAATTGAAATTTCAAATTTCGATCGCCCATAACTCCCGCGAGGCCGGAGGCCGAGCGGCGCGGGCGAGGCCGCAGGCCGAGCTCGCCCGGGACTTGCACCGGGAGCGGGCCCGTCCTCATCCGGTGGACCTTCAGCTCGACGGTCGACGGCCCGCCTCAACGGTGAGAGATAGTCACGTGGTGCTCGACCGAATGTCATAGAGAACCGCCGGCACTTTGACGAGAGCGCGATGAAAATTCAAAATGGCCGATTCAAGATGGCCGCCATACAAATTTATTTCGACCGTCGCTCCCGAACGGTCGGAGATATCGGATCGGGGCTCGAACTAATGTGGTGGGGCGAGTCGATGTCCTTCCACTGGACCAATTTTTTTTTCCAAGATGGCGAATCCAAGATGGCGGCCATTTTTAAAATTCCTCCGATCGGGATGAAATTTCATACCCGGGGAGTTCAGGGGACCCCGATTCGGGATTTTGGAACATTTTTTTAATTCCGCCATTTTTCAAGATGGCTGCCATACAAAGTGGAAATTTCGATTTTGGGGTCCGAGGGCATTTCCGAGGTGGTAGCTCGATAACGGCGAGGGACGCGGGGTGGAATTCCCCCTCGTTGGAAACTCTGGTCTATGGGGAAATTAGGCGGAAAAAAAAATCCAAGATGGCGGACACAAAATGGCGGAAATTTAAAAAAAATCTTTGGGAAATTTAAAAATTTCTGAGCGAATGTGTTTCAAGGTGGAAAATCGAGAAGGAAATTTGAGGATTTAGGATAGGTGCCTAAATTTTCCAAGATGGCCGCCATACGAAATTCTCTCAGCGACAGCTCCGAAACGGTTAGAGATATCGGATTGGTGCTCAAACTAATATCATTTATCATGACGATTTCTTTCTACTGAGGGGAAAATTTTATTCAAGATGGCGGCCATTTTCCAAATTCATCCGATTCGGATAAAAATCGATATCTGGGGGGTTTAGGGGATCCTGACTAAGGATTTGGAATTATTATTTATATTCAACACTTTTTGAAGATGGCGGCTATACAGCGAGGCCGCAGGCCGAGCTCCGCGTAGGGCGAAGCCCGGAGCGTCCGAATTTGATCACCGTGTAACTTACGCGAGGCCGAAGGCCGAGCTGCGTCTAACGAGGCCGCAGGCCGAGATCCGCGTAGAGCGAAGCTCGGAGCGACCGGACTACCGCACCACCAGCCGCCGCGCACGATGTGTAACTTACGCGAGGCCGTAGGCCGAGCTGCGTCTAACGAGGCCGCAGGCCGAGATCCGCGTAGAGCGAAGCTCGGAGCGACCGGACTACCGCACCACCAGCCGCGTACTCTGTGTAACTTACGCGAGGCCGTAGGCCGAGCTGCGTCTAACGAGGCCGCAGGCCGAGATCCGCGTAGGGCGAAGCCCGGAGCGACCGGACTACGGCACGACCAAAGTTTCAACTTGTCCGATCTGGATGAAAATTGATATCTGGGGGGTTCAGGGGACCCTGATTAAGGATTTATGGTTATTTCCAAGATGGCCGCCACACAAAATTCTTCGGAAGACATCTCCGAAACGGGTAGACATATCGGATCGGTGCTCAAACTAATATTGTTTATCATGACGATGTCTTTATATTGAGGTAAAATTTTTTTTCAAGATGGCGATTCCAAGATGGCGGCCATTTTTCGAATTCATCCGATCCGGATGAAAATTGATATCTGGGGGGTTCGGGGGAGGCTGATTAGGGATTTGGAATTCTTATGCAGGTCCCTCACAACATCAACTACAGCGATCTCTCTCAGTGTGTAACTTAAGCGAGGCCGCAGGCCGAGCTCCGCGCAGGGCGAAGCCCGGAGCGTCCCCCCCATTAGGGGGAGGCCGGCGCCCGGGGGGCGCCGCCGAAACCTAGTTATTATTATTATACTATATAAAGCTCGATTACCACTCACTCACTCACTGACATCTCGTTCTCCCGGTTCCCACCACCGGGGTGAGAAACTTTGAATGGGAAAGTACGCCGATGGGTCCTGTGACCTCGAGAAAAATCCGACTTCTTCGAGTTGACCATACCTGATGAAAAATTTGAACGGCCAGACCCAACGGTAACAGCTACGCGGGGGGTGCTCGACCGAATGTCATAGGGAACTGCCGGCAGATGCCAGAGCGCGTCGCGAAAATTTGAATTTCGAACGTCCAGCGTCGCCTCCATACAAAATGTTCTAGCTCGTAGCTCGGAAACGGTAAGAGGTAAGTGGGGGGTGCTCGACCAAATGTCATTCAGGAAGATGTCAGCCTTCTCGTGGACAAAAAATTTTTTCAAAATGGCCGATTCAAGATGGCGGCCGATTTTGAAGTTTGTCCGAGGGGGGTGGAAATCGGCACCCGGGGGGTCGCGGGGGCCCCGATTGAGAATTTCGGGTCGGTTTTTCGATCCCGCCCTTTCCAAGATGGCGGCCGTCAATTGAAATTTCAAATTTCGATCGGCCGTAACTCCCGCGAGGCCGGAGGCCGAGCGGCGCGGGCGAGGCCGCAGGCCGAGCTCGCCCGGGACTTGCACCGGGAGCGGGCCCGTCCTCGTCCGGTGGACCTTCAGCTCGACGGTCGACGGCCTGCCTGAACGGTGAGAGATAGTCACGTGGTGCTCGACCGAATGTCATAGAGAACCGCCGGCACTTTGACGAGAGCGCGATGAAAATTCAAAATGGCCGATTCAAGATGGCCGCCATACAAATTTATTTCGACCGTCGCTCCCGAACGGTCGGAGATATCGGATCGGGGCTCGAACTAATGTGGTGGGGCGAGTCGATGTCCTTCCACTGGACCAATTTTTTTTTCCAAGATGGCGAATCCAAGATGGCGGCCATTTTTAAAATTCCTCCGATCGGGATGAAATTTCATACCCGGGGAGTTCAGGGGACCCCGATTCGGGATTTTGGAACATTTTTTTAATTCCGCCATTTTTCAAGATGGCTGCCATACAAAGTGGAAATTTCGATTTTGGGGTCCGAGGGCATTTCCGAGGCGGTAGCTCGAATCGGGCGAGGGACGCGAGGTGGAATTTCCCCTCGTTGGAAACTCTGGTCTATGGGGAAATTAGGCGGAAAAAAAAATCCAAGATGGCGGACGCAAAATGGCGGAAATTTAAAAAAAACTTTGGGAAATTTAAAAATTTCTGAGCGAATGTGTTTCGACGTGGAAAATCGAGAAGGAAATTTGAGGATTTAGGGTAGGTGACGAAATTTTCCAAGATGGCCGCCATACGAAATTCTCTCAGCGACAGCTCCGAAACGGTTAGAGATATCGGGTTGGTGCTCAAACTAATATCATTTATCATGACGATTTCATTCCACTGAGGGGAAAATTTTTTTTCAAGATGGCGAATCCAAGATGGCGGCCTTTTTCCAAAATCGTCCGATTTGGATAAAAGTCGATATCTGGGGGGTTTAGGGGATCCTGACTAAGGATTTGGAATTATTATTTATATTCAACCCTTTTTGAAGATGGCGGCTATACAGCGAGGCCGCAGGCCGAGCTCCGCGTAGGGCGAAGCCCGGAGCGTCCGAATTCGATCACTGTGTAACTTACGCGAGGCCGAAGGCCGAGCTGCGTCTGACGAGGCCGCAGGCCGAGATCCGCGTAGGGCGAAGCCCGGAGCGACCGGACTACGGCACCACCAGCCGCCGCGCACCATGTGTAACTTACGCGAGGCCGTAGGCCGAGCTGCGTCTGACGAGGCCGCAGGCCGAGATCCGCGTAGAGCGAAGCTCGGAGCGACCGGACTACCGCACCACCAGCCGCGTACTCTGTGTAACTTACGCGAGGCCGAAGGCCGAGCTGCGTCTAACGAGGCCGCAGGCCGAGATCCGCGTAGGGCGAAGCCCGGAGCGACCGGACTACCGCACCACCAAAATTTCAAGTTGTCCGATCTGGATGAAAATTGATATCTGGGGGGTTCAGGGGAGCCTGATTAAGGATTTATGGTTATTTCCAAGATGGCCGCCACACAAAATTCTTCGGAAGACATCTCCGAAACGTGTAGACATATCGGATCGGTGCTCAAACTAATATTGTTTATCATGACGATCTTTTTCTATTGAGGTAAAAATTTTTTTAAGATGGCGAATCCAAGATGGCGGCCTTTTTTCGAATTCGTCCGATCCGGATGAAAATTGATATCCGGGGGGTTCGGGGGAGGCTGGTTAGGGATTTGGAATTCTTATGCAGATCCCGCACAACATCAACTACAGCGATCTCTCTCAGTGTGTAACTTAAGCGAGGCCGCAGGCCGAGCTCCGCGCAGGGCGAAGCCCGGAGCGTCCCCCCCATTAGGGGGAGGCCGGCGCCCGGGGGGCGCCGCCGAAACCTAGTTTTATACTATATAAAGCTCGATTACCACTCACTCACTGACTGACATAATTGATCTCCCAGTTGCCACTATCACAGTGAGAAACTTTGAATGAGAAAGTAAACCCTCGGGGTCGGTGAGCACCAGAAAAATCCGACTTCTTCCAGTTGACCATACCTGATGAAAAATTCAAACGGCCAACTCAAACGGTAACAGGTACGCGGGGGGTGCTCGACCGAATGTCATAGGGAACTGCCGGCAGACGCCAGAGCGCGTCGCGAAAATTTGAATTTCGAACGTCCAGCGTCGCCTCCATACAAAATGTTTTAGTTCGTAGCTCGGAAACGGTAAGAGGTAAGTGAGGGGTGCTCGACCAAATGTCATTCGGGAAGGTGTAAACTTTTTCGTGGTTGCAAAAGTTTTTCAAAATGGCCGATTCAAGATGGCGGCCGATTTTCAAGTTGGTCCGAGGGGGGTGGAAATCGGCACCCGGGGGGTCGCGGGGGCCCCGATTGAGAATTTCGGGTCGGTTTTTCGATTCCGCCGTTTCCAAGATGGCGGCCGTCAATTGAAATTTCAAATTTCGATCGGCCGTAACTCCCGCGAGGCCGGAGGCCGAGCGGCGCGGGCGAGGCCGCAGGCCGAGCTCGCCCGGCACTTGCACCGGGAGCGGGCCCATCCGCATCCGGTGGACCTTCAGCTCGACGGTCGACGGCCCGCCTGAACGGTGAGAGGTAGTCACGTGATGCTCGACCGAATGTCATAGAGAACCGCCGGCACTTTGACGAGAGCGCGATAAAAATTCAAAATGGCCGATTCAAGATGGCCGCCATACAAATTTATTTCGACCGTCGCTCCCGAACGGTCGGAGATATCGGATCGGGGCTCGAACTAATGTGGTGGGGCGAGTCGATGTCCTTCCACTGGACCAATTTTTTTTTCCAAGATGGCGAATCCAAGATGGCGGCCATTTTTAAAATTCCTCCGATCGGGATGAAATTTCATACCCGGGGAGTTCAGGGGACCCCGATTCGGGATTTTGGAACATTTTTTTAATTCCGCCATTTTTCAAGATGGCTGCCATACAAAGTGGAAATTTCGATTTTGGGGTCCGAGGGCATTTCCGAGGCGGTAGCTCGAATCGGGCGAGGGACGCGAGGTGGAATTTCCCCTCGTTGGAAACTCTGGTCTATGGGGAAATTAGGCGGAAAAAAAAATCCAAGATGGCGGACACAAAATGGCGGAAATTTAAAAAAAACTTTGGGAAATTTAGAAATTTCTGAGCGAATGTGTTTCGAGGTGGAAAATCGAGGAGGAAATTTGAGGATTTAGGGTAGGTGCCGAAATTTTCCAAGATGGCCGCCATACGAAATTCTCTCAGCGACGGCTCCGAAACGGTTAGAGATATCGGGTTGGTGCTCAAACTAATATTGTTTATCATGACGATTTCATTCCACTGAGGGGAAAATTTTTTTTTAAGATGGCGAATCCAAGATGGCGGCCTTTTTCCAAAATCGTCCGATTTGGATAAAAATCGATATCTGGGGGGTTTAGGAGATCCTGACTAAGAATTTGGAATTATTATTTATTTTCCATCATTTTTGAAGATGGCGGCTATACAGCGAGGCCGCAGGCCGAGCTCCGCGTAGGGCGAAGCCCGGAGCGTCCGAATTCGATCACTGTGTAACTTACGCGAGGCCGAAGGCCGAGCTGCGTCTGACGAGGCCGCAGGCCGAGATCCGCGTAGGGCGAAGCCCAGAGCGACCGGACTACCGCACCACCAGCCGCCGCGCACGATGTGTAACTTACGCGAGGCCGTAGGCCGAGCTGCGTCTAACGAGGCCGCAGGCCGAGATCCGCGTAGAGCGAAGCTCGGAGCGACCGGACTACCGCACCACCAGCCGCGTACTCTGTGTAACTTACGCGAGGCCGTAGGCCGAGCTGCGTCTGACGAGGCCGCAGGCCGAGATCCGCGTAGAGCGAAGCTCGGAGCGACCGGACTACCGCACCACCAGCCGCGTACTCTGTGTAACTTACGCGAGGCCGAAGGCCGAGCTGCGTCTGACGAGGCCGCAGGCCGAGATCCGCGTAGGGCGAAGCCCGGAGCGACCGGACTACCGCACCACCAAAATTTCAAGTTGTCCGATCTGGATGAAAATTGATATCTGGGGGGTTCAGGGGAGCCTGATTAAGGATTTATGGTTATTTCCAAGATGGCCGCCACACAAAATTCTTCGGAAGACATCTCCGAAACGGGTAGACATATCGGATCGGTGCTCAAACTAATATTGTTTATCATGACGATCTTTTTCTATTGAGGTAAAAATTTTTTTAAGATGGCGAATCCAAGATGGCGGCCATATTTCGAATTCATCCGATCCGGATGAAAATTGATATCCGGGGGGTTCGGGGGAGGCTGGTTAGGGATTTGGAATTCTTATGCAGATCCCGCACAACATCGACTACAGCGATCTCTCTCAGTGTGTAATTTACGCGAGGCCGGAGGCCGAGCTCCGCGCAGGGCGAAGCCCGGAGCGTCCCCCCCCCATTAGGGGGAGGCCGGCGCCCGGGGGGCGCCGCCGAAACCTAGTTATTATTATTATTATTATTATACTATATAAAGCTGGATTATACTATATAAAGCTGGATTACCACTGACTGACTGACTGACATCTCGATCTCCCGGTTCCCGCCTGGTGGGTGAGGAACTTTGAATGAGAAAGTACGCCGATGGGTCCAGTGACCTCGAGAAAAATCCGACTTCTTCGAGTTGACCATACCTGATGAAAAATTAGAACGGCCAGACCCAACGGTAACAGCTACGCGGGGGGTGCTCGACCGAATGTCATAGGGAACTGCCGGCAGACGCCAGAGCGCGTCGCGAAAATTTGAATTTCGAACGTCCAGCGTCGCCTCCATACAAAATGTTCTAGCTCGTAGCTCGGAAACGGTAAGAGGTAAGTGGGGGGTGCTCGACCAAATGTCATTCGGGAAGGTGTAAGCTTTTTCGTGGTTGCAAATTTTTTTCAAAATGGCCGATTCAAGATGGCGGCCGATTTTCAAGTTTGTCCGAGGCGGGTGGAAATCGGCATCCGGGGGGTCGTGGGGGCCCCGATTGAGAATTTCGGGTCGGTTTTTCGATTCCGCCCTTTCCAAGATGGCGGCCGTCAATTGAAATTTCAAATTTCGATCGGCTATAATTCCCGCGAGGCCGGAGGCCGAGCGGCGCGGGCGAGGCCGCAGGCCGAGCTCGCCCGGGACTTGCACCGGGAGCGGGCCCGTCCTCGTCCGGTGGACCTTCAGCTCGACGGTCGACGGCCTGCCTAAACGGTAACAGCTAACCCTATGGTGCTCGACCGAATGTCATAGAGAACCGCCGGCACTTTGACGAGAGCGCGATGAAAATTTAAAATGGCGGATTCAAGATGGCCGCCATACAAATTTATTTCGACCGTCGCTCCCGAACGGTCGGAGATATCGGATCGGGGCTCGAACTAATGTGGTGGGGCGAGTCGATGTCCTTCCACTGGACCAATTTTTTTTTTCCAAGATGGCGAATCCAAGATGGCGGCCATTTTTAAAATTCCTCCGATCGGGATGAAATTTAATACCCGGGGAGTTCAGGGGACCCCGATTCGGGATTTTGGAACATTTTTTTAATTCCGCCATTTTTCAAGATGGCTGCCATACAAAGTGGAAATTTCGATTTGGGGGTCCGAGGGCATTTCCGAGGCGGTAGCTCGAATCGGGCGAGGGACGCGAGGTGGAATTTCCCCTCGTTGGAAACTCTGGTCTATGGGGAAATTAGGCGGAAAAAAAAATCCAAGATGGCGGACACCAAATGGCGGAAATTTAAAAAAAACCTTGGGAAATTTAGAAATTTCTGAGCGAATGTGTTTCGAGGTGGAAAATCGAGGAGGAAATTTGAGGATTTAGGGTAGGTGCCGAAATTTTCCAAGATGGCCGCCATACGAAATTCTTTGGGCGACAGCTCCGAAACGGTTAGAGATATCGGATTGGTGCTCAAACTAATATCATTTATCATGACGATTTCTTTCTACTGAGGGGAAAATTTTATTCAACATGGCGAATCCAAGATGGCGGCCATTTTTCCAACTTCATCCGATTCGGATAAAAATTGATATCTGGGGTGTTTAGGGGATCCTGACTAAGGATTTGGATTTATTATTTATATTAAACACTTTTTGAAGATGGCGGCTATACAGCGAGGCCGCAGGCCGAGCTCCGCGTAGGGCGAAGCCCGGAGCGTCCGAATTTGATCACCGTGTAACTTACGCGAGGCCGAAGGCCGAGCTGCGTCTAACGAGGCCGCAGGCCGAGATCCGCGTAGGGCGAAGCCCGGAGCGTCCGGACTACGGGACCACCAGCCGCGCACCCTGTGTAACTTACGCGAGGCCGTAGGCCGAGCTGCGTCTGACGAGGCCGCAGGCCGAGATCCGCGTAGAGCGAAGCTCGGAGCGACCGGACTACCGCACCACCAGCCGCGTACTCTGTGTAACTTACGCGAGGCCGAAGGCCGAGCTGCGTCTAACGAGGCCGCAGGCCGAGATCCGCGTAGGGCGAAGCCCGGAGCGACCGGACTACCGCACCACCAAAATTTCAAGTTGTCCGATCTGGATGAAAATTGATATCTGGGGGGTTCAGGGGAGCCTGATTAAGGATTTATGGTTATTTCCAAGATGGCCGCCACACAAAATTCTTCGGAAGACATCTCCGAAACGGGTAGACATATCGGATCGGTGCTCAAACTAATATTGTTTATCATGACGATGTCTTTATATTGAGGTAAAATTTTTTTTAAGATGGCGAATCCAAGATGGCGGCCATTTTTCGAATTCGTCCGATCCGGATGAAAATTGATATCCGGGGGGTTCGGGGGAGGCTGGTTAGGGATTTGGAATTCTTATGCAGATCCCGCACAACATCAACTACAGCGATCTCTCTCAGTGTGTAATTTAAGCGAGGCCGAAGGCCGAGCTCCGCGCAGGGCGAAGCCCGGAGCGTCCCCCCCCATTAGGGGGAGGCCGGCGCCCGGGGGGCGCCGCCGAAACCTAGTTATTTATACTATATAAAGCTGGATTACCACTCACTCACTCACTGACATCTCGTTCTCCCGGTTCCCGCCTGGTGGGTGAGGAACTTTGAATGAGAAAGTACGCCGATGGGTCCAGTGACCTCGAGAAAAATCCGACTTCTTCGAGTTGACCAGACCTGATGAAAAATTAGAACGGCCAGACCCAACGGTAACAGCTACGCGGGGGGTGCTCGACCGAATGTCATAGGGAACTGCCGGCAGATGCCAGAGCGCGTCGCGAAAATTTGAATTTCGAACGTCCAGCGTCGCCTCCATACAAAATGAAATCGCTCGTATTTTTGAAACGGTAAGAGGTAAGTCGGGGGTGCTCGACCAAATGTCATTCGGGAAGGGGTGAGCTTTTTCGTGGGTGCAAATTTTTTTCAAAATGGCCGATTCAAGATGGCGGCCGATTTTCAAGTTTGTCCGAGGGGGGTGGAAATCGGCATCCGGGGGGTCGTGGGGGCCCCGATTGAGAATTTCGAGTCGGTTTTTCGATTCCGCCGTTTCCAAGATGGCGGCCGTCAATTGAAATTTCAAATTTCGATCGGCCGTAACTCCCGCGAGGCCGGAGGCCGAGCGGCGCGGGCGAGGCCGCAGGCCGAGCTCGCCCGGGACTTGCACCGGGAGCGGGCCCGTCCTCGTCCGGTGGACCTTCAGCTCGACGGTCGACGGCCTGCCTGAACGGTGAGAGATAGTCACGTGGTGCTCGACCGAATGTCATAGAGAACCGCCGGCACTTTGACGAGAGCGCGATGAAAATTCAAAATGGCCTATTCAAGATGGCCGCCATACAAATTTATTTCGACCGTCTCTCCCGAACGGTCGGAGATATCGGATCGGGGCTCGAACTAATGTGGTGGGGCGAGTCGATGTCCTTCCACTGGACCAATTTTTTTTTCCAAGATGGCGAATCCAAGATGGCGGCCATTTTTAAAATTCCTCCGATCGGGATGAAATTTAATACCCGGGGAGTTCAGGGGACCCCGATTCAGGATTTTGAAATATTTTTTTAATTCCGCCATTTTTCAAGATGGCTGCCATACAAAGTGGAAATTTCGATTTTGGGGTCCGAGGGCATTTCCGAGGCCGTAGCTCGAATTGGGGAAGGGGCGCGGGGTGGAATTCTCCCTCGTTGGAAACTCTGGTCTATGGGGAAATTAGGCGGAAAAAAAAATCCAAGATGGCGGACACTAAATGGCGGAAATTAAAAAAAAACTTTGGGAAATTTAAAAATTTCTGAGCGAATGTGTTTCGAGGTGGAAAATCGAGAAGGAAATTTGAGGATTTAGGGTAGGTGACGAAATTTTCCAAGATGGCCGCCATACGAAATTCTCTCAGCGACAGCTCCGAAACGGTTAGAGATATCGGATTGGTGCTCAAACTAATATCATTTATCATGACGATTTCTTTCTACTGAGGGGAAATTTTTTTTCAAGATGGCGAATCCAAGATGGCGGCCTTTTTCCAAATTCATCCGATTCGGATAAAAATCGATATCTGGGGGGTTCAGGGGATCCTGACTAAGGATTTGGAATTATTATTTATTTTCCACCCTTTTTGAAGACGGCGGCTATACAGCGAGGCCGCAGGCCGAGCTCCGCGTAGGGCGAAGCCCGGAGCGTCCGAATTCGATCACTGTGTAACTTACGCGAGGCCGAAGGCCGAGCTGCGTCTGACGAGGCCGCAGGCCGAGATCCGCGTAGAGCGAAGCTCGGAGCGACCGGACTACCGCACCACCAGCCGCGTACTCTGTGTAACTTACGCGAGGCCGTAGGCCGAGCTGCGTCTAACGAGGCCGCAGGCCGAGATCCGCGTAGAGCGAAGCTCGGAGCGACCGGACTACCGCACCACCAGCCGCGTACTCTGTGTAACTTACGCGAGGCCGAAGGCCGAGCTGCGTCTAACGAGGCCGCAGGCCGAGATCCGCGTAGGGCGAAGCCCGGAGCGACCGGACTACCGCACCACCAAAATTTCAAGTTGTCCGATCTGGATGAAAATTGGTATCTGGGGGGTTCAGGGGAGCCTGATTAAGGATTTATGGTTATTTCCAAGATGGCCGCCACACAAAATTCTTCGGAAGACATCTCCGAAACGGGTAGACATATCGGATCGGTGCTCAAACTAATATTGTTTATCATGACGATCTTTTTCTATTGAGGTAAAAATTTTTTTAAGATGGCGAATCCAAGATGGCGGCCATTTTTCGAATTCGTCCGATCCGGATGAAAATTGATATCCGGGGGGTTCGGGGGAGGCTGGTTAGGGATTTGGAATTCTTATGCAGATCCCGCACAACATCAACTACAGCGATCTCTCTCAGTGTGTAATTTAAGCGAGGCCGCAGGCCGAGCTCCGCGCAGGGCGAAGCCCGGAGCGTCCCCCCCATTAGGGGGAGGCCGGCGCCCGGGGGGCGCCGCCGAAACCTAGTTATTACCACTGACTGACTGACATAATTGTTCTCCCAGTTGCCACTATCACAGTGAGAAACTTTGAATGAGAAAGTAAACCCTCGGGGTCGGTGAGCACCAGAAAAATCCGACTTCTTCGAGTTGACCATACCTGATGAAAAATTCCAACGGCCAAGCCAATCAGTAACAGCTACGCGGGGGGTGCTCGACCGAATGTCATAGAGAACTGCAGGCAAATGCCAGCGGGCGTCGCGAAAATTTGAATTTCGAACGTCCAGCGTCGCCTCCATACAAAATGTTTTAGTTCGTAGCTCGGAAACGGTAAGAGGTAAGTCGGGGGTGCTCGACCAAATGTCATTCAGGAAGGTGTAAGCTTTCTCGTGGTCAAAAAATTTATTCAAAATGGCCGATTCAAGATGGCGGCCGATTTTCAAGTTGGTCCGAGGGGGGTGGAAATCGGCACCCGGGGGGTCGCGGGGGCCCCGATTGAGAATTTCGGGTCGGTTTTTCGATCCCGCCCATTCCAAGATGGCGGCCGTCAATTGAAATTTCAAATTTCGATCGGCCGTAACTCCCGCGAGGCCGGAGGCCGAGCGGCGCGGGCGAGGCCGCAGGCCGAGCTCGCCCGGGAGTTGCACCCGGAGCGGGCCCGTCCTCGTCCGGTGGACCTTCAGCTCGACGGTCGACGGCCTGCCTCAACGGTAACAGCTAACCCTATGGTGCTCGACCGAATGTCATAGAGAACCGCCGGCACTTTGACGAGAGCGCGATGAAAATTCAAAATGGCCGATTCAAGATGGCCGCCATACAAATTTATTTCGACCGTCGCTCCCGAACGGTCGGAGATATCGGATCGGGGCTCGAACTAATGTGGTGGGGCGAGTCGATGTCCTTCCACTGGACTAATTTTTTTTTCCAAGATGGCGAATCCAAGATGGCGGCCATTTTTAAAATTCCTCCGATCGGGATGAAATTTCATACCCGGCGAGTTCAGGGGACCCCGATTCGGGATTTTGGAACATTTTTTTAATTCCGCCATTTTTCAAGATGGCTGCCATACAAAGTGAAAATTTCGATTTTGGGGTCCGAGGGCATTTCCGAGGCGGTAGCTCGAATTGGGCGAGGGACGCGGGGTGGAATTCCCCCTCGTTGGAAACTCTGGTCTATGGGGAAATTAGGCGGAAAAAAAAATCCAAGATGGCGGAACGAAATGGCGGATATTTAAAAAAAACTTTGGGAAATTTAAAAATTTCTGAGCGAATGTGTTTCGAGGTGGAAAATCGAGAAGGAAATTTGAGGATTTAGGGCAGGTGCCGAAATTTTCCAAGATGGCCGCCATACGAAACTCTTTGGGCGACAGCTCCGAAACGGTTAGAGATATCGGGTTGGTGCTCAAACTAATATCATTTATCATGACGATTTCTTTCTTCTGAGGGGAAAATTTTATTCAAGATGGCGAATCCAAGATGGCGGCCTTTTTCCAAATTCATCCGATTCGGATAAAAATCGATATCTGGGGGGTTTAGGAGATCCTGACTAAGAATTTGGGATTATTATTTATTTTCTACCCTTTTTGAAGATGGCGGCTATACAGCGAGGCCGCAGGCCGAGCTCCGCGTAGGGCGAAGCCCGGAGCGTCCGAATTCGATCACTGTGTAACTTACGCGAGGCCGAAGGCCGAGCTGCGTGTGACGAGGCCGCAGGCCGAGATCCGCGTAGGGCGAAGCCCGGAGCGACCGGACTACGGCACCACCAGCCGCCGCGCACGCTGTGTAACTTACGCGAGGCCGTAGGCCGAGCTGCGTCTAACGAGGCCGCAAGCCGAGATCCGCGTAGGGCGAAGCCCGGAGCGACCCGACTACGGCACCACCAGCCGCCGCGCACGATGTGTAACTTAAGCGAGGCCGTAGGCCGAGCTGCGTCTAACGAGGCCGCAGGCCGAGATCCGCGTAGGGCGAAGCTCGGAGCGACCGGACTACGGCACAACCACCCGCGCATGGTGTGTAACTTACGCGAGGCCGAAGGCCGAGCTGCGTCTAACGAGGCCGCAGGCCGAGATCCGCGTAGGGCCAAGCCCGGAGCGACCGGACTACGGCACCACCAGCCGCGCTCGCAGTGTAACTTACGCGAGGCCGTAGGCCGAGCTGCGTCTAACGAGGCCGCAGGCCGAGATCCGCGTAGGGCGAAGCCCGGAGCGACCGGACTACCGCACCACCATAGTTTCAAGTTGTCCGATCTGGATGAAAATTGATATCTGGGGCGTACAGGGGACCCTGATTAAAGATTTGTGGTTATTTCCAAGATGGCCGCCACACAAAATTCTTCGGAAGACATCTCCGAAACGGGTAGACATATCGGATTGGTGCTCAGACTAATATTGTTTATAATGACGATGTCTTTATATTGAGGTAAAAATTTTTTCAAGATGGCGAATCCAAGATGGCGGCTATTTTTCGAATTCATCCGATCCGGATGAAAATTGATATCTGGGGGGTTCGGGGGAGGCTGATTAGGGATTTGGAATTATTATTTATATTCAACGCTTTTTGAAGATGGCGGCTATACAGCGAGGCCGTAGGCCGAGCTCCGCGTAGGGCGAAGCCCGGAGCGTCCGAATTTGATCATTGTGTAACTTACACGAGGCCGAAGGCCGAGCTGTGTGTAACGAGGCCGCAGGCCGAGATCCGCGTAGGGCGAAGCCCGGAGCGACCGAATTTGATCACTGTGTAACTTGCGCGAGGCCGTAGGCCGAGCTGCGTCTATCGAGGCCGCAGGCCGAGATCCGCGTAGGGCGAAGCCCGGAGCGACCGGACTACGGCACCACCAGCCGCGCTCGTTGTGTAACTTACGCGAGGCCGTAGGCCGAGCTGCGTCTAACGAGGCTGCAGGCCGAGATCCGCGTAGGGCGAAGCCCGGAGCGACCGGACTACGACACCACCAGCCGCACTCGGTGTGTAACTTACGCGAGGCCGAAGGCCGAGCTGCGTCTAACGAGGTTGCAGGCCGTGATCCGCGTAGGACGAAGCCCGGAGCGACCGGACTACCGCACCACCAAAATCTCAAGTTGTCCGATCTGGATGAAAATTGATATCTGGGGGGTTCAGAGGACCATGATTAAGGATTTATGGTTATTTCCAAGATGGCCGCCACACAAAATTCTTCGGATGACATCTCCGAAACGGGTAGACATATCGGATTGGTGCTCAAACTAATATTGTTTATCATGACGATGTCTTTATATTGAGGTAAAATTTGTTTTAAAGATATTGAATCCAAGATGGCGGCCATTTGTCGAATTCATCCGATCTGGATAAAAATTGATATCTGGGGGGTTCGGGGGAGGCAGATTAGGGATCTGGAATTTTTATTTCGATTCCGCCTTTTTTGAAGATGGCCGCCATGCAGGACCCGCACAACAGAAATTACAACAACGTCCTCTCCCCCTTGTAATCGATGCGAGGCCGCAGGCCGAGCTCCGCGTAGGGCGAAGCCCGGAGCGACCGGACTACGGCACCACCAGCCGCGCACGCTGTGTAACTTACGCGAGGCCGAAGGCCGAGCTGCGTCTAACGAGGTTGCAGGCCGTGATCCGCGTAGGACGAAGCCCGGAGCGACCGGACTACCGCACCACCAAAATCTCAAGTTGTCCGATCTGGATGAAAATTGATATCTGGGGGGTTCAGAGGACCATGATTAAGGATTTATGGTTATTTCCAAGATGGCCGCCACACAAAATTCTTCGGATGACATCTCCGAAACGGGTAGACATATCGGATTGGTGCTCAAACTAATATTGTTTATCATGACGATGTCTTTATATTGAGGTAAAATTTGTTTTAAAGATATTGAATCCAAGATGGCGGCCATTTGTCGAATTCATCCGATCTGGATAAAAATTGATGTCTGGGGGGTTCGGGGGAGGCTGATTAGGGATTTGGAATTCTTATTTCGATTCCGCCATTTTTGAAGATGGCCGCCATACAGAACCCGCACAACAGAAACTACAACAACATCCTCTCCCTCTTGTAATCTATGCGAGGCCGCAGGCCGAGCTCCGCGTAGGGCGAAGCCCGGAGCGACCGGACTATGGCACCAACAAAATTTCAAGTTGTCCGATCTGGATGAAAATTGATATCTGGGTGGTTCAGAGGACTGTGATTAAGGATTTATGTTTATTTCCAAGATGGCCGCCACACAAAATTCTTCGGAAGACATCTTCGAAATGGGTAGACATATCGGATTGGTGTTCAAACTAATATTGTTTATTATGACGATGTCATAATATTGGATGCGAATGAAAATTGGTATCTGGGGGGTTCAGGGGAGCCTGATTAAGGATTTATGGTTATTTCTAAGATAGCCGTCCCACAAAATTCTTCGGATGACATCTCGGAAGCGGTTAAACAGATCGGATTGGTGATCAAACTAATATTGTTTATCATGACGATGTCTTTATATTTAGGTAAAAATTTTTTTAAGGTAGCATATCCAAGATGGCTGCCATTTTTCGAATTCATCCGATCCTTATGAAAATTGATATCGGGGGGGTTCAGGGGATTCTGATTAAGGATTTATGACTATTCAAAAGATGATCGCCCTACCAAATTCTTTTGTTGACAGCTGCGAAGGAGTTAGACATATCGGATTGGTGCCCAAACTAATATTGTTTATCATGACGATGTCTTTATATTGAGGTAAAAAATTTTTTAACATGGCGAATTCACGAAGGCGGCCCTTTTACAAATTCATGTGATCCGAATTAAAATTGATATCTGGGGATTCGGGAGAGCCTTATTAAGGATTTGAAATTTTTATTTGGATTCCCCTATTTTTGAAAATGGCCGCCATGCAGGACCCCCGGCGAAGCCCGGAGCGTTCTCCCCCCCCCCCCCCCCCTTCGGAGGAGGACTTCTTCATATGTCTTTTTTATTACACTTATAAAACGTCAGAAGCGGATCTTAAAAAATCTTGACAAAAAGTATTGCATATTACTTCGATAAATCATTTAGTAGTTTCAACAGTTGCTCGAATAGAAATGAATAGCAATTTTATTTTTGGTAATAACAAAACTAAAAGTTCAGGAATATAAAAATGATGTACTAATTAATGTTAAAAATAATTAATGTTATGATAAAAAATGAAACAAACAACATGGATATAAATACTAATCATAGCTATTCTTATTATAGTGGTATTATTTTTACGTTGCTTAAATTGTCGTTTGTGCGTTGATCAAAGCGTTGTAAGCACAAAGACATCCTGTACTTCTACTGCAACCAATAATAAATAATATTTTGACTAGATGGGTGATGGCAAACGAGGTATATTTTGTATTTGTTGTTGTGATGTATTGTTGTTTTTGTTATTGGAAATTAATATCATATTACTTGTTCGAGATGTTGTACACATTTTATTAAATCTTCCAATCTAAGCCGAAGCCGATTACCTACAACGTCCTCCCCTCCACCCGGTGTAGCTGGAGAGGTCACAAGGCCATCAGCGTCCCTACTTAATAAAAAAGTTTTACTAAAATACTGCGTTTTATTAACACAGTTGTATTATTAAAAAAATCTAAACTCTAAATAAACTATTACGTAGCCCTACGATTTTTTATTATTTCACCCCTACATCTTATTACATGGTCATAGTTTTTAAGTCCTTGACACTCCTAATAAATATAATAATGTATGATGAATAAATCAGTACAGAGATTGATATTGATGGTGTCCAATGGCATTCATACAGCCGCATTCGCCATGGGATTGATATCCTATATCAAACACGCTTTCAGTACAGGCAAGCTGCGATTCGGCGAATAAGTATGGTTTAAAAACGTAAAAACGAGTCTGAACTCTACCAACCTACGTAGACATTTAAGTAAATAACAATCTTAAAGTCAATATTTCAATATTAGTATTTAAAATAAACATTTCGATTATTACGATAGTCTTATTGCTATATAAATGTATCAGGCGCATATTTTCTTCTTTTCAGTAATAAAAAGAAAACCCCAGCTTCCTATGTAATAAAATATGTACTATTATACTGTATTAAATACGACCTTTAATTTGACATATAACTTATCTATGCACTCGTCAGGGCATTGGTCTATGAAATTCTGGCATTGTCCTTTACGTATATTGTGACCCGGAAATATATAATCCATCAGCACATTATCTAGGAAAAATAAACAAGACAAGAGGGATACAACATTGCAGAAATTTTATTATCACAAGTCCTATTGTCATAGTCATAGCTGTTCCCTACCTCGTATATATATATTAATTAAAATATTAAAGAAATATGTTGTTAATTATTTAACAGCAAAATCTCAAAGCACACAAAACAAATAACACAAACAGAATCGATGACATCGATATAAGCACAGTAACGCCATCTACAGAAATCGGAAGAAATTATATTGTCATCAAGTCAAGTGTTTATAATAACGAAAACAAGCAAAACAATTAATTAAATAATTTGTAGCAATTCCCATAGATGTCGCGCTACTATAAATGCTTCAATGCATTTTGACTTTATCTCCTTTTTTTTATTTAATTATACTAAATTAATCATACTCCTAGAGAACAGTCTATAATAAAATTAAATAAAAAAAAAAATATTATGTAGTTCAGGCTAAAAGATTTTAAATTTATTGCTCTTGGGCTCTGACTAACACCTAAGGATTTGGAATTAATAATTAGACTTTGTCATTTTTCAAAATGGCTGCCATACAAGTGAGTACAAGTGAGATATTTCAATTGTATTCCTTATATATATAATATATATATATATACTAAAATTAACCAGACTTGTAAAAAATAGTTAATAATTAAAAATTAAATTAAAAAAAAAAATGAAATTCAGCCTTAAAAAAATTTAAATGCATCGCTCTTTTCTTGAATAACATTTCAATTGTTTGACTTTTATATATTTATATATATATATATATATATGTTGGCGTATTGGTAAAACAGTTTACCTAATGCGTTATCATCAATTCACAATACACACCAATTCAGTGTTGCTATTTATAAGACGATTCCTGTTTTATAAAGTATTTGTCAACGTTTATTGTATGTGGCAGTATAGCACGTAACATGTGGTTAATTTATTTTATTATTATTTTTATATAATTATTTAATTTATATATATTTTATATTTCCTTGAATAAATAAATTCGTTTAAATTAAATTTATTTCCAATAAATAACATTTTTGCTTAATATACGATAACTGAAATAAAATGTGGTTAATTTTTTTTTTATTATATAATTCTTATCTTATAGTTCCTTGAATAAATCTTTATGACATGTTTAATGTTTCTTTGGTAAGTTTTAAACGCACAATTTTATGTAAATTGTATTCGGGCACTATTAACTTTTGTATTTTTTTTATTTAATTAAATAGTATAGTAAATTGTAATTTAATCTTATTGAATTGGATTTATGTACATCCATATTTAAAATTATTTTTTTGGATCATGCTCGTATTGTATCGTGCTCGCATGCTTCTGTGTTGAATAAATAAAATTAAAATAAATAAATAAAATAAATCACTTCGAAATTTAATTTAAATTTATTTCCTACAATAACATTTTATATTATCATCATTTATAGAAAAAATATTATGGAAAATATAATTAATGTAAGCCAAAATTAGAAATAATGTCATATACCCACCAATAATATCACCAATGTCAATAAACAATTAGTATTGATGTTTTTTCTAAACAAAAAACAAATTATGGAGTACAAATATACATTTTTTTTAAATTCTCTATATTCACTTTTAAAATTGACAATCTGAAAAATTAACAGTGGCAATACTACTAATTAATTAATACTGTGCAAATACAATGCAAATATATGCACAAATACAGTGCAATACTGGCAATACTGTGCAATCGTCATGCCTTAGAGATGGACGACTTATAAAAAAACTATAATTAAATTAATTGAATGATTTAATAACCACTTATCGAATGATCATTCATTAATCGAGTGACGAATGAAACTTTCGAATGATTATCTGATATTCAAATTACGATTGAAATATGAACCGTTTATTTTCAAAGTGATGTGTCGATTTTTTCATCTTTCAATATATTAAAAGGTTAGCATTAACCTCCATTACACCAGATCACGTTATGGTGCACTCATTTGATGTTTCATTCCTGTGCCAGAGTACACTCTGCTCTGCACACTATAATGTGTGCTCCGGCACACATTATAACTATCTTATAAGTGCTTAATTAATTAGTTATTCTAGGGAAAATGGACTTACACTACTTTCGTAATAAATCGTTATGCAATTTCATTTATTGACGAATTTTAAATTGATCAAAGTATATGGATATTTTTTTAAAAATATTAACTCTGAATTGTATACAAATGAAATGTGCATTAGTTTACTTGATCTTATTTTACGATTTCTGAACGGTTACATAAGAAAAATATAGTGCACTGTTTTCCACATAAAAAGAACATATATGTTTAAAAAAAAAATATGCCACTAAATTATGATAAGTAACTATTGAATATTGATTTTAGAGTTATTTTAGTAAATTGGTACTTACCTACAACAGGATTAAACTAAAAATGAATGAAATAAAAAATATGATATTTTCATATGTATTTTAAGTCGATAATAAAAATATCGAATTGAATAAAAATTTTATTTTACCCATCACTAGCGTGCGTGGTGACGCTATTTTAAGCTGCGTCGACCGTTAGGAGCCTCATTATTTATTGTGATTTCTTTTGTTACAGGTGAGTTTTTTAAAATAATAACTTTTTAATGTATTTTTTTATATTAGAAAAATAATTAATGATTGTCTGTTATTATTTAATATATAAGTATTTGTATATATTGTTTTTATTTGTTGTGTAGGCAATAGAGAAGTAAGGATTATTGTTATGATCAAATATTTTTAACGGTGTTTTGTTATTTTTTTGATAATTATTAGATAACGTATATTAATACTTTTCGTGTATTTGAAATTTACCGCTACATTCCTTATTTACCATTTATCTAATTTAGACCTCTCATTTGTACTTATAGCACATTTACGAACAATATATTTTATTAAGAATTAAGAATTTAAATTAATTTTTAATTATAAAGCTATTATATTTTGAAATCTTTCACAGTTTGATCCGTAAACAACCCATGTCCACTGCGATCGGTATACGAGCTTTCTTACGTTGTTTTGTTTAATTTAAGAGATATATGACCTGAAAATAATATCCTGACTAGGCGGATAGGCGAATCTACTTTTGTACAGATGGTGTACCCCATCGAGCGATACGACATAGGGTGATCGAACGATGATGGGGTGTTATTGACTGTTACTTTAAAGTCTGCTAACATCTCAAGGTCAACACTTTCCTTCATAAAATTTTAATTGTGATGACAATTTCAGATGGATCCTGCTATTTCCACCAACTTGCCGCGGCGTACCTCGACTGGTCATGGTGGTAGGGCTCTTATCAGAGCCGCCTGTGTTGCTACAGGTGAGTCTTGTGAATTATTATTCTTAATTTCGCCCTAAACATTCTTCAGTCGAGTAGATATTTAATTAAAATTTTACAATTCCGCCGTGGCTTTCACAGAGTTTTAGGAATTAGCAGTGGGCGGGGCCAACCGCCACCGTCGTAAAATTTGCCAAAGTACATTTTGGCGGGAAATCGAATTGAACTTAAGTTTTTGTCATAATTATTATAAATTTATGTATTAAACGTTTTGTGGTTTAATACTTAAGTATAGTTTATTATTATTATATATTTTTAAATATTGTGTATTTAAAATTGTACCGTTAAATTACGCCGTTAGGCCGCGTCCTTCGCTGAATTTGAATCGGCGTCTGTGGGCCGCGGTGGGTGGGGGGCCGTCTTACGGGGCTAATAACAAATATACTTCACGAACCTACCAAGGTCAAATTGAGTTTTCGTTGTAGTTAATCTAAAGCAGCTATACTCTAAGTGTGTTCCGCGGAACCCTAGGGTTCCGTGATACCTCTGTCGGGGTTCCGCAAGAATTTAGAAATAAAAAAATCAAAACACCTCTCTCTGGTCGCTCCGCGGCTGTGCGGACTCCGCGGCCGCGCGGAGACAAAACGCTATGAATGTTATTTATTTATTTATTTGTATTTGTATAAGCTTGTGTTACATTAGCTGGTACAATATCTCATAAGTTTGGTCTCAACAATTTTATACTTGTACAACGCGTTCGCTCTAAGTTTGCCGGTCTGTGGAATGCGCGTACCCTCCCCCACGTGACAACAAAACTTATAATGTGTCATAGTTTTACCCAAATATCTAACGTACACAATTTTTATTGTTACAATTAAATAAAAAATTTCGAACGTCATACACTCATACCTATCGCCAGCGGCAAACTTAAAACGAGCGGGTAGTATACTTGTAAGCGCTCAGTCTCTTTGATAAAAGCCGCCTCTGAATTAGACGCTATAGTTGTCAACTAGCGACTTTCGTCTCTAACTTCAAAGGATAAAGTCGATATTGTTTACAACGCTATTTTTAAATTTCTGTTTTTATTTTTGCTTTTTGTTTATCAAAGGTGCCGACTCGAGTATTTTCGAGAATATTTGAGATCGAGTCTAGGACTAAGTATAAAAGCGGCGATCGCGCGTTGGCGTCGTCAGTTGATGATTAGCGTTCGGAGCGATAAGTTACTACCTACTTACAAGCTCGCTAGCGAGAAACTAGTGTTCATTGTTTTACTGCCTGCTGTATTCTGTTGTCTCAGTTTTATACATTTCTTCCCTGTAGGTTCTAAATTTAGTCTCTTATACGCAGTAACGATTGTGCATTATTTAAACCCCACTATCCTGACTTGTAACATTATAAATAAAGAAGAATGGAACGTTGGCTTAAAGGTGTTAAACGTGTTCTAACAACATCTTCTAATGACGCTGAATGTTCAAAAGCAATGCGCGCGGAGAATTTAGCAATCACCGATCCAGAAGATGATGCCACGAGTGCCACGACGTCAAGCTCGACGGTTTCAAAGACGAAAAAAAGGAAGTATGATGAATCTTATATCAGTTTCGGATTTGTTGATTCCAACGGCTCACCTCTCTGCATGCTCTGTAGTAAACTGCTTCCTAATAGTTCCATGGCACCTGCCAAATTGCGTCGACATTTAGAAACCGTACACCCCGAGACTAAAGACAAGAATAAAGAATTTTTTGTTCGCAAAAAAGATCAGTTATTAGAAAGTCAAAAAAATATGATGCATGTAACACAAACTACCAACGAAAAGGCCACGGAGGCATCATACTTAGTTAGCTATCGCATTGCACAAGCAGGTGAAGCGCACACTATCGCTGAGAAATTAATAAAACCATGTGTATTAGACATAACAAAATGTATGCTTGATGAAAAATCTGCAAAGCATCTTTCTACTGTTCCGCTATCAAACGATACTGTTTCACGACGAATCCATGATCTGGCAAGCTACGTCAAACAAGAACTAGTTACACGTCTACAAAATACACGATTCGCTTTGCAAATGGACGAGTCGACTGATGTCGCTGGTTTGGCTATCCTGCTGGTTATTGTGAGATATCCATATAAAAGTTCTTTTGAAGAAGACATGCTTATGTGTTCATCGCTGCTTACAAACACTACCGGGGAAGAAATTTTTAATAAAATAAATATATTTTTTGAAGAACATAATCTCAGTTGGAACAATTGCATTGACATTTGTACAGATGGGGCCAAGGCGATGACAGGTAAAACAGCAGGAGCAGTGTCACGAATGAAAAATAAAGCGCCTAATTGTAGTTCCAGTCATTGTATTCTGCATAGACAAGCACTTGCGATGAAGCAAATGCCGTCTAATCTAAAATTAGTTATGGATGAAGCGGTAAAAATAATTAATTTTATCAAATCACGACCACTACAATCCCGATTGTTCTCATTATTGTGTGAAGATTATGGCAGCAAACATAAAACACTGCTGCTCCATACAGAAGTGCGATGGCTGTCTCGGGGAAAAACTTTAACAAGGCTATTTGAACTTAGAGCCGAGTTACAAATGTTTCTTTCAGCAGATACTTCTTTTAATTTGAAGGACCGTTTGTATGATAAAACTTGGTTGTTCCGATTGTCTTTTATGGCGGATATCTTTCAAAAACTTAACGAATTAAATTTATCGTTGCAAGGTAAACAGACAACAGTGTTTCAGGCCTATAATAAAATAACTGCTTTTAAAAGAAAATTAGATTTTTGGATCATTTGCATTGGTAAGAAAGAAATAGAAAGTTTTACGTTACTCAGTGAGTTTGTTAGCGAAAACGACTCAGAAATGTTTGAAGATAATGTGTTTGAAGAATTGGTCCAATATCTCAGTTCGATGCGCGCATCTTTTGAAAAGTATTTTCCCGAAGAACACAATACAAAAATTAAAGTGAACTCCTGGATTCATAATCCTTTTTTACCCAACTTGGAAAAGCCTGAAAACATGTCAAATGAGATATATGAATCTCTTTTAGAAATGTCATCAGACACAAGTATGGAGTCATTGTTCAAAACGACGCCTCTTAATGATTTTTGGTGCAGAATCCAAGATGAATATGCAATGCTTGGCCAAATGGCTCTGGATATTCTTCTCCCGTTCCCAACTACATATTTGTGCGAAACAGGATTCTCTACCTACGCAGCCACGAAAACAAAATATCGCAATAGACTGGACGCCGAAGCTGATATGAGACTCCAACTTTCTTCCATCAAATCTGATATCAAGCAATTGATGAAAAATAAAAAACAGTTTCATACCTCCCACTAGTTAGATTTTTTCTTTTTTAATGTTTTCTATTATTGTCCTTACCAAGTGGTGAAGTAAATAATAATTAGTAACTGATACATTGTACTTTTATTATGCTGATTAATATAGAATACACTTATAAAAATAATTGTTTTATTGTAGGGTTCCATCAAGTATTTTGCTTCCCAAAAGGGTTCCGTCATTTAAAAAGTTTGAGAACCACTGATCTAAAGAAATGTGTGATAGGAGTGTATTGTCGTTTATTAATTAGTTTGAGGTTTTGTTAAATATCAAAATGCTTTTTTTTGCGTAATATTTGTGATAATCAAATAAAAACAGGATACGTTTTTCGTTATGAACGTTAATTACCAACTTTGTATTGCAAACTAGCAGTGCTCCCCACTTGTACGTTTATGCTTGATAATAATAACTTGATTCTAAAAATTATAATGGATCTGAGGTAGAATACTTAGGTACACATGGGTTACAATACTTGCAATTATGTCAAGTTTCATTAAAATCCGTTCTATGATTTTGTGTGATGCGCGTAGCTACAGATAGTTAGATAAAAAATGTTGTTTTGATTTGTAACGATTTTTTCTACAAATATATTTAATTTACAGACACAGCTTTGTTACCATTTAATTATATGTTACATATGTATTTCATATACACACTCCTTTTATTATAGGTACCTACTATAAAATTAAAATATTAATGAAATAAATATTAATAATTATAATATAAAAAAAACTTGAAAACAAAGGAAGTGACATTAGGACATTATAGGTATTCATTTATAATAAGAAAGTTTATCTTAGCTGTAAATTTATTGTAGGTATAGGTAGCTATTTTTCTTTAAAACGGTTTTTTATAGATTAAATCATAGAGAAATCACTGTACCACTAAATTTCATTTCATTGAATATCTTTGTTATATCATTCAATTTTGATCATTGTAATTTTTTTTATATTAGCTATATCATATACGAGTATTAACAATTTTTTGCTCGATAAACGTTTTTTTTTTTGACATTTTGAGGAATTTTAGTTTCCATGAAGTACTTACAAAAATGATTTTTCAGTTTATTGTAAATATAGACTGATTAGTGAATTCCATGTACTTTGTTATAATAATAATATGTATAAAATACACACGGAATAATAATAATAAACTTATACAACTCAAAATTCGGTAAATCTTGATTTCTACCAAAAAGTAATTTTTAGAAGCTACTAACTATCACTAAATTAAATAATGATTTGAATAGATACTTAATATCTCAGCACCAATATTTTTAAACAGTCACATTTATTATTATTTTTAGCTAATTAAAAATTATTAATGTGTTTAAAAATTATTACCTTTTATTTTAAGTCTATATGCGAGTATAGTTAAAAATATGCATGTATTCAATGAATTAGAAAATGTAGTAGGTAATCTTAAGAGAAACCATGTTTATTACGAAAATTATACATTTCATTTCTCACATTTTTAAAATTTTGAATTTTAAGCGTGAGAATGTAGTAGGTAGGTAGATACCTATGTAAGTGAATATACTTATTTACAAACAATAAAGTCCACACTTGAATGATCCACATTATAATTCAGTCTCTTAGGTTCAGAAATATATGCGAACTGTAATATCTATCTATACTTAAGCAAATGTCTGTTCGACCAGAAATTTAACTTGCGACTTTTTGCACAGCTAGAAAAAAACATGATTAAAAAAGACTATTTCATACAAACTTTTTAATATAACCCCTTTCATGCATCTACCTATTTTTTTTTTGTGTATTAATTTATTTTTCAATAATTTCATTTTAATCATTTACTAATAATCTTACATTTCTTTAGGAACTTACCACCAGGCCTGCTCGAGGTTCCGTGGTAACAACTCACAATGTGTAGCTATGTCAGCGTGCGCGGCCGCTTTTTCAGTTTTTAGTAATAGAAATATTTTTCAAACGGCCGATATTGATAATATTTTAGAAAGTGGGGATTCCTTATACCTACAACGTAGTCCATTTTTACCTTCCGGTACAAGTTATTTACTACCCGAAGATTTGCCTTCTGAGTTTCGTGTTGGTATTTATTTTGCTAAAATTAAATCCATGACCGACGACGATCGGTGGATAGGTAATGGTTTATTTCCGTCGTCTAATGATGACTTAAACTCCAAAATTTTAGAATTAAAAAACCTTTTACAATGCAATGCTTTTAATCGTTATCATAATGATAATGTCGATAATTATATATTTACGGGTCAATCTTACACTGTTTCTTTTTGGCGATATGACGCTTATTATTTCCTTTTTAACAGTCACGAAGTAGATTCCAATAATTTCTTTAGTTCCCGATCAGACGACAACAAGGCGCGTTTGTTTCGTTGTCGAAGTTTAGACAGTTTAATAGAATTGCTTTTTGCTAGGAACCTACGTGACGGGTCTCAGTATTCTATCCATAAATTAACTGTTCAGAATCATTCTTCAACAGAATTGCCTCCTTTAAATGTCCCCCAGAATGACCCTAAATTATCGATTTCTAACCCTATAGTATCATTGTCTAGAATACCGGTTAATTCTTTTGCTGTTTCATCGGCACGTTCCATTATTTCCTTAGACCCTAAATTTACTGTTTTAAAACCGGTAGTCGTAATTAAAAGAATACCCCTAAATTTACATCCTATTTTATCCTCATCTCACTCTATTAATTCTGATCCTAAATTTACTGTTTTAAAACCGGTAGTCGTAATTAAAAGAATACCCCTAAATTTACATGCTATTTTATCCTCATCTCACTCTATTAATTCTGATCCTAAATTTACTTTTTTAAAGCCAGTCGTGGTCATGGAGAAAACAGATATTAAGTTATTTACAAAAATAAAACGGGGCCGACCTAAAAAAGCAACGCGAGGTCTAAAAATAAGCACCAATAATAATGCACATTTACGCGCCGTTAAACATTATACAATTCAACACCCCAACATTCATCGCGGCGCGGTGCAACGCTATACACAAAAAAATCCCCAAATTCATCGCGATGCAGTTCAACGGTATTCGCAAAATAATCCCGAAATTCATCGCGACGCGGTAGAACGATATTCTCAAAAACATCCTGAAGTGAATGTAGTTGCCGTTGAACGTTATAACAAACAGAGTAGGAACGTCGATCCGTTGTTACGTTCCTCCTCGAATTTAATCGGGCAATATCGCGAAGACGACCTCAAAAAAATTAAATTATATACACTAAAACATACCTCTTTATTTTCTCACGACGTTCACGTTTGTGTGAATTGTCAGACTCGTTTCTTTTTTGAAGAAAAAGGTCGTAAACTGTGGTGTTGCGGCTCGGGCGCGTATAATGTTCAACATTTCCCGGCTTTGACCGAGGAATTTTATTCTCATCCCGCGTTTCTCAATAGGCCTCGCGCATATAACAATCTTTTTGCTTTCAGCGCCTTGGGCGTTTCTCATGGTTTTCAACAACCTACCGGCATTTCGTTCCTAAAAATACAAGGCCGCATATATCACCGCGTTTTTGATTTATCATATTCCGACTCCACTAATCCCATCGGTCTTCATATCGATGATAGTAATGAACGCGAAAAAATAGCAACTGCTCAAAATCTCGATTTGCAGGTGATACGGTGCATCACCAATTTTTTACATAATATAAATCCCTATATAGATTGTTTTAAACGCTTAAGTCAAGTAGCTTCCGACGAAGCTCACCTCGTCTTCGAACGCACGACTCGCCGAAGCCACGGTAACATTTTAGGCGATATGCCTGCGGGTACTGAGGTAGCTGCAATCATTCGTACGGAAAGGGAGAGATTTCAACCTCATTCCATCGCGATTTGGAAAATAGGTGAAAGTAGGCCTCATACAGTAGATATTTTTAATCCTTTATACGAGACTTTTCAATATCCTTTGTTGTATCCGCACGGTACCCCCGGTTGGTACCCGGATAAATTAGACAATAATAATCGTAAACTCACACAGGCGCGTTACATTCGTTGTTTATTACTGTCTGAACCGCGATTTTCACAATTTGGTCGACTATCTGAGGAGTGGTTAGTCGATATGTATTGTAGAGTTTCCGAGGAAAGGCTCCGTTTTATTTCCCGTAGTCAATTTAGTAGCAATAGTTCTCTTAGAGTAGCACCACTCCCAGAAATTATCTCGAATATTGAATCCCTAAATAGGGATATCAATAATGACGAAACTATCCAAGGGGAGGGCGGTGTTGTTCCGGGACGTATTTATTTACCCAATACTTTTACTGGAAGTCCTCGTTATATGAAGGCCAAATATTTGGATGCCATCGCTTTAGTCAATAGATTGGGCACACCTTCGTTCTTCCTAACGATGACTTGTAATCCAAAGTGGATTGAAATCCAGCAGTCCATTGCCGATTCCAACCTAAAAGCCGATCCTCTTATCTGTGCTCGCGTATTTAACTTGAAACTTACCGAACTGATAAAAGACATCAGATCCGGCAAATGGTTCGGTCAGCGGATGTATATGATGGATGTTATTGAGTTTCAAAAGCGGGGCTTACCTCACGCTCACATTTGTTTTAGAGTAGAGGGCGGAGGCCCTATTCAAAATTTAGATATCGATAGGTTTGTCAGAGCCGATATTCCCCAACCCTCGGAAGCGGAAGGTAGACTCCGGAAAGCGGTGTTGGACCACATGATCCACGGACCGTGTGGTCCACCACATAGAGTCGATTTGCCTTGTTGGAATAGTGAAAAGCGTAAATGTTCAAAATTTTTCCCTAAACGCGAAACGGCGACTACCTTCTGCGACGAGAAAGGTTTCATTAACCTACGTCGCGATAGTAAGAACGAGGCGTGCATTAAATATCGCGGTAGAGACATTAAAATTTCCGATTTGTGGGTGGTTCCCTATAACGCAGCTCTACTCTTGAAATACGATTGTCACATTAACTTGGAAGTCTCTTCCCAACGTACGATTGTTAAGTATTTATTTAAATATATGACCAAAGGTCAAGACTTGTCGCGCGTAGCTTTAATTCCCGACGAACTTAAAGATAATGAAGTAGAGCAATACGTCACTAAACGTTACATTGGGTCCAGCGATGCGGCGTGGCGAGTATTAGAATTTAATGTTTCCGCGCGCGAACCGAATGTTAGGCAGCTTAGTGTCCACCTCGAAGGACAGCATTCGGTATTCTTTAAACCCGGATCTGAAACTGAAGCCGCAACCCGCTCGAGTTCCGATCTAATTACATATTTCAGTCGTCCCGCCGGTGACGAATTTGATCGGTTAACATACTTAGATTTTTTCGAACAATATATCGTTCATTCTAAACGTCCCCCGATAAAAAACACGCAAATTTTCCAATTATCCAATAATAAATTTATTACTCATCGACAACGCGGTGATCTCGTTGCGCGTCTGTTTTGGGTCTCGCCTAACAGAGGTGAGCAATTTTATTTGCGCCTTTTATTAAGTACACACCCGTGTCGCAGTTACACGGATCTTTTAACACTCGGTGGTCCGGATTGCAGAACATTCCAGGAAGCGGCCAAAGCTGTCGGTCTCGCGGACGATGAAGTCGAGTACGAGAGAGCTATGCAGGAGGCTTCTTCTTTTTTCACCGGACCTCGACTGCGTGGCTTTTTCGTGCTTCTGGCTGTAAACGGTGTTCCGGTCGCGTCGCTTTGGAATAATTTTAAAAATCAATTAAGCGAGGATTTCTTGCATCGGTTGTCTAACGATAGCGTTAGAGCGCATTCCCTTTGTTTAATCGAAATCGATCGTTTGCTTCGCAAACACGGTACGTCATCGGTTGAACAAGGTTTACCGGAAACCTCCGATACTACCACTGAACTAAGTCGAGAGTGGACGAATTATAACTCTATCCATCTCGGTGCTTACGTAGAGCACTGGCTGCCGCAATTGTCGGTCGATCAACGAGTAGTTTTCGATTACGTTGATCGACTTTGCAGTGATAGGGAATTCCGCGATCGTAACCATTCTGCCATTTTCCTCGACGGACCTGCTGGCTCGGGTAAAACGTTACTTTTAAACGTGATAGCGGCACACGTACGCGGTAATTTAAAACACATCGCTTTATGTACAGCCAGTTCAGGTATCGCGGCTCAAAATTATGACGGCGGCACTACCGCTCATAGTATGTTTAGATTTCCATTGGAATTAGTGGACGATCTTGGTTATTGGAATATCACGAATGGTTCGCAACGGGCGCAACTCATATATCACGCGAACGTTATTATTTATGATGAGGCACCTATGGCCCATAAATATTTAATTCATATGTTAGATAGGTCACTTCGCGATTTAATGACTTCAGATAGGGTTTTCGGCGCTAAAGTGATCATTTTCGCTGGAGACTTTCGTCAAATACCACCGGTCGTAGTGAACGCAAAGACAAATTCAGACATCGTAAATTGTTCCGTAAAGTCATCGCCCGTTTGGCAAAATTTAAAATCATTTTCATTAGTGACGTCTCACAGATGCAGGGAAGATGTAGAGTTTGCCGAGTTTTTACTGAAACTCGGTTCAAACAAACTACCTCCTTCCCTGATATCAGTAGAAGACACCGGTAGTAATAAACAAAATTTTGTTGATTTAAATTTAATTTCTTTTACTACCGAATTAAACGAGCTAATTGACTTTGTTTTCCCTATGGTGGTGTATGACGAACCGGACGTATGCGCCCATAGAGCTATTCTATCCACACATAACGCGAGTGTTAGGGAAATCAATAATTTAATTTTGGATCGTTTACCGGGCGAAAAATTACATTTTTATAGTATAGATAAGTCAGTTAGTGACACCGCGGACGAATTATTCTTAGGCCCGGAAACATTGAATAGGTTGCAACCTCGGGGTGTTCCTGACCATGATTTTGCACTAAAAATAGGTGCCGTTTGCATGATCATCCGTAATCTCAGTTTTGCCGATGGTTTAGTTAACGGTACAAAAATCATTGTCGTAAATACTTCCCCCCGATTAATTACGGTCCGTAAGCCCGGCGGACTGGACAACTATCTAATCCCACGAATTCTTTTTAAAACGCCCGTAGAATATGGTAGTCCGATTGAGATGTGCCGTCGTCAATTTCCCCTCCAAATTTGTTACGCGATGACGATTCATAAAAGTCAGGGCCAGACCATAAGTCGCGTAGGTGTCGATTTAAGATCTGACGTTTTTAGTCACGGGCAATTGTATGTAGCTTTGGGCCGGGCTCGCGAAAATAATAATATCAAAATATTACTCCCTAAAGATAGGATACGTGACGGAACACCATTCGCGAATAACGTAATAATTCCGCAATTATTATAAAAATAAAATAAAAAAAAATCCTAACTTAAAAATCTCAACTTGGCAACTTCCTGTTTATATTATAAATTTGCTCATCTCGCTCTCTTTCTCTCTCTCAGACGTCACTATTTAACAATCGTAAATATCACGTTGACATGGCTATATATTCCGCGAGTTTTTTTTTTTTTACTTAATGCTTTTAGTTAGTAACATAATACACTTTACTTACGTACATCAGTAACGTTTTGTATAAACTTCACTCGTGTGAAATCGTTTGCAAACGTCTTGACATTACACAGTTATTGAAGTAATGTATATTTGCATGACGTCATTGTTGAGACAGATACCATCGAATCACTGGTTAAAGAGAAGATCGATCATATTTCGTGTTCGAGGGTAAAAATGATGTAGTTTGCGGCTGATTTGGTCGATAGAAGGAAAATTGTTACTGGGCGATGTCCCTTTAAATCATTTTTCATCCATCGACCAATTCAGTTTGCGTATACAATCATTTTTCACCTCCGCTCGAATACTATGATCGGACCGCACTTTGACCGGCGAGTCCATGATAAGTTCTCAACCGTGACGTTATCATTTTATACATCACTTGAACGATTGTAACGATATCGTGACATTAGCAAATGACTTCACTACGTATTGACAATTCGCGTAGTAAGTATGTTTCCATGAGACATGCAACGCAGTAGTCAGTGGTTCGTACAGAACGCTGCTGTTGTTACTCACATACATACTCCACCATTTCAATCAACTCACATGTACACATCCCGGGCGAAAGTAATACACATCGGTTATGATCGGCTAACTTCGGTATTGTAGAGCGTCGTCTCTCTGTCGTATGTCAATACGTCGCTGACTTGATCGGCACACGACAGAGACGACGCTCGCTCTACAAAACCGAACCTAGCCGATAATCTCTTTCTAAAGAGCGATGCGTATTACTTTCGGCCGAGAAGTGTACATGTTAGTTTTATTTAATCATGTAGAGTAGAGTAATTTCATACAATCAACACTTATACTACACACATGCATTACACGTAAAAGTATTCGTAGTCATATCATATCTTTTCTTTAATTCTTTCTTCTTCATTATTACCTAATAATAGTCTTTCATGGTTAGTTTTATAGTATTCATACATTACTCGTACTCGTAGTCTTCATTTTAATCATTAATTAGTTTTATACAACAGTATAATTCATACATTACATAGTATTTAAATCATCTTAGTATTATCACATCTTATCACCTTAGTCATCATATTGTATTTAGATTTTTTTGTGGATTAGGCCATAAACTTCGTTTATGGGATACCACATTAAAAAAAACGCGCTGAAGGCTGTACCTCAACAGGTGGTGTGGAAACCAGTCCGTAGTTACGAGTAGTTAGTTAGTACCTACTTGAATGAAGGAAGAAGACATCACTACCATCCTACAGTCGGCTGGACTCATTCGATTGGGTGGACTATCTACGCTACCGCAAAATAAGCATCGCAGGTGAATTGTTGAAATCCATTTATTTTCCATTTTCATATACATAATAATAAAATAATAATTAGTATTCTTACACGAAACTGATGACAGTTCATTTGCATTTCATAAAAAATGCACCTTTGTTTCAAAAAAAATTCAAAATTCCAAAAAATGCCAGTAAACTTGAACACACTCCACATTTCCCTTTTTATCCAATTTTGTCTAATTTAATACTATCGATTGAAAAATCGCAAGTAGTTATAGAATTATAGAATTTCAGATAATAAATACCTCCCTACTCTTTATACCTTCGAATTTTAATTTTAAAATAGTCAAAAATAGCCAACGCGTCTGCAATGTACGTGTAGGTGGATAATAATCCGTTTATCATAAAGCCAACTGTCCGTTTGCCTACCATTTTTTTTAATAAAAAAGGCAATATTACTCTTACACATTTATATGTATATATGTATATATATATAATGAGATGATGATGAAACATTTATATTTTACAGATTATTGTGATGCAATGCACTCCAAAGAATAATCTCAATAAAGAATGCACTGGTGATCACTAAGAAGATTTTAAAAGACTACTAAGGTATTAACTGTTTTTTTTTTATAAATAAAATTAATATTAAATACTTCATTTCTACCAATTCCAATGATTTGGACTATACCATCTCATATCATCTTACACAATAATTTTTTCTTACTTATCATTTTTTTTTTGAAAGCATTTTTAATTAAAATATTCTAAAACTTCCATGATTAATATTGGGAATAAAAGTATCAGAGCAAAAAGCACGCTATAATTTATTTAACATTTTATAGGTAGTTATGTCCACTAAACCTCTGTTGTCCCTTTATACTGTATTCTATTACAGAGAAATGTACGTATTATTGGTAATACTTATTGTTCCGTTCAACATTTATTCAGCTTATTTTTATCCAATTTTCAGATCAAGATGGCGGGGCGCGTGTGAATAGAGAAGTATCAACAAACTAACCGTCACTGAAAAGAAACCATTTTAAAAAGTTCCGCATACAAATAGAACTTCTTTATTTTTAAATTATTAATTGATATAGCGTCAGTACCTATTTAATGAAATATTTTTGGTGAACTTCATCAACAATATTGTAACTGCTCACAGCGACCTCTAACAATGATATTGTTAAATTAAATAGTAAAATATGTAATCTGAGCAGAGACACCTTATTTTGTTTTTATAGATTTTTATTAACTTTAATAATAAAGATAATGTCATTTATACTTTAAAAATATAAAGAATTGTTTATTTTTGTATTTATTATTTTAAATTTAAATAGGTATATAAAATTCACGGACTGATCGAAATTTTTGTTTGTTTAAAGTCTATTTATGAAATTTAAATTCTAGCGCCATCTATTAATTAATTAATAATAAAGATAATGTCATTTATACTTTAAAAATATAAAGAATTGTTTATTTTTGTATTTATCATTTTAAATTTAAATAGATGTATAAAATTCACAGACTGATCGAAATTTTTGTTTGTTTAAAGTCTATTTATGAAATTTAAATTCTAGCGCCATCTATTAATAATGAAACCTACATATTTATACTTATATGCAATGTGAATATTTTTTAATAAAACTTGGAAAATGTTAATTAAAACCCCTTTATATTATAAAAAATCAAGTCTGACGTGTAAGTTTAAAGTTTAATATATTCATTAAAACTTTAATTGTACGCGTTCATCTTAAATGTGTACAAAAGGCATTGATCTAAAAAAATATTACTTATTTTAATTGTTTAAAGTAGAGTTTTTATTATTTATTATAATGCTATTTCTTTTACAACTATTGTTATTAATTCCATTTACATTGAATCTATTACTCTAAGTTATTGTATCAAAATTGCATTATTTGTTGCAGTGTGTCGTGTCGCGACATTGTCTACATTTGCACATTTACGTGAATGTTATAACATTCATATATTACATAATAACTACGACGGAGCTTGATACAACACCGCAACAATTAAAAACTGTCCTAAAATTGATATTCAATGATTAACATTAAAACACCTATTACATTATTTGTAATAATAGGAATAATAGACGAAGTAAAATAAGAACAAAATGTGTTATACAAATTTAAATAAATGAAAAATAATTTTTTGCAAATACATTATTGTTGTTTCATTCAATTACAATTTATAACAACTATATTATATGTATATATACTTCTTATGACTCACCAACTGCTTTTAATTACAATTTCATATCCTTCTGATAATTATAATTTAAGTACCATAAGTTCCTAACGAGTCCGCTGAAGGCACTGCTTTTTTTTCTATAGAATTTTATTTTACATGAACAACAATATAAAAAGCAGTATAACAGCAGTATGTATATAAGAAGTATATATTATTATTATAGTGTATTATTAGTAGCAAAACTAATAGATTGGTTGGCAGCAAATAGTTATTAACTTAGAATATTTACTATTTTAGGGAATGACAACGTACCATCAGACTAAGAAGATTCAATAATAATAAATATCAATTATCCTATATATTAATAATTTAGCTCTACTATCTATATATACCTACTATATATATATATTGTATATCATTTATTATGACGATATCTTTCTAATGAGTTAAAAAATAATTTTAAGATTGCGAATTCAACATGCGGCCGTTTTTCAAATTATCCCGATCTGGTTAAAAATTGATATCTGGGGGATTCAGAGGAGCCTGATTAAGGATTTGGAATTCTTATTTAGATTCCACCATTTCTGAAGATGCCCACCACGCAGGTCCCGCACGACATCGACTACAGCGATCTCTCTCAGTGTGTAATTTACGCGAGGCCGTAGGCCGAGCTCCACGTCGCGAGGCCGCAGGCCGAGCTCCGCGCAGGGCGAAGCCCGGAGCGTCCCCCCCCATTAGGGGGAGGCCGGCGCCCGGGGGGCGCCGCCGAAACCTAGTTATTATTATTATTATACTATATAAAGCTGAATTACCACTGACTCACTGACTGACTGACTGACATAATTGTTCTCCCAGTTGCCACTATCACAGTGAGAAACTTTGAATTAGAAAGTAAACCCTCGGGGTCGGTGAGCACCAGAAAAATCCGACTTCTTCGAGTTGACCATACCTGATGAAAAATTTGAACGGCCAGCACAAACGGTAACACCTGCGCGGGGGGTGCTCGACCAAATGTCATAGAGAACTGCAGGCAGATGCCAGCGGGCGTCGCGAAAATTTGAATTTCGAACGTCCAGCGTCGCCTCCATACAAAATGTTTTAGTTCGTAGCTCGGAAACGGTAAGAGGTAAGTCGGGGGTGCTCGACCAAATGTCATTCGGGCCGGGGTGAGCCTTCTCGTGGACAAAAAATTTTTTCAAAATGGCCGATTCAAGATGGCGGCCGATTTTCAAGTTGGTCCGAGGGGGGTGGAAATCGGCACCCGGGGGGTCGCGGGGGCCCTGATTGCGAATTTCGGGTCGGTTTTTCGATCCCGCCGTTTCCAAGATGGCGGCCGTCAATTGAAATTTCAAATTTCGATCGGCCGTAACTCCCGCGAGGCCGGAGGCCGAGCGGCGCGGGCGAGGCCGCAGGCCGAGCTCGCCCGGGACTTGCACCGGGAGCGGGCCCGTCCTCGTCCGGTGGACCTTCAGCTCGACGGTCGACGGCCTGCCTGAACGGTGAGAGATAGTCACGTGGTGCTCGACCGAATGTCATAGAGAACCGCCGGCACTTTGGCGAGAGCGCGATGAAAATTCAAAATGGCGGATTCAAGATGGCCGCCATACAAATTTATTTCGACCGTCGCTCCCGAACGGTCTGAGATATCGGATCGGGGCTCGAACTAATGTGGTGGGGCAAGTCGATGTCCTTCCACTGGACGAAATTTTTTTTCCAAGATGGCGAATCCAAGATGGCGGCCATTTTTAAAATTCCTCCGATCGGGATGAAATTTCATACCCGGGGAGTTCAGGGGACCCCGATTCGGGATTTTGGAACATTTTTTTAATTCCGCCATTTTTCAAGATGGCTGCCATACAAAGTGGAAATTTCGATTTTGGGGTCCGAGGGCATTTCCGAGGCGGTAGCTCGAATCGGGCGAGGGACGCGGGGTGGAATTTCCCCTCGTTGGAAACTCTGGTCTATGGGGAAATTAGGCGGAAAAAAAAATCCAAGATGGCGGACACAAAATGGCGGAAATTTAAAAAAAACTTTGGGAAATTTAGAAATTTCTGAGCGAATGTGTTTCGAGGTGGAAAATCGAGGAGGAAATTTGAGGATTTAGGGTAGGTGCCGAAATTTTCCAAGATGGCCGCCATACGAAATTCTCTCAGCGACGGCTCCGAAACGGTTAGAGATATCGGGTTGGTGCTCAAACTAATATCGTTTATCATGACGATTTCATTCCACTGAGGGGAAAATTTTTTTTCAAGATGGCGAATCCAAGATGGCGGCTATTTTTCCAAATTCATCCGATTCGGATAAAAATCGATATCTGGGGGGTTTAGGGGATCCTGACTAAGGATTTGGAATTATTATTTATATTCAACCATTTTTGAAGATGGCGGCTATACAGCGAGGCCGCAGGCCGAGCTCCGCGTAGGGCGAAGCCCGGAGCGTCCGAATTTGATCACCGTGTAACTTACGCGAGGCCGAAGGCCGAGCTGCGTCTAACGAGGCCGCAGGCCGAGATCCGCGTAGAGCGAAGCTCGGAGCGACCGGACTACCGCACCACCAGCCGCGTACTCTGTGTAACTTACGCGAGGCCGTAGGCCGAGCTGCGTCTGACGAGGCCGCAGGCCGAGATCCGCGTAGAGCGAAGCTCGGAGCGACCGGACTACCGCACCACCAGCCGCGTACTCTGTGTAACTTACGCGAGGCCGAAGGCCGAGCTGCGTCTAACGAGGCCGCAGGCCGAGATCCGCGTAGGGCGAAGCCCGGAGCGACCGGACTACCGCACCACCAAAATTTCAAGTTGTCCGATCCGGATGAAAATTGATATCTGGTGGGTTCGGGGGACCCTGATTAAGGATTTGTGGTTATTTCCAAGATGGCCGCCACACAAAATTCTTCGGAAGACATCTCCGAAACGGGTAGAGATATCGGATCGCTGCTCAAACTAATATTGTTTATCACGACGATGTTTTTCTTTTGAGGTAAAAATTTTTTTAAGATGGCGAATCCAAGATGGCGGCCATTTTTCGAATTCATCCGATCCGGATAAAAATTGATATCTGGGGGGTTCGGGGGAGGCTGGTTAGGGATTTGGAATTCTTATGCAGGTCCCTCACAACATCAACTACAGCGATCTCTCTCAGTGTGTAATTTACGCGAGGCCGAAGGCCGAGCTCCGCGCAGGGCGAAGCCCGGAGCGTCCCCCCCCATTAGGGGGAGGCCGGCGCCCGGGGGGCGCCGCCGAAACCTAGTTATTATACTATATAAAGCTGGATTACCACTCACTGACTGACTCACTGACATAATTGTTCTCCCAGTTCCCACCATCCAGGTGAGAAACTTTGAATGAGAAAGTAAACCCTCGAGGTCGGTGAGCACCAGAAAAATCCGACTTCTTCGAGTTGCCCAAACCTGATGAAAAATTTCAACGGCCAGACCCAACGGTAACAGCTACGCGGGGAGTGCTCGACCAAATGTCATAGGGAACTGCCGGCAGACGCCAGCGGGCGTCGCGAAAATTTGAATTTCGAACGTCCAGCGTCGCCTCCATACAACATGAAATCGCTCGTATTTTTGAAACGGTAAGAGGTAAGTGAGGGGTGCTCGACCAAATGTCATTCGGGAAGAGGTAAGCTTTTTCGTGGATGAAAAATTTTTTCAAAATGGCCGATTCAAGATGGCGGCCGATTTTCAAGTTTGTCCGAGGGGGGTGGAAATCGGCACCCGGGGGGTCGTGGGGGCCCTGATTGCGAATTTCGGGTCGGTTTTTCGATCCCGACGTTTCCAAGATGGCGGCCGTCAATTGAAATTTCAAATTTCTATCGGCCGTAACTCCCGCGAGGCCGGAGGCCGAGCGGCGCGGGCGAGGCCGCAGGCCGAGCTCGCCCGGGACTTGCACCGGGAGCGGGCCCGTCCTCGTCCGGTGGACCTTCAGCTCGACGGTCGACGGCCTGCCTGAACGGTGAGAGATAGTCACGTGGTGCTCGACCGAATGTCATAGAGAACCGCCGGCACTTTGGCGAGAGCGCGATGAAAATTCAAAATGGCGGATTCAAGATGGCCGCCATACAAATTTATTTCGACCGTCGCTCCCGAACGGTCGGAGATATCGGATCGGGGCTCGAACTAATGTGGTGGGGCGAGTCGATGTCCTTCCACTGGACCAATTTTTTTTTCCAAGATGGCGAATCCAAGATGGCGGCCGTTTTTAAAATTCCTCCGATCGGGATGAAATTTAATACCCGGGGAGTTCAGGGGACCCCGATTCAGGATTTTGAAACATTTTTTTAATTCCGCCATTTTCCAAGATGGCTGCCATACAAAGTGGAAATTTCGATTTTGGGGTCCGAGGACATTTCCGAGGCGGTAGCTCGAATTGAGCAAGGGACGCGGGGTGGAATTCCCCCTCGTTAGAAACTCTGGTCTATGGGGAAATTAGACGGGAAAAAAAATCCAAGATGGCGGACACAAAATGGCGGAAATTTAAAAAAAAACTTTGGGAAATTTAAAAATTTCTGAGCGAATGTGTTTCGAGGTGGAAAATCGAGAAGGAAATTTGAGGATTTAGGGTAGGTGTCGAAATTTTCCAAGATGGCCGCCATACGAAATTCTCTCAGCGACAGCTCCGAAACGGTTAGAGATATCGGATTGGTGCTCAAACTAATATCATTTATCATGACGATTTCTTTCTACTGAGGGGAAAATTTTTTTCAAGATGGCGAATCCAAGATGGCGGCCTTTTTCCAAATTCATCCGATTCGGATAAAAATCGATATCTGGGGGGTTCAGGGGATCCTGACTAAGGATTTGGAATTATTATTTATTTTCCACCCTTTTTGAAGACGGCGGCTATACAGCGAGGCCGCAGGCCGAGCTCCGCGTAGGGCGAAGCCCGGAGCGTCCGAATTCGATCACTGTGTAACTTACGCGAGGCCGAAGGCCGAGCTGCGTCTGACGAGGCCGCAGGCCGAGATCCGCGTAGGGCGAAGCCCGGAGCGACCGGACTACGGCACCACCAGCCGCCGCGCACCATGTGTAACTTACGCGAGGCCGTAGGCCGAGCTGCGTCTAACGAGACCGCAGGCCGAGATCCGCGTAGAGCGAAGCTCGGAGCGACCGGACTACCGCACCACCAGCCGCCGCGCACCATGTGTAACTTACGCGAGGCCGTAGGCCGAGCTGCGTCTGACGAGGCCGCAGGCCGAGATCCGCGTAGAGCGAAGCTCGGAGCGACCGGACTACCGCACCACCAGCCGCGTACTCTGTGTAACTTACGCGAGGCCGAAGGCCGAGCTGCGTCTAACGAGGCCGCAGGCCGAGATCCGCGTAGGGCGAAGCCCGGAGCGACCGGACTACCGCACCACCAAAATTTCAAGTTGTCCGATCTGGATGAAAATTGATATCTGGGGGGTTCAGGGGAGCCTGATTAAGGATTTATGGTTATTTCCAAGATGGCCGCCACACAAAATTCTTCGGAAGACATCTCCGAAACGGGTAGACATATCGGATCGGTGCTCAAACTAATATTGTTTATCATGACGATCTTTTTCTATTGAGGTAAAAATTTTTTTAAGATGGCGAATCCAAGATGGCGGCCATTTTTCGAATTCGTCCGATCCGGATGAAAATTGATATCCGGGGGGTTCGGGGGAGGCTGGTTAGGGATTTGGAATTCTTATGCAGATCCCACACAACATCAACTACAGCGATCTCTCTCAGTGTGTAATTTAAGCGAGGCCGAAGGCCGAGCTCCGCGCAGGGCGAAGCCCGGAGCGTCCCCCCCCATTAGGGGGAGGCCGGCGCCCGGGGGGCGCCGCCGAAACCTAGTTATACTATATAAAGCTGGATTACCACTCACTCACTGACATAATTGTTCTCCCAGTTCCCCCCCGGTGGGTGAGAAACTTTGAATGAGAAAGTAAAATCTCGGGGTCGGTGAGCACCAGAAAAATCCGACTTCTTCGAGTTGACCATACCTGATGAAAAATTGCAACGGCCAAGCCAATCAGTAACAGCTACGCGGGGGGTGCTCGACCAAATGTCATAGAGAACTGCAGGCAAATGCCAGCGGGCGTCGCGAAAATTTGAATTTCGAACGTCGAGCGTCGCCTCCATACAAAACGTAATCGCTCGTAGCTCGGAAACGGCAAGAGGTAAGTCGGGGGTGCTCGACCAAATGTCATTCGGGCCGGGGTGAGCCTTCTCGTGGACAAAAAATTTTTTCAAAATGGCCGATTCAAGATGGCGGCCGATTTTCAAGTTGGTCCGAGGGGGGTGGAAATCGGTATCCGGGGGGTCGCGGGGGCCCCGATTGAGAATTTCGGGTCGGTTTTTCGATCCCGCCGTTTCCAAGATGGCGGCCGTCAATTGAAATTTCAAATTTCGATCGGCCGTAACTCCCGCGAGGCCGGAGGCCGAGCGGCGCGGGCGAGGCCGCAGGCCGAGCTCGCCCGGGACTTGCACCGGGAGCGGACCCGTCCTCGTCCGGTGGACCTTCAGCTCGACGGTCGACGGCCCGCCTGAACGGTGAGAGATAGTCCCATGGTGCTCGACCGAATGTCATAGAGAACCGCCGGCACTTTGACGAGAGCGCGATGAAAATTCAAAATGGCCGATTCAAGATGGCCGCCATACAAATTTATTTCGACCGTCGCTCCCGAACGGTCGGAGATATCGGATCGGGGCTCGAACTAATGTGGTGGGGCGAGTCGATGTCCTTCCACTGGACCAATTTTTTTTTCCAAGATGGCGAATCCAAGATGGCGGCCATTTTTAAAATTCCTCCGATCGGGATGAAATTTCATACCCGGGGAGTTCAGGGGACCCTGATTCGGGATTTTGGAACATTTTTTTAATTCCGCCATTTTTCAAGATGGCTGCCATACAAAGTGGAAATTTCGATTTTGGGGTCCCAGGGCATTTCCGAGGCCGTAGCTCGAATTGGGGAAGGGGCGCGGGGTGGAATTCTCCCTCGTTGGAAACTCCGGTCTATGGGGAAATTAGGCGGAAAAAAAAATCCAAGATGGCGGACACTAAATGGCGGAAATTAAAAAAAAACTTTGGGAAATTTAAAAATTTCTGAGCGAATGTGTTTCGAGGTGGAAAATCGAGAAGGAAATTTGAGGATTTAGGGTAGGTGACGAAATTTTCCAAGATGGCCGCCATACGAAATTCTCTCAGCGACAGCTCCGAAACGGTTAGAGATATCGGGTTGGTGCTCAAACTAATATCATTTATCATGACGATTTCATTCCACTGAGGGGAAAATTTTTTTTCAAGATGGCGAATCCAAGATGGCGGCCTTTTTCCAAAATCTTCCGATTTGGATAAAAATCGATATCTGGGGGGTTTAGGAGATCCTGACTAAGAATTTGGAATTATTATTTATTTTCCATCATTTTTGAAGATGGCGGCTATACAGCGAGGCCGCAGGCCGAGCTCCGCGTAGGGCGAAGCCCGGAGCGTCCGAATTCGATCACTGTGTAACTTACGCGAGGCCGAAGGCCGAGCTGCGTCTGACGAGGCCGCAGGCCGAGATCCGCGTAGGGCGAAGCCCGGAGCGACCGGACTACGGCACCACCAGCCGCCGCGCACGATGTGTAACTTACGCGAGGCCGTAGGCCGAGCTGCGTCTGACGAGGCCGCAGGCCGAGATCCGCGTAGAGCGAAGCTCGGAGCGACCGGACTACCGCACCACCAGCCGCGTACTCAGTGTAACTTACGCGAGGCCGAAGGCCGAGCTGCGTCTAACGAGGCCGCAGGCCGAGATCCGCGTAGGGCGAAGCCCGGAGCGACCGGACTACCGCACCACCAGCCGCGTACTCTGTGTAACTTACGCGAGGCCGTAGGCCGAGCTGCGTCTAACGAGGCCGCAGGCCGAGATCCGCGTAGAGCGAAGCTCGGAGCGACCGGACTACCGCACCACCAGCCGCGTACTCTGTGTAACTTACGCGAGGCCGTAGGCCGAGCTGCGTCTGACGAGGCCGCAGGCCGAGATCCGCGTAGAGCGAAGCTCGGAGCGACCGGACTACCGCACCACCAGCCGCGTACTCTGTGTAACTTACGCGAGGCCGAAGGCCGAGCTGCGTCTAACGAGGCCGCAGGCCGAGATCCGCGTAGGGCGAAGCCCGGAGCGACCGGACTACCGCACCACCAAAATTTCAAGTTGTCCGATCTGGATGAAAATTGATATCTGGGGGGTTCAGGGGACCCTGATTAAGGATTTATGGTTATTTCCAAGATGGCTGCCACACAAAATTCTTCGGAAGACATCTCCGAAACGGGTAGACATATCGGATAGGTGCTCAAACTAATATTGTTTATCATGACGATCTTTTTCTATTGAGGTAAAAATTTTTTTAAGATTGCGAATCCAAGATGGCGGCCTTTTTTCGAATTCGTCCGATCCGGATGAAAATTGATATCCGGGGGGTTCGGGGGAGGCTGGTTAGGGATTTGGTATTCTTATGCAGGTCCCTCACAACATCAACTACAGCGATCTCTCTCAGTGTGTAATTTAAGCGAGGCCGTAGGCCGAGCTCCGCGCAGGGCGAAGCCCGGAGCGTCCCCCCCCCATTAGGGGGAGGCCGGCGCCCGGGGGGCGCCGCCGAAACCTAGTTATTTTATTATTATTATTATACTATTATTATTATTATTATTATACTATATAAAGCTGAATTACCACTGATTATTATACTATATAAAGCTGGATTACCACTGACTCACTGACTGACTGACTGACATAATTGTTCTCCCAGTTGCCACTACCCAGGTGAGAAACTTTAAATGAGAAAGTAAACTTTCGGGGTCGGTGAGCACCAGAAAAATCCGACTTCTTCGAGTTGACCACACCTGATGAAAAATTAGAACGGCCAGACCCAACGGTAACAGCTACGCGGGGGGTGCTCGACCGAATGTCATAGAGAACTGCAGGCAGATGCCAGAGCGCGTCGCGAAAATTTGAATTTCGAACGTCCAGCGTCGCCTCCATACAAAACGTAATCGCTCGTATTTTTGAAACGGTAAGAGGTAAGTCGGGGGTGCTCGACCAAATGTCATTCGGGAAGGTGTAAACTTTTTCGTGGTTGCAAAATTTTTTCAAAATGGCCGATTCAAGATGGCGGCCGATTTTCAAGTTGGTCCGAGGGGGGTGGAAATCGGCACCCGGGGGGTCGCGGGGGCCCCGATTGAGAATTTCGGGTCGGTTTTTCGATCCCGCCGTTTCCAAGATGGCGGCCGTCAATTGAAATTTCAAATTTCGATCGCCCATAACTCCCGCGAGGCCGGAGGCCGAGCGGCGCGGGCGAGGCCGCAGGCCGAGCTCGCCCGGCACTTGCACCGGGAGCGGGCCCATCCGCATCCGGTGGACCTTCAGCTCGACGGTCGACGGCCTGCCTCAACGGTTACAGCTAACCCTATGGTGCTCGACCGAATGTCATAGAGAACCGCCGGCACTTTGACGAGAGCGCGATGAAAATTCAAAATGGCCGATTCAAGATGGCCGCCATACAAATTTATTTCGACCGTCGCTCCCGAACGGTCGGAGATATCGGATCGGGGCTCGAACTAATGTGGTGGGGCGAGTCGATGTCCTTCCACTGGACGAATTTTTTTTTCCAAGATGGCGAATCCAAGATGGCGGCCATTTTTAAAATTCCTCCGATCGGGATGAAATTTAATACCCGGGGAGTTCAGGGGACCCTGATTCGGGATTTTGGAACATTTTTTTAATTCCGCCATTTTTCAAGATGGCTGCCATACAAAGTGGAAATTTCGATTTTGGGGTCCGAGGGCATTTCCGAGGAGGTAGCTAGAATTGGGCGAGGGACGCGGGGTGGAATTCCCCCTCGTTAGAAACTCTGGTCTATGGGGAAATTAGGCGGGAAAAAAAATCCAAGATGGCGGACACAAAGTAGCGGAAATTTAAAAAAATCTTTGGGAAATTTAAAAATTTCTGAAAATCGAGAAGGAAATTGGCTTCCGGAGGGTTCCGATTGAGAATTTAGGGTAGGTGCCGAAATTTTCCAAGATGGCCGCCATACAAAATTCTTTGGGCGACAGCTCTGAAACGGTTAGAGATATTGGATTGGTGCTCAAACTAATATCATTTATCATGACGATTTCTTTCTACTGGGGGGGAAAAATTTTTCCAAGATGGCGAATCCAAGATGGCGGCCTTTTTCCAACTTCATCCGATTCGGATAAAAATTGATATCTGGGAGGTTCAGGGGATCCTGACTAAGGATTTGGAATTATTATTTATATTCAATACTTTTTGAAGATGGCGGCTATACAGCGAGGCCGTAGGCCGAGCTCCGCGTAGGGCGAAGCCCGGAGCGTCCGAGTTCAATCGCTGTGTAACTTATGCGAGGCCGCAGGCCGAGCTGCGTGTAACGAGGCCGCAGGCCGAGATCCGCGTAGGGCGAAGCCCGGAGCGACCGGATTACGGCACCACCAGCCGCGCACGCTGTGTAACTTACGCGAGGCCGAAGGCCGAGCTGCGTCTAACGAGGCCGCAGGCCGAGATCCGCGTAGGGCGAAGCCCGGAGCGACCGGACTACTGCACCACCAGCCGCGTACTCTGTGTAACTTACGCGAGGCCGGAGGCCGAGCTGCGTCTAACGAGGCCGCAGGCCGAGATCCGCGTAGGGCGAAGCCCGGAGCGACCGGACTACGGCACGACCAAAGTTTCAACTTGTCCGATCTGGATGAAAATTGATATCTGGGGGGTTCAGGGGACCCTGATTAAGGATTTATGGTTATTTCCAAGATGGCCGCCACACAAAATTCTTCGGAAGACATCTCCGAAACGGGTAGACATATCGGATTGTTGCTCAAACTAATATTGTTTATCATGACGATGTCTTTATATTGAGGTAAAAAAATTTTTCAAGATGGCGAATCCAAGATGGCGGCCATTTTTCCAACTTCATCCGATTCGGACAAAAATTGATATCTGGGGGGCTTAGGGGATCCTGACTAAGGATTTGGAATTATTATTTATATTCAACACTTTTTGAAGATGGCGGCTATACAGCGAGGCCGTAGGCCGAGCTCCGCGTAGGGCGAAGCCCGGAGCGTTCGAATTCGATCACTGTGTAACTTACGCGAGGCCGTAGGCCGAGCTGCGATTAACGAGGCCGCAGGCCGAGATACGCGTAGGGCGGAGCCCGGAGCGTACCGGACTACGGCACCAACAACCGCGCACGCTGTGTAACTTACGCGAGGCCGAAGGCCGAGCTGCGTCTAACGAGGCCGCAGGCCGAGATACGCGTAGGGCGGAGCCCGGAGCGTACCGGACTACGGCACCAACAACCGCGCACGCTGTGTAACTTACGCGAGGCCGAAGGCCGAGCTGCGTCTAACGAGGCCGCAGGCCGAGATCCGCGTAGGGCGAAGCCCGGAGCGACTGGACTACGGCACGACCAAAGTTTCAACTTGTCCGATTTGGATGAAAATTGATATCTGGGTGGTTCAGAGGACCATGATTAAGGATTTATGGTTATTTCCAAGATGGCCGCCCCACAAAATTCTTCGGAAGACATCTCCGAAACGGGTAGACCTATCGGATTGGTGCTCAAACTAATATTGTTTATCATGACGATGTTTTTCTATTAAGGTAAAAATTGTTTAAAGATATTGAATCCAAGATGGCGGCCATTTGTCGAATTCATCCGATCTGGATAAAAATTGATATCTGGGGGGTTCGGGGGAGGCTGATTAGGGATTTGGAATTCTTATTTTGATTCCGCCATTTTTGAAGATGGCCGCCATACAGAACCCGCACAACAGAAACTACAACAACATTCTCTCCCCCTTGTAATCTACGCGAGGCCGCAGGCCGAGCTCCGCGTAGGGCGAAGCCCGGAGCGATCGGACTACGGCACCAACAAAATTTCAAGTTGTCCGATCTGGATGAAAATTGATATCTGGGTGGTTCAGAGGACCATGATTAAGGATTTATGTTTATTTCCAAGATGGCCGCCACACAAAATTCTTCGGAAGACATCTTCGAAACGGGTAGACATATCGGATTGGTGTTCAAACTAATATTATTTATCATGATGATGATGTCTTTATATTGAGATAAAACTTTTTTCAAGATGGCGAATCCAAGATGGCGGTCTTTTTTCGAATTCATCCGATGCGAATGAAAATTGGTATCTGGGGGGTTCAGGGGAGCCTGATTAAAGATTTATGGTTATTTCTAAGATGGCCGCCCCACAAAATTCTTCGGATGACATCTCGGGAACGGTTAAACAGATCGGATTGGTGCTCAAACTAATATTATTTATTATGACGATGTCTTTATAGAGGTAATTTTTTTTTTAAGATGGCGAATCCAAGATGGCGACCTTTTTTCGAATTCATCCGATCCGGATAAAAATTGATATCTGGGAGGTTCAGGGGATCCTGATTAAGGATTTATGGTTATTTCTAAGATGGCCGTCCCACAAAATTATTCGGATGACATCTCGAAAGCGGTTAAACAGATCGGATTGGTGATCAAATTAATATTGTTTATCATGACGATGTCTTTATATTTAGGTAATTTTTTTTTTAAGATGGCATATCCAAGATGGCCGCCATTTTTCGAATTCATCCGATTCTTATGAAAATTGATATCTGGGGGGTTCAGGGGATCCTGATTAAGGATTTATGGTTATTTCCAAGATGGCCGCCCCACAAAATTATTCGGATGACATCTCGGAAACGGGTAGACATATCGGATTGGTGTTCAAACTAATATTATTTATCATGATGATGATGTCTTTATATTGACATAAAAATTTTTTCAAGATGGTGAATTCAAGAAGGCGGCCCTTTTACAAATTCATGCGATCCGAATTAAAATTGATATCTGGGGGTTCGGGAGAGCCTTATTAAGGATTTGAAATTTTTATTTAGATTCCCCTATTTTTGAAAATGGCCGCCATGCAGGACCCCCACAACAACAACTACAGCAATCTCTCGTCCCTTGTAATTTACCCGAGGCCGAAGGCCGAACTTCACGCAGGGCGAAGCCCGGAGCGTTCTCCCCCGCCTCCCCCCCCCCCCCCCCCCCCCCCCCTTGGGAGGAGGACTTCTTCATATGTCTTCTTTATTATTACACTTATAAAACGTCAGAAGCGGATCTTAAAAAATCTTGACAAAAAGTATTGCATATTACTTCGATAAATCATTTAGTAGTTTCAACAGTTGCCCGAATAGAAATGAATAGCAATTTTATTTTTGGTAATAACAAAACTAAAGGTTCAGGGATAAAAAAATGATGTACTAATTAATGTTATGATAAAAAATGAAACAAACAACATGGATATAAATACTAATAATCATAGATAGCTATTCTTATTATAGTGGTATTATTTTCACATAGTAAAATTAGAATATAGCTACAGTTATTTTATATGGATAAATAAATAAATAATATATATATTGGGTAGTCGCAAGTCTGGTTTGAAGCCTGGTGGAAGCCAGTTTTTCAAATAAAAATCTGAAATCACTTAAAATATAGGTACTTATAGTAGTATTTTAATTAATTTCATAATTTTTCTTTTCCGCCATTTTCCAAGATAAGTGGGATATTTCTATTGTAGCTTCTGAGAGTTTTTGAGATCGTAGATCGAAATTTACGTATATTGTGACCCGGAAATATATAATCTATCAGCACATTATCTAAGAAAAATAAACAAGACAAAAGGGATACAACATTGCAGAAATTTTATTATCACAAGTCCTATTGTCACAGTCATAGCTGTTCCCTACCTCGTATATACAGGGTGGAAAATATGAACGGGACATGGAGGAAAAGTACATTAAATATTGAAAATATCAAAGGAAACATTCTTTTGTTTTTTAAAATAAGAATAACCCCATTCAAACATTTTTTTAAAAGTTTACCTGAGCCGGGAATCGAACCAACTAAAAATGCAAAAAATAGACAGTCACTATTTTATTGAACCAATCGATAGGGTCTATGATAAGGATAAAATCTCTCGAACAAACATTGTATCTTACAATTAAAGAAGACCTTGAAATCTAACAATTCGCACCTATCGAATTAACCTGAAGGACACGTACTTAGATAGATAGATAACTTTTTATTGCACATAATTAGAACAAATGTTTACAAACAATATTACAATCAGAAAAGGTGCAATCGGTGGTGTTATCGTTAAGTAACGATCTCTTCCAGACAATCGTTTGTTACCAAAGAATTCTTAAAAAAGAGTGCTAGAGAACATAGGTAAACATAACTAATAACATAACTAATAACATAACATAACATGCTAGAAACATAACTAAACATAGGTAACCTAATAACTAGGTACATTAACCATTGAATATGCAAATTATTACCTGAAGTAGACTATTGTAAATTGTTACCTAAATTAGACATCGATTAAAATTATAATTTTGATACAACATTTTTATAAATTAACTGATAAGTTGCTCGAAATGCTAACCATTTTCTTGAATGTAAAGATTGAGTCTTTTCAGAAATTCATTTCGTGTAACCTTCTGCAATGGGTTGTGATGAATGTTTGTGATAAAATCTTGAACCTCAACTCTTAACTCTTCCGCAGACTCATAGGATTTTTTGTAATTTTTTTTTTAAATGGCCATACAAAAAAATCCAGCGGCGTAAGATCTGGTGATCTTGCAGGCCATTTAATTGTCCCGTTTGTATCTATCCAGACGTTGAAATTATTATTAACATAAGCAGTGGATATTCTACTATCTATCTATCTAGGTACGTGTCCTTCAGGTTAATTCGATAGGTACGAATTGTTAGATTTCATGATCTTCTTTAATTGTAAGATACAATGTTTGTTCGAGAGATTTTATCCTTATCATAGACCCTATCGATTGGTTCAATAAAATAGTGACTGTCTATTTTTTGCATTTTTAATTGGTTCGATTCCCGGCTCAGGTAAACTTTTTAAAAAATGTTTGAATACGGTTATTCTTATTTTAAAAAACAAAAGAATGTTTCCTTTGAGTGAAATTTGATATCTTGAATATTTAATGCATTTTTCCTCCATGTCCCGTTCATATTTTCCACCCTGTATATTAAAATATTAAAAAAATATGTTGTTAATTATTTAACAGCAAAATCTCAAAGCACACAAAACAAATAACACAAACAGAATCGATGACATCGATATAAGCACAGTAACGCTATCTACAGAAATCGGAAGAAATTATATTGTCATCAAGTCAAGTGTTTATAATAACGAAAACAAGCAAAACAATTAATGAAATAATTTGTAGCAATTTCCATAGATGTCGCACTACTGCAAATGCTTAAATGCATTTTGATTTATTCTCCTTTTTTTTATTTATACTAAATTAACCACACTCATAAAGAATAGTTCATAATAAAATGAAATAAAAAAGAATGTTATGATATTCAGGCTAAAAGATTTTAAATTTATTGCTCTTGGGCTTTGACTAGGGATTTGGAATTATTATTTAGATTTTGTCATTTTTCAAAATGGCTGCCATACAAGTGCATTTAGGTGGCTTCCATAAATATACTAAAATTAACCAGACTCTCAGAGAATACGGAATATGAACTTTAATTTTTGATTATGAACTATCATAATCAAAAATTAAATTAAAAAAAAAGTTATGAAATTCAGCCTAAAAGATTTTAAATGTATCGCTATTTTCTTGTGTAACATTTCAATTGTCTGACTTTTTTTTAAATTTACGTTGGCATATTGGTAAAACAATTTACGCGTTATCATCAATTCACAGGACACACTAATTCAGTGTTGCTATTTATAAGCCAATTCCTTTTTTATTATGAAGTCTAAAATTGTCAACGTTTAATTTAAATGACAGTATAGCATCTGCTTATTATACAGTATACGAAATAAAATGTGGTTAATTTATTTTATAATTCTTATTTTATAGTTCCTCGAATAGATTAATTCGTTTAATTTAAATTTATTTCCAATAAATAACATTTTTGCTTAATCTAAGATAACTGAAATAACATGTGATTTATTTATTTTATAATATAATTATTATTTTATAGTTCCTTGAATAAATCAATTCGAAATTTAATTTAATTTCATTTCCAATAAATAAATAACATTTTATATTAACATCATCTATAGAAAATCTATAGAAAAAATATTATGGAAAATTTAATGTGAACCAAAATTAGAAATAATGTCATATACCCACCATCTTATACATTTAGTATTGATATTTTTTCTAAACAAAACTAATTATGAAGTATATACATTTTTTTTAAATTCTATTCATTTTTAAAATCGGTAATCTAAAAAATTAACAGTGGCAATACTACCGACTGTGCAGTCGTCATGCCTAGAGATGTACGATTTATGAAAATAATATATTTAAATTATTCAAATGATTCAATAACCACTAATCAAATGATCATTTATTAATCGAATGACGAATGAAACTTTCGAATGATTTGAAATATGAAGCGTTTATTTTGAAAGGGTAATGTCGATTTTTTCTTCTTTCGAGATATTAAAAGATTATCTTTTTTAAATAAAAGTAACATTTTAGATTATCATAAACAATTAGATTAGATTAATTAATTATTAAGTGCACAACTCGCGCGTGGAGAATGCACGTATCTGGCATACAAAGGGCACGCTATTTCTGATAGTGCTCGACACTCGACCAGTGAGAGGATAATGGGTCTAACATCTTTCTAAAAAGACATTAGTGTAATTCTTCCAAATTTTGGCAGTCTTCCTGGATTGGTGATAATCTAAAGTCTTAAATTACGTGTACTCCATCAATATTTTAGATAAAAAAATAGTATATTGTGCACTTTCACAAAACCTTATCCAAAATATTTTCAGCCAGTTTACTTTTTCTCATTCAGTATTCCTTTTCCTTTTCTGAATTGCATTTTCTAGATATTTTATTGGAATTAAATTTTCACGTTTCATTCTCCTGGCGTAAAACTAAGATGATGCAATCGATTAATTTTGATGTACAATAACTAAATTGCGGAATGGAACACCGTCGTAAATCGAGAAGTGAGTGTATTTCCATTACATTACGCTTTTGTTACTTCTCTCTTATAAGTGCTTAATTAGTTATTCTAAGGAAAATGGACTTACACCACTTTCGTAATCAATCGTTAAAACAATTTCATTTATTGACGAATTTTAAATTGATCAAAGTATATGGATATTTTAAAATACTAACTGTGAATTGTTTATGAATAAAATGTGCACACTAAATTATAATATGTAAATTATGTGATTTTGCATTTTTTTAAAACGGGCACCATTTTCAAAATAAACAGTCCATATATTATTTTGGTTATAGTGCAGTTTTAAATTTTGTTTCATTACAATGATAGCTGTCGGTGTCTCGAATAGTATTGGGACAATAATGATCAAATCATATTGATTTTTGAGTTATTTTAGTAAATTGGTATTTAACTACAACAAGATTAAGCTAAAAATGAATGAAATGAAAAATATGATATTTTCATATTTTAAATCAATAATCAAAATATCGAATCCAATAAAAATATATAAATGATTTATTGTCCTTTGAATATTTCATTTTATTTTACCCATCACTAGCGTGCGTGGTGACTCTATATTAAACTGCGCCGACCGTTAGGAGCCCCATTATTCATTGTGATTTCTTCTGTTTCAGGTGAGTTTTTATAATAATAACTTTTTAATGTATTTTTTATATTAGAAAAATAATTAATCAGTATTATTATTTAATATATTCATATCAATTGAGTGTTAAATGTATTAAGTACGTGTATATTTTCTTTTTATTTGTTGTGTAGGCAATAAAGAAGTAAAGATTATTATTACTTATTATGATCAAATATTTTTTTACGATATTTTTTTACACGCTGACCAGGCGGATTAGCGAATCTACTTTTGTAGAGATGCTGTAAGTGGTAGTTATCTCTCGATGGGGTGTTATCGACTGTTACTCTAACGTCGGCTAACATCTCAAGGTCAACACTTCATGAAATTTTAATTATAATGACAATTTCAGATGGATCCTGCTATTTCTACCAGCTTGCCGCGGCTTACCTCGGCTGGTCGTGGTGGTAGGGCTCTTATCAGAGCCGCCTGTGTTTCCACAGGTGAGTCTTGTGAATTATTATTCTTAATTTCGCCCTAATCATTCGTCAGTCGAGTAGATATTTAATTAAAATTTTACAATTCCGCCGTGGCTTTCACAGAGTTCTAGAAATTAGCAGTGGGCGGGGCTAACCGCCACCGTCATAAAATTTACCAAAGTACATTTTGACTGGAAATCGAAATGAAATTAAGTTGTCATAATAATTATTATAAATTTGTGTATTATACGTGTTGTGGTTTAATACTTAAGTATAGTTTATTATTGTTATTAAATTCTTAAATGTTGTGTATTTAAAATTGTACCGTTAAATTACACCGTTAGGCCGCGCCCTTCGCTGAATTTGAATCGGCGTCTGTGGCGCGTCGGACTGCGGTGGGTGGGGGGCCGTCTTACGGGGCTAATAACAAATATACTTCACGAACCTACCAAGGTCAAATTGAGTTTTCGTTGTAGTTAATCTAAAGAAATGTGTGATAGGGTGTATTATCGTTTACTAATTAGTTTGAGGTTTTGTTAAATTTCAAAATGCTTGTTTTTGCGTAATATTTGTGATAATCAAATAAAAACAGGATACGTTTTTCGTTATGAACGTTAATTACCAACTTGTATTGCAAACTAGCAGTGCTCCCGACTTGTACGTTTATGCTTGATAATAATAACTTGATTCTAAAAATTATAATGGATCTGAGGTAGAATATTTTAGGTACACATGGGTTACAATACTTGCAATTATGTCAAGTTTCATTAAAATTCGTCCTATGATTTTGCGTGATGCGCGTAGCTACAGATAGATAAAAAATGTTGTTTTGATCTCTATACATATTTGTAACGATTTTTTCTACAAATATATTTAATTTACAGACACAGCTTTGTTACTATTTAATTATATGTTACATATGTATTTCATATACACACTCCTTTTATTATAGGTACCTACTATAAAATTAAAATATTAATGAAATAAAATATTAATAATTATAATATAAAAAAACTTGATTTCTATTCACAAAGGAAGTGACATTAGGACATTATAGGTATTCATTTATAATAAGAAAGTTTATCTTAGCTGTAAATTTATTGTAGGTATAGGTAGCTATTTTTCTTTAAAACGGTGTTTTGTAGATTAAATCATAGAGAAATCACTGTACCACTAAATTTCATTTCATTGAATATCTTTGTTATATCATTCAATTTTGATCATTGTAATTTTTTTTATATTAGCTATATCATATATTAGCATTTTTTGCTCCATAGACTACATATATTTTTTTTTGATATTTTGAGAAATTTTAGTTTCCATGAAGTCCAAAAATGATTTTTCAGTTTATTGTAAATATAGACTGATTAGTGAATTCCATGTACTTTGTTATGATAATATGTATAAAATGCACACGGAATAATAATAATAAACCTATACAACTCAAAATTCGGTGAACCTTGATTTCTACCAAAAAGTGATTTTTAGAAGTTACTAACTACCACTAAATTAAATAATGATTTGAATAGATACTTAATATCTCTGCACTAATATTTTTAAACAGTACATTTATTATTTATATTTAGCTAAATAAAAATTATTACCTATTATTTTAAGTGTATATGCAAGTATAATTAAAAATATGCATGTATTCAATGAATTAGAAAAATATAGTAGGTAATCTAAAGAGAAATCATGTTTATTACGAAAATTATACACTTAATTTCTCACACTTAGAATTTTGAGTATTTATAACTGTTCATTATTAAGCGTGAGAATGTAGTAGGTAGATAGATAGGTACCTATGTAAGTGAATATACTTATTTACAAACAATAAGGTCACACTTGAATGATCCACATTATAATTCAATCTTTTAGGTCCAGAAATAATATGCGAACTGTAATATCTATCTATACTTAAGCAAACGTCTATTCGACCAGAAATTTAACTTAGGACTTCTTGCACAGGCAGAAAAAAACATAATTAAAAAAGACTATTTCATACAAACTTCTTAATATAGTATAACCCCTTTCATGCATCTACCTATTTTTTTTTGTGTATTAATTTATTTTTCAATAATTTCATTTTAATCATTAACTAATAATCTTACATTTCTTTAGGAACTTACCACCAGGCCTGCTCGAGGTTCCGTGGTAACAACTCACAATGTGTAGCTATGTCAGCGTGCGCGGCCGCTTTTTCAGTTTTTAGTAATAGAAATATTTTTCAAACGGCCGATATTGACAATATTTTAGAAAGTGGGGATTCCTTATACGTACAACGTCGTCCATTTTTACCTTCCGGTACAAGTTATTTACTACCCGAAGATTTGCCTTCTGAGTTTCGTGTTGGTATTTATTTTGCTAAAATTAAATCCATGACCGACGACGATAGGTGGATAGGTAATGGTTTGTTTCCGTCGTCTGGTGATGACTTCAACTCCAGAGTTTCACAATTAAAAAACATTTTACAATGCGATGTTTTTAATGATTATCATAATGATAATGTCGATAATTATATATTTACGGGTCAATCTTACACCGTTTCTTTTTGGCGATATGACGCTTATTATTTTCTTTTTAACAGTCACGAAGTAGATTCCAATAATTTTTTTAGCTCCCGATCAGACGACAACAAAGCGCGTTTGTTTCGTTGTCGAAATTTAGACAGTTTAATAGAATTGCTTTTTGCTAGGAACCTACGTGACGGGTCTCAGTATTCTATCCATAAATTAACTGTTCAGAATTCAACAGAATTGCCTCCTTTAAATGTCCCCCAGAATGACCCTAAATTATCGACTTTTAAGCCCATAGTAGCATTGTCTAGAATACCGGTTAATTCTTTTGCTGTTTCATCGGCATGTTCCATTATTTCCTCAGACCCAAAATTTACTGTTTTAAAACCGGTAGTCTTAATTAAAAAAATACCCCTAAATTTACATGCTATTTTATCCTCATCTCACTCTATTAATTCTGATCCTAAATTTACTTTTTTAAAGCCAGTCGTGGTCATGGATAAAATAAAAATTAACTTATTTACGAAAACAAAACGAGGCCGACCCAAAAAAGCAACGCGAGGTCCAAAAACAAGCACCGAAAGTAATACACATTTAAAGGCGGTTAAACGCTATACAATACAAAACCCCGGGGTGAATAGGGATTCCGTTAAACGTTATACAGATAAGTACCCGGAGGTGCATAGGGATTCCGTTAAACGTTATACAGATAAGCACCCCGAGGTACATAGGGATTCCGTTAAACATTATACCGATAAGCACCCCGAGGTTAATCGCGACGCGGTTCAACGGTATTCACAAAAAAATCCCGAGGTAAATCGCGACGCGGTAGAACGATATTCTCAAAAACATCCTGAAGTGAATGTAGTTGCCGTTGAACGTTATAACAAACAGAGTAGGAACGTCGATCCGTTGTTACGTTCCTCCTCGAATTTAATCGGGCAATATCGCGAAGACGACCTCAAAAAAATTAAATTATATACATTAAAACATACCTCTTTATTTTCTCACGACGTTCACGTTTGTGTGAATTGTCAGACTCGTTTCTTTTTTGAAGAAAAAGGTCGTAAACTGTGGTGTTGCGGCTCGGGCGCGTATAATGTTCAACATTTCCCGGCTTTGACCGAGGAATTTTATTCTCATCCCGCGTTTCTCAATAGGCCTCGCGCATATAACAATCTGTTTGCTTTCAGCGCCTTGGGCGTTTCACATGGTTTTCAACAACCTACCGGCATTTCGTTCCTAAAAATACAAGGCCGCATATATCACCGCGTTTTTGATTTATCATATTCCGACTCCACTAATCCCATCGGTCTTCATATCGATGATAGTAATGAACGCGAAAAAATAGCAACTGCTCAAAATCTCGATTTGCAGGTGATACGGTGCATCACCAATTTTTTACATAATATAAATCCCTACATAGATTGTTTTAAACGCTTAAGTCAAGTAGCTTCCGACGAAGCTCACCTCGTCTTCGAACGCACGACTCGCCGAAGCCACGGTAACATTTTAGGCGATATGCCTGCGGGTACTGAGGTAGCTGCAATCATTCGTACGGAAAGGGAGAGATTTCAACCTCATTCCATCGCGATTTGGAAAATAGGTGAAAGTAGGCCTCATACAGTAGATATTTTTAATCCTTTATACGAGACTTTTCAATATCCTTTGTTGTATCCGCACGGTACCCCCGGTTGGTACCCGGATAAATTAGACAATAATAATCGTAAACTCACACAGGCGCGTTACATTCGTTGTTTATTACTGTCTGAACCGCGATTTTCACAATTTGGTCGACTATCTGAGGAGTGGTTAGTCGATATGTATTGTAGAGTTTCTGAGGAAAGGCTCCGTTTTATTTCCCGTAGTCAATTTAGTAGCAATAGTTCTCTTAGAGTAGCACCACTCCCAGAAATTATCTCGAATATTGAATCCCTAAATAGGGATATCAATAATGACGAAACTATCCAAGGGGAGGGCGGTGTTGTTCCGGGACGTATTTATTTACCCAATACTTTTACTGGAAGTCCTCGTTATATGAAGGCCAAATATTTGGATGCCATCGCTTTAGTCAATAGATTGGGCACACCTTCGTTCTTCCTAACGATGACTTGTAATCCAAAGTGGATTGAAATCCAGCAGTCCATTGCCGATTCCAACCTAAAAGCCGATCCTCTTATCTGTGCTCGCGTATTTAACTTGAAACTTACCGAACTGATAAAAGACATCAGATCCGGCAAATGGTTCGGTCAGCGGATGTATATGATGGATGTTATTGAGTTTCAAAAGCGGGGCTTACCTCACGCTCACATTTGTTTTAGAGTAGAGGGCGGAGGCCCTATTCAAAATTTAGATATCGATAGGTTTGTCAGAGCCGATATTCCCCAACCCTCGGAAGCGGAAGGTAGACTCCGGAAAGCGGTGTTGGACCACATGATCCACGGACCGTGTGGTCCACCACATAGAGTCGATTTGCCTTGTTGGAATAGTGAAAAGCGTAAATGTTCAAAATTTTTCCCTAAACGCGAAACGGCGACTACCTTCTGCGACGAGAAAGGTTTCATTAACCTACGTCGCGATAGTAAGAACGAGGCGTGCATTAAATATCGCGGTAGAGACATTAAAATTTCCGATTTGTGGGTGGTTCCCTATAACGCAGCTCTACTCTTGAAATACGATTGTCACATTAACTTGGAAGTCTCTTCCCAACGTACGATTGTTAAGTATTTATTTAAATATATGACCAAAGGTCAAGACTTGTCGCGCGTAGCTTTAATTCCCGACGAACTTAAAGATAATGAAGTAGAGCAATACGTCACTAAACGTTACATTGGGTCCAGCGATGCGGCGTGGCGAGTATTAGAATTTAATGTTTCCGCGCGCGAACCGAATGTTAGGCAGCTTAGTGTCCACCTCGAAGGACAGCATTCGGTATTCTTCAAACCCGGATCTGAAACTGAAGCCGCAACCCGCTCGAGTTCCGATTTAATTACATATTTCAGTCGTCCCGCCGGTGACGAATTTGATCGGTTAACATACTTAGATTTTTTCGAACAATATATCGTTCATTCTAAACGTCCCCCGATAAAAAACACGCAAATTTTCCAATTATCTAATAATAAATTTATTACTCATCGACAACGCGGTGATCTCGTTGCGCGTCTGTTTTGGGTCTCGCCTAACAGAGGTGAGCAATTTTATTTGCGCCTTTTATTAAGTACACACCCGTGTCGCAGTTACACGGATCTTTTAACACTCGGTGGTCCGGATTGCAGAACATTCCAGGAAGCGGCTAAAGCTGTCGGTCTCGCGGACGATGAAGTCGAGTACGAGAGAGCTATGCAGGAGGCTTCTTCTTTTTTCACCGGACCTCGACTGCGTGGCTTTTTCGTACTTCTGGCTGTAAACGGTGTTCCGGTCGCGTCGCTTTGGAATAATTTTAAAAATCAATTAAGCGAGGATTTCTTGCATCGGTTGTCTAACGATAGCGTTAGAGCGCATTCCCTTTGTTTAATCGAAATCGATCGTTTGCTTCGCAAACACGGTACGTCATCGGTTGAACAAGGTTTACCGGAAACCTCCGATACTACCACTGAACTAAGTCGAGAGTGGACGAATTATAACTCTATCCATCTCGGTGCTTACGTAGAGCACTGGCTGCCGCAATTGTCGGTCGATCAACGAGTAGTTTTCGATTACGTTGATCGACTTTGCAGTGATAGGGAATTCCGCGATCGTAACCATTCTGCCATTTTCCTCGACGGACCTGCTGGCTCGGGTAAAACGTTACTTTTAAACGTGATAGCGGCACACGTACGCGGTAATTTAAAACACATCGCTTTGTGTACAGCCAGTTCAGGTATCGCGGCTCAAAATTATGACGGCGGCACTACCGCTCATAGTATGTTTAGATTTCCATTGGAATTAGTGGACGATCTTGGTTATTGGAATATCACGAATGGTTCGCAACGGGCGCAACTCATATATCACGCGAACGTTATTATTTATGATGAGGCACCTATGGCCCATAAATATTTAATTCATATGTTAGATAGGTCACTTCGCGATTTAATGACTTCAGATAGGGTTTTCGGCGCTAAAGTGATCATTTTCGCTGGAGACTTTCGTCAAATACCACCGGTCGTAGTGAACGCAAAGACAAATTCAGACATCGTAAATTGTTCCGTAAAGTCATCGCCCGTTTGGCAAAATTTAAAATCATTTTCATTAGTGACGTCTCACAGATGCAGGGAAGATGTAGAGTTTGCCGAGTTCTTGCTTAAACTCGGTTCAAACAAACTACCTCCTTCCCTGATATCAGTAGAAGACACCGGTAGTAATAAACAAAATTTTGTTGATTTAAATTTAATTTCTTTTACTACCGAATTAAACGAGCTAATTGACTTTGTTTTCCCTATGGTGGTGTATGACGAACCGGACGTATGCGCCCATAGAGCTATTCTATCCACACATAACGCGAGTGTTAGGGAAATCAATAATTTAATTTTGGATCGTTTACCGGGCGAAAAATTACATTTTTATAGTATAGATAAGTCAGTTAGTGACACCGCGGACGAATTATTCTTAGGCCCGGAAACATTGAATAGGTTGCAACCTCGGGGTGTTCCTGACCACGATTTTGCACTAAAAATAGGTGCCGTTTGCATGATCATCCGTAATCTCAGTTTTGCCGATGGTTTAGTTAACGGTACAAAAATCATTGTCGTAAATACTTCCCCCCGATTAATTACGGTCCGTAAGCCCGGCGGACTGGACAACTATCTAATCCCACGAATTCTTTTTAAAACGCCCGTAGAATATGGTAGTCCGATTGAGATGTGCCGTCGTCAATTTCCCCTCCAAATTTGTTACGCGATGACGATTCATAAAAGTCAGGGCCAGACCATAAGTCGCGTAGGTGTCGATTTAAGATCTGACGTTTTTAGTCACGGGCAATTGTATGTAGCTTTGGGCCGGGCTCGCGAAAATAATAATATCAAAATATTACTCCCTAAAGATAGGATACGTGACGGAACACCATTCGCGAATAACGTAATAATTCCGCAATTATTATAAAAATAAAATAAAATCGTAACTTAAAAATCTCAACTTGGCAACTTCCTGTTTATATTATAAATTTGCTCATCTCGCTATCTCTCTCTCAGACGTCAATATTTAACAATCGTAAATATCACGTTGACATGGCTATATTGCGCGAGTTTTTTTTTTTTACTTAATGCTTTTAGTTAGTAACATAATACACTTTACTTACGTACATCAGTAACGTTTTGTATAAACTTCACTCGTGTGAAATCGATTGCAAACGTCTTGACATTACACAGTTATTGAAGTAATGTATATTTGCATGACGTCATTGTTGAGACAGATACCATCGAATCACTGGTTAAAGAGAAGATCGATCATATTTCGTGTTCGAGGGTAAAAATGATGTAGTTTGCGGCTGATTTGGTCGATAGAAGGAAAATTGTTACTGGGCGATGTCCCTTTAAATCATTTTTCATCCATCGACCAATTCAGTTTGCGTATACAATCATTTTTCACCTCCGCTCGAATACTATGATCGGACCGCACTTTGACCAGCGAGTCCATGATAAGTTCTCAACCGTGACGTTATCATTTTATACATCACTTGAACGATTGTAACGATATCGTGACATTAGCAAATGACTTCACTACGTATTGACAATTCGCGTAGTAAGTATGTTTCCATGAGACATGCAACGCAGTAGTCAGTGGTTCGTACAGAACGCTGCTGTTGTTACTCACATACATACTCCACCATTTCAATCAACTCACATGTACACATCCCGGGCGAAAGTAATACACATCGGTTATGATCGGCTAACTTCGGTATTGTAGAGCGTCGTCTCTCTGTCGTATGCCAATATGTCGCTGACTTGATCGGCACACGACAGAGACGACGCTCGCTCTACAAAACCGAACCTAGCCGATAGTCTCTTTCTAAAGAGCGATGCGTATTACTTTCGGCCGAGAAGTGTACATGTTAGTTTTATTTAATCATGTAGAGTAGAGTAATTTCATACAATCAACACTTATACTACACACATGCATTACACGTAAAAGTATTCGTAGTCATATCTTTTCTTTAATTCTTTCTTCTTCATTATTACCTAATAATAGTCTTTCATGGTTAGTTTTATAGTATTCATACATTACTCGTACTCGTAGTCTTCATTTTAATCATTAATTAGTTTTATACAATAGTATAATTCATACATTACATAGTATTTAAGTCATCTTAGTATTATCACATCTTATCACCTTAGTCATCATATTGTATTTAGATTTTTTTGTGGATTAGGCCATAAACTTCGTTTATGGGATACCACATTAAAAAAAACGCGCTGAAGGCTGTACCTCAACAGGTGGTGTGGAAACCAGTCCGTAGTTACGAGTAGTTAGTTAGTACCTACTTGAATGAAGGAAGAAGACATCACTACCATCCTACAGTCGGCTGGACTCATTCGATTGGGTGGACTATCTACGCTACCGCAAAATAAGCTTCGCAGGTGAATTGTTGAAATCCATTTATTTTCCATTTTCATATACATAATAATAAAATAATAATTAGTATTCTTACACGAAACTGATGACAGTTCATTTGCATTTCATAAAAAATGCACCTTTGTTTCAAAAAAAATTCAAAATTCCAAAAAATGCCAGTAAACTTGAACACACTCCACATTTCCCTTTTTATCCAATTTTGTCTAATTTAATACTATCGATTGAAAAATCGCAAGTAGTTATAGAATTATAGAATTTCAGATAATAATATATCCCTACTCTTTATACCTTCGAATTTTAATTTTAAAATAGTCAAAAATAGCCAACGCGTCTGCAATGTACGTGTAGGTGGATAATAATCCGTTTATCATAAAGCCAACTGTCCGTTTGCCTACCATTTTTTTTCATAAAAAAGGCAATATTACTCTTACACATTTATATATATATATATATATATGTATATATATACATATATAATGAGATGATGATGAAACATTTATATTTTACAGATTATTGTGATGCAATGCACTCCAAAGAATAATATCAATAAAGAATGCACTGACGATCACTGAGAAGATTTTAAAAGACTACTAAGGTATTAACTGTTTTTTTTTTTTTTTTATAAATAAATTTAATATTAAATACTTTATTTCTGCTAATTCCAATAACTTGGACTATACTATCCCATGTCATCTTACCCAATAATTTTATCTCACTTATCATTTTTTTTTGAAAGCATTTTTAATTAAAATATTCTAAAACTTCCATGATTGATATTGGAAATAAAAGTATCAGAGCAAAAAGCACGCTATAATTATTTTACATTTTACATTACATTACATTACATTACATTACATTACATTACATTTATTATATAGGTAGTTATGTCCACTAAACCTCTGTTGTTCCTTTATACTGTATCCTATTACAGTGAAATATACGTATTATTGATAATACTTAATGCTTATTTTTATCCAATTTTCAGAACAAGATGGCGGGCGGGGCGCGTGTGAATAAAAGTATCAACAAACTAACCGTCACTGAAAAGAAACCATTTTAAAGTTCCGCATACAAATAGGACTTCTTTATTTTTAAATTAATTGATATAGTGTCAGTACCTAACTATTTAATGAAATATCTTTGGTGAACTTCATCAACAATATTGTAACTACTCACAGCGACCTCTAACAATGATACTGTTAAATTAAATAGACAAATATGTAATCTGAGCAAAGAGAAACTTTAGTTTTGTTTTTATAGATTTTTATTAACTTTAATAATAAAGATAATGTCATTTAAATTTTAAAAATATAAAGTATTGTTTATTTTTGTACTTATTATTTTAAATTTAAATAGGTATATAAAATTCACGGTCTCATTGAAATTTTTGTTTGTTTAAAGTCTATTTATGAAATTTAAATTCTAGCGCCATCTATTAATAATGAAACCTACATATTTATACTTGTATGTAATGTGAACATTTTTTAATAAAACGTGGAAAATGTTAATTAAAACCCCTTTATATTATAAGTCAAGTCTTACGTGTAAGTTTAAAGTTTAATATATTCATTAAAATTTTAATTATACGCGTTCAAACTCGATTTACAATATAAAATGTGTACAAAAGGCCATTGATCTAAAAAAATATTACTTATTTTAATTGTTTAAAGTAGATTTTTTTTTATTTTTTTATAATGCTATTTCTTTTACAACTATTGTTATTAATTCCATTTACATTTAATCTATTACTCTAAGTTATTGTATCAGAATTACATTATTTGATGCAGTGTGTCGTGTCGCGACATTTTCTATATTTGCACATTAACATGAATGTTATAACATTCATATATTACATAATAATAACTACGAAGGAGCTTGATACAACACCGCAACAATTAAAAACTGTCCTAAAATTGATATTCAATGATTAACATTAAAACACCTATTATATTATTTGTAATAATAGAAATAATAGACGAAGTAAAATAAGAACAAAATGTGTTATACAAATTTAAATAAATGAAAAATAAATTTTTACAATTACATTATTGTTGTTTCATTCAATTACAATTTATAACAACTATATATGTATACTTCTTACGACTCACCAACTGCTTTTAATTACAATTTCATATCCTTCTGATAATTATAATTTAAGTACCATAAGTTCCTAAGGAGTCCGCTGAAGGCACTGCTTTTTTTTCTATAGAATCATATTTTACATGAACACCAATATAAAAAGCAGTATGTATATAAGAAGTATATATTATTATTATTGTGTATTATTAGTAGCAAAACTAACAGATTGGTTGGCAGCAAATACTTATTAACTTAGAATATTTACTATTTTAGAAGATCAATTATCAAAGAAGATTTTATAATAATGAATATCAATTATTATCCTATATATTAATAATTTAGCTCTACTATTAATAATTTAGCTCTACTATTAATAATTTAGCTCTACTATCTATATATACTTACTAATATATATGTCATTTATTATGACGATATCTTTCTAATGAGGTAAAAAATAATTTTAAGATTGCAAATCCAACATGCGGCCGTTTTCCAAATTATCCCGATATGGTTAAAAATGGATATCTGGGGGATTCAGAAGAGCCTGATTAAGGATTTGGAATTCTTATTTAGATTCCACCATTTCTGAAGATGCCCACCACGCAGGACCCGCACGACATCGACTACAGCGATCTCTCTCAGTGTGTAACTTACGCGAGGCCGCAGGCCGAGCTCCGCGCAGGGCGAAGCCCGGAGCGTCCCCCCCCATTAGGGGGAGGCCGGCGCCCGGGGGGCGCCGCCGAAACCGAGTTATTATTATTATTATTATTATTATTATTATTATTATTCCGTATTATTATTCCGTATTATTCCGTATTATTATACTATATAAAGCTGAATTACCACTCACTCACTGACTGACTCACTGACATAATTGATCTCCCGGTTCCCCCCCGGTGGGTGAGAAACTTTGAATTAGAAAGTAAACCCTCGGGGTCGGTGAGCACCAGAAAAATCCGACTTCTTCGAGTTGCCCAAACCTGATGAAAAATTTCAACGGCCAGACCCAACGGTAACAGCTACGCGGGGGGTGCTCGACCGAATGTCATAGGGAACCGCCGGCAGACGCCAGCGGGCGTCGCGAAAATTTGAATTTCGAACGTCCAGCGTCGCCTCCATACAAAATGAAATCGCTCGTATTTTTGAAACGGTAAGAGGTAAGTGGGGGGTGCTCGACCAAATGTCATTCGGGCCGGCGTCGGCTTTCTCGTGGTCAAAAAAGTTTTTCAAAATGGCCGATTCAAGATGGCGGCCGATTTTCAAGTTTGTCCGAGGGGGGTGGAAATCGGCACCCGGGGGGTCGCGGGGGCCCCGATTGAGAATTTCGGGTCGGTTTTTCGATCCCGCCCTTTCCAAGATGGCGGCCGTCAATTGAAATTTCAAATTTCGATCGCCCATAACTCCCGCGAGGCCGGAGGCCGAGCGGCGCGGGCGAGGCCGCAGGCCGAGCTCGCCCGGGACTTGCACCGGGAGCGGGCCCGTCCTCATCCGGTGGACCTTCAGCTCGACGGTCGACGGCCCGCCTCAACGGTGAGAGATAGTCACGTGGTGCTCGACCGAATGTCATAGAGAACCGCCGGCACTTTGACGAGAGCGCGATGAAAATTCAAAATGGCCGATTCAAGATGGCCGCCATACAAATTTATTTCGACCGTCGCTCCCGAACGGTCGGAGATATCGGATCGGGGCTCGAACTAATGTGGTGGGGCGAGTCGATGTCCTTCCACTGGACCAATTTTTTTTTCCAAGATGGCGAATCCAAGATGGCGGCCATTTTTAAAATTCCTCCGATCGGGATGAAATTTCATACCCGGGGAGTTCAGGGGACCCCGATTCGGGATTTTGGAACATTTTTTTAATTCCGCCATTTTTCAAGATGGCTGCCATACAAAGTGGAAATTTCGATTTTGGGGTCCGAGGGCATTTCCGAGGTGGTAGCTCGATAACGGCGAGGGACGCGGGGTGGAATTCCCCCTCGTTGGAAACTCTGGTCTATGGGGAAATTAGGCGGAAAAAAAAATCCAAGATGGCGGACACAAAATGGCGGAAATTTAAAAAAAATCTTTGGGAAATTTAAAAATTTCTGAGCGAATGTGTTTCAAGGTGGAAAATCGAGAAGGAAATTTGAGGATTTAGGATAGGTGCCTAAATTTTCCAAGATGGCCGCCATACGAAATTCTCTCAGCGACAGCTCCGAAACGGTTAGAGATATCGGATTGGTGCTCAAACTAATATCATTTATCATGACGATTTCTTTCTACTGAGGGGAAAATTTTATTCAAGATGGCGGCCATTTTCCAAATTCATCCGATTCGGATAAAAATCGATATCTGGGGGGTTTAGGGGATCCTGACTAAGGATTTGGAATTATTATTTATATTCAACACTTTTTGAAGATGGCGGCTATACAGCGAGGCCGCAGGCCGAGCTCCGCGTAGGGCGAAGCCCGGAGCGTCCGAATTTGATCACCGTGTAACTTACGCGAGGCCGAAGGCCGAGCTGCGTCTAACGAGGCCGCAGGCCGAGATCCGCGTAGAGCGAAGCTCGGAGCGACCGGACTACCGCACCACCAGCCGCCGCGCACGATGTGTAACTTACGCGAGGCCGTAGGCCGAGCTGCGTCTAACGAGGCCGCAGGCCGAGATCCGCGTAGAGCGAAGCTCGGAGCGACCGGACTACCGCACCACCAGCCGCGTACTCTGTGTAACTTACGCGAGGCCGTAGGCCGAGCTGCGTCTAACGAGGCCGCAGGCCGAGATCCGCGTAGGGCGAAGCCCGGAGCGACCGGACTACGGCACGACCAAAGTTTCAACTTGTCCGATCTGGATGAAAATTGATATCTGGGGGGTTCAGGGGACCCTGATTAAGGATTTATGGTTATTTCCAAGATGGCCGCCACACAAAATTCTTCGGAAGACATCTCCGAAACGGGTAGACATATCGGATCGGTGCTCAAACTAATATTGTTTATCATGACGATGTCTTTATATTGAGGTAAAATTTTTTTTCAAGATGGCGATTCCAAGATGGCGGCCATTTTTCGAATTCATCCGATCCGGATGAAAATTGATATCTGGGGGGTTCGGGGGAGGCTGATTAGGGATTTGGAATTCTTATGCAGGTCCCTCACAACATCAACTACAGCGATCTCTCTCAGTGTGTAACTTAAGCGAGGCCGCAGGCCGAGCTCCGCGCAGGGCGAAGCCCGGAGCGTCCCCCCCATTAGGGGGAGGCCGGCGCCCGGGGGGCGCCGCCGAAACCTAGTTATACTATATAAAGCTGGATTACCACTCACTCACTGACATAATTGTTCTCCCAGTTCCCCCCCGGTGGGTGAGAAACTTTGAATTAGAAAGTAAAATCTCGGGGTCGGTGAGCACCAGAAAAATCCGACTTCTTCGAGTTGACCATACCTGATGAAAAATTTGAACGGCCAGACCCAACGGTAACAGCTACGCGGGGGGTGCTCGACCGAATGTCATAGAGAACTGCCGGCAGACGCCAGCGAGCGTCGCGAAAATTTGAATTTCGAACGTCCAGCGTCGCCTCCATACAAAATTAAAACGCTCGTAGCTCGGAAACGGTAAGAGGTAAGTGGGATGTGCTCGACCAAATGTCATTCGGGAAGGTGTAAGCTTTCTCGTGGTCAAGAAATTTTTTCAAAATGGCCGATTCAAGATGGCGGCCGATTTTCAAGTTGGTCCGAGGGGGGTAGAAATCGGCATCCGGGGGGTAGTGGGGACCCTGATTGCGAATTTCGGGTCGGTTTTTCGATTCCGCCCTTTCCAAGATGGCGGCCGTCAATTGAAATTTCAAATTTCGATCGGCCGTAACTCCCGCGAGGCCGGAGGCCGAGCGGCGCGGGCGAGGCCGCAGGCCGAGCTCGCCCGGGACTTGCACCGGGAGCGGGCCCGTCCGCATCCGGTGGACCTTCAGCTCGACGGTCGACGGCCCGCCTCAACGGTGAGAGATAGTCACGTGGTGCTCGACCGAATGTCATAGAGAACCGCCGGCACTTTGACGAGAGCGCGATGAAAATTCAAAATGGCCGATTCAAGATGGCCGCCATACAAATTTATTTCGACCGTCGCTCCCGAACGGTCGGAGATATCGGATCGGGGCTCGAACTAATGTGGTGGGGCGAGTCGATGTCCTTCCACTGGACGAATTTTTTTTTCCAAGATGGCGAATCCAAGATGGCGGCCATTTTTAAAATTCCTCCGATCGGGATGAAATTTAATACCCGGGGAGTTCAGGGGACCCCGATTCAGGATTTTGAAATATTTTTTTAATTCCGCCATTTTTCAAGATGGCTGCCATACAAAGTGGAAATTTCGATTTTGGGGTCCGAGGGCATTTCCGAGGCGGTAGCTCGAATCGGGCGAGGGACGCGAGGTGGAATTTCCCCTCGTTGGAAACTCTGGTCCATGGGGAAATTAGGCGGAAAAAAAAATCCAAGATGGCGGACACCAAATGGCGGAAATTTAAAAAAAACCTTGGGAAATTTAGAAATTTCTGAGCGAATGTGTTTCGAGGTGGAAAATCGAGGAGGAAATTTGAGGATTTAGGGTAGGTGCCGAAATTTTCCAAGATGGCCGCCATACGAAATTCTCTCAGCGACGGCTCCGAAACGGTTAGAGATATCGGGTTGGTGCTCAAACTAATATCGTTTATCATGACGATTTCATTCCACTGAGGGGAAAATTTTTTTTCAAGATGGCGAATCCAAGATGGCGGCTATTTTTCCAAATTCATCCGATTCGGATAAAAATCGATATCTGGGGGGTTTAGGGGATCCTGACTAAGGATTTGGAATTATTATTTATATTCAACCCTTTTTGAAGATGGCGGCTATACAGCGAGGCCGCAGGCCGAGCTCCGCGTAGGGCGAAGCCCGGAGCGTCCGAATTCGATCACTGTGTAACTTACGCGAGGCCGAAGGCCGAGCTGCGTCTGACGAGGCCGCAGGCCGAGATCCGCGTAGGGCGAAGCCCGGAGCGACCGGACTACGGCACCACCAGCCGCCGCGCACGATGTGTAACTTACGCGAGGCCGTAGGCCGAGCTGCGTCTAACGAGGCCGCAGGCCGAGATCCGCGTAGAGCGAAGCTCGGAGCGACCGGACTACGGCACCACCAGCCGCCGCGCACCATGTGTAACTTACGCGAGGCCGTAGGCCGAGCTGCGTCTAACGAGGCCGCAGGCCGAGATCCGCGTAGAGCGAAGCTCGGAGCGACCGGACTACCGCACCACCAGCCGCGTACTCTGTGTAACTTACGCGAGGCCGTAGGCCGAGCTGCGTCTGACGAGGCCGCAGGCCGAGATCCGCGTAGAGCGAAGCTCGGAGCGACCGGACTACCGCACCACCAGCTGCGTACTCTGTGTAACTTACGCGAGACCGAAGGCCGAGCTGCGTCTAACGAGGCCGCAGGCCGAGATCCGCGTAGGGCGAAGCCCGGAGCGACCGGACTACCGCACCACCAAAATTTCAAGTTATCCGATCTGGATGAAAATTGATATCTGGGGGGTTCAGGGGAGCCTGATTAAGGATTTATGGTTATTTCCAAGATGGCCGCCACACAAAATTCTTCGGAAGACATCTCCGAAACGGGTAGACATATCGGATCGGTGCTCAAACTAATATTGTTTATCATGACGATCTTTTTCTATTGAGGTAAAAATTTTTTTAAGATGGCGAATCCAAGATGGCGGCCATTTTTCGAATTCGTCCGATCCGGATGAAAATTGATATCCGGGGGGTTCGGGGGAGGCTGGTTAGGGATTTGGAATTCTTATGCAGGTCCCGCACAACATCGACTACAGCGATCTCTCTCAGTGTGTAATTTACGCGAGGCCGAAGGCCGAGCTCCGCGCAGGGCGAAGCCCGGAGCGTCCCCCCCATTAGGGGGAGGCCGGCGCCCGGGGGGCGCCGCCGAAACCTAGTCTTCATATGAATGTCGTAAAAGGCGACACAGAGATAGCAAGCCCTAAGGAACTACAGCACCCATAAAAGAGTGAACTCATCAACCCGCTTGTTCAGCGTGGTGTATTGAGGCCATACACATGGCTCATGCCCAAGATAATGTGCAAGAGGTGGCCCATGTTCACAGTCCACTGTGATAATAATGTGATGACACAATAATGGGTTGATTACGATTACGGTTTATACGTATGTACATTATGTAATGTATGTAGGTACGTTGTTTTAAAACTATTTAAAAATAAATTGAGAGCATTGATACCATAGATTTCGCTTATAATTCTGACATAATATCATTATGATGCTCGGGTATTTTTTTTGTAAATGAGTATTTTTTGGGTTTTGCATTCGTCAAATTTGTAGAAAAAGTTAGTTAAAAACATATAAAATTGAAAGTTCGTTTTCATAAATTTTTCACGTCAATAAAGTCATGGTTTTAGACTTTGGGAATGAATCAGATACGTCTTGTATAATATTCTGTTCCAATCCAATTTGCCGAAAACAAAACCTTTTGGTTTTGTTTTTGAAATATTTTAACGTTTAGCTTTAAATCTAGGGCAAACTTGCACTCTCGATGAATTAACTTATGGATATGTAAACAATTGTTACTTCTCACTATTTAATCTATGGCCGTGTCAGTTTACCCCAGGCCGCATACATTTTGGACAAATTGAATTTGAATGACGTGTAAGTCTAATATGTTGATGTTGCTTTATACTTATTTATTTTCTTATTTGGTCCACAATCAGTTGCTACACTAATAAATTCACACGAGTACATAAAAAAAACTATCTTAACTAAATGCACAACATAATAAGTGGACTCCGCATGCATTGAAAGAGTATGTGTATTTACCATAAATATAACAACAATTATTAAGTTATAAACCTTATTAGGACTTATTAAGACATGTTTAAACATAAACCAATTTGTTCCCACTATAACAAAACACGTATCTTTTGTTTAATTGAGGCCGTCCCCAAAAATGTCTACAGAATCGTTATAATTCACTTATAATTAATTGTTACAATAAGATATTACAACATTACCGTACATACAAAGGCGGGATCTATTACTAGAAGGAATATGGTATAATAGACGAACACTTTGTTCTTCAAAATGCTGGTAAAATTAAAAACAAAAATCCTACGAAACATAAATGAAAACTTTCTACTCTCAAACAATATGCGGTCATACTCGTATGTTTTCTCAAACTGCGGAGGTGGAGTAACAACACACTTGTCTGGCACACCTGCCCGGCTCGCTGTGTTCCCAAGTAACTCGTTAACTGAAGGGCTCGACTTGAGATAAACGGTAAGGCTTAAGAGTGTACTAGAGGCGGCAGCTTTTATATTTTACTAGCAGTTTCCGCGATTTCGTTCATGTGGACTTTACATTGATTCCCGTGGGAACTCTATAATAGATATGGATAAATAGTACTTTAAATGATATAACTATTCCAAGTTTGATTAAAATCGGTTGAGTGGTTTTTGCGCAATGCGCGTTCATACAGACAGACACAAATTCCAAAAAATGTTGTTTTTGGTTCATTCATAATGAACACAACAAAGACTTTTTGAAAAGTATTAAATGTACAGACATGATTTTTTTACGATTTTATTATATGTATTGAATTTTAAGAATATATGAACAAGTGCATGCAATAAATAGTTTATCATGAAATTCACCATAAATCTCAATTTGCTAAACTGATCTTCTGTTCGAAGTTAAAGCATTTTCTTTAAAAATGCCCAGAGAAATAAAAACATTTAGATCAAATTACCGACTGAACCGAGAAAAAAGAGTAAGAAAAAGAAAAAGTAAAGAGAATATCAGTAAAGATGAATGACATTTGGAGAAACAAAAAAGTGCGCCCCAAAACACAAGTACCTTGTGTATCTTCCACGATTCGGTTGTTGTCCATAAGGCAGGGCCACGAGTAATGGAGGATTTGTCATAAAATTTCTACGTCCACTGTTCGTACCGCTTTATTGTTTTGGCCACGTTTTGTAACATGACTTTTTAACTCATGACAGATTACTACTGACGCTGTAAGCGGGAGCAAAATTCGCATATACGTTCTTAGTCACGCGTGCTTTCGTTTTGGTTGCCATCTTTGGCACCACGCAAACCCCAGTGCATATCGTTTATAAAGAGTCGCGACCCCAGTCTTCGCTGGCTGCTGAATGAACTGCGCCTGGAATCTTCCGGGTAAGACCAATAATATTTTTAATAATTAATCACTTTCGTATTTTTCTTCAATCATTTATGCTCCTCGCACCGTGTCCACATTTAGTAGTAATTTCTCTTTATATTAACATCTTGCAAGTTCTTTATTCGCTGGTCCACAGGATACATTTGGTGATTTTCTATAGATATATAATGCGCCATCATTCACTATCACTAGAAAAGTCACTAAAGGTTAATAAGAGGTGATTTGTATGGCGGGTAGATTTTTTTTCAGGCCAAGAAAAGTAGGATTCAAGCACGACAGCTCTCAAAATGGCGGAAAATTTAGACTACAAAACTCATAACTTCATAAGGATTCTTGATTCCCCATTAGATCTTCTTCATTTCCCAACCCTAAATACTACTCATGTCTACTCATTTATGATTGCCACAGAGACAGAAATAGAGATATTGTAATTTTATTTATTTATATATTTACTGGAAATATGGTACAAAGTGTGGATTTAATGACTTATGGCATTCTATACCAGTGAACCATAGGGCAAACAGAGAAACACAAAAGGGGTGAATCACAGTAATAAATAATTATTGGAAAATTTTCTATCGATATTTTCTGTTGAAAATTTTCTGAATTATACAATATTCATAATTTTTATGTTATTTGCGGATATATGGTATGTTATGTTAGGTCTATGGTCCGTCGTCCTCGTATAGAATGCTATTTGTCTCACCGTAGATTAGTATAAGTGTACCGTGCGTGTCCCGCACCTGCGTCAGTGCCCTCAGTGTCCTGTCTCCTCCAAACAAATGCCTATATTTACTTTTAAAACGCAGAAAAGGATTTAGCCTTCCTTGGCTGAAGGTCAAGTGAAGGAGACAGTTCCTTAGAACTTCCTTTTTGAATTTGGTTGAAAATAGTCAGGCACTGGTTGGTTATTAATGTTATTAAACATACAAAGACTCTTGCAAAAGAATGTCTAATATTTATGAAAATATAAAAGTTAATAATTATATATGCAGCAGAAATAATGAAAGTGCCGGCAAATTTAAAGGTGGGTGGGGTTAGGTTTAGGTTCTCTTGTGACAATAAAAACACAGGAGTCTCCATCGACTATGTGTTATCTTTCTTAGTAATTAAAAATTGTTTATTTCAGTTATTCAAATATAGTTTGTTTTGTAGATCACATTTTGCTGTATATAATATTTTTTGCTGTTAGATTAAAACAAGCCAATATAAACCAGCAAATACACAGAAAAACATTTTTTTATTCTTTTGACTAATTTATCTTTCTTTTGACTATTCTTATTATCCAATTACAGCAATATTGGTCTGTACTTAAGTTATTAGAATTTCTAAATCTAGGGCAGTAAAGTAAAATGGAACGGGTACCAAATAAAGACAACTACACTAAATGCTGGAATGCTACACTAAATGCTGGAATGTTCTGGTTGAGTATATTTTTTTTTGATAAATTCAGTTATCTACAGATATTTTTAAATCTTGACATCGTATATATGGTCAACTATCTTGACAAATGAGACGTGTTCAAGAAAAACAGATTGAAACTAATAGTATAGTGAACTGTAATCCTTAATGTGAATAAGTAATTAAAATGAATATTTAACGTAACAAATTACTACTAAATTTAGATGAAAATAGGAAAAAATGCTAAAAATAGAAATACGTCAATTACCTTATCTTATGTAATATTAATGCATTTTCTTCTTTAATTAATTTTTTTACGTAACTCTTTCCGACGTTCTTTCATCTAATAAAACTCAATTAAAATTAGTTCAAAGCCATTCAAATTAACCAGTCCAGTTAACAGAGAGACGAGGAGACACTTATATGAATGAAGTTCAGAAATATTTTTGAGTAGATCAGAAGATATATAGTTCAGAAATAAGTTCCTCGATAACCATTGGAATGGTATAATAAAACCCACAAATTACTGTACCAATTTCCTAAAGCCATTCCATTGTGAACAGGAACATACATCATCTGAGGGGCGACGACATTTCAATCGAGAACATTCTCAAACATTCTGGAACGTCCTAGCTAGAACATTCCCATTAGTCGAGTTTCACGCGTGTCACTTGTTTTAAATGAAAACTTGAGCGTAGTTCAGATTTATTGCTGCGAGTTGCGTTCACGCCCTGTCTCAGTGGTGAAACGAGGATGCGTGAAACTTAATGGATGTGTTGTTATTACGCATAAAACACGCATATCAAAAGCATCTTTTCGCTTCCGCATTTCCTCGATTGCATTTGCAGGTGTCCATGGGCGGCGGTAACACTTACCACCACGTGGGACCGGCTCGTCCGCCCACTTTTTTATACTTATAAAAAAAAATATGCAGTTTGCACCTGAAAATACTACTAGCTACAAGCTTTACATTAACCTGCTTTAATTATGGTTGCAAGGGAAAAGCTTTTGCTTTCATTTTTTGTATCCGTACCAAATTAAATCTACTTAGGAGCAGATCAACTGTTACTGTTGATTTTTGGCGGGAACTCGAGAAGTGAAGGTTTAGTTTTTGTTCGATTAATGTAAACAATATATATAGTAGGTTTTGTGGTTCAATAGTGATAGTTTATTAAATTTCAAAGTGCTTAGTGTTTGTGATAATGAAATAACAGCATAGGACTGTGTTTTTCATGTGCTTCCAAGGAGTCCTCTTCTGTCCTCAGTAAACCTACTATCCTTGAGCGACTCTTGACTTGCTACGACGTGACTGAACATTGACGAGATGTTTTGAATTGTTTGGATTTAAACTTGATACTGGCAGAATGTGCTAATTGTACCAATGCCATGTATGAAGAAGAAAAAAAAACTGTTACTGGCAGCTGCATTAGAAATATACACATAAGTACTCTGTTTTTTTTTTATTTATATAAACCCAAAAACATGCACTTGACCATTATGAATTGTAACTACCAAACTGCAGTACAGTTTTTCGGCAGTAAACATTACATTTATGATATAATAAATATAACATATATATAATATATTGTGGCATTGATTGTTGAGAGTTTCCTCACCAGTATATCTGGTGGGAAGATCCTCAGCAAGCTACAGCCTATTTAGCCTATCAAAAATAAGTTTATCAATATATTTTTATAACATAGAATAGAAAAATGTCGAAACCGTTTGGTAAATCATTCAAAGTCCTAGGCACCAGGTACTTTCTTGTTCTTTTCCCAAAGTAATTGCTAGATTTTTTAATGACCAAGGTCATGTTTTTTCTTTGCCTTGTTTTTTAATAACCCTTCCTTTTGTCTTAGTCGTAGTTGAGTAAGGCCGCTTGTTAACGACTCGGTATTCCGCCGTGAAATCCTAAGTCATCAGTGTTGTATGGGCCCCTATGGGAGCTCTTCAACACACACGGTGATGCCACGGAGCGGCAGGCCCGCTATAATCCCTCGGCTCACCGCATAAACGCACGGCGAGATATCTAGCAGTGTTGTATGACAGTCTCACAGTCTATGAGAGTTTGTTGTCAACACCGGTCACCGAACGTTATCACGGCGACGCGCAACCATCTCGTGACCGCTTACCTGTGCTGATTTGAGTTGTGTTATTTTAATTATTTATTTTTAGTTTAGCATTCAAAAATGATTCTGAAGTCTGTATCTAGTCGTGCCACCGCCGCGCCGGTGGGTCGCCGCGTCGTGGCATATACGGCTTCTCTACGGTGCGACAAACTCGCCGTACCTTAGAAAAACCAAGTCGTTAACAAGAGGGCTAAAAAGAAACGCTTTGACATAGAGACAGACGATTAAACGTTATTATTATTGTAGAACAGGGAGGACTTTGGGATGTCATTCTTGGGCTACTCGATTGTTTTTTGCCTTCATTTTTTAAATGCAAATTCACACACATTAGTATACGGAATGTGTTCAAATCACTCCCGAAACCTGAAACCACGAACTCTTCGTTTTCTTTTTTTTTTGAGTTTTTATTAAATTTTAATACAACATACAAATTTGATAAATACAACACTTAATAAAATCATAATTTTACATAGAAATACGTAACATTATACCATGTCAATTAATTCCGAAACATGAGCAGAATCAACGGCTCCAGGCTTGGCGGAATCCGGACACCGGACACAGTGTATTTACAAAATTTTCATATTAAGTAGATATTAGCTGTGCTCGCAACTTCATTCGCTTAGACTTTTAAACTCTAATGTGTGTGTGTGTGTGTGTTTGTCTAATGTCTACCTGTGTAAGCTAGTCAGTTAATGAATAGTAAAGAATAGTAGAGAAAATGATGGAAGGTAACACGATACTCACATCTGATAGACGGATGTCCACAGTCTTTGCATTCTTAAGCAATCATAGACAATATAACAGTTTTCTAAAATACAACCGGTAGCCAAAGTTTGGTGTTCGTATGTAACTCAAATAAGATTCATGCCAGGCTGACAGGACAGCGACAGCGATGACACACAAGTACAGCAGAGAGTAGAAATGTTATTTAGGATAAGGGTACAATCCATGTAGTTGTATTTGTTTTACATCTTATTTGTTATATTGTATTTTTATATTTTGTTGTCTAGGGTCGTAGCTATCCAGTTGCTTAATTCACCGGGGCCCTCTTGGCACTGTATTTGAATTCTAATGATCCAAAAATAAAACCTCAACGAGGCTTCGTTATGTTTATAATTCCTCCTTATACCAACATGTTGCTATAATATTTTATCAGGCGCGCATCACTACAACGATTCTCAAGAGAACTTATAATAAATCGGGATAAAAAGTATCGTATGAGTATCCTATACTAACTACAGTGATAGTTTCAATAAAATCCATTCAGTGGTTTTTATTTAACTGCCGATATTGTACATGCGCACTTAATGATAATTCCCTCAGAAAATTTATAACGAATCGAGATAAAATGTACCTTAAATGTTAACCCAGGTCATAAGTTGTAATTATGTCATGTTTCATTATACTTCGTTCAGTAGCTTTTGCGTGATGTGTGTCCAGACAGACAGATAAAAACTCTAAAAAATGTTGTTTTGGGTTCTGTATCGTTCGTAGAGTATAATATATACACTGCAACGATTTTGTTTCAAAAATATTTCATGTACAACGGAGCCCGTTACGATTTTATTAAATGTATAGATGTGTTTAAACTTACTGCGAATAATGGACTAAATTACTTTTATATCGTAATTTGTAACAAACTAAATGTAATATAATAAACTAAAATTCAGTGTGAAAAGAACAGAGTAGGTAATTTTGTATTCAACTTAAGTTATCAGTAAAGCGTTAGCTTATTTTTTATTTTCGATTAATTCGTTACGGAACTAAAAATATTTACTTGAATAAGAAAACTTCTCAAACTGTCAGAGTTATTCGTATAATAACCGTGCTATAAATTAACTTTTTGGCGAGAACTCGAGAAGTGAAGGTTGAGTTTTAATTTGATTATTGTAAAAATTGTGTATTGTGAGTTTTAATAGTGATACGTAATGTATTAAACTTCAAAGTGTTTGTGGTAATGCATAAAACTGCATTTTTCGTGTGCCGCCGAAGAGTCCAACTCTTCTGTCCTCAGTAAACCTACTGTTACTTTACTGAGCGACTCCTAACTTACTTCGAAGGGAATAGACATTGACAATATGTGTTTTGAATTGATTTGAGTATAAAATTACGACGAAAACTCGACTCTGCCGTGTTAGCAGAATGTGCTAATTGTGATATTGCCATATGAAAAGATAAAAAAGAAGAGCCGTACTATAACTAGAGTAGACGCCATGAAATAATTCCCGTAAGCTCTTTGCTGTGATCGGCCGACATAATGTTGCCAGTTTATTGGTTTCAATTTACCGTATCAAATTATGTATTTTTATTTACACCTACCAATAAAGATGTCTAAAAATTAGGAAGTAAATTACATAACGGACATAATAATGTTTATTTTGCAGAATGGCGGACCTGTCATATTTAGTTCCCTTAAATTCCGCTGGATTTCTTTGGTGGCGCACATTCCATAGCTAACAATCCGAAATCAGAGAGACTTCTGAATCGTCTTTTCATTTCTTTCTTTTACCACATCCAAAGCTATGGCGACCTTGTAAATCCTTCACAACCGACTTCTGCGGACATCCAACCGTTTATGTGAGTTGCTAATTACTTGATCAACATTCCGGCTTCAAAGAGCTCCTTTGTGCCCGGTTCGGTGCTATCGCACTTATACGCTTTGTTTAACGTTAATCATGATTTAATTGCCGCTGTTACTAATTGTTGTTATGTGTGTTGAAGTAACACTTGATTGCTTTAATTTGTATCTGCTTGCTATTAATTAAAATAAGGCGTTAGTGAACAGTCTTTGATGTGATGTGTCTTATGAAACTGGTATTAATTGTAGTATGAAGTTTATGAAGTATTATTATATATAGGTATTTAGAATGATAAGTTAGTATGTGATAATGCTGGTTTGCTGTGTCATGCGAGGTTTGATTTGTTCCATGAAGCCTATATATACCACAATGCTTGAAGACGAAAGTTTTCAATCAGTGCGTCCTTTCCAGTTATGACGTATGGTGCCGAAATTATGCAGTTATGTCGTGGCCTCTAACGGTAGGTCTGATTCCTAAGTCACTCAGCGATCTATGGATATAATTATGCTCGGAATTTCTTTGCGTGATAGGATTTAAAACGAAGACATTCGCCAAAGAAAACTAAAGTCACCGATGTAGCTCTTAAAATCGACATGTTGAAGTGACAATGATCAGGTCATATTTGCCGCAGAACCGATAACCGATGTTCTCCTAAAGAAGAGTCCTCGAATTTAGACGATGCGGTATCAAACTGCCAAATCAAAATGCCACTGGGTACATATGACTAGCCGATTTATATCACATTGTAAAATGTATTGCTCTTGTAATACACGAGTGAGTTTTATTATCGTGTCTATGTATTTTTTTTATAGAAAGAATTGTAGACGAGAATTTTTGGTGAGCAGATCTCTTCCCATTTTACCTATATTTTCTTATCCCTAATCGTGAAAAGTCCCTAGTGTATCCATCGACGACGAATGGGACGAGCCAATCTGGACTGATTTGGCATGTATCCTTGGGTAAAACAGTATTCACTTACCAAATGTTAGTATGTCCTCGGATGCGCTATCAGATGCCTATCTTTGGGAATTTGGGTATGGATTTGGGTAAAGGGTTGGGAAAATGGGAGAGGATAGGATAGGGTGGGATGAGAATCGGCTCCGGCAAATTTCATTAACTCCCGAAAGACATAAAATGGAAAATGTAGTACATTTTACGGTAGTGTTCTGTGAGAGACTGGTAACTCGGCCAGTCGGCTATGCGATTGAAGCGTACACCCCTCCAAGAAGTTCTACTCGCAGTAATCAAATATTTCCACACAGTTCTAATAAAAATATCTCCTGTCGAATGACAGTCGTAAATATTTCGCTATCTCAATTTAAGTTCTACGTATCCTTATTTCTTTAGGATTACACCATGTTCCGGTCATAAGACTATCGGGCCCCTGTTTGAACAGTACAACAAGGTAAATAGTAGTTACGTTCGATAAGTTCGAAATTATAAATTTTATTCCACCTATATATTAATTGTTTATTTGATAGCTGTGTGATATGAACCCGCTTTAGAATAGCATCGTCCTATCTCTTCCCATGGGTGTCAATGTGACTAAGGGATAATAGGGCCGCTACCACAACCCCTGAGGAAATACACTGCCTCCGGAAGAGTGAACTGGTCAACTCGCATGACCAGCGTAGCGTTTTAACGCCATACATTACTCTTGAATAAGACAATGTGCATATGGAGGCCCATGTCCAGTGAGTGGATGATAAAAAACTTTCTTGGGGTAGGTATACAGGTTATCCCAATGGTGTCAGGTGGAAGTTCAAAGGTAGAGCACCCCCAGGGATACCCGAGTCATCCCTGAATGAGGGTAGGGGGAGAGTGCATGCTGGATTCCCACAGTCGCTGGGCGTAGTCGACTGGCCACGTTACCCCTCTCTCACAGAAGACTATCTTGAAATGTAGTGCATTTCCTACTGTATCGTATTTCCCCAAAGTACGTACGTGTTTTGGTAGTGAGCGAAAAAGCGAATAAAACTAAATAAGAATTGTTATTAACGTTTTTATTTCACGAAATGACGAGAAAAAAAAATGACGCCCTTCGTGTTCAATAATACTCATTCGACATTGACGGAAAAAATTGTCCTTCAGACGTATGAACGCCGTCCTATTACTTTTAATTGTTTCGTCCGCTTCTCTTCATTTTGTGTGCACTTCAACTAAGCTTCGGCATTCTTTTGCGTATACGAGCTCTTTGTAGTACCCCCAGACGAAAAATTCTATCACGTGGTAAAAATAGTCACGTGGTCACGCAATACGCCCGCCGCGACCAATCCAGTTGCCTTCAAATCGTTGATTGAGATAAGCTCTGATACTAGACGCATAATGCCATCATGTTGGTATATCATGTTTCTGCGCGTCTCTTAATCGACATCTTCTAACAATCCGTTGAGATTCATTCAAAAATGTAGGTAAGACTGGCCGTTAAAAAATCTAGGGTGACCCGGGTACCATTTTTTGGGATACCCTGTATATTCTTACTAGATTGACAGGCCTGTGTCCTGCAGTGGGACGATATCGTACAGTGTTGAACCTTGAGCCACGCCGAGGTGGGCTACCATTAGCTTTATGTACCATGCTACCTGCCCGCGACACTAGCGCCATAAATTGGAGGCACTCGCAACTGTCGCCGAACCTCCAATATACGAAAGTTATAGGCCAGGAAATTAATTCTGTCGACACAAGTAGGGTTACGTGGGTAACGGGGAAGGTGGCCATGGCTTGTGGAATTAGAAGAATTTTTGCTTACTGATTGATTTCTTAATACATCTAGATACCAATAATACTTTGTTTATAAGGGATTTGTTGAAAGACCTTTTTTGTGTTTACTTTCACAACAATTGTTTTTTTTTTGTATTTCACTAATATTATATGTTTATTGTACAGAAATCGTCTAGAAACCAGTCCTTGACGTGTTACAACATTTTCTAGCAGTTAAACTTTAGACAAACAAGAAGGTACAACATAAAATATTATAGAAGATCCAGTTTTTTTTATAGATAAAAGGCGGCAGACGAGCATATAGTCCACCTGATGGTAAGTGAATACTGTCGTCCATCGACATCCGAGATACATGCCAAAATCCAGAATGAAAAACGTTGGCACGCCCTCGAATGCGCTGCCTACCTTTGCGGATTAAGGAATGGATTTGGAGAAAGGGTTGGTAAAATGGGGAGGGATGGGATAGGATGGGAATGGGCTCTGGCATATCTCACTCACTACTGAAACACGTATGTACATTGGGGAAGTACGATAAAGTAGGAAATGTAGTAGGTACATTTCAAGGTAGTCTTTTGTGAGAGAGGGGTAACGTGGCCAATCGATTGCGCCCAGCCGCTGTGGGAATTCAGCGTGCATTCCTCCCCTACAACCAAACGTAATACAAATAAATAATAACAAATACATAATATAAATATTATTCTATAATTATTCTATTTGATACAAGTTTTAAAAAATATCTAAAAGGTTTCATAATCTTTAGTCTTAGGTACAAACTTATTCGTGTTAAATATAGGCTTTGAGTAAATACTTACAAAAATACTTTAAAAAATATACTTACACCAAATTAAAAAAAAAATAGTGAATATTGTATAAAAAAAAAATATATATACGTAGGTATGCAATATGACTTAATATTTTTAAAAATTATCAAACTCCTTGTCACCATACAGTCTACGACAAAACGAAATTGATTTTTCTCATAAGCCGCTTAGATAGCGGTCCCGGGGAAATAATAACCAAGTTTTGATTGATAACTATGATAAAAAAATATAGTAACATTACATTTTATATATAATATTTAATTATTAAATAATAATTATATATATTATCTTTTTGAAGATGTGAAGTATAAAGTGTATTAAACAATCAAATAGATATTACAATATTACATAAAAGCAAGTTCTGGCCCAGAACACTAGTCATTTACTAAGGGAGACCTGCAGATGGATAGGTAAAATCTTTATTGTACACCAATATATGTTGCAAAAAGACAATTTAAGTAAGTAACACGAAAATTACAACAAGCGGCCTTATCGCCAAAGCGATTTCTTCCATGCAACCTTACCCTCCAGTGAGACATTTGAAAGGTTGAAGTCAATAATAATCACTATACATTCAGTACTATGATGACATGAACCATATTTATTATTGAAGCAACCAACTTGTTAATCTAGAACACCATCTACTCGGAAATTAACATCTCTATCAACTAATTAGTAAGTCATACGTGAATTCACGGTAACAGCCTTCAAACTCAATTTCGAGTTGTTTTCGTCATGAAGTGTTTAAGGGTGGGGTGGGGTGAGGTGGAGACACTAAAACAATGTATCATATCTTGTATCAGATATTTGAATATCTTTATATTCATATATTCTGTTTATTATTTTCATTTTTTAGTTAAAAATTACGATATAATTTTACGATTTATGGATGTCATGCTAACCCACGAACGAACTTAAAATTAGTGACACGTAATTGTTATGATCTATCATAATCGCTAAAGCTATGGAGTATTTTTACTAAAAAGTATGAAAAATATTCTGACAAATAAAAGAAATTAGGTAAGATTTACAAAAACCTACAGAATACCTACTACGGCATAAACACTACATACTAATATCACGGTATATCTCAAGTGTGTTGGTATATGTTGATTTGTTTGAGATACTTTTAATCTTCGTCCTTTTGATCAAGAAATTTCTCGTTTATGCCATTGAAGGACAAACATCTGAATTACAGCAAGCATTTGAATTACAATAAAATTTTATCGAACATTAGTGCGCTGTTGAAAATCACTGACCTAAGACTAAGTCTTTAAATACGGATATAAAAGGAAATGAACCAGTCTTACAAACGTTTCCCATAACTACATATCTTCACAAACTTGAAGATAGCTCTCAACGGCAAACAGTCTAAGAACCACAACATAGATATAAAAACAGTGTGTAATCTTTATACATACTTCATAATTGTGTTTCGCACATAAACATGGAGTTGTAGTAGCGGTGAGATTGTGGGAAAAATCATTTGTAAATGTTAGTTTAAAATCAGTTAACAGCTTGCTATATTTCGATATAGGGGAATAGACATGGATTAATATAATCCATATCGATAAGGTCGGAAGTCTTTGTTGTCTTCGGATCTCTTTGTTGGAAGTTGTTATGAAATTTTAAATAAATCACACATCTTACCAAATAAGATATTTACCGGATTAGGTGTTGCGGGTTGTATAGCTTCTGGTACTTGCAATTAAATGATCTGTTTGTATTGTGGTAATTATAATATAGACAAAAAAACATGCAGTACTAGTATTTTCAAATGTTTTGAATAAAAATAAATATGTGCTTTAAAAATTAAACTCTAAATAAATAAACATAAAATTACTGAAGTCTTTTAGGAGGCTCTCTTCACCCGAATATAATTTTATTTCGCACGTGAGATTCCTTACTGTTCCTCGTTTTGTTACTGAATGTTTCCAACTGCGCTAAGAACTATCTCCCGTCTTTCTTTCCACAAAGCGTGTGTAAGGACTTGGAAAAAAACAAGTGGGACTTTAAAGGCTGCCTGTAAAGAGCTGCGGTCATTAGAGAGAGTACACTTCGCAAGACTGTGTAAGTTGTCTGGCTGTTTGCGTCTTGAAGACTTTTCTGCTTAGGATGACGGTAATAAATGTTATTCTCAGTTATTACAAGTAAGCTTTGCTTCAGACTTCGTACGAATACGTTCTAGATAAAAAATTAACGGTGGACTGATAATTAAGCTGAAAATATCTTTAAACTTTTCTCTGTTTTAACTTTAAAATTTTTTATCTGTCTGAGTGACGCTTAGCTTTTTGTTGACGGAAACAGGAGGCAGACAAGCATACAGTTCACCAGATGGTAAGTGGATACTGTCGTCTATAGACATCCGCGATACATGCCAAAATCAGTGCATAATGATAAACGTTGGCATGCCCCTGGATACGCTGCTTACCTTTGGAGATATTGTAAAGGATTTGGAGAAAGGGTTGGGAAAATGGAGAGGTATAGGATAGGATGGGATGGAATGGAAATGGGTTCTTGCATATTTCACTTAGCCCAATGTGTAACGTGTAACGTATGTGTAACGTACATTGCGGAAATAGGATAAAATGGTAAATGCAGTACATTTCAAGGTAATATTCTGTGAGAGAGGGGTAACGCAGTCGAGTACGGTCAGCGGCTGCGGGAATGCAGCGGACTCTAATTAATTAGAAATTACAGTTATTAACGGATATACTTAAATATTCTGCTTTAGAGGTATTCTTTTGTTGCATGTACCTTTTTATCAGAAGGGAATTCGAGATGTACTACATGCTAGCCAAGTTCAAATTAATGTGTCCTTTGAAGCCAGTTTGAAGATTTTTTGAATTCTTGGACAAGCGGCCTTTCTTTTGTGATCAATGTAACCCACATAAAACTTCTAACCTCTGCGAGTAATTTTACACACGTGACATTTGAGAGTTAGTTTGGACTCGTTATCACTTAAACGGTGCTATGATTTAAATTATCAGTTGTGCGCTGTGTTGATCTTTGCAGTTAGCAAGAAATCATATATCTTCACTACTGATATGTCCTATATATATTATTACTAATCACTTACCCAACCAAACGTCCTAATATACATTTTTTTATATGTCCTATTTTGCATTTAATCCTATTTTCACCTGTTTCAATTTAATCGTACCTACGAGTGCCTGTAAGGTTTGCGTTGCTCACTACTGCGTTGCTGGTGCTGCAGGTAATCACCTAATAATATGGCCCTCACAATACAGGCTGCTATATATAGCTAGTGCGCCTGCCCCTGAGACTAATATTTGTATAAATACGCGTATTGCCAAATGATGTACTTTAGCAAATTGTTAAATTGTATTCGTATCTTATTATAGGCCATAAGGTACATTTTTTTAATAATAAACTTTTATTTAAATTCATGTTGTAAACCGAACTGTAAACTTTTGACATCGCCACAACTAATTCGTCCGCCCTCAAAGCAAGCAATTAACCACACGATTCCGTATCGCAGAACCGTATGTAACGTTCATGCTTCCGATTCGTGTTCAGATAGCGTTTACTGCTGCTTACTGGTGCACAGTCAAAGAAGGATAAAGTAGTGCAATCCCACATAATTTTTAAAGTAATATTGTAACCAGCCCTTTCAGTATCCACTGCTGGATATATCCCTCCTCATGAACATTGTCTTTGTGTATGTATGGCCCTAAAACGCTGCTCTGCCCAAGCGGGTTGGCAAGTCCACTCTTTTGTAGGTGGTGTAGTTCCTTAGGGCTTGTGGTAGTCGCTTTGTTATCCTTTAGTCGCATTTTACCACACCCACGGGAGATCGGGTGGTGCTATTCTATAGCCGATCGACACCACAAGGCACAATTTAATATTGCCTTAAATTAAATCAATATTGGTTTATACCCCACTGGAGACCTATGTTGAAACATACAAGATGTAAGAGTGGTTTATAGAACCTTTTTATACAACAGATGGCAGACGGACCTAGCCATCGTTACCGTCAGCATTAGAAAAGATGCTGACAGCTGACTTTGCACAATCCCATCCATAGCTTTCACGAAGAAAGCTGAAAGGCATGACTCATTTCATATGCTACAATTTCAAATGATCTACAGTCTACAGACATCATGATTCATATCTAAAGAGTTACAGATATAATCAGTAAATGTCATAATCATAATGCATACAGATTGTTCTGACTAAAGTGAGTTAGTATTTTATAAAACAAAATAAACTATTTGTGCCCAATGAATGATACTGATGTGATTCGTACAAGTGTTACATCGAGAAACTTGAATCGATGCAAACGACGCGCCGTCGTGCATTTGTGTGCGTGGTATGCATTTTAGTCATTTGTATGAGGATGAACTACTGTTTTTATGTTTATTGTGTATATGCTCGCAGTAAAGCGAGGCCTTTCAGACCGTACACAGCTATAACGTTAGAACGTCGACGGTTTTGCAATGCGTTTCGTAGTATTTTATGGTAAGATTTATACGTGTTAAATATATTTATACGAATATATTTTGGTAGTATAGTGGTACTTTTTTTATGGAAAGAAGTCGGAAGACGAGCATACAGTCCATCAGGTGGTAAGCGGATACTGTCGCCCATTGACATCTGCGATATATCTGTCAAAACGTGACAAACGTTGGCAACGTCACCGGATGCGGTACCCATCTTTAGAAAAATAGAAATGGATTCGAAGTAAGCGCTGGGAAAATGGGTAGAGATAGCATAGAATGGGATAGGAATAGACTCTGGGCATATCTCACTCATTACCGAAACACGTGTGTACACTGCGGGAATAGAATAAAGTGGGCAATGAAATCCACTTCACGATAGTATTTTGTGAGAGAGCCAGTCGAGTTCGGCCGCCAGATGTGTGATTTTTGAGAGATGCATAGATTAGATAATAAGATAATAAATAAATTGAGATTGCAGCGTGCTCTCTTCCCGTTCGTTGTCGCCATAAAATATGAAATTGCTTAGTATTTATAGAAAAAAATAAGGTATAACAGGATAACAGGTATTATTGTAATTTGGTAAGTAAAAGTAAATTTGAAAGTTTCAATTTGTAGATCAAATCTGACCATGGACTCAAACACTGATTCTACAAGCTGCAGATGCTACGACGCGGTGTAGCGTATACTAAAGGGGGACTTCCCAGAGTCGCCTCAGAGTGGCGACTGATGCGCGGGTCACTGGCGCCACGACACTTGCGACAGTATAAAGCAGCTGTTCGCGTCTGTTGTGTGGGCCTCGGAAGGTGCCATATATTTTCATACCGCTTAAATACGGATCCACGGAAGACCACATTAAGGTATGACGGTAATTTTGCCAGATAATTCGCGCAGCATACCTTTATTCTCAACGCCATACGCGGTCCATTACATTATTGACAGTAGTTTCGTAACAATACATGACAAAAATACATTCCTATAAGACACTTTAATTTAGAGCTGTCGGTATACTAATAAACAGCTGATTAAATGTTTTACTTATAGTTTCTTAGAATTATAATGATTAAATTGAATTATTTAATAATTATTAATTTATTCAATTAAATTATTTAATAATTTTGAGAACAATGCTCAAAAATAAGAAAATAAATAGAGATGTGTTCTTACTAGTAATCAGTATGTACTGCAGTTGTGGTACAAAGCAGGCATATATTCGCTTTGGAATTCGGTTCAAAAGTCTTTGCTCCGGAATATGAAATGAGAACCGATATTTTTGAACCAAGAAAATCTGGTGTAAGTTCAAAGAGTTTTTGGAAACTCCATGACTGATTTCCCTAGACCAATTCCCTAAATACGGCGTATCCCGAAATTCAGAGGCATCACAGGAAGGCTTTGTGGTAGATTTTCATGTTATTATATGACATGGACACATTGGGTCTCAGCATAATGTAGGTATGCATATAAGTTTATAGGTATGTGGGTACCTGTGACAAGACTTGGGCGGGTCTGTGGCAGCTCCCTTTGAATACATTGACTGTTGAATAAATTATTCGTGACGTTTTCATTGTAGCGAAAAATGGGAGTCAATTCAGATAATGGTGTGCACTTTTGGGTTGTCAATAACACTCATCTGATGTGATATTGTTGAGTATTTATAAGGGCTCTGTGGTCAGAAAACATTTTTGAAAAATAGTAATCTTGCAGGCGATTTAGGTGACATATTTTTAGAGTAGAATCCTGATGATCCTGATGAATTAGAGGGGGAGCCTCTCGACTGGTCACGTTACCCCTCTCTCACAGAAGACTACCTTGAAATGTACTGCATCTGCCGCTTTATCTTATTTCCCTAATGAACGTGTTTCGGTAGTGAGCGAGATGTGCCAGAGCCCACTCCCATCCTAACCCATCCCTCCTCATGTTCCCAACCCTTTCTCCAAATACATACCTTAATCTGGAAAGGTAGACAGCGCATCCGTGGGCGTGCCAACGTTTGTCATTCTGTACTGATTTTGGTATGTATCGCGGATGTCTATGGGCGACAGTATCCACTAACCATCAGGTGGACTGTATGCTCGTCTGCCGCCTTTGTCCATAAAAAAAGAAAAAAACCTATGTAGGTATATTCCATTCCAATTCAATTTGTCCAAAATGTAAACAAAACATGGTGGCCTTTAGTAGTAAAGTAATTAGTGAAATTTTTAGTGCAATTTAAAAAAAAATATCGAGTTAATTTAGTTATAGACACTATTAATAATGTGCGATCAAAAAAATTCTATTTTACGAAAATTTTATTCTAGTAAAATTTTTGTAGTAACAATGGGCAGGCTATAGGTGCCGCGGGAGCGATGGAGTAGACGAATTTTCGAATAGAAGTCATATATCCAGCAGTAGAGGGACATGGGCTGATGGCATGGTATTATTGCAATTGTTCCCTAAATGGTAAATTGAATTTTGTTCCCAAACAAGAAATATTCCTCAATTACTTTTCAGATAAATAATATATTTCAACTAAAATCAAGCCAAAATTTTGCCCAATCTGTTACGAAGTATTAATCAAGATTCTTCATATTAAAATATGCAGTGATTTATGCAGTGATCTACTTCTCTTGTTCCCATTACGTCTTTGGCGTACCTACAAAACTTTGCAAACAGCAAACTGAAACCTGAGGGGATACGAATGAGGGGGAAATATCAATCGCACCAAATTGTCCCCCACAGGGGAAGCTTGAATGCCAAACTCACAACTTGCCTAATGATGCATTACGCTTATTCACCTATAGTCCGAAACAAGACGATTGCGGTTCAAGGAAACCGTATGGAGTAGACTTTAAGGGTTATAGTCGATCGTTTCGCGCGCAATATAATGTTGTTAGCCATGACAAGCTATAGATAAAGCATTCAGGCGCATTTACTCGTCATATTTTATGTCCTTCTTTAGACATTCCGCAGGGGACTCTGTATGAATGAAGAAGAAAATAATTATAAAAGTAATGCCGCGTTGAAAAGAAATCGTTACATGCGATTGTGAACATTGTTAAGAAATTCTTCCGGATGAATCTTTCTTATTGTAAGTAGATGCAGATGATTCGTTCTTATATACTTCTAAGGCGATGAATGTATGAATCAGTCTGTTTGTCTGTGTGTATATTTGTTTATACTCGTATTCTAATTGATCGATTTTGTTACGGTTTTTCTCTGATGTAGGTTTGTGTATTCTCTGCTGATGTAGCCTGAATTATCTCGCGAGGCTACCTGAGAAAAAGGTGGGGCGAAATGATAATGGCGGATAAGAAGTTTCCCTTGTCCCATTGTACTCTATACTGCATTTGACGGGATGAGATTGAATTCTCGACAGTCTTCTGTGAGGTGGGGTAATTCTACACTTGTGTTACTAGTAGCATTTTATTTATTTAAATACGACAAATTAATTATTTATCATTGTAGATAAAGTTAAGCTGCGTTTGTATTGCTAAAAAGATGTGAATTCAAATGAAACCAAAAATGGAAGAATAAAAATAGAACTAATTCCGTCAAGTCATCCTATCTGTTTTCACAGGCCTTCTTGTTTAAAATGCAAATGTCAATCGATAATGGTTCCCCAGCTAGCTAGGAGCAACGCTATTTATTTAAGGCTATTCGTTAACTTCATTTTGTGTTCTCAGGCTTGATAATGTAATCTGGGGTTAACATTTAGTTATCGGAAAAATTAGGACGACTTTGTATAAACGTAGGTGTGTACAAACGTAGCAATGAAAGTTGCTCGTTAATTTGTTATCAGTCGTAATTAAGTACTTATATATTTAGTAGAAACCCAGTGATACGGGCCGGGCTTTTAACTCACAGCCTCCTCCTAAGCTATCACTATAACATTATTAAAAAAATTCAAACTAAATAAATACAAATACGTTACTACCTAATAGGCATTTTACTACCTAGTAGATAGAACGGTGTAGGAACGCAAGTAAATTCTCATACCATTTCTAAGTTTGTACATTGACAAATAAATTACAAAGTATGGCCTCCGCTCTTGTCCTATAATGGACGTACCGCAAGCCTTTATTCATGAATCAGTGTGTGTAAAACAGACATTATCCTGCGATCCCGTCCGTTTTAGTGAAAGCGCAATAAAGATAATAAACAGTACTGTAATCTTATTTATTTGTTTAATAGGAGTCTCGTATTTATGTGTTTAAAGTAGATAAATATATGTGAAAAACCCTAAAATCTCAAATGCTATAGTACGGTAATCTTATATAAGGTTAAATAAAAAATACATGCAACTTTTTAACACTGAATTTCGATGGTTAAAACTAACATCTTTTGTTCTCCATCACATTCTATTGCTACTCACGCAGTCCATCGAAACAGCAATCAATTACAGAGTTCTTTAAGGGACACAGTGTCGACACGGTCGGTGTTGAGTGATAGACACAATGAGTAGAGGCCAACCGGCACCGTACCGCCCCTCCTATCTTCATTCGTCTTCCGCTCACCGATCTGTACAATCGTTATTGGTAATCGTATTCATGCAAAATAAAGTATTTAGAGAATATAATTAAGTGTGTCAATTAAATATACGAACACCCTATCTAACTCAATATACAAGTAAAGTAAACGTTCTTAACGAGGCTAGATATTTTTTGATAAAATAATGCGGGCAATAAAATAATATTATTTATTATTATTATTATTTAAATTATTATTTAAAATAATAAAATAATTTCCATAGTTTCATTAAAAAGAAAGACTTAAAAGTAATCATATTAATTATTACTATTAAGTTACTAACTATTAGTCACTGATTACAGTTGTAGAATTAAATGTAAAAGTAAGAAAGGGAAGCATAGATTGTCACAAGCGTCTACTTCTTGGTTAGGATTATAAATCAAGAATGAGGTGAAAGAAAGGTATACTTTCAATGATTGATCCTACAGACTATATTCAGAATTGTGCTAAGATTTCTCACTGCTTGTCAACTAACTTTCGTAACGGGAAGCGATAAACTGTAAATCTTTACTGCAGTTGCAGCCAGTGATAGTGCAGTGTACATTTTTATGCACACTCGTAACGTGTAGCGTAGTACTTTCATTTCCATGCTTAAAGGGCTATTCAGTTGACTCTTTCCCGGATGTGATACTACTCTTTACACCATGCGATAGTACTTTTGTGGTTAACGGTTTACTGCAGTTTTATTTTCTCGCAAAAGCAATAAAAAAGTAAAAGAAAAAATAATTATGTTTAACACAAGAAGGGCTATCAACTATCAACCTATCAACTATAACCTATCAAACTACATTGGTATAGCCTATTATATATTAGGTTCAGAGAAGAAACTTTTTGGCGGGAACTCGATAAGTGAGTCGCATTTTCGTTTCATTATTAAAAAATAGTGTATTATGGTTTTTGTGGTTTAATATTACTAACAGAATAGAACTTACTGAAAGAAGCAGGTGCATTCAAAATGAAAACGAACAAAGGTGAAGCGGATGTCTATGGACGACAGTATCCACTTACCACCTGGTGAATTCATTGTATGCTCATCTGTCGCATTTTTACTATAAAAAAAATTAACAAAATAAAAATATAGTGTCATTGACTAGTGAATTAACCACTAATGTTTTATTTATTAATGTAATGAAAAAATCATGAAATACATGTTAGTTAGGTATAATAAATAGATTTACTGTGCTGATCGACATATTAAAATATATTACACTATTTTTGTAGGACCCTAAGAAAATAAAACTCGACTGGCACAATATACTAACTGCGATAGTTATTTATTAAAAAAAATATTGCACATTATGCTACAATAGGCGAGCTACAATAGGCTACGATAGGCGATCATGAAAGTTAGGCTCAGTTAGGATAATTGGGAAAGGATTAACATTATTTTATACACTAAAATTATTTTCGATTTTAACAATATCATGATTTTAGTGTAAAATTTACAAATAAATTACAACACTTACCTTACACTTCTCAATTACCTCTCATGACCGTATAGTTATCTCGCTATCCGATATCTTCGCTCGCAATGTGACTCCAGCCTTATCCATCCCACTAATATATTTGCAAAACCTACACTTGGGAACTTTTTACGGCTAAAAGGGCTGAAGCATTCCGATGGAAGGGCTGTAAGCAGCAAACATCATCAAAGGGCCGTGTCGTCACAATTTGTCGTCCCTTGATTGGGCACGTAGCGAGAGCACACCTGTGTCACCCTCTAAGCGAGAACCCTAAACAAAGGATAAGGGTGGCACAAAGGATAAACATACAGCGGAAATGGGAGAGGGGTCATGGCAATACCTATAATAAAAAGTCTTGTCAGTCTATTTCATTTATTTATTCATTTAAATGGTAAGCCAGACAACATATAATTTTACATTTTCGCTTCTTACTCATTGTACTACTGGTTGTACTACTTGTTTTTGAGTGTATTACTACTGACCCGTATGGTTTATTTTACTACATTATTTTAGGATATTTACCTCTGTTACTACTGAAAAAATCTAAACTATTAAAATCGTTTCGAACTGATTATGATAATTATTTTTGTGATAAATAAAATAAACTAGGGCTTAAAATAAACTAGGGTTTAAAATAAACTAGGGCTTAAAATAAACTGGGACTTAAATAAACTAGGGCTTAAAATAAACTGGGACTTAAAATAAACTAGTGCTTAAAATAAACTAGTGCTTAAAATAAACTAGGAAAGTATTCAAAATAACGAAGAAGCAATGCGAAAAAGAAAAAGCAAAGCAAAGAATCGACAACTACCTATAAACAGTTTCAAAATGAGACTTGACAAATTGCTTTCTAGGAGAAGAGATATGGCGAAACTTGTAATACCAGTTAACAGTATTAAATAAAAATACGTAACTAATAAAAATATCATATAAGGTTTAATATTATTTATGTCTTCACCAACTATATATATTTCGTATAATGTCTTTCACCAACTTTGAAAGGAATTGTCAAGTTTTTTTTAGAATCAGTTGACGTCTGGAGAATGACTTCAAAATTAATAATGTATTTTTTTATTTCATCGGATGGTCTCAGTGTACCAAGTTTGTTCACTCTTGGGCCACCCTCTCCACCTCAGGCTTTCTTAGTGTATTCATTTAATTTCTTGTTCAGGTGGCAAGGTTTCAATTATAAGCTGCTGAAGTCAAGAATGGATTTTAATGAACCAATGAAATTTCACTGCCAGCTACTCAGAAATCTTAGTGTACTCGCCGTGGTGGTATATTATTATTGAAGCCCAATTTCGTAGTCTTTAATTCTCGAAGAATGTTAATTAATAATGTTTGTACATTATTAATTAATATGAGATTTGTACACTGGGGAGTCGTCGAATAGGAGACTTTTAATTCGATAATAATCTTCTGATAAGACATTCCGTGGGCCGTATACGCTGGGCCGTGTTGTGCCGGGGGCTAGCTTTAAAATAGCGCTATTCTTTTCATTTCTTCAGGGATAAGACGACTATGAAATAACGAAGTCGCTACCGCAAGCGCTGATGTACTACACAAATTTTAAAAGAGTGGACTCACCAAACCACTTGGCCAGTGTCGCGTTTTAAGGCCATTGTGCTTGATGAGGCCCATGTCCAGCAGCGGATGCTAAAAGGGCTGGTTACGGTATATGGTGAGTATTGTTTATATTACATATTATACTTGAAAATTTATACGACTCGTTTAATTGGCTACCGATTTGCCCATTCGATTTTTTGTTATTTCGATTAATTGGCAATTAGTAGTGTCCCCAGATGTTGTGAAAAAGGTCCCCGGTTAGATTTCCGGTCGGACAGAAATTTGTTTAAAGACAGATGTTTGTTTTTAGTAGTTAAATGAATTTTAGCGTTGGCTATGTACAACAACTTGGACCAAACACAAAAGCGGCAGGTGCGTACGATTGTCTACATCGACACTTGAATGCCTGATGCAAGGGTTTCAGTTTTGAGCTTTTAGCGTCAAGCGTGAGCCGGGGAACTAATCGAGTGGATGTGAGTAATCGAGCGACTTTATAATGGCGGTTTTAACATTTCTGGTAGAGCGCGGGAAGGCGTTCATTTAAGTTACCTTCGATAGTGTAATCAAGACTATTTGATTGAAATTTCTGTGCATTTTAGTGTTGTTAAGAAGAGATACTTCAAAGTAAATATTGTTGCACTACTCATCTTATTCTGCGTACAAAGAAGAGGTTTTATTTGTAGGAATATAGTAAGAACACAAAACAAAATAGTATACAAAAAGTCGTCTTATCGCTAAAAGCGATCTCCTCCAGACTATCTTTAAGTTAGAGCATATTTTCTCAACCTCGCGACGACATATTCAGAGGGTCGCAGTTTTTCAGGAAAAATCAAACACCTGTGAACAAAATAGTCTTTTATTAATTAATTAACGATTTATAATCAATTGATAAACTTTAAAAAACATAATCGGGACTTAATTATATTACTAAGAGGGTCGTGAGGTTCTTTATTCTATTTTAGGCCTTTTCAAGGGTGAGCGATACTATGGGCTAGAGAATACAGATGAGACAGTAAACGGCACTATGTACCGTCGAGACGAGCCTTCACAAACAGGCGTGTCTACTTAGCTCGCTTTGCATCACCTCGTCGTTTTTTCCTGTCGTGCAGACCCATATTGATGGTTTTGAAACGATCACTAATCAAAATATTTTCGTTCATATAGATGACATAATTTTTTTTTCGGTAACGATTTATTTTTCAAAGCGGTTGGTCGACAGTACTGACGACAGTAGACTGGATTAGAGCCGGTCATTACCTCGTACAACGAATCAACATTGCAATCCAGCGAGGTAATGCCACCAGTAAGTGGGGTACCTTACTACAGCGACCAAATTCATACAACATGCTCAATGTATAGGCATGAGTACAATAATAAATATTAATATTGAGCACCTTGTACAATAATGGACTGTATTTATTATTTTTGTTTATTATAGTTACAGATATATTATATTTTAGTTAGTATTTCATACTTTACATTTTAATAATTTAATTTTAAATTGGTATTTCATAAGTTAATTTTATTGTATTAGATTAATAATAATTCGATAATCAAAATTAATTTACATATATTGAAAGGCCTGCCTTTATAATCACGTGGGGAGTCTTGGACCACAACCCAGCATGAAAACCAAGGTGGATATCATGCCAAACTCATTTAAATATCGGAACCTCAGCCGGAGAAGACGGGTTATCTCATAAGGTTTCCTTCACCGCCCACCTAATAATAATTGAAAAAATCCCACTGACGTAGAAATTCAACCGATGAACTGGTGTTTAAATTCACCACCTCACGAATGAGTCGAGACTAGATATAGGCTATCACCGTTTTATAGTCACATATGAAAAATGAATCAAAAGAAAACAATAGACGTTAAAGGTCAATTGTCGGAGTGGTTAATCATTGTTATCGTTTGTAATTATTGTAGTTTGTAGCTTTTATTCCTTCTATAAATGAAACCGCGTTTGTTCATAAAGTCACGCTATTCACGTAATTTGTCAAAACAATTCCCCCAAGAAGGAAAAACGGCAGAACCCTGCAAAGGTCTCGCATTTTTCGTAAGCATTCATCACATCTCTCAGATTTGTTATGCAGGTAATTCTAGGCCTTATTTGTGGAGAATTGCGTTTATAAATCACCGATATTAAGGCCCACTTTGCGGTCCATTCATACAGATTTTGCAAAGAATAATCATTGGGTAGATAGGACATTGTCTTTAAAACTTAACTAATAAAGTTTCGTGTTCGGCGCTAACAATTCCTGGCTAATCAGAATTTTGTCCACGCCCTTTTTTGGTTTCACTCTTATTTGAAGGTAGTTTGGAATCTGAATTTCATTAAATACTAGCTGTGCCCGTCATGCGTTGTAATGCGTTAGAATTTTCTTTTCTTTTGTCAGAAACCTTCGCGGGCAACTCAGAAAAGTTTCATCGAAATCTGATGAATGGTTTAGGAACTCATAGAAGACGAACAAACAAATATTAATTTTTGTATATTAGATTTGTTTGCCAACTCGTTCTGCTGCGAATTTTTTCGACTAGCCTTGGAATGTACAAAATGGGTAAAAAATATTTTTTTCACATTTATCTAAATAAAACGCTCTTCAAGTAATTTTCTTCATGTTTCTATTTTTTAATTACTCGTGTAATGCAAATTAACCATACAAATAAAGTTATGTTTGTATCTTACTTCACGTGGTAAAATGCACGTATTTTGCACGTATTGTTTCTCTCTCTTCTTAATATGAATGAACAGTCTATGATTTATTACTTAATCTATGGCATATGAAAAATTTGCTACAACAACACTAGTTTTCGCTTTCATGGTAATTGTCCAGAACAATGCGAGTATATACCAGATGTTTCACATTTTTTGTATTAAAACAAATCCTTTGTGAGAAAACGGAACAGTGTAACGAAGTTGGAGTAGTTTTTAAACTGAACAAGGGATGAAAAGTTATGCAGGCGGGGGTAGAGTTTTAAAGAATGTTTAAAATACATTATTTATGTTTCAGAAAAGGCGAAGGCGTTTTTCTATTTCAGTGCTTAAAGGTGTTTTCTGCTAGTTTCTTTAAGGGTATAAAAGACCGGAGATTTTTTTGTTAAAAGAAAAAGAAATAGTAGGAAATATCAGTGAAAATAGGTTCAAGTATCCCTTAACAACTTACTTCCACTACAAGAATCGTATGAGCTCAAAAATATATCCCCTAACTTAATTAAAGTAGAGGGCTGTTATCCGATCAAGATAATTTTCCCCTTCGATGGCAAAGAAAATCTCCTTTAGAGTTGTTTCACCTTAGTACGTATGTACACAAAATATACATGTACCTTGTTATTATGTGCTATAGATAGGTGTGTTCTCTAGTAAGGGCTAGTATGCACGATGCGAATTCTTGTTACGTCGTTAATTATGTGCAATTTCTTAAACAATAATTCAATAATTATTGCTGCGGATTTATCTACGTGGTGGCACAGCTGTACCACCACGTCAATCCAGTCACTCAACGGCTAGTGCATTCCATACAAACGGCTGATTTTAACGCACACACGCGCGCCTGTGTACTCATGCGACACAGATTGCAAATAGCGAAATAATAGATTGTACAACAAAAGTCACACGCAGGGTTTGATTGACAAATGTTATGTTGACCAAACAGCCTTCGCATAACCATGTGTCGGACTTTCGTTGTACAATCGAAATAATAGCAAGCTGTCAGTATCGGTTTGCGCTATCTGACGCGTTACGCGTACTAGGCAGTTATCTCCGCTACGGTGCGGTGGTGGAGACCAGCTGTTAGATATATAAGCTATGGTGGTGATGTCGGTATGGCTAAAATGCGTGTGCATTTATTTATTTATTTAGGTGTCTAACGCTGAACAATGCGGGGTAAAGGCGTGAATGCTAGACACATAAATATCAGTGCGCCTGGAACATTAAATCCGGCGGATTTCGACGGCACTTAGCGGCCGGTGCCAACAGCGCGCTCTTTTACCCTACAAGTGAAAACATCGGAAATCATTCACAACATGTGCGTTTCCATTATTTTATATATTCATTTATTTTTGCTTTACAAAGCAAGATATTAACATATCAAAGCATCATTTAATATAGTGTGTACAGAAGTGGTGAATCTAATTGACATCTCAATAGTGTGAAGACAGCATGATTGATATTTTAGAAATAAATTTAATTTTAAATAAGCGGTGGTTAAAATTAATTAAAAAGAAAGAAAGTAAAATGAGTGAGAACAAAACAAAGGGAGACCTAATTATGATGCTGTAGTCAGAGCGCGTTTGACTTAGTTCTTGAAAGTCAGCAAACCGTCCTGCGAATAAGTCCAGTTCCGGATGTTCGAAAGCTAATTGGTTATATTTTCTAGAAATGGGTGTATTCTAGAATACAGTATGGGGGCAAAAAAAAGTTTAGTTTTTAGTTCCCCATGTACAATTTTGGGAAATTAAATATATAATTAGCCATATCCAACAATATTCTGAGATGCTCTAATAGGTTAATATTGTATTGATTACATCTGATCGCATAAGACGTTAGGGTTCTTTTGGTTCCCATGCGAAAACAAAGGCACCGCAGGAATCTAGTTGGGATATTCTCAAGGCGATATGTGTGGACTACGTAAAAAAGACTAAATGATACTACAATATTCAAGTCTACTACAAGTAACGCTGTGAAAGAGTGTTACATAAGACTTAGGGTTCCAAAACCGAGGGATAACTTCATGACACAAAACCTGTCCTATTACAAGTATTCAATATGTAGTTAAAATGGTCTTAAAATCACATTTTGGAATCCACAATGACGCCCAAATCACGTGCCGAAGTTTTCCAAACCAGATCGCCACCATTTAGATGGCATTAGTTAGCCGACGACCGATTAGCCCAATTGGTAATGCCTCGGTGTGCTGTGTAAATGGACCTGGGTTCGATTCCCGTTTATATTCGTTTGTTTAAAGACTAAAGTATGTTCGGGTCTGGGTGGTGTAGTACGTCTTTGTATGTGTCTTTCAACTTACAACACAGGGAAACCTAGTGTGGGCCACTGAGTGTGGAGTTATTATTTAAAAAAAAAAAGAAAAAGTTGGTATCTAATTTATTCAGTATCTAACCAGTGGGTTATTAAGGACGACGCTGGAAATTCGGCTTCCAAAAAAAAGTGGTTATGGAAACGGTATCAGTCAGACGTGCTAATACTTTCAGCAAATACACTATGAGACAAACCTCGTACAAACTCGAGGGTGGATTAGACGGGGCGACTTAGACTTCTTGAGGTCTCCCTCCTTTACTTATTACCACCATAACTTTACTATTTCCAAACCAAAGTTTGAACCTTATTATTAAGTCAGTAAAGTGTAATTGCTGTATTTGCTAGATGTACACGAGGTTGGTATTGGTGGTGAAATATGATAATCGCAGAGTCTGATGACGGTATTCATAGTTCAGGGTGAAGAAACCTTATGACGTTGGAGGGGAAAAATTAGTGTGCATTTCATACGAGATTGTTGTAATATGTGTAGGTAGGTAGAATAGAGCTATGGCAAGTGGGGTCGTCAAAGGCTACATCTCACTATAAATATTATAAATGCGATAATTTGGATGTTTGTTATTCAATAACGTCGAAACAACTGAACCGATTTCGTTGAAATAGGTAGTTTATAATACGAATTAATACATAGGCCGCAATTATCTATCTAATCTATAAGTGTCTAATCACTCGACTGGCCAAGTTACCCCTCTCTCACAGAATACTACCTTGAAATGTATTGCATTGACTACTTTATCGTATTTCCCCAATGTACGCACGTGTTTCGGTACTGAATGAGATATGCTAGAGCCAATTCCCACCCAATCCTATCCCTCTCCATTTTCCCAACCCCTTCTCCCAATCCATTCCTTATTCTGCAAAAGTGGCGCGCATTCAACTTGGGGCGTGCCAACGTTTGTTATTCTGGACTGATGTTGGCATGTTGTATCGCAGATGTCCACGGGCGACAGTATCCACTTATCTTCAGGTGGATCATGCTGGTCTGCCACCTTTTTTCTCTAGAAAAAAATTATATAATTTCGGATCTACTGAACCGGTTTAAACTATTTTCCTGCTATTCCTGCTTATCCTGCGTTTAATTTCATCGCGTTATGAAATGCGCCCTGCAGTTTGGTTACAAATTTCGATTTTTTTTTTTTTTTTTTTATAGATTCGTGGGCGAACGAGCAAGCGGTCCCACGTGGTGGTAAGTGTTACCGCCGCCCATGGGCAGCTGCAACACCAAGGGGTATGCCGGTGCGCCGCCGACCTTGCAAAATCCTATTCACAGCTCTCTTGAAGAACCCCATATCGTAGCTTAATGGAAAGACCTTTTGAGGCAGTTCGTTCCACAACCTACGGGTTCGCGGTATAAAATAATTTTTGGACCGAACAGTGCGCGACACCTCCGTATCGAGGAAATGCGGATGGACCGCACTTCTATTATATATATACACCGATATACAAATTACGGAATTAATTGTTGGAAGAATGGTTCACCGTTACGGTCACCAGCTCTTTTGTCGTCCACTGCTGGCCACTGGCCACCTCATGCACATTGTATCGTGCACGAGGGATGTGTGGCCTTAAAACGCCACTCTCGTCAAATCCTCAGAGTATTTCTCGTATTTCCTCAGAGCTTATGGTGGCTGTTTTGTTATCCCTTAATTGCATTTGACGACACACACGGGAAGAGATGGCAATAATGCAGATGTTTTTATTAAAGATATATATATTTACATACAAATGTAAATATAGGGTCCTTAGTTGAGACGGGTAAGTCTGGAAAAGTCTGAAACTATTAGAAAAAGATAAGTTTGTTCTAAGGAACTATGGTGTCGATTTTAAAGTTATGAAAAATGTATTCAAAGATTTTCAAAAATCTCACACATAAATCAGGAATTGAACGCGTTCATTTTCAGTGTATGTTATTGCGCTAGTTGATAGTGTAGATTGTAAGGAATAAATCTTGCTAAGATACCTTGTGTCTAGGATAAAAGAAATATCTAGATTTTTCTTTTTATTCTATACCTCTCTTTCTCATTGGATCCGGGCCATCGATATGTGATAGACTGAATAAATTGAACCATAAATTGTTGTAAATCATCCGATCCCAATGATCAACAAATTAATGCAGAGTCACTCGGCTCGAACGATTTACAAAATTTCTTTACTGACTTGAAAACACACGAACGGCCCTTACGAACGGTCCGTATGTTTTCTTGTCTGCGGTCCCTTCAACGGCACCCTCCTCTCGTTCAGTGGTGAGTGGTCAGCCCAGGGCGCTGCTGTGCGGGACGTTGTACACGAAGGTCGGCGTAACTTACATCCACCGGACTTGTAGATTGGCGGAGCAGGAACTATCGTCTATGGAGATCTTGAAATGAAAGTCTTGATATTTTTCTTCTAATGGCTTGAGGACTTACGGTGGTGTTTGAGGAGCGAGACGGCGATAATTTTATTCTTCTGAAGACGTCTAAGAATGACGTTTGAGGATATCGATAGACTGGATGACACATACGATACGTTCTTATCAAAGAAACCTGGTTGGCAGCTTCTAGGGAGTATGAAGCCAGTGTGGAAGGGTTCATTAAAAAGTCAAATTTGAAACTTAAGTACTAGGTTCTAGGTAGAAGGTTCCAGTTTCAAAACACAAATTAAAGTATTCTTGAGCTACTGACCATAGAACACTATTAAACTGTAACGTCCCCGAGCTACAGTGCTTATATAACATATGTAGTATGTATTCTCAAATCGATGTTCCGTGTATATCTATTGTACATCTGAAGTATATATTTTACTAAATAAAAATAAAACTTAAAAAGGTTGTGGAGTCCGAAACACTGTATTCTGCATATATAATCCACAAAATAAGAACCGTAATTACGTAAGTTCCGCACCTTGAGGAAACCTTAGGAGTATACTTCAAACGACCGCCAGTATTGTCGATATTACATACACTCGTAGTAGTTGAATACGTAGCATAACAGAACTATGGAGAGGAGCAGATGATAAATTTTTTGGTAATTGTAACAAATTTTGAGAGTTCACGAGTATTGTTTTTTTTATCAAAAGAAGGTGACAGACGAGCAGACGGTCTACTTGGTGGTAAATTGATACTGTCACACTGCGACATCTGTACAACGTTTTTTTTAAGGATGAAGGTGGCAGACGAGCATACAGTCCACCTGATGGTAAGTGCATACTGTCGCCCATAGACATCCGCGATACATGCCAACATCAGTCAAAAATGATATTGACACGCTCCCTGATACCTCACCTACTGTTAATTGAAAAACAAGATATAAGTTTGAGATTATTCGAGATAGAAAGTTATCGCTATCTCTACCACACACGCGTGTGTGTAATGGCACAACTGTGCAATTAACATAAGAATAAATAATTATTTATTTAAATGCCATTACTGACACGTCAATAGTACATTAACGCGAACCCCTTCTAATTTTGATTTCTAAGGTCGGAAATATATAGACGATTGTAAGACCGTGCTTTGTTTTGATTTAGATATAGATAGACTCTTTATTGTACACCAATATATGTTTTTTTTTTTTTTTTATGGACGAAGGTGGCAGACGAGCATACAGTCCACCTGATGGTAAGTGGATACTGTAGCCCATAGACATCCGTGATACATGCCAACATTAGTCCAAAATGACAAACGTTGGCACGCCCCCGGATGCGCTGCCTACCTTTGGATATAGGAATGGATTTGGAGAAAGGGTTGGGGAAATGGGGAGGGATAGGATGGGAATGGGCTCTGGCACATCTCACTCACTACCGAAACACGTACGTACATTAGGGAAATAAGATAAAGTGGGAAATGCAGTACATTTCAAGGTAGTCTTCTGTGGGAGAGGGGTAACGTGGCCAGTCGAGTGCGCCCAGCGGCTGTTGGATTGCAGCATGCACTCTCCCCCTCACAATCAGTCTATGTTGCAAAAAGACAATTTAAGTAAGTAACACGAAAAGTACAATAGGCGGCCTTATCGCCAAAGCGACTTCTACCAGGCAACCGTTGGGTGGTAAGAGGACAACAGATAATAATATCAAAAATAGGTAGATGGTCCAAGTTTACATAATATAAAATCACCATAAAATAATTTAAGAATAATAATATTTTATACATACGCAATTACATAAGATGAATAGAATATATAAATACATAGATGCATACATACATATAAATATACATATTTATATGGGAAATGGAAGGGAAAAAATAGAATTAAAACAAATTGAATGTTAGATTTAGACCGTCTCAATAGAAATTAACGTTTATGCATACTGCATAAGGTGCTAAAAAACTGTACTATACATACTGTATACCGTGCTAAAAACTATACTATACATTCTGCATAAAATACTAAAAAACTATACTATACAGATTGCATAAGGTGCCAAAAAACTATACTATACATACTGCATACGGTGCTAAAACATGACTGTGACTAATTCTAAGACCGAGAATCGTCTATTTATTTATCCGGACCAAAGACCTAAAAATCAGTCACTTTTAATAATCAGTCGATTTTGATTACAGGGACTGATTTCTAGTATTATAAATTAATTAACTACGTAATTATTTAAAAAGAGCCATCATTTAAAAGAGGCTATCAATCATTCATTCTTTATTGATCTAGCCGTGACACAAGAAGGGCTATTTTTCCTATCTAAAGTCATGTTTATTTTCAAACTTATTTTTAAATATGACGACAAAAATACCAGAGCTACATATCGAACTAAGAGTAATGTAATATTGTTATATGCTATTCTCAATCAAACTCCTATAACCAAAAAGTTTTCCCAATACGTCCTTCGAACGCCCTGTTCCCAAGGCAAAGCTATGTAATTCAATTACAACTCCTTCCGAGCAGCGCTAGGCGAGGGAAAATAATACAAAAACCGAACTTAAAGGCTTCATAACTTATTGAACGGCCTGTACTAGCGTATTGGAAGTGTGCGTTACATGGAATAGTGTGCTGGAATAGTTTTATTGCACACTCAGTGGGATTGGGTTTTAATTTCCTTTTCGTATATTAGATGTTTTTATTTTAAATTGCCTTTAAAAAGGGAGGTTCTCAATTTGACCGGTACTTATGTATGTAACGTAATGTTTGTATGCATCAATGTATGTAATGTACATGACCAAATTATATAAAATTTGTAGCAGAATTGTTGTATATTCGTTCCGTTGAAAACTCAACACTCTATGTCTTTTCTAATCGCACTGGTTTCATGCCTAATTCCTTCGTCGCTGAGGCAACAACACTCTGGAACTACTCGCTCCCCACTGACGTAAGAAAAGCTCCTAATAAAAACAGCCTCAAGAGGAAGCTTTGGGAACACTACCTCCGAAATCTACAGAGCCAATGGTAATTTTCTCCTTTTTTCTCTATATTTATATTATATGTATGTACGAGTATGTATTATATTTATAACATCTTATTCACAGTGGTCTATTATCTATTTTTGGTATGTATATTTATATATTCTATCGTGTAATTAAATTATCAATATGTTATTATAATATTATTGTTTACATATATGAACTAAGCTTTTCTGTTTAATATCATCTTCACCCGGTTTCATTTTACACATGTAACCAAAAGTCGACTGGTAGAGAATGTCTTAAGGCATTAAGTCCGCCTCTGTACAATATAGTGCAAAAAGAGTAAATAAATCATTTAGTTTAATTTTGTGTTAAAATTGAACCAAATTTGTATTATATATACATTTATTATATATTTTTTACTGTCATTACTTATTCTGAATAATAGTATAAAAATATATATATATATATTAGGGTGTCCCTTATATGGGTGAAAAAAATTTTTTTTCGGATATCGAAATGCATACCCCCTAATTCTTTTTAAACTACCCAGACTTACTCAAATACAAAATTTTATCTTCCTACGTCAACATTAACCCGTGCCGACAGGGCTCTGAAGATTTTGAAAATTGCTCTTTTTAACCCTTTCCGTTATGTAGCTAAATCATATGAAATATTTATATTTAATAAAAATAATCAAAAAGAAAGTTAGTAAATAGGTACTTATTTATTAAAAGAAGATAAAATTACAGATCAGCCAGGATATTATTTTTTTGAGGGTCTCTTTTTTACAGTCTGGATACAGATTTCTATGCTCTTGCACACAGCGTAGCAACAATTGCTTTTCTTCTTCCTTTGCAGTGATCAAACCATGAAAATCTTGCATAAGTTTTACAGCTCTTTCAGCTGTATCATTAACTGCCCTTAAAGAAATAACCTTTCTTTTTGCCTCTAAATAGGCAACATCTTCTTCCCACGTAGAAACGGGTTTCTGTAGGAAGTTCTCATCAATTTTTAATCGAGAAAATAAATTTGTGCTCTTGACAGACACAAAATCACTTAATAATTTTCCTGCAACAATATATAAGGCAGTATTATTATCAGTTTAGTGAAAACAGTGTAAAAAATAATACTATGTATTCCCACTTACCATACAAATAATCAGACATATCGTCTTTCGATGGAATGTATCTCTTCCCAGAATCATACAAACTCTCTCTTTGTAAGTTCATTACAATGTTTCCCTTGGTTTGTTCATCAACTTCATCATCAAAGAGTGATAAAACGGCAATTTCTTCTGACAAGTACCAAAGATGTTGACTAAACTTGCTCAGGGCTGCTTTGGAGATCAATTTGTCAACAGTTTCATATTCCTTAAGCCTCTTTAAAAAGCACAAATCTTGATTTGGTGCCTTCACCGCCAGACTACATCCAAGCCATGGTTTCACATATATAACCGCAATGAATAAACAAACGTCTTGAAGTGCTCGTTTATCCTTGTCGCTAATTTTGAGCTGGGATTGCAACAAACATATTTTTAAAGAGTAAATACCTCTAGCCATCCACCTTGCTTGATGCATCGCTCCAGGAGGTCTGATTTTAATTTTTTTCTCATTATCTCCTCCTAAGAAAATAATAGATAGTTCAATCAGTTCCCGATAATCGTCACGTACAATGGATTTTTGCAGTTCTTGATTATAAAATGTCAACAATTCTTCTATTGTTGTATTACAAAAATGTTGTGTGACGATATCGGTGCATGTTTCAATAGCAGCAGGATTAATAGTTTTCCAGTTGTCTCTAAACTTTTTGAACATCGGGATATCAGGGCTACTTGTGATTTGGTGGATTTTTGTTTCGAACACACATTTTAAAACCAGTTCGTAAACGTGATGGCGGCAAGCAAAGAGTACTAATTCTCTGTCTAATTTTTGTTCCAAAAGTACACAAGCTCCTTTCAATCCCCCTGTATTAGACGCAGTTGTATCACAGCACATTATTTGTACTTTGTCATCGAGGTTCCAGTCATAAAGTGCGTTTAACACAGCTTTAGCTTGATCTTGACCAGAATAGCTCTCCAGTTTGGGCACAGCCAGAAGTTGTTCCTTTTCTCCAAATGAAATAAGAATTGGCAGGCGTTCTTCTTTAGAACTTCTCACGTCCAGTCCAGGTAATAATTTCCCATCCCAGTGAACGGTCACCATTTCAGGCATATTATTCTGAAAATCTGATTTTATAGATTCCGCTCAATCTTTTCTACTCTGTGTGCGAATGCGTTGAATGGACGATTTGTTTATCGGGAAATCATCACAGCTAAGATCTAGTGCTTCTATTACAGCTTGAAGTATATAGACAGAATCCCTTATGCTTAATTGACATCTATCTAAAGCTGCAACTAACTTAGGCGTGATAAAGTTTTTCCTTCCTCTTTTTGTAGTAGTTCCAGAACTTACCGTTTGAGATGTCGATGGCAAGGGTTCCTCAAGGCTTTCATCAGAGCTGGTAGGTTGATCGTGATGTCCTTGCGTTTGTATAAAATCTTGTGTAGTAAGAGATGACGATAAACTCTGGGAACACATTTGCTCATGTCTTTTTTTCTCTTCTTTTAATTTTCTCTGTCTTGCCCTTTCTTCTTTCTCGGCTAACTTTTTGTCTACACCCGCTAAACATCCTGGACGCCCTGGTTCTCTTTGTTTTTGTAAAAAGATTTTATCTTCCTCTATTTTCATCCGTTCCAAAGCATCGGCGTGTGCTATATCGAATAAATTATCTAAATTGTTTTGAAAGTCCTCCTCACGGCGCTCGTAAACACCTTGTGTTTTTTTGGAATTTTTTTGCAACTCTCTCCAAGCATGGTGAAGATCCACAAGTTTTTTTACACAGTTAGGTATAGCTCTGGTAGGGATTCTAGCTTTTTCCCAAAATATAATACACTCTCGAATGACGAGATTTGCGCTTTCACTAACAGTCATTTTAACTTCGCGATTGTTAAAAAAAAATACTGCAAGAACTTGACGTTTAGACGGTAACTTTGCGCCTGTTATTTGATAATTTACCTCACCAACTAAGAAAATACTTTTTTTATTGCTTCTTAATTCCACTGCCATCTTCTAAATGTAAAACAATGCGTGTTAATCACGAGAATAACTGAGAACAAATGACAAATACCGCCAGTACGCGCTGCTACTTCCGCGCAACTTGTATGAACATGATTCGATGCAAGTCGGCACGGGTTATCGTACTCCAAATAAGGTTAAAATTTATTTCCGAGTGTTTTAAGAGCAAATGAACAAAACTAAGGCCTATGCGTTAGAAAATAAAAACTTTGAAAAATAAGGGACACCCTAATATATATATTGGACCCGAAACAATGAGATTCGGCAATGAATTAAAGTCACCGATTTAGCTCGTAAAATCAGCACCCTAAAATAGTAACGGCCAGGTCATAATTGCCGTAGTGAGGATAACTGATGGCGTAGACGAGTATTCGAGAGGAGGCCACTTACCGGGAAGCGCAGTACATTTCGTCCTATGGCCAGCTGGACCGACGATTTGAAGAGGTTCACCGGTATTGGGTGAATAAGAAGAACGGAAAACCGTGTATGGTGGCGGTCCCTGAAGAGGCCTGTATCCAGCAGTGCAAATGCCGATGCTGATGATAAGGTAACTCCTACCTAAACAGCTGAATGACCTTACTGCGTTTAATGTTTTAAATGTTTTCTTTAAATGGAAAAAAATTAATATCCATAAATGAAAATGGAATATAATTTTGGGTCATAAATGCACGGTTTACATAAAATTTTATTACGAAAGCAACATGTTGGTAATCGCGTGTTGGTATAATAATAATATGACATGTTCTACTTGGTTCTGAATTGTTACTACCCGCAGAGAAATTTTATTGATACATTTTGATAAATAATTTTGCGAGTGAATACCTTATTATGTCTGAGTGACTTAACAAAATAGTGATGAATAAAAGTGACATTAATAGTGACAAAATAAAATAGATATTAAGATATATTTATTTTATTTTTAAGTTCGTTTATCGATTAACACAAATTTTTGACGGGCCCGCGTTTACTTTCGTCTACATTTCTATTTCTGTTTTCACTCGAAAACATTTGATTTGGATGGATGACCTGATTAATCAAGGCTCCCACATCTATCTCATACAAACAAATAACCAAAGTTTGCCATTTAAGTAATACATATCTACGCTAGTAGGTATGTCGCATTGTTTATATACTACCTGCACACGGCCAGTACTGTTTATCAAGTTAATGCACGCTACGGGGTCCATCGTGTGTTTGTTTTTTGTGCCTCAGGACCATAGACAGGAAGTTTCAGTGTAAACCCACAGAATTTTTCATTATGTGAACTAGGTAATTTATTACTGTATTTATAAAAAGAATCTTAGAAAGTAGAGCGAAAAGGTTCCAAATGGACAGTAACAAATTTTATCCATGCTAAAAGCATTTTTCATTCAAATTTATGGCTTTATAATTTTATTGGGTTAGTCGGTTATGTACCCGTTTGGGGGACGTTTGATATTTATTGCCTATTCTAAAAATTGCTATTCAAAAAAATATATTGTTTGATTTCTTTCATTACGAAAAAAAATCATCAGAATGTGGGATTATTCCTTTTGTCAACCTCAAGTTAATCCTCTTAGGATAAACATCAGGAATGCGAAATATTCCTCTTGGCCCCCTTAAGAGCTGCGGGGTGGTTAACGGGAATTACAAATAAATATTATACCTGTTGTTCACCCTCAGTTTACCGGGTTGTGTTGTTCACTTAGTTTACCGGGGGGGGGGGGGGGGGGGGAGTACTACGGGAACCCAAAAATAAAACGTTCCTCTTGGCCCCACCAAGAGTAGAGTTGATATTTTTGAAATAAAGGTTTCACATAACAACATTTGTAATTAAAAAGTTCAGTGAACAGTTTGATATTTTAATTATCACAAATTTCATAAAGAAAACACAAAATATTTCATAACGACTTATCAAAAATTAATCACAGCTTGATAACAGACACAGATTTTTATGTACATAATTTTGAATTCGGTCGGTCCAGCTGCATAAGTAAAATAAAGAGATCAATTTGTTGATGCCATAAAACTGTGAGAGTTCACTATGGCACTGCATATTCGCCTGCGGTAAATTGATACTTGTATGACCGGTTTATAGCTTTATATTTTAAGGTACGTAGGTTGCTCTCTGTCACAATGGTTCGATGCCACATTCACTTACAAATACGCTATTTCACTTATTAGGGTAACACAACATTTTCCTTTTAATTAAACATGACATAAAATCTTCATACTTGTAGTATTGTATATAAACCCCAACCTTAATGTCGATTTTAAAATATTTATTTTTTATTTAATTGTAATAATACAAATTTAGTACGACCCGTAGTGAGGGGTTGATCAAAGGATATAATTACTGTACCTAGCGTTTGCTTATGTATATGTTAAGTTAAAAGTTATTAATAGGTTAAGTTAAAACAAAAATGCAATTAATAGATTTGATTCCTTCATTCATTCAACAATTTCTGTAAGTACAATTCCAGCAAAAAGCCAAGAATTAGATTTGCAACTTCAAAATTTAATTCCGACGATAATCGCCTCTAATTGTACAGTGCCGAAGGGCGCTATTTGCATAATTTTTACCCTCTACAACTCGGAGGAGCGCGCTTAAATACATCTACATAAATAAATATGAATGCCGACAGAGCGTACGAACCACTATAGAGTTTCAAAGTTATTTCACACTTCGACGAAGGAAATTTTATTTTTTGGGCAGAAAACGATTTTCGTCCAGTTCCGCGTCCAATTTAGACATTTATATAATCTAATATATATCTAGGAATGTAGGGATTTCGCGAAATACTCGGGGATTTCGTCATTCGTGATATTCCTAGGGTTTTCCCGAAATCCCTGATTTCGTCATATCCTTTCAATATACATATCACATTAGTGTATTTTTATTAGCGAAAAATACTAAAAATGAAAATACGTAAGATTTTATATCGACTGAGTCATAATCCTGAATGAAATCCATAGTTTCAGACTTTGGGAAATGTTCGATTACACTGTATACATTGGTACATTAGTAAATAATTTTTACTCAAAAGAGCACATACAAAGTTCTAAATGGCCTATAAATATTATATATTATGTTTTTCACGTCAATGAAGAAATATACATTGTAGTGTGAAAAATTTCCACCCTAACACGGGCATCATCTGTTTCGCCAAAAACAAACATCCCATCGAGGTATTAACGCCTATTGTGTAAGATATAGATGTACGCAATAAGTAAAAAATGGTTGTATTGCAAATCGGGAGCTTGAACAAAGAAGCCCCTTCTATTTGCGGTGTGCGCTATCGTTCCATCGAGCTACCGATCGCGTTGCTGTAGCAAGTTTCAACGCTTAAGAGTTATAAAAATACTTTCAGCATTTACATCGGTCAGTGGAACATGCAACTTGCAAACCATAAATCATGTATCATTTATTTAATTTTTATGTAACTAGAAATTGTAATTGCGAAAGCAAAAAGTAAATAAAAAGATCAGATAATACTAATAAATTAGGTAAATACTAATAAAATATTTATTATTTTATTAAGTATTGTCTGTTATCCACCTCACCACGCTCGTTGTGCTTACGTATAGTGATAACCTTCTTAATCACAAAGGTAACACATGAAATGTAGTATGTAGAGTATTCTCTGGTGGTTCTAAATGAGGAACATCATAATGCGATGTTACTCATTAGCGACGACCTAACGCCTCTGGTTTGCCAGAGCGACTACTACAAGTATTTTCTTTTCTTTTTTAACCTCAAAAGCGTGGCGTTTTAAGTTTTAAGAAGTTGTGCCCCTTACTTAGCCTATGATCAACACAGCGTGAGAGAGAATTTAAAACATGGCACGTTAATCATAAGAGAAAATGTCAAATCAACTGTAAAATGGCACACGTTTCCAACTATCGGAGACCATAACACGTAAATTATGAAGAGGTTAATGGTGGTTAAAGTAGGCGACATCACCCTCACAAAATAGCACAGTTAAAGGATTTATTTTGTGCTACATTCAATTCGATATTGTGCATCTTGTTACCATAATTTTATACGTTATGAGATCCGACCATGAGAGGCATTTGCGGTTTTAATTTGCTTATGAACATAGTTTGATGGAATATTCGCAACATTTTGAGATTATAAGTCGCTTAAGCAGGGCGATAAATATAAATAATAATTTAGTTATAATTATGTCCGATTAATAAATGTCAAATGGAGTGTCATTACTGTGAGTGAGTTGTAAATCGGCGACTGTTTGACGTCGGCATTAAAACAGCAGAATGTCAATATTTGTCGGCAGTGTCGGAGGGCTGAGGGCTTTAATCCCTCCGCTTAGCAAATACAAGAGATTTGCCGACGTCTCCGCTTCAACTCTCGAAGAATGCCTTTTGTCAAGCTGATTAATAAATGAATAGAGTAATGCCTTGTGGTGACAAGAGGCACGTCAGTTAAGAGAGAGGAAATATTTTCCATTGAAATAACCGCAGAAGGTTAATGTTATTACAAAAGCTCATTAAAAGCTATCTAAATCACCTCATAATCATAATGTACTAATGTGTTTTGGTGGCGAGTAACCTAAAGCTCATTCCCATCCCATCCTATTCCAGTTTGTTATCAGGACTGATGTTGGCATGTATCGCGAATGTCCATGGCCGACGGTAATAATAATAATAATAAATACTCTTTATTGCATACAAATACATAGTTATTACATGTGCACAAATAATAAATGACAGAATACAGTAGGCGACCTTATCGCTAAGGCGATCTCTTCCAGACAACCTTAGGATAGATAAAAATAAAAGGGATAGTAGTGCAAAAAGACCGAAATCCACAGAATGGATCATATTCAATATATACTCGTACTTATCGACAATATTGATAATAAATATAGTATAATAAATACATATAATAATAAATAACTTAATAATATATAAATATATACATACATATCTACATCTACACTGCACCCAATATCAATTGGCAAATAAGATCAAAGTTGACAGGGAAAGAAAAATAAGAGGGAATTGAGGTCTCCAAGGGACGGAATAGAACAGGTTAGAAATAAAAACTTAGCGAGAGGTAATCATTAGGTAAAGAGAGAAAATAGAAATTCAAAGGAACTAACTAATAGAACTAGACGGCAGACGGAATATTGTAGACGGTATCGTTCTACAACGTTATATTTGCGGTTTGCGCAACCTACGAGTAACAGCTTATTGAATAAGTTGATAATGACTTGCGAAGGAGTTTGTATTTGTGCAAACGTTCGATTGGCCCATTCATACTTTAAGTCCGGCTCGTGCCAAGCTGCAAAATTGACAGTATTTTAGTGATATTCGGATTTCAACTTCTATATGTATTCGCATGTATGTAGTCAGAAAAACGATGCTGAACTAGTAAAGACGAGGCAGGCAAGTTGACCAAAAAGAAATTTTGTCCAGTTTCCATCCACACACAGTCAATTACTACTATCCGCCCATTTCGATTAATACTGACCCAACTATACTCGTAGGTATGTGTAAATACTTCTTATGTAACAACAGGGCTATGAGAAAATATTCATTTTATCAATAAAAAAAATATGATTTGAAAATTCCGAAAACACATCAACCTGGTGAGTTTTTTTCAAATAGCTTCAAAAATAAACAAATGAAGATTACATGATATTAAAGATAATGAAAGTGGAATTAGCGAATAATATGTTTTGATTATGAATGGGACTGATAAGCATAATTGACTTGTTTGATATCTAAACTGTCTAAATAAAACATATATATTATATAAAATTATATACGATGGTATATAATTATTTTATTGACATTTTAGATATCAAACAACCGTTTGAAGTCTAAATAAACGTATAAATACTTACTGAAATTGATGTTTGAAGAAGCCGAAATTATCATTATCGATTGTATTAATGATTACGATAAATAAGAATAGTATTAAAACTGTTAAAAAATATGAACACTACAAATATTATAAATTAATCGTAATCAGCTCTTTTTTCGTCTACTCCTGGACATGGGTCTCCTCGTGCACATGGTCTTGTGCATGAAAGATGTATGGCCTTAAAGAGGCGCTGGCCAAATGCGTTAGCGAGTCCACTCTTTTAGTGGTGGCGTGGTCCTCGCGGGCTTGTAGCCGCTTCGTTATCCCTTAGTCGCCTTTTACGACACCCATGGTAAGGGAATCTAAAGTCTAAAGGTGAGGGCTACTGCTAAAGTCTAAAGTCGGCCGACATCACACGGCGTTAATTCATCATCACGGTTCATATGGGTCAATATTTAAAATTAATCCAATTTAGATTGTTGCATTTAATACGTACTTTGATTGGCAATAAAAAATGATATTTTATTGTCGTTTAAATCTTATTTATTGTTTAAAATGCGAGTTTATACAATGATGACTTGGAATTTACATCAACATATATTTCAACGTCATATATACAACGTCAACAACGAAACAAGAACATATGTAAACAGAAAAAATCCCAGTGAATCGCGGACAGCTATCAATTTTGGCGTGAACGGCGTCCCCCGGACATTATTTACACCCCCCCGACCTATTACTCACACTTCAGCTTCAGGACTCCTTTGTCCGCTTGTTTGCTGATATATCGCCTATGTGACAAAGGTTTGAATATATTAAATTCTATCAAACATGGGAACACACTGCGTTGAATATCTCTATAAACATAACTATAATAAATATTATATGTTTAAACTATATTTATGTGAAAATGCATTTTTGAGTATAATACGATGCCTGCTGTTTTTGAATGAACTGAACTAATTAAATGAACTAAACTAATTAAATGAACTAAAAACTAAATAACACTTATTTTGGTGATTTTAGTATATATAAAATAAAAATCTCGTATTTAAACGAGTAGTAAGAAGATATCACACATAAATATGTACATCAAGTTTTGCAAATACTGTATTTGCGTTAATATGTGTGATATTCAATATATCTCACTGAAAATGAACCCGCTGGGAACAATTTATTTAATTATAACTATTTAATTATTTTGTTGTCCATGACTATATGAGAATATCAAGGGACAACTACGGTTTTTTCATGTGTAGGTAGTATAATGTAAAACGAAAAATAAAAAACTTGCTGTGGGGGCGCCACATTTGCTTTTTTCATAGCTAGTTAGTGTTGTCAGCAGAAGATTAGTATAATTAGTTCTATTAGTTTTACGCATCATGGTGAGGTTTTTTATTTTCTTGGTGAGGCTATAATACTAGCTACTCAACAGAGGTCGATGAATCAATAAATAGTTATGTCTCGCTTTTCTTTTAGTAATAAAAGATATTTGAAAGAAGTGATACTAAAGTTCCACGTGGCCGCAGGGCGTCCCACACTGCGCTTCCCGGTACATGGACTTCACTAGAGGACTCGCCTAACCCATCGGTCATCAGTTCAGCGGCAAAAATGACCTGCCAATTACCACTTCAATATCCCGATTGTACGTGCTATGTCGGTGAGTTTAGTTCTTCGGCAAATGTCTTCTTTTCGGATCCTGTCCCGCAATGAAACTTCGAGCATAGCTCTCTCCACAGCTCGCTGAGCGACTTCGAACTTATGGATCAGGGCTAACGTTAGAGGCCACGTTTCAGCACCATACGTCATAACTGGCAGGATGTACTGATTGAAGACTTTCGTCTTCAAGCATTGTGGCATAGGCGATGAGAAGAGCCGACGCATTTTCCCAAATGCTGCCCAGCCAGGTTGAATGCGTCTATTGACCTCCTTGCGGAACTTGGACTTGGCTAGCTGCATTGTTTGCCCAATAAACTATTTATAGGAATTCGCCGGTAATGGTTTGATGAGAAGAGCCGAGGATCGTGTGTGGGGGCAAGCCCTGGGAGAGGCCTATATCCAGCAGTGGAGAGACATATTTTGATGGTATGGTTAAATTTATATTTTGTTTCATTTTAAAGTTTTCGTGCGGCGGTGGCGTCTATTGGTTACGGAGGCCGAGATCCATTTTGGACCGTTGAGCCTGTGGATATGTTTTATTTTTGGTTGATTTTAAAATCATTTTAAAATGACAGAGAGAGTATTTTATCTCAATTACAATGAGTCAATGATACATTATTTCGATACTAAAAAGTTGGAAACTGAAATAAACTGAAACTTTACATGCAATAAAAATAAAATAAAAAAGTTTTTGAATGGTGGCCAAGAATCGAAGACGGATTAAGGTTGTAAAATCGTAGTCGCAATAGTTTATTTTATTTCACCGCTACAGATAGGCAATATATTTCTCCAGCGAGTTTATAAATCTCTAACTAAGAGAAATAGTCAGTATAATGCATAAAACAAACAGTAGCCCAACTACGCTCTGTTGTAAAACAAACAGTAGCTCTTATAATAGAGTCCACGAGAGTTAGACCACGACAATAATTACGTAAAAGTGTTTGTATATAAATGTTTTGGTTTTTTGTTGAGAAAATACATGTCACTGTGGAATTGTACCGACACAGTGTTCGACACACGACGACACGGTGTTTTAGACCCGCACTTTCTCATTCGTCTCGCGCACTCCCAACTAAGTATTCCAATTTAAATGTATTTATGTGCTTAATCAATATTATAAGTTACAGGACAACTGTAGTTTAATTAATCAGCCTTCTTATATACCGTCATATAGAATAGTTGACCAGTCAAGTGCAGTTTGGTTCAAAAGGTCCACACTCCACTGGTATAAAAGAAAACAATTGAAGGTCAGAGCTTCATTGGTTAATTGTACTAAGCTGAACCCCGGGCGGCAGTAACCAACCGAAACTGCTCGTTTGCGATTGTCACGAGCCGTGGAGTCGAAACGTCAAAACATGACTTATTTCATTTATGTTTATTCATTTATTTCATCAAACAACGTTTATGTTCATGACCCACCTCCGCCCATCGTCGAGAGGTACGCACCGTTCGCCTGCTAAGGGCTATGTTGCGGCGCGTATCTGCTCTGCCTCCCTACAAGTATTCTCTTTTCCTATGTCCCATTCGTCACTCTCCCCTTTCTGGGGCTGTTCTACAGTACTAGTTTATGTTCAGTAGAGGTCTTGTACTGTATAATGTATGTATCGTATCACCCAGCTAGCCGGTAAGTTAAGTCGTTTCAGACAAGCCGGCGTCCCGGCTGCAGCCGTGTGGAAGGAATGTGAGATATTACGGCGCACCACATTTAGCGAGATAAGCGGCGCGTGTGAGTTCTACGCTAGTTATGGGATAGTTGCCGCTAACGTAGTAGCGTGTGTGGCGACTGGATGTTAGGTGCGGTTTTCTACATGTACCTACTTAAATACTTGATATAGTTTAGATAATTTTAAAGTAGATACAGTTTTGATATCCTAAGAACGTTGATAGACAGCCTAGAGGTATTTAATAGTGAAGTTGTGGTAATCCCCGCCTGTGCCTGGAGTTTCTATGGGTTTCTTAATTATCAATGAAGTATTGAGGAAGGTGTCTCGGCGGTGAAGGAAAACATCGCGAGAAAACGATAATACCACCAATTAAAGAAAAATAGGGCATGTGTAATAGTAGTGGCGGCAGTTATAAGGAGGGATTGTGGCTTGCGGTGAGGTATGAAGGTGCGGTTGTCGTATTTGCCTATTGAATAAGTTGACAGTGGCTTAAAGGGATTTCCGGCCCTCAGCCAACACTTTTACCAGGTATCGGCACGTGTCTGGGCGCTTCTCGCCGACTCGCGATCCCGCGGTATCCCCCCAATGCAACGCCCTAAGCCGAGGTCCGTTTCTTCCGTCGGTTTACCGGCGGGGGAGCCCTTAGGCTCGTTGCAACACACACTTTTTTCCTGGCTGAGCGACTTCTGCGCTCGCCCCACATCAACATACGACCGGTGACTCTTGAAAGGCCACCAGGGCCACAAGAACTTAGACTTACACGATGTTAAGGCAATCAAGGTTTTTTAGCCGGTAGGAGTCCGGCACTACCTGGTACCACCTAGACTAGCTGGTACCAGGTGACCATGTAGGGTTTTCCTTGATTGTCTTTCCTAACATAAAAAAAAAAAAAAAAAAAAACGCTAGTTGGCACCTGTGGGTAGGTTCTACGAGTAAAGTAATGATCGCATGGCTAAATGATCATATATTACGAGAGAATCTACTCTCATCGTAGCACACCGTCTACGAAATTGTAGCGCAGTAATTTCGTATACCTCATGCTACGATTTTCGCAATTTATTTATTTTAACTTAAATTCTATTCTCATTTCCTTTGTTTAAAACCACGGTACGATTTTATATTATATGAACGCTTTTTGCATACTTAATAATTTCACTGTAAATCATAGACAGTTCAAATAATATGGAGAAGGCTGTACTTAAAGTCAAATGTCTCGTATTTCAATCCATTGATATGTGATTAACTGGCAATTTTCTAAACAGATATCGAACGAATAATAGCCTATTGTTTCAGAAATATAATGTGGAAATAATAAAGAAATTGCCGTCAGTGTGACATAACAGTTGCTTTAAAATTATAGTTTATAGTTATTGCTATTTTTGTTGACGTGCAAAGTGAAACTTATCTGCTTTAACTTTGAAGATTTTATTGTTTTTATATAAAAAAATAATACGAGAGATACTCCACCTGATGATAAGTGGATAGCCTGCCCACAGACATCCGAAAAATATGCCAACATCAGTCCAGAATGACAATTTGAATGAATATTAAATTTATGAAGATAAATGTAAGAAATTATCTGACTATTCCAGTAGCAAATAATTCGAAACAAAATTGTTTTGGTTAGTTAATCAGTAAATAATAAATAAAATTATTAGGGAACACTTTTATGTAAGATTGGCGAATGTAACATAACGAGATCGGCTGTTCAAATTAAAAAGGCAGTAAGGATATTGAACGAAATTTCACAGAAGGACCAAGAAATGTCTCTGTGTTTACCGTTTTAAAGTTAATTAAATATTAACCTATATGACCTCATGATCATGCTATCGTATTCTGACCGTATCATTGTACCATGATACGCATATCTTACGTATTTATATGTGACACGGACAAAAACGTTAACATCAAATTTTTCACAAAAGTGTCCTTTACTAGGTTTTTTATTTGCGGAACCGAGGTTACACTTCGCTTAACTACGTACTTCGTAATGAGTGAACAGGAAAACTATTAAATATTAACAGACATATTTGCCGCAGGACCGAAAACCGTTGGGGTAGGTGAGTCCTCGAATAATGTAGAGAAGCACAGTGCCGGTCGGGCAGGTGGATCGACGACTTGAAGGAATACCCCGTTGGTGGTCGGATGAGAAGAGTAAAAGATCGAATGTGGTGGCGAGCATTGGGGAGGCCTATATCCTAATATATATAGGAGAGGCAGTAGTGGAAAGACATAGACCGATGGTGTGTTATGGTATGCTAAACAAGACACGTGTAAATATTAGGTAAAGAGGACTACCAAAATAATTTTAAAATTGTCAAAGTATTTATGTCAAATTATTTCTTGACATAAAACAATAAGTGAACGGCACCGTCAAGTTGCACGGACAATGGGCTATTATTAAAAAAGTTAAAAGCGACAAAGTGTCCCGCCGCCGCCGGTTGTGAGAGTTCCCTCATTATTTATTTAAAGCCCGATCCGATTGTCGTATGTACGCCTCCTCGTGGGTGGCGCAAGTGACGAACGGTAAGCGAGACCGTATTTATCGTATTTATCTCCTATTAAAGCGCGCGAAACGAGCAGGAAGAATTTCAGTCATTGATGTCAGCCAAGACTGCACGTTAAAGAGATTTGTATGATATCGTCGGTCAATGACCTTTTCACTAGAGCCCTCACATTAAGGTTCAATAATATGAGCGGTCATGTCAATGACCGAAATTCTTCCTGCTCGTGGTGCGCGTTTTAGACATAAGCCTCTCACAAGTTGCGTCACAATGTTCCATCATTCGACATTTACACTTGACTGCCACCCTTGATCATATCGGTCAAGACGATATTGAGATGTTGAGACAAAAGATATTGAGTTTATTATTAATTTTCACACGCAAATTATTATTAATTAACACGTAATTATTATTATTCTTAATTAGTATTATTAATAATTATCACATAATTATTATTATTAATAATTAGTATTATTATTAATTAATACGTAATTTTCACATATATACGTTAGCTTTCTTAAGCGGTTGCAGCTTATTAATCCTCTGGGCTATGTAGGTTATGTGATCTGAGATACACTTTAGTTCATTGATTCATTGGTTCATTCCTTCATTCCACATTTTATCTCTCAAAGACACCGAGCAAAGCCCTTTCCGAAACTAGTAATAGGACAAGTAATTATGGTATGATTCACTTCTTATTGTTACTTTTAAGTGCGTATGTATATTAACATCTTAATCAGAACTCAATGTTACACATAATTAGAAACAGGATCATTTGTTATATTGTTATCGTAGTACACACTAATGCAAATAATCAGATTAAATTAATTGCTTCTGTATACGATTATAAAATTATCGCCTTACAAACAAAAGTTTTAAACAAAACATGAAAACAATTTGATACGTATTCATTTACTCAATCCTTTACTTTTCATTTTATTAGCAATCACTTATTTACCAGGTGTATGCATAAATTTTTTCCGGTTTAACTAAGAGATGGCGCCAGCGAAAAGTACGCAGCGTATTAATTTGACACATACGTCATTTGTTCGGCTGACATTTAAACTACAAACACACACAAGTTGAGTCCGCCAAAAACTAGCGTCTTTGTTTTATCGTTCAGTGATCATGTCGAGTTTTGTGCCTGAAAAAGACCATTTGCGGCACGCATTGCTTTTCTTATTTAATCAAAAGAAAAAGGCTGTTGAAAGTCACCGTTTGCTGGTAGAAACATATGGTGAACACGCTCCATCGATTAGAACATGTGAGACATGGTTTCGACAATTTAAAAGTGGTGATTTCAATGTGAAAGACAGTGAGCGCTCTGGTAGACCACAAAAATGCGAAGACGAGCAATTGCAGGAGTTATTGGATGATGACCCAACTCAAACTCAACGGCAATTAGCAGAAGCATTACATGTGTCACAAGAAACAATCAGCAGATGTTTACGAGCAATGGGGAAGATCAATAAACTCGGTAAATGGGTCCCACACGATTTGAATGAACGTCAAAAAGAAAATCGCAAAGTCACTTGTGAAATGCTGCTTCAACGCCACGAAAGGAAATCATTTTTGTATCGAATTGTGACGGGTGACGAAATATGGATTTATTTTGAAAATCCGAAGCGGAAAAAATCGTGGCTTTCACCTGGCGAAACCGGTCCTTCAACACCAAGGCCAAATCGCTTCGGCAAGAAGACCATGCTCTGTGTCTGGTGGGACCAGAGCGGTATTGTGTATTATGAACTCTTGAAGCCCGGCGAAACCGTTAATACACAACGCTATCGCCAACAAATGATTAATTTAAACCACCCATTAATCGAAAGACGACTGGAATGGGTCAGAAGACATGGCAAAGTGATTTTGTTACACGACAATGCGCCGCCTCACACAGCAAAACCAGTGAAAGACACCTTGAAATCGCTTGGATGGGACATCCTTCCGCACCCGCCGTACTCCCCAGACCTGGCGCCATCTGACTATCACCTCTTCGCATCAATGGGGCACGCGCTCGCAGAGCAGCACTTCAGCAATTTTGAGGAAGTTGGAAAATGGCTCGACGAATGGTTTGCCGAAAAAGACAAGCAGTTTTTCTGGCATGGTATTCATAAATTACCTGAAAGATGGGCGAAATGTGTAGAAGCCGATGGCCAATATTTTGAATAAAAAAAATAATTTCCCTTGAAAATTACGTGTTTTTTTTTTACCAAAAAACCGGAAAAAACTTATGCATACACTGGTATTCATTTTATTTTCATTTAAACACCTACTATGACACAACACTTAAACCGCCTTCTTCCTATAAAAAAACTTGGAAAGTAGCCAAAGTTTCCTCAGCTTTAAAGGAATTTAAAAGTCAACAAGAAATCATCTCCGCATATCTCTCATCCCTTATACCTTTACACAGTTTCAGATGGAGTGCTTTTAAAACTTAACCCTTATTTTCTCACTTTGAGCACTTTAAGGGATTACAAGAGCAGTCGGTACCTTCCTGCAGAGGCGCAAGTATGCGTCTAATTCCTATGCCCACGCTCCAGCGCCTCTAACTTCTGTTTTAGTATTAGAGAAATTGAAATTTTAAGTAGGGAATTTCATACTTTGGAATTTGCATCTTCTTTAAATATGTACCTGCGAGAGAGTAAGAGGAATAAGAGTATTTTGTATACTGACAGGAAGTTGTAATGGCGTGAATCCGATGGATTTATGTTTAATGTATGTACTTAATTAAGTGATTATATAATTATTGATTAGAACACACTTAAATAAGTAATGACTCTTGTTTAGTTGGTCGTCAAATTCCTAACTTATCGTAATTCGTTACTCGTCGAACACGCTATTAGTACAGTCAAATATAAAACTCAATGCGACCAATATTTGGGAACATATGGAGAATATAATTACGATTAGGAAAGAAGGTATGGGAAGAATGAGCACCGAGAAGGGAAATGGCGATGGAACACGTACTCCCATCTACCTCCGCTCCATTTTCTACTGAGTTATGTTCGCCTAGTATCAATTTGCTGAAATAAACGAACAATAATAATTCAGAGTTTTAAACGGGAAATAATTAAATGAGCAACAGAAATATTGAAATTGACAGTAAATTGATGACAGCAAATCCATGGCAGCAAATTGATGGCAGCAAATCCATGGCAGCAAATTGATGGCACCAAATCCATGGCAGCAAATTGATGGCAGCAAGTTTAAAGGTGGGTTAAGTTTAGGTTCTTTGGTGATAATAAAGATATAGGCCGCGAACTCCAATTTGTTTGACATTTCTCGTAATTAAAAATTATTTATATCAGTTATTAAAAAATAGTTTATTTTGTTGATCATGATTTGCTATCCTTTACTGATTTTTTGCTGCTCATTTAAATACAAGCCTTTGTAAATTTACAATGATGAAACAGCAGTGTAAAGTTGGCGGGGTAAGACAACTCCACTGCTACTGCTTCAGTCTGTCAAATGAAACATGTCACAAGAAAGGAGCGGCAAAGAACGATGGGTTAAGTGTCCTCCAAAAATCAACATGTACCCACCAACACATTTGAGATATATCTACCTCAGATGAAAGCTTTTATTTCATAGATATTTAAAAGTTAATGCAGTTAATGTTAAATACGTGGGCGAACCATCTTATAAACCGCTGTCTATTCTTATTTTTTATTTGTTAAAATCTTTTCATCGGATATTATGTAACAGACCGGTAAATCGGTCCGATATTTCCCAGCACCACAATTCCTTCACAAAAAATAATTATCGTTTGTCACACTGCTGTGACCATGGTCCGTCGCCAATTTTTTTTTGTGAAAAGGATATTGGTTACTGTACAAACTTTTGTCAGGTCTAGACGACTAACGATTTAGAAGAGTTGGAAATTTGACGAACACTGAAACAATCACTTTGCCTATAGAGGCTGGATAAAAAGAGCGGAAGGCCATGTGCGGTGGCGAGCCTTGGGAGAGGCCTACATCCAGCAGGAGAGAGACAGGCTGATGGTACGGTAACTTATTTTTTTTTTATAATCATCTAAGTAAAATGTTTCTTTTCTCAGTTCACTTCGATAGTATTGTCGATTGTCACATCACTCAGTTATCCCCTATATAAAACCATTTCGGGTTGCAGGCAGAAAGTCAAACAATAGACATCAATAAAAGGTCAAAGATCAGGCTTGAATAAATCATTCGGTGGATTGTGCTTAAAAATAAAATACAATCAAAAACAATACAGAGATGGCAGCATACGATAATTCCTCTGGGCTACATACACATTGCCGAATAAAAAATGACAGTAAATTCCAAACAAAAACAACCCAAAAGAGATTCAATACAGCACAATTGTTTTTCCCTATTTAACCGAAACACTTGCAGTGGTTGTACATTATCTAAAAAGTCCGTATGAGTCCACAAAGGGAAAGTTGTCCCAGTGTTGTGCCCATTGTTTGCTTTGGACGCCGAACTCTGCGGTTTCTGGATTTAAATAAGACTAGAAATGAAATGTGAAATTGAAGTTATGAAATATGCCTTGTGTTAAATACAATTGAAAAGTAAACTAAATGTTATTTAACGCAATGTATTGTATTGTATTGACGTAGCTACAATTTTTACTCAGGTCACTTCCACTTCTTTCCTGACTTGTTTATTTTTGTGGAAAATTGGGAAATCTGAAGATATTTTCGCGTGTTTTAAACTCGTATTATACGTAACATGAACACACTTCTTTAAGATCCATTTAATAGATAAATGACTGGTTGCTATAGGAAAGCGTAAAAAAAATCTCATAGATACTGGGAAAGTATGTTGTCCTTGTCTACGGCAAGTTTTACTTAAGTATGTACTTTTTTTTCTTTATTTTGTATAAATATCATTATGATCGACAGTTTGGCCAATGAAAGTAGACTGGAAAATTGTGGCAAATAAAAAAAATATAGGTTGGAAAATTTAATAATAACAATTTAATTAATTTAAAAAAATATTTCAATTTTTCAAAGAATAATTTTCAATTTAATTGTAAATGTTATGCTTTTTTTATTATTGAATTCAAATACAATATAAAAATTATATTCCAACTATTTTTGGTGATAATCTAATGTATCAAATTTATATATTAAGCGCGAAACCGTAGAAAAAGAAATAGAAAATAACATTTGAATGTGTTTTATATAGAAAGAGGAAAAAGTTCCTATAAAAACCTTATTTACAGTGACTTTATACGTATCTACAGAAACGTCCTAATTGAGTTCGCGACCTAAAAGGGTTTCCACAATAGCTAAGTTTTCCTGAAACTCATGGATTTATCTAGTTGGAGGGCTGTATGTCCGTGTATGGATGTGTGTGGCACGTGAAGTGGACGATAAATTGCAGGCTTTGTGCTCTTCCACTCCGCTCCACTGTTTTTTTAATATGCATTTTAAATTCAGGTGCGCAGACATATAAATTATATTGTTGGAATTTAGTCGAACGTTTCTAATTATATATGTATAGTTTAATTTATGTGTACTGATTAGTTAGAATAATAGGTTAGGTATACTTGTAGATTAAATATTTCACATAAATAATAAAAAAAATATATATCATAAATAATTTAAAAAAAAGGTTGAAACCCACGTTATTTGGCTATTAGTAATAACTTGGTCATTATTTATTGACGAAAAACAAAATACGTACTTCAGATTACTTGGAGGACTTACTCATACTCATATATTAGGGGTTAAAGTATGAAATTGCCGATTTGTACTGAAAAAATAAAACTCGTTTTTTAATAAAATGTAACATATTTATTTAATCAAAATATTTACTCTCATTATCTATACATTGTTGCCATCTAATCGGAAGTTCATTTATGCCTTTGCGATAGAACTCTGGGGATGTAGATCCGACAAACTGTGTGAAAGCATTTTGTAGGTACTGCCTCTTGGGAAGAAAATTTTTTACCACGTAGAAAATTGTCCAAATCACGAAAAAAATGGTAGTCCGTTGGAGCAAGCTCTGGCGAGTACGGAGGATGACGTATGGTTTCTAACTGCAGCTCCTGTAGAGTTACAACGGTCGTGCAGTGTGAGGTCTTGCGTTATCATGGAGCAATAATGGTGAAGATCGATTCACGAGTCGGGGCTGTTTCACTGCTAGTTTCGTCATCATTGTTCGATGTTCGGCACAGTAAACATCTGCTGTTATTGCTACCCAGACCTGAGAAAGCTATAGTGAATAACACCATGAATAGACCACCAAACAGTTACCATTACCTTTATATTGGTAAGCTTTGCCTTAGGGCACTGTTGCGGCGTTTGACCTGGGGTCAGCCATTGCATTTTTCGCTTTCGGTTATCGTAAAGAATCCACTTTTCGTCACATGTCACAATTCGATCCAATATTCCTTCATTTCTGTACCGATTCAACAAGGCAACGCAAGATTCAACACGCATTTCTTTCTGCAGATCAGTCAAATCATGAGGCACCCATTTTTCATATTTTTTTATCTTATTGATTTGATGTAAATGAGTCAATATTGTAGGTAAGGTAACGTTAAACCATGCCGCTAATTCCTGGGTAGTTTGACTTGGATCGGCTTCCACCATCTCCTTCAATTCAGCGTTATTCACCTGTGTGGGCGGTTTTCCATGTGGTTTGTTCTTCAAGTCGAAGTTTCCATTACGAAAACGTTTAAACCAAAAACGCACGGTTCGTTCATTAGCAGTCTCCTCCCCAAACGCAGCATTGATATTGCGAGCCGTTTCTGCCGCGTTAGTTCCGCGTCGGAACTCGTATTCAAAGATTACTCGGATTTTCGAAGTATCCATCTTTCCCGTCTAAGCTGAATAAAGAAAACAATTGAAAGTCGAAAATCGAATGTTGCACACTTTTTAAAACAAGAACCTCATAGGAATCATGTGAAAAAAGTTTCACTCGAAAATCTCACACCATGAAGGTTTTATGTCAATTCAAAGTATCTATTACTATAAAACGGCAATTTCATACTTTAACCCCTATTATTATATATGAAATTTTGCTAAATTCTTTTCTAAAAATTAAGGAAAAATAAATTGAATATTTACCAAAAATAACGCGTTAAAATTTCATGTCAATTAGCATAAAATTATGAACGGAATGCAACAGTTACACCCTGTGTATATATATATATATATATATATATATATATGTATATATATAGTATGTGTAAGCTTAACTAAAGACGTAATATTTCTTCTCCTCACGTTGAGGAAAGTCGTTCCCGCAATGCTGTGAGAGACGACTCTACCGACGATACTGAACACTTGTGTGTACTGTGCCGTGCTGATTGATATAAATGTTCTTTCTTTTTTTCTTACTTGTACTGAACATTGCGTAGGCTTCGTCCTCCCGGTCTCTAACATTTTACTTTGCCTGTTACTATCAGTTTCTCAAGATTATCTACGTTTCTTCGTTCTAAATTGCCAAAGTATTGAAGTATTGGGCGAACACATGTAGCTGAGAGACTGCGCATTGTGTCTAGGCGATTGTAAGCATACGCCTCTAATACCACATTTCAAAAGCATCTGTCTGTTAACAATCAACGCTGTTGATAAAACGCCACGCTCGCTAAACGAGTTGGCGAGCCCACTCTTGGTGGTGGTGGTGGTGGTGTACTTCCTCTGGACTTGCCGGAAATGCTTTGTTATCTCTTAGTCGCCTTTTACGACACCCACTCGAGGAGAAAAGGTGGCGCTATTCTAAAGTCGGCCACTGTCGATAATAGTATGAAGTAAAAAGTGTAAAATTCACCTACTAACGTAAGAATCCAAATTTCAGATCACAAAACGGCTCTTTCATTCACATTTCCATTATAAGCCGAAGACTGCATTGTCAGGGAGACATCAATCTTTTACATCACAAAGGCTCTTTCGCTGACAATGAAAATGCACGAGTTGATGCATTCTTCACGCCGTCATTCATGCGCTTTGATGGAAATTTAAAATTGCATCACTCCTGCATAATGGTTGAATTTGACGTGAAGTAGGTATGAGTGACTGATCTTCAAGTGAATTGAATAACGGATATTTGGCGAGAAGATTTTTGTTAGCTGCGATTCGGGTTATAAGTAAGATTTAAGGAACTTTGAATACGAAATAATAATAGATTTTCGATTTTATCGTATTCCATTCTTTGTTTGACTGGTAATGTTTCCAATTGTTCCAATTTTTATCAATAATATATTCTTTTCTATAATTTACTCATGTATTGTGGTATTATTAGCGAAAAAGAACCTTACACTCTTTACAGTCTTTTACTTAAGTTCATTTAGCCAAGAACCTTAAAGTAATTTATTGCTTAATTGATAATCTGTTAGTTAAAGTACCTTAAAGTATAGTTATATATTTCAATAGAGAATTTTATATATAATACCAGACCTAAGTCACTATTACAGTATTTTTGGTATAATTATATATCCATAACAATAGCCGTGTTTTGTCGGCCAGCCTTAGAATCCCTTAGTCGATCGGGTAGTCCACGCTGTGCCGTGTGGCGCCACACGCCACAGAGTAGACCCGCCGACCAGCTTGGTCAGCGTGGCGTTTTAAGACCCACATCCCACAAGACAATTTACATGAAGAGACACGTGTCCATCAGTGGGTACTAAAAGGGCTGCTGATGGTGACTATTATCTAACATAATTGTATTAACTTACAGAATGTTCAGAGATATAATTATGGCAGAATGGTTTTTCTATTTAAATTCACTTGGAGCGAAAATCCTACGAGAAAAACACGGAAACAAAATCTCATTTATCTCGCACATGTAAATAAATACTCGTCTGTCTATACACATTTGTACGGTGACAAATAAAACACAGCTTCCGCCCGCTGCCAGGTTTAATGAAAACAAATGAATGAAAAACAAACGAGTGTCGGCAAGGGCGTCTACACAATGGAATCAAATACTGTTTCAACAAGCAAAATTAGTGTTATGAAAAGTATACAGGAGGAATTGTAAAATTATACAGGTGGAAATTATAAAGGTATATTATATAAAAAGTGGAGAGTGGCAATCCCACAGCCGCTGGGTGCACTCCACTGGCCAAGTTACCCCATACTCACAGAAGACTACTCCAAAATGCATGTATCCGTCGTAGGCAAAAGCTAATTATATAAAAAGTATACACGAGGAAGTATAAATGTGTACAAGGGAAAAATATAAAAGTATAATATATGAAAAGTGGAGTGTGTGCACTGCAAGCCCAGCTACCACCAGGTGAACTGTCTGCTCGTCTGTCACTTCTTTGCCACTCCTCGCCCATGGACATTCGCGATGCATGTCAACAACAGTCCAGACAGAGGGGGGGAGTGCACGTTGCATTCCTACAGTCACTGAGCGCATTCGACTGGCCACGTTATCCCTCTCTTCACGTTACCTTGAAATGTACTGCATTTCCTACTTTATCGTATTTCTTTAATGTACGTATGTGTTTCGATAGTGAGTGGGGTATGCCAGAGCCCATTCCCATCCCATTTTATCCCTCCCCATTTTTTCAATCCATTCCTTAGTCTGCAAAGGTAGGCAGCGCATCCGGGGGCGTGCCACCGTTTGTCATTCTGCACTAATGTTGATATGTATCTCGGATGTCTATGGACGACAGTATCCACTTACCAACACGTGGACTGTATGTTTGTGTGCATTTTTTTAAATGGGAATAGGAACGACTTAAAAATAATCTATACTTATACCGCACACTAAAAGAATACCGTCACTATACTAAAAATATAAAATTTCGGCCGTGTCAAATTTTCACACATTTTCCAAAATGTCCCGTGAACGTAGTAACAATACGAGCCGCCAGATGACACTTGGGTCGTTATGTAGTTTTGCATATTTTGTCAGTAGATTGAGGGGTATATTGACATTTTCTCAGTAGTGATTGGGACTTTGATCATGTTAAAAAAATCTGTGAATAACAGTGTCACTTTTTGGATAAGAAAGTTGTTCCTTTAAAATAATTTGGTGTATGATTAAATATTTAGGGTATATTGTATCCTTTTGTATAATGAGACTTCATTATTTCTATGAATAAGTTGCTAGATTGTTTACTGGGATATTAGTTCCAAGAAGGGCATGCACATACACATCCATATAAATCAATAAGGTTTCATTTAAATATAATACTTTCAAAGATATTTAAAAAAAAGTACTTTAAATATATTTTACTATATTACTATTACTATTAAGTATACTAATTAAGATATTTTACTTTAAAAGGTCCTTATTTGTTTTTCAAAACTTAAACAGCTGTAACTCAAAATGTACATTTTTTGAATAAAGTCGATAAGACGTCAATTGACCATTCTTTACGGCGTGCGACAAGTTTTCTCGTCAATATAAATCACCTTTAGCCGGCCATTGCAAGATTCGAGGCGACACCTCTCCTCGGCACGAAGTTTTGACTCCCGACAAATTAAATCAATTACGGGCCAGCCTCCGTTTTTTGTTCCAACCTAAATGTCCGCCATTTGTACGTATTAAGTTGACTTTTTTATTATTTTCCAGTGACACCGTGATTTTTAACAAAGGCGGTTTAGTTTGCGTGAATAATTCAGTTATTTAATACAATTAAGGTGAAGTTGATGCCATTTGGGTTTATGAAGGTGCTAAAGTGGCGGTGATTAGGTGTAAACTGAAGCTGAAGGCAGACAAATGTGAAATATTAGCTGCAGATTATCAGCTAATTAAATTCAGTCATTTGCTTTAGAAGATCAACTATATTAAAAAAAGAAATAATTTGATATAGGAGACATTATTTCTATAGGTATTTAAACATTGTTGTTATCATATTAACTTTTATAAAAACAAAAATGGGCGTAATATGAATAATAATTCATCTTGCATTTTAACGTTAAATTAAGAAAAAATAATTACATACTATTAATTTTAGTTATACTTATCCAGTAAGAGATACGACAAAAAAATGAATTTTTACGGATTTTTTAAATGAAATTCTTTGATTTTGTTTCTCTGTATTTATTTACTATACGCTGGTATTAACGGCAAAGCCGCATACTCCATTCATAAACAGCTGCTAATCGATCTGCTGCTATTGGATACTTATGCAATGCAACCAGCCCTTTCAGTATCCACTGCTGGACATGGGCTTCCTCATGTCCATTGACTCGTGCATGAGGGATCTAAGGCCTCGTTGGCCAAGAGGCCAAGAGTCCACTCCTTTAGAGGTGGTTTTTAATTGGTCAGGGCTTATGGTAATCGCTTTGTTATCCCTCATATCTTTGTAACTCGATATAATAGATGTAAATAGATATTGGATACTTATATCTATGTAAATCGATACGAGTGTACATATCTCGACGGATTTTTTAATTAGTCCTTTATAAGTAAGTGTACGTATACAATTGTCCGTGTTATTTTTATATAAAGTAATAATACAGTAAAGATTGATACAATAAGCAGCCTGTGAATTTTAATGTAATGGAAACAAAGGCTTCCTTTGCGCCATAATGAACGTGACAAAAATATTTAGTGGTTACATTCTCTTCAGTCAATCAAGAGTCAACGGAAACGATTTACTTTACAAAAACAAGCGATTCGAGGAAAAAATTCTCATTTATTGATGCTTACTTCAAATCATAAACCGTGGCTCACACGTACTATTTCATAAAGACACGTACGTTATACGTGTTTAAAAAATAAATCGAAAACTTTTAATTAATCTATATTAGATGATACACATAGATAAATTTGCAACTAAAACACGAAATAATTTAGTAATAATAATAATAATTTGTATCGAAATTTAAAAAAGTTTTTGGGATGCGTGAATGTAAAATGATTGTTAAAAACATTAATTGATAAATAAATTGGTTGAAATACAGCTCATAAATATACTCTGTAATGTGACAATAATTATGCAACGGCGTGAAATTTTTTTTACAGAAACGAGGTGATAGACGAGCATACAGTCCATCTGATGGTAACTGGATACTGTCATCCATAGACATCCGCGATACATGCCAAAATCAGTCCATAATGACAAACTATCGTTAGAGGGAGATTTAGACTCCTTACTGTTTTCAAATCTACTCGGATTTTAAATCTGATAACCTATCTAGCATTTATCCGAGCGATTGTTAAATTTCTGTTTCACCAGTGTCAGATAGCTATAACTGGCAGATAAAGAATGCATAACTCGAACTTGAATGGTTAAAGGCCAAAGTCAGTATAAGCAAGATTTAATTGGCAGATAATTTATCTATTAGATTGTTCACAATTACTTTATCAGGAGGTGGTGAGAAATATCTTTAGACTCTTAATTTCTTTCAAATACACTCGGATTTAAAAAAAAGAGTTGGGAAGATGGGGAATGGGGGAATAATAGAACGACGAGTTATCCTATTACAATTTCTATACCTCTTCGGCCTATTAGAGGTTACAATTCTCTATTAGAGAATAGGGTGAAGTAAATGGAGAATAATGGAATAAGAAGTTTCTTCTACTATGGATTATCTACTTCGATGGTATTGGAGGGAATTAAATAGGATGGGAAATGGGCTCTGAACTATCGAAACACTTATGCAGTATATTTTACGGTAGTCTTATGTGAGGTAGGGGTAATTCGGCTGGCTGTTATGTTATGTAATATTATGTTAAATCTTCCTGTGCAAACTGAATCAGATTGACACTTAATTATTTTAAGTGGTGTTGTCCCGCGTGATCTTGATAATCTTTTCTCGCTCAATAGATTCTCATAAATTTCAATTTCTTTATGTTGATCTCCGAGTTGTTTCTGTAAAGTGTCAATTTCCAAGTTCAGCTTGTCTATTTCGTTGTTTGCAGTGGCTAATTCTGTAGTTAATAATCCAATTTCGTCTTGCTACTCCTGTGATCGAGTGTTGTAAGGTAAGCTTCGAAAAGTGTCTTCCAAAACAAAAGAGCTTTGCAAGTCGTTAACTGGCACTCACGAAACGTTTCTAGATGACTGAATTGAATCGTATGATTGAAATTTGAATTGAATATAAGGTTTGAAATTGAAAGCGAAGAAAAGAAACAATAAAACTAAAAGAAAATTATACATATTTTAAATGTGTTTACGAAAATTAACAAGTTTTATTGATGTCGCGTGCGAGTTACCCACAAAGGAAACGTTTCAAATGAAATTGATGGCTCCGGCCTAAAATAAAAAGGAAAAAATAAATAAAAACAAAGCATTAATTGTGAAACGACGTGACAGATGCTGTTTCCCCAGAGGGATTTTTTAAAACGAACAAATGAAATGAATGGTGAGTGAAAGGAAAATTCTGCTTTGAGTGGCGATTAAAAAGTTAAATTTGGTTTTATATTGTACTAGCAAAACCAGGCAGACTTTGTTCTGCCTGTGTACATATATGATTTTTGCGATCAGTTGAATGGTATAGAAGTTGATGTGCTGCATCGCCATCTAGTGGCGACTTACAAGAAAGTCGATAGCATAAAAACCTTCTCCATGAAAAAATACATATATGTGCCAACTTTCATGGTGATCGGTCAAACGATGTCGAAGTCTATTAACATCAGATATACCAACATCCTCTTTTATATATATATATATATATATATATATATATATATATATATATATATATATATATAAATTGATGGCATATTAAAAAGTGTCTTCCACATATTGTTTTTTAATGTCTTGTGTCACAAAAAAATATTGTTACGTATATGTGTTTGAATTCTATGCATGTATGACTGTACATAATTTATGTATATATGTTCATTGGACCATACATATATAAGTACAGGTACCATATCGTGTAGACTTTTTTTTACAAATTGCGTAAATTTAGTGATGTTTTCTTTTTTTTTAAGTCTGTTATGTCAATATTTGGGAATAACTTATTTAATGAATCCATGGTCTGTACCTTTTTTTTTATATAGAAAGAAGGTGGCAACCGAGCATACAGTCCACCTGGTCGTAAGTGGATACTGTCGCCCATAGACAGCCGCAATACGTGCCAACATCAGTCTAAAATGACAAACGCTGACACGCCCCCGGGTGCGCTGCCTACCTTTGGAGCTATAGGAATGGATTTCTAAAAGGGGTTGTGAAAATGGGGAGGGATAGGATGGGAATGGGCTCTGGCACATCTCATTATCATGGCACATCATTAGGGAAATAAAATAAAGTGGGAAGTGCAGTACATTTCAAGGTAGTCTTCTGTGAGAAAAGAGTAAAGTGGCCGATAGAGCGTGCCCAGTGGCTATGTGCGCGTGCCAGAGGCGCGCCATATGTTCAATATTAATGATATTGTTTTTGAATTAATACATATCTTATCCAGCAGATTAAAAAAAAATAAGATGGCTGCCGTCGTTGGAGTAGGTAGGAGGATGTTCCTAAGGAGGTAATGATTCCTGACACACTGTAGATTAAAATATAAAATAACAATAACAAAGACGTAACAATAACGAACACAACATGTATTATTAATATATATTTAATTGTGGTTAAGTATGTATTTATATGTTTATTCATAGTATGGTATTTACTTAGTATGCGTCACTATTCGTAGCTGTTTTTGTACCTATCGCGTCATCTCTGCATAGCTAAAAGGTTGACCGGGAGATAATGCTTTTAAGCACTGAGCACTTCAAAGCACTTTGTGCAATAAAGAATTTATAAATAAAAATTTCTTGTTTACATAGCTCATTATTGTATCAAGTAAGGCCAGCAGCCTGTGCTGCTCTGGCCTCTGCCAGTAAGGCCTTTGTTACGAACTACCTGCAGTACTACCTACAACTGTGTTTTTGTTACAATTTTGCATATTCAAATGTCCGTCATGGTATGAGCAACTTTGTTCGTGTAAACAAACAATAGTAAACAAATAAACATCAGTAAACAAAAAGACCGGTCGAAACGCTGATCGCTGTAGCCCGTTTATTCTTGCAAATTTCTTGCAAATTTGGTTTAACAAAATAAATATACCAACTTTTGTATAATATTCCTCCCTATTTGGGAATATTTGTATAAATTTTGACTCAGGTTTCAGAACTTTGTTTCGCAAAGAATATAACAATACCTAACTGAGAAATAATATTTATACATTACTAATATTAATATTTGCCAGATTACTGATAATAATTTCTTCAGGTACAATTTAGAAACATTCTTAGATACATATGTTATTCTTTATATACGTGGGTGACATTGAAAGTATTAAAATCTCAAAAATTAAATCAGATATAAATGATGAACGTTGTTTTATTGCTTTTCGAAGTATTCTCCGCAACAATCGATACACTTTTTCACAATGGTTTCATGTTGATGAAACCATTTTGTGAAGCATTCAGCCCACCCTTCTTTATGCATCTCTTCAACAGCCGTTTGGAAGGCCATTAATGTCTCTTCTGCATTCATAAAACGTATTCCTCTGAGTTTATCCTTAATTTTAGGCAATAAATAATGAACACAGGGCGCAAGTTCGGGACTGTGCCGAGGATGTCCCATTAACTACATTTACAGTACTCAATAATTCCTTCAAAATGGCGGAGCAAGCTGGGGCATTGTCGTGATTGAGGATCATTCTGCTTCGTAGGCGTCGTTCTTTGACTTTTCCAAAACAGAAGGTCAGCAGCTGTTCACATACCAGTCTACAGTTATTGTTCTTTTATTTTCTAAAGTTATAGTAGTGTTATAGTGTTATAGTAGCCCGATCTGCCAAAGAAGGGGGCAATCATCTTCTTTTCTGCACTCCGTCTATTCTTCACTTTCGTCGGCAATTCTTCGAAAGGAAAGACCCACTACGCACTTTGCGTCTTAGTTTCAGGCTCATAGCAGTAGATCCAGCTTTCATCAGCTCTTATTATATCAAAAACAGCATTTGATTGACCATTGTCGAACTTTTCAAGCATTTGTACGCAGAAGTCTTTTTGAGCTTTTTTTAAATTGTGAGGAATACATCTAGCACAAAGCTTCCTTACCCGCAGGCGATCGTGTAAAATATAAAAACTTGACTCATACCAATACATAATGATGCCCGTATCTGCTGATATGTCGTTGATTTGTTTACTTCAATCATCAGTTTTAATGTCTTCTTCTGTCGCCGCCGTCGCAGGACGCCCTTCTCTCACATCGTCACTGAGGTGGGCACGACCACATTTATATTCACTGAACCAGTTATTAACAGTGGCACTAGATGGTGCTTCATAACTAAATGCTAACGTAAGTCTTTTATAATTTTGTTTCTGGTTTATACAGAAACTGCTGGAATTAAGTTTCATTTATCAAGTAGAAGATAGTTACAAAAAGAAAACAGTGTAGAAACTGCTGGGATTAAGTTTCAACTAACAACAGTACATGGGAAACAACTAACCGTAATTAATAATTAGGAACATCTGGATAAGCGGCTTTAGTCAAGATACTAGTACTAGAGATAGATATACTTTAATGTACACCAAAATATACAAAGAGGAAACACAAAAATAAGTAATTATATAGAAAAACAACTGGCGATCTTATCGCTAAAGTGATTTCTTCCAGGCTACCTTTGTGGAGTAAGGAACTCTGTAGACGAATAGAGATAGATGATACATATACATGTACCTAAATTTAGTGTAACTTATGTATCTAAATATAGAGAGAGCTAAGGGACTAGAAAAAGTAGATAAATATAACTAGATAAATAAGTAGATAACTGGCACCATTTTGTATAATCGCTCAATGCCTGCCCACTGGCTAAAGTGATGCATTTTAATACCTGGGCCACTGGGTCACGGAGGACCTGTCCGATGATATGGACATGGAAACGCAATGGACCGCAGATTTGCACGTTGCTCTAAAGAGGTTAAAATAACGCTATTTAAGACATACTGCCAGTCTTTTTATAGGTGCAATCTGTGGTTCAATTACATAAAAAATCGTGTGTATGTATATGCGTGTGTGTACGTATACATATATATACATGTATATAATTTGTGACAAAATTTTAATAATAAGGACTAACATAGTCTATAAGTTAAAATTGTTACTAACACTAAATTAAATATGGATTACGTGGTCTGAAATAAATGAATTATTATTATTATAATTTGGTATAATGTTGAACCAATTTGGAAACTAAGTTTAAAGCGGGCGAAAAAATATCTAGTAAATATCAGATAAAGAAAGTTTGATCTCATTTCCAAGGTTTATTCAAGAAAGAATCACAACTAAAATAAATTGGCAACACAGAATCTCTTGACTGAACAGTATTAGGTTTTCAATATTGTTACAAACGTTTAAACCTTCTTTGTGGTCTGTTGGAAATATTCAAAAGGCTTAAACAAAAGTGCACCTTAATAATACTGAGAACAGCGGCAGAACAATATTAAAACCCTTTGAGAACTCTTTTGTGGGAAACGAACTAACGAGGAACTAGCAATAATTAATTCAGCGATACTTTAGTCTGATCATATAGTATTCTCTTTTATGGTGAGACGGTAAAAGTGTGGAAGCAATTTTCTATTTAAAATATGTAATTTCGTTATTGTTAATTAGTGTTTAAGCGAACAAAAAGTTAAAACAGTTTTAAAAAATGATTTGTAATTTCTTGTTCACTCCATCTGGTGTTTGCCTAGTGCCTAAAACGGAATTGATCCAATTATTCACACAAAGAGTTTACGCTGGTGTGGATAATTTGAATTTTTTTATTTAGTCCCAAAATTCACAGGAAGAATTTCGGTATATACAAAAATAGGTAAAACAGTAAGTTTTCTATCTCAATGTCATGCTCATGACATTTATTTAATAAACATTTTTACAATACTTGTAGAAGAACTCTACATCGTATTAGTAATGCCCTGACAACGGAAATACACATGCAGAACGGCGACATAAAATTCAATTTTCTTTCAATTTGGCACAGCGTTGCATCGCAACTGAAATTTCACATGGAGCGGACAATGTATGCGGGATAAAGGTTGATTTATGTATGGAGAACTATAGAATCAAGCGCAAATGTGTTTAATTTTAATGTCGCTTGAATGTATTTATCATAGCTTTAAAAGGAGAATTATTGCTCACGTATTTAGGTTTAACCGCTAATCACTTATCATCAGGCGGACTGTATGTTAGTCTGCCGCATTTTTTTATATAAAAAAATTAAAAGTAGGTATTGTATATTGTATATTTTTATCTGATTACCGCAACGTCAAAGGAGGGTTATGGTTTTAACAGTCATTGTTAGCATGTATGTATGTTCATTTGTTTCCTCGTAGCTCCTAAACTACTCATCGGATTTTGAAAAAATGAGGTTTCATTGGATTCGCCTTGATATAATGCGTAACAGGCTATATGACGTCGCTTTAAATCTAAATAGTCTAATAATTTAAATAGTCTAATCTAAAATCTAATAGTCGCTTTATATAGCTGATGTGAAGCACGAAAATACACATCTATCACGAAGAGTCAAGTTTAGAATGAATGAATTGGAATGAATAAATGTCAAATGAATGAAATTAACACGAAGCACGAAATACACATATCAAAATAATAAATGCAGAGAAATGTACCGTGTTTAGTATCAAATGAAAGGTTTTAACGTGCACATTCCAAAAATATATAATCGATATACATAAACATGTGCCATTTTTACGTGATATTAAAAAATCGCGCGAAAGTCGGAAAAAAATAATTATAAAGCCAAAGACTTCAAAATGGTTAAAAAACTAAAACCAGACTACGTGAAAGTTTATAACAAGTTTTAGGTTTTTATAACGAGGCCTTTTACATATGGCGTAGTCGCATATTTACAAACTTAATAGTATTTATAACTGACGAGCGACTACCCCATAATATGTTAAAGGCCTCGTTCTAAAGAATCTAAACCTTATATAAAACTTTTGCGTAGTCAGGTTTAATTTAAACTTATTTTTTTTATATAAAATATTTGAATAGCCTTCAACTCCGGTCCGGTAAGTGCCTCTTATAGAAGCAGGTGAAACAAGATGTCATTCTTTATCAACCAATCATATTTCTAAACAAGCTTGTGATAATAATAACGCATACTATGTCATTAATACGAATATTCATCAAAGAAAAACTCGGCAAAAAGTTAACTGCTTATGGAATGAAAAACAGTTTCAGTACCAAAGAAAAATTACTTTCTTTGGTAGCTGCGAAAACGCTTTTAACGAAGGAATTGTCGAGACTCGTCTTTCATAATCTCATTAATCTTGTGCTGACAAGATAATTCAATGCCCCGTCTCGAGATAGTATATAAGATCACGAGAGGCTAGCGGAAGTAAGAAAAATAGGAGAAATTCCGAGGGTCGAGGAACTACTTGACGGCGCCGAACTGCCGAGGGCGTATGGTTCAAATGCAAAGAGTATCTCACACAGAAACGAAACGAGAGGCAGAAACGTCGAGTAAAATGAATACGCGAAGTGAACATACGCGTTGAGGCCCGTTTAAATAGATAAATATGCAAAAAGGTACAATGGAGAACGTCACCGTTATATATTTCTTCCTTAAAAAAAGGTTTAAAAAATACAAAATGTTTCGTGATTTTTAAAAATTACGAAGTTACAGCCTTTCAAAGTTGAATGTTGACAAATAAAGTGCTGAGCAGTATGTGACGTCACGATACATATACGTGCGAACTTACATACAAACGATATATCGTTAAATAGTGTTCATGAATCTCTACAAAACAACTCTTTTACTCTCTTTCTCAAGGTTCACTGGAAGAAATTTATATAAAGCAATAAGACCGCCTGGTTGTATTCTTTTCTTATAATATCGTTCCTTATACTCGTAGAAAACGTATGCGTAATTATTTTTACAAAAAAAGGATGCGTAATTATTTTTACAAATCTTGTTATTTTTCTTTTTCAACAAGTTCTTCTTCAGATAATGCAAATTTAGATACTTCCAGTTGCAATGATGGCTTTCAAAAATTCAATTGTATACGTCATCATGTTTCAATATCTATGTCTTGGAACATTGAAATTATTTTCTAGTTTTAAAAAATAATAAATTGTTAACGTCATTTCATATTTTGACAACTCATTTTAGTTTTTTAGTTTTAGTGTTGAAGAATATACATCTTATAATATATGCCAGAAGCGATCAATGTGCCAGATCTGCAAAGTACACAGATATTGACGACAGTCCTTTCCGTGTAAAGCAATTGAGATTTTTGTTAGAACTTGCTACTGGTTTTTCGAGACGTAATATTATTTTTATTGGCTTTTTACATCTCTTAAATTCCATTCTTTTTTTTTTTTTTTATAGTGATTCGCAGTTTATTTTGTCCTGTTTTTTGTTTTTCAACAAAACATAATTTCTGCGTATATTGAGAATACAGTGTATACATATTTTCACATATTGTTGATTTTCTAATAAATTTAATTAGTCTGTCGTTGCCTTTAATTCAAAATATTCCATATTGTGAACGGATAAAATGTAAAAAATAATGTGATATCGCTTTTTAATTTTTTTGAAGAAAAGGGCGTAATAGAAAGCTATCGCCTATCACTTACACCATTGCGTATTGCCGTTTTGTTATTTACATTAACTGAAAAAGCATCTATTACTTGACATTTTCAAATTTAGTCACTGATAGGTGTTATTTATTAATTTTACCTTTTTTGACATTCCATCTTTTATAAATATTACAGAGTCGGGACTAAAGTTCTAACAATATCAATTAATACTCTTCGGATAAAAAATAAATTTGGTGTAATGCAACTTTCTTCGCATAATATTGATGTCAAATTTAAATGTTTTAAATCAATTCAGAAGAGATGAAATACGAATTTTATAAAAATAATTTAAATTAAATCGAAGCTCCAATAAATTGAAAAGCAAAAATCTAAACACAGCCGCTAAACTCGACGAAGTCTTTGAGACCCTCTTCGTCATTTACAGAAAACTTTTGATCCTCCTAATTCATCGTGCCATCCCTGACGCATATAAACAGGCCTTTTCTTCTTTTCACTTTGATTAAGAAGGGCTCTTCAAATTAAGGGAGATATACACTACACTTTGCGCGGAACGAATTGAATTTGCTACATTCTGTGAGCTAGATGTTTATATAGGCGGACCTTTTTTTATTTATTGACTACTATAGGTACAGGTTATTTATCTACATAGGCATCACATAAAGCTTTAAGATTTAAATGTGATGTCGAATCGCTGTGTTACTTTATTTAGATAAATAAATAAAATACTATACTCGTAATTACTACATACTATTTGTGGTAATACTATTACTATTAATTATACTACTAGTTTATACTATACTACCTATTACTATTAATTATAGTACTAGTTTATACAATACTACTATATTAATTATACTACTAGTTTATACAATACTATTACTATTAATTATACTACTAGTTTGTACAATACTATTACTATTAATTATACTACTAGTTTATACAATACCATTACATAAATTATACTACTAGTTTATACTATTACCATGAATGCATGTTTACAAATGCGAATATATATATGTGCAATTATATAAGCGTATGTGTTTCACTACTTGACATTCTGATCGGAAGGGGAATTTTAGACGAAGCGTAATCGCAGTTTACCTGTATCAGTTTTACGATGTCCTGTATAATATGCTGTGAGGCGAAGATTGACCTTAGTCGTCATTAAAGGATTTTCAGATCATACTTCTCAGATTGGTGCTACAGATTCTATCGATTTTTTGGACATGTTGTTATTGGTACAATGTTCAATGTTGAGATGATATTGAAACTGAGAAATCAGAACTAAAGAAACAACTCAATATTTTGCATGAGTACGCGGCGTTTATACTCGTCATCGCATTGTCCGTAGCTCACCATTCCATAAGCTACAAGGGATAGGGGACACGAGTCCCCTCTCGCAAGGTCCATCCCACAGTCGGTCTTCCGTTCTTCTCATCCAGCCATTATCGGTGACTTATTTTTAAGTCATCTGTCTCAAGGACGTTCCACTCTACTTCTCCTTGTACGTAGTCTTCATTCGAGGAACCCGTCTACCCCAGTGGTTGTCAATATTGCGATAGGTATAACCAATCTACCTTTACTTCCGCGTATCGATTCTTTGAGCTAAATTGTAACTTATATTTAGGTTATTTTAACATGTTCACGTTATACTCAGTCTGCTTCAACACGGTCTTGGAGCGGTCTCAGTACGGTGTAGTGTAAATCATCCCTTATCCGTACCGTAAGGGCCGGTAATGCACCTTATTGGATTAGAGGCTTTGATCTGTCCGGTGCCGTCTCGTTTACAGCGCGTTAAACGCTGAAAAGTGGATATTTCCTTGAAGGAACTCTTATTAGGATGGTGGAATTTCTCATAGTAATTGGAGTTTATTACAAGAGAAGATTGAGTTTTGTAGCTGTTTTATAAATCATTTCGTTTTTGCTATAAGATGTTAAGACTAATTTCTGCCAGTTATATGTATTTCTGTAAATTTACCTGTAAATATAACGGAATTTTCCTCAAACCGTTCAGGACTTATGAAGAATAATTTCTTATTAAAAATCGTTCCTGTACAAATGGATCAAGTCTAAATTTAAATATAGGAATGTACAATAATTTTATTATACGTTTGTGTTTTATCCTATATTTATCAACTCCTGGATCTAGGTCTCCCTCCCATTTTTTACTTGAAGAAGTTTGTCGGCAGTGACTGGATAAGAACAGCAGAAAATCGTCTTCAATCATGTAGGTACATTGTCAGTTATAAAAATTTGACAAATAGGTGTGATCAATTTGATTTCGTATAACTTCATTCTGTATGCGAATAGAAAATAAAGTAATTTGGGCGATGAAAGCCCCACAACCACTACGACTTTTACGAGTTTCCACACGAATTTTTGGAAACTGGCCAAAAGACTTGTTCAACTCTTGTAGATCTGGTAGTTGGCTGGTGTGTTTTTACGAAAAGGGGAAATGTTTTCGAAATTTCTTCTTTTCAACATAAATGGCAGTGACAATAATTTTACCATCATTAACAACGTTTTTCCATTCTCCGCTGTATTCAAATTAGAAGTTGCTTTTATTTAGGGTCAGTTAGGGTAATTATAAACAGGTGGAACTATAAACATGCTTTGTCATACCTTACTGTACCATCAACTACCGTCTCTTCACTACCGGCGTCTCCCAAGGCTCACCACACACGGTCTTTCGCTCTTCTCATCCGGCCCTACCGGTGAACTTCTTCAAGGTGCCCTGTATGTGGTCTCTATACAAGGACCCATTTAATACCTTAACTTACTGTAACATATACAACCTTTTAGAACATTCATACACATATTATTTACAACTTACAACACATAGTCACCTGGAAGGCTGCAACACTTAAATAACTTAACTAAGTTACCAAGTAGCATGCAAATCTTTACGAGAATGTTGTTTTTTGGTTTAATAGCGCTTTTGTTATAATACACTGATTGATAGTAAATACACAGATCACTAAATAAATGTAGTTCATTGATGTGATTTAATTTACTGGTTTAGACTTACTTTGATGAGGGAGCCTTATACATTTATTATTTCGTTTGTGTCAGCACAGTGTAGTACTTCATAAAACTCAAAGATTAGTTGAGGTCGTTAAATTATTTCGTTAGTTCCATAGTCGTTAGTTAGAGGTTCTTAGATTATTTTAGTTCATTTGTACCAAGACCGAAGTGTCACTCACAGAATATTTGTCATTCGTTACAATTCAATCAATCATTAGTTAGCGAATTGTTAAAATTTTAAGTGAATTAAAAACTTTATTAGTTGTGTAGAAGGAATTCATTTAGTACTATCAGAATGAAATGAACTACTCCTATTACTAACTACTAACGGAAATGTTGATATAGGTAACAGTGTTGCTAACGGCCAGTACAAATACATACTCGTATAAACAATCATTGAACAAGTTGAACACATAAACAGGTATCAGTCGGCACAATCCAACTGTTTGCAACATGCTGCTTTCGCCCGCATCACGTCCCCGATTCCATCGGGCGATCTAAACTGTACGTAAACAAACACCAAACACAGCATAGACGATGATTAGTATGGTATCTTTCTTTGCAACCGTGAAATACACACATGACATACATGATGTTCAATTTGAAGAGTCCTAGAAGAAATATTGATTCTACTATGATAAGTATAAGTAGGTATAAATCCAGTTAATTTCCGACGTAGTTCGAAATATGAGCAAGCTGAAATGTCAGCGGGCAGCCCATTTATTCCGCAGGACTGATAAACAATACGGGAGTCTTAAATGGCGGCCACGTAGCGTGGGACGCCCTCCATCAGGTGGCAGGTGGACTGACGACTTAACGAAGTTGCCGGTAGTTACTGAATGAGAAGAGAAGAAAACCGTGTGTGGAAGGAGACATTTATATCCCAGTTCATTAGGTAAGCTGTACCTATATCAAGCAGTGGAGAGACAGGCTGATGGTATGCTACGATATATACCAAAGTTATATTGGTATGGTAAAAATTTAGGGACAACAACAACACGACATATTGTCATATTGGTTGATCTATTATTTGTAGAATACGTGAAAAGCAACTGTAATCCTACAACAATTATAATACATAACATTTTGAATTTTCTATCCAAAATAGTTGCCGAAAACAAACTGCATTAGAAAATGTTTTTTTTATTGGTAACCCAACAGCGATACATTTTCTATGTATCATATATCTGTATGTATATATAGATAAAATTATAGTTACAAAACTAGTAAAATATTACCCTAAATAGTTATTAAACATATCTATTACTAAACATATGGAGGTGACAGCAAGCTGCAGTCGGTCAATACAAAACTATAATACATAATACCTATGATTCTATAATATCTTATATACTATGTGTATATGTATGTACATTCGTGTGTGTGTGTGTGCATGATCTTAAACTAATTAATTTTGTTGTATTTGTGTGTTGTGTTTGACGTGTTAAACAATTTATCGTCAAACATAATTATTACTTTCTGCATGTTTCGCTCTATAAAATTACATTTAAGGTTGTTGTTGTATATCTCCTTGTTTGTTTGTTTCATCTCTATTTATACTGTGTTACAATTACGCAACAACGATATGCAAACGACGCTTTTTGCTAATCACCTATCTAACGTTACCGCATTATGCCCTGAGTTATGGGCAGTGGATGCAAATGGATCGCGTATCTAAATACAGATCGTGCGGTAACTGCCATCAAGATATTTGTTGCATTCGCTTCTGAATATCTCATTGGATGGAATGCACGCGTGTATTAGATATCTCACCGAGGCCGGCATTTGGAAAATCCTAGCTAGATATTTATGACACACTTTCATTTCTAAAATAACAAACAGAACTTATTAACATGCAATATAATTAACTTATTATAAATAACTAATTAACTAATTAATATAATTAATTAAGTTATACCTCATCTCTTCCCGTAGGTGTCGCAAAAGACAACTAATGGGATAACAAAGCTGCTACCACAAGCTCCGACGAACTACATCATCTCTAAAAGAGTGGACTCTCCCAACCCGCTTGGTCAGAATGGCGTACAAGACAATGTGCATGATGACGCCCATATCCTGCAGTGGATACTGAAAGGTATGTTTGCAATAAGTTATACTTTATTAGTTTTTCTAGCCTTGCTTTTACTGTATATCATTATAATTAACGAGCAAGTGACGATTATATTTTACGTTAAATCGTTTCACTCATAAACGCTATTTAAGTTTAACGATTACTTAAAGTTTCTTGTACTATTGTTAAGGTTAAAAATTTAAATAAATTGGAAGGGTCATTGAGAAATAATTAAATTTAAGTCAACGGCGAAAGTTGTGCTTTCTTTCTTTGCGAAAGTTTCTTCATATACCATTGACCGACCTCTATCACCACTCAAATATAATAATACAATTACAATACTTTAAGGGTTCAAGGTTCTAAATTGATAGCGTCCATTTCGTTCTATTGATAGTGTCACATTTGCAAAATAATGTGAATATAATATAATGACAACCATGAAAATAGGAAATTCACAGTTAATTTAATCGGTATCTATATATAATTTAATAAAGGCTTCAAACATAGCCCGAGAGCGTGCGCGTGTCCGTGGGATTTTTCCCCATTGTATAAACCAGAGGAATTCTTTAGTCAATTTAAAAAACTCATTCTCCACCTTAAAGGCACTATAGATTCTAAAAGTGAACATTTTTTTTAAATATTTTAATATATGCCAATGATGCAATTAGCACATTCTGTCAGTGTCAAGTTTTCTTCGTAATTAACAATTTCGAGATTTAAAACGTATCCCGCCAATGTCCAGTCCCGTCGAAGTAAGTTAGGAGTCGCTCAGTAAAGTATTAATAGTTTTACAGAAGACAAAAGAGGAAGACTTCCTTGTAAGTACACGAATACTGCAGTCCTATGCTTTTATTTGATTATCATAAACATATCAAACAAAAAAACACCTTGTAGTGTAATAAACTATTACTATGAAACTACAGATCGCACAATACACACTTTTTATAATAATCAAACAAAACTCAACTTCATTTCTCGAGTTCCCTCCAAATAGTCTCAGACGACACTTGAAACTCTTTCCAAAACTCCACGAAATAAAATTCATACACCGTACCAAAGCCAATTTTTATACAATAATAATAATAAGTAACGTTACGCGAGTGTACATGAAGGTTTATGAGCAATAAAATTCTCGTTTGTATGCGCGGGGAAGTCTTTTAAAATTTTAAAAAGGCACACCTCTGAGCTACCTACTTTATGACGTAGTTTATACTTAGGAAACATTGCAGGTTGCCGCCGGCAAGGTTTACGAAAAATTCATTTTACAAGAAATTCCGCTAAGAAGTTAGTTTACAAGCAAACGGCCGCTGGGCGCACTCGACTAGTCACGTTCATAGAATAGAAGACTACCTTGAAACGTACTGCATTTCCTACTTTATCATATTTCGCCAATGTACGTACGTGTTTCGGTAATGAGTGAGATATGCCAGAGCCCATTCCCATCCCATCCTATCCCTCCCCATTTTCCCAATCCATTCCTTAATCTGCAAAGGTAGGCAGCGTATCCAGGGGCGTGCCAACGTTTGTCATTCCGCATTGATGTTGGCATGTATCGCAGATGTCTATGGACGACAGTATCCACTTACCATCAGGTGGACTATATGCTCGTCTTCCGTAAAGTCATGTCTTTGTCATTGTCTTTTTTCCATAAAGAAAAAAAAGTCATGTCAGTTAAATAGGTATTTTTTTTAGTATTCAGCCCACAAGACAATACAACGGAAATGTAATGATGTTCTATATAAAAAAATACCTTTTTCTATATAAAAAAGAAAACAGGTCAGTAGTAAAGTTTTTAAAAGTAGAACTTTCTGACTGTAATGTGTAGGAAAAAGTTTTTTTATATAAGCTATTTTTTACTTCAGTAATTTTAACTAATTGCACATTGGCCTATTCGAAGCGCCAATCTAAGGTTAATTAACCTGTGGAAACCTCATGAAAATCCGTTCCGTAGTTTTGGATATTAGCGTGTTCGAACAGTCAAACATCTTCATCGCCCGCCATCAGTTTTTGGTAAATATATTCATTGTACAGATACGCTGGTTCTACAGTTATATTATATATGTATAGATAGATGAGAAAGAAATATATATTCAAATTTAAAACGGTTAATTAATAACATTCTTAAAATCTAAGAAAACTCAACCTGTTCTATTTTTTATACGATTGAAATAACACAAGTAAGTTCGTCATATGTGATTAGTAGCTCACTTCTTTCCTATTCATAAATATTTTCATTTTCCGAGAAAATTTGAGTCCGAATTTTAGTATAGTAAGAATGGTCTCCCTGCGATATTATTAACTCCTAGAGGAATCAGCCCCTATGTACCTACCGCTAAATAGGATTACATGTACTCTAATTTCTGCTCAGCATATTATATCATCGCCTGAGTGCAATTCACACGTTTCGAATCCTAGTAATTTTCGAGATCATTGGTGGGGAAAATATGAATTTGGCTTGCGATAGTTCAAAGAGCTTAAAGAATTAACAGCAGTGTCATGACATAAAGTAGAATCGAATATTCATCTTACCAGTCACGTAAATTATACTTAAATTGGTAATGAGCTATTTTCATCATAATTAACAGAAGGATTTTTTTATAAACCAATGAACTAGAAGAATGTGCGCTTTGTTGTATCTAACTTTATTTCCTTTCATATAATCAATAGACACTGGACTTTGTATCGCTTCTTTATTAATATTATTTTATTTTTACTTTTTATCGCCCGTTATTTTTATTAACATTTACAACTGAAGGGTACATATAGAATAATTTCTTTGTGCCATTAAACAGTGTGGATTTATCACGTCACTACACATTCGCTTGCGGGTAGTTACGTAAAATTGATACTTGTTTGATCGGTATACATCTACATACTTTAGTTTATACAGGTTGCTCAAATTCAGTTCTATCAACAAATATTACAACTATACAACTATCGTGAATCACGTTATCGTGAATAGCTGAAATATTACAAAAGTTAGGAATCGCTACATATTTTGGATAATATTTTTCTTTAATTTTTTGAGAAATAAATACATTTAATAAACGTTTTTGCTGTTATTACCGAATGTTTTGGACTATCCTTCAGACGAGTTAATTATTGTAAGGTGTCAACGAACATAATACGAAAAAATAAGTTCTTGCGATTTAAATTTAAAATCTAAAAATATATGGGTCCATTTACATAGATGTAAATAGTAATTAATGGGATTTTGACAGACCTTTTCTTTTCAAAACTCAACACCTAAAAATATAACAATAGTTCGCGCCAGCCAAATTGGACGCCCGTCGCGTCAACGTCACGTGACATAACTCCGCTCAGAATCACTCGTTCATCATTACAACTCACTGACTGACTCACTCATTCGCGTGACTGCCACGTGCCACAGTCACGTTTTCAACGGTCCGCTTGTTTAATTCAAAAGGCAAAATTCAAAGTTAGAATGTGTTCGCTCGGCTCTTTTTCGATACCTACGAGTATCTACGTAATGATTGAGAGATATTCGATAAGACGATTTTGAATCTGATATTTTCGTACAAAAGAATTTGCCCAACTTTTTGTGTAGGATGAAAAAGAATTTCGTTTTGCAAGATCATGAGAATTTTTCCGGTAATTTCGATTTCCAAGTATGTACTCGGAAAACGATGTTTAAAAATAGGTCAACTGAAAATAATTCTTTGAATACCAAACGTCTTCCACAAGTAAATATTTCTGGAATTCGATATACAAATGTGTTTACTTACCATTTAAAGATTTGTTAGATATTGTTGTAATCAGAAAATTATTAAGAAATAATATAAACAGTCAAGTCGCATTTAGAAGAAAACAATTACTGTTCAAGTAAAAAAAGATTATAATAATATAGAAAACCTGAGGTTGGAACCCTATATGGAAAGGAAAGTATACAGTCAGTTATATAACACATACCTACCTGAACATATAAAAAAAAATTATCCATTAATACTATTTCTTTAATAATATATTATTAGGCATAGTCGCCGCAGCACTAAGGACAAATAGTCATAAACTATTATCTCTTGGAACGTTTACTCCGAAAGATCGCATGTCAGTAATTACACATGCAGAAAAAGAATGTAATAGTTTGACATAAGGTTCAAATCAAAACATTATTGGAAAAGGTGATTAGGATAAAATGAATTTACAGACAGCGTTGCTACAAGCATGATTCATTCGTGACCACAAGCACCAGTCTCTGTTTTGCACTGACAAATTGAGCACGTGTTCATTTTCTTTACTGGAAATAATAATGTTTCAGCTGTGGAAGACCGCATGCGAAAGTAGTGGTACTCCAAATAACATTGGTGTTCGGATTCGTTTAAATTTTCAAAGTAAGCATATAGTCAAGCATGTATACAACGGATTGTTTACAGAACTAGGAGTCAAGGCATTACAAATAAATACTGAACTTACTCAAGCGTCTCTCACGGACCGGTTCGGAAACTAATACACTATCGTGTTGCCAATGAGAGTCGAAAAACGAATATGTACCTGATAAAATTGGCAATTTCACAGATGATCTTATATGTCGAATAATTTATGTTTGTTATAAGCAAAATCTCGTCCTAACAGTTGCGGGGCTTCTTTAAAAATTGAATGCTGATCCTGATAATACTTTTCCGTATCGTGAGACAACGTTACGTAAATATCTGAAACACATTGGTTTCTAATACAAAAAACTTGTCGAAGAATGAATTTCTTTTTAAGATTATCAATTCTTTTATTACTGAAACAATTTGTAAAAGTTTAAAGTAAAATTTGTAAAAGATGGTAAAAGTTTATAAACAAAGATGGACAATACTTGGATAAAAGTGAAATAAATATTTCACTAAAAAATGACAGTTGTTTTTAAATAAAAAATGTTTTAAAATTAAGTACCACGCCCGATAAAAGTGTTTGATATATTAAACTATTTCAATACTTTAATTGCGATGGAATCAGAGCGGTTTGGCATAAAAGAGGGGAGGCCTTTGCTCAACAGTGGGACACAAACGTAGGCTAACAAAAAACTGCGATGCACTGAATGTGTTAGTCTATATACATTATATACAAAATCCGTCTTTACATGAAATATTTAGAAAAAAATCGTTGCAATGTTCTACGAACAATACAGAACCCATAACAACCATTTTTAAAAGTTTTGTCTTGCTGCTGAACACGCATCACGCAAAAACCACCAGACAGAATTTAATAAAACTTGGCATAGTTGTAACTTATATACTCGGTTAATATGTAGGGTACTTTTTATCCCGATCCATTATATAGTTCCCACGGGAATCACAAGTTCAAGCGTACGAAGTCGCTGGCACCGTTAGTAACATTTATATTTTTATTTACATTAAGTAAATAAATGGGATATTTAGTAAATAACTGAAGGGGGAGAGTGCATGCTACAATCCAACAGCCGCTGGGTGCATTCGACTAGCCTCGTTACCCCTCTCTCACAGAATACTACCTTGAAATGTATTGCATTTCCCAATTTATCATATTCTCCAATGTACGTACATGTTTCGGTAGTGAGTGAGATATGCCACAGCCCATCCTATCCCTTCCCATTTCCTCAACGCTTTCTCCAAATCCATTTTTTCATCAACAAAGGTAGGCAGCCTTCCGGGGGCGTGCCAAAATTTGACATTTTTGACAAATGTTGGCATGTATCCCGGATGTCGCCCACTTTATGAGTTTATCCCACTTTATCCCGGAGGACTGTATGCTCGTTTGCCACCTTCTTCCTATAAAAAAGTAACATTTATAGTTTATTTTTTGTTAAGTTTCTCATAGTTTAAGCTAGCAATGAAACGTTCTTGTTGAGAAATATTTTTTTAAACCGAACTGTGTTGTGCAATTTCTTTGATGTTAATACTTAAGCATTTTTAATTTGTTAATTGCCCATTTTGTAATATTTTCCTTCCGCCTTAGTTCCTTTGAGACTTGAGCCATGATCATCATCATCACAGCGTGATCACAGGGCTTGTTATCACGACGCGTGTGTAACACGTGCTCCAGGGTGTTCTAATTGATTATAATTTGTGCCTCCATTTGTCCCCCTTTCATATTTTTTATGTGGGGGTGAATGCAGTTGCAATTTTTATGCGCTTTGTCGAGTGTGTAAGGTAAGAGGTTAATATGTGTTTTAAATGTACAGATGTAGCTTGATTCATTCTCTAGGGTTCCCCGGAGAGTAATTACATATATATCGGGTTCTTTGCAATATCTTATTTCACGATCAAAATTTCTTAGAATGAATACGTAAAAGAGTAGTGTAAAATTGCGATTTCTAGATTAGTCAATTAGATTAGTCAGATGCTACATTAACCCCAATTTATTGGATGGAAAAGTTAGATATAAAATTTTATTCGAATTAATCGATCCAGAAAGCTCCATATTTTATATAACCTGTTATATTCGGTCAAACGATAAAACTTAATAAATCCTAAAACCTTTTACAATTATTTACAGTATGGGAATGCCAATTAAAAATTTACTGATTAACTCTGTGTACAAAGGGCTGCTTATTGAGTGAAGAATCCTAGCTTTAAGCATGGTCTGTTGACCGTCCACATGGTGCTAATTGAACGCCGGGGCCCAATGGCATTTGAATTTTATTCCAACATAGACCAAAACTGACGAATGCTGGTACAAGCGTAAGTAAGTATAATATTGCATTTTATACTTGCAATCTAATTTAATATTGTCCGCAGGCATAATATAGGCCTAGAGGGAAATGTATAAAAAATCTACTTTAAGCTTTAAATCAATTTATCGATGAAATACTCAAAATAGAATTTTGGCCAAGCCAATAAACAAATCCGAGACCCGTATAAATTATGTACTAAGATTAACAGTAAGTCTGTTTTCACATTTCGATGGTCACAGCGTTTCTTTCGCCGCAAATAGGATTTGAATCTGCGAACCGCAGCCGAATCTGTCCAGCCATCTGTGCCCGAATCTTTGTTGTTGGGACACATAGCCACTGTGTTTGTGCAGTAAACAAGTAAATTGTAGGTACAAGTAAATTTTGTGTCTATTTTTGATTATTTGACTGTTATTCGGACGACAATTCAGAAGACTCTTACTCAGAAGACGACTGATTAGTTCAGTTGGTGCTCTTGCCAGATATGTAAAAGGTCGCGGGTTCGATTTCCGGTTGAACATTCATTTGATAATCTGTCTAATCTGTCTCTAAACGTCTAATATTGTTCGAATTTGCGTGGTGTCTTGGTTTTTGTATGTGTCTTTGGTGTAGGCCATCGACTCTGGCATATTAATATTCATTGTTATTTTTTATTTTATTCTTATTTATTAAACTTTTTAGTCACTATTTTGTAAGGGGAGAGTGTACGCTGCATTTCTACAGCCGCTGGGCGCGGTCGACTGGCCACGTTACCTCTCTCTCACAGGAGACTACCTTGAAATGTACTGCATTTCCCACTTAATTGTATTTCCCCAATGTACGTACGTGTTTCGGTAGTGAGAGAGATATGCCATTCACATCCCATCCTATACCATCCCTCTCCATTTTCTCAACCCTTTCTCCCAATCCATTCCTTAATCTGCAAAGGTAAGCAGCACATTTTAATTTATTTTTAAATAAATAAAACCCTTAATACAGAAGGAAAATTGAAGGCCAAACATCATATAGCTCGATGAGTTAATGTTTATATATATATATATATATATACTCTCTGATTCGCAAAGTTTGATAAGCTCAGTTCTTTACGACTGTGTGTCCCTCGTATTATAGGTCGTTAAAATTCAATTGTCGCTGCCCACCCCCTGGTCCATCTCACCCCCTATTGATGTAATAAGTCTATTGAGACTGCATAATTGCAAATCATTTGTGGGTTTTGTGGGGAAAAGTATACAGAGCTGTGATGAAATGCAAATTGAGAATTGATATACACAATACATATTATAAAGAAGTTGATTTAACTATTACAGTAAGTATTTATAAAACACACTGAAACATTGGTACAGCAACAGTACAACGATAATTGAAGAACCCATTCTTAAGTACAAACAAGGTGAAATGGGTATTTAACTCACGAGTTCGTGAATGTGAGTCGACAATGAATATGCCTAGCCTAACAGCGCTAAAAATAGTACTCGTATATAAGTGTCGGTAAGACACGGACCTCTTCCTCGGGCTCTTTTTTTTATTAATTTCTTCTCTTTTATTTTATTTATCTTTTTTTTTATAGACTAGTGGGCGGACGAGCAAGCGGTCCCACGTGATGGTAAGTGTTACCGCCGGCCATGGACATCTGCAACACCAGGGGGTATGCGGGCGCGCCGCCGACCTTGCAAAATCCTATTGACAGCTCTCTTGAAGCTCTGCGTATGTTCAAGGATTTAATACCATGAAACCTGGAGCTGGACTTGTTATACTGCACCTGGCAAGCACGTCGCAGGGCGGCAGTAGATATTCGTTAGTGATTTACATTTGATGATAGTATGACTGTTTTACAATTCTAAGGGGGGGGGGGGGGGGGGGGGGGTGATGAGTAGGCGTATTGGTGGTCCACACTGTAGAAGCCTATTCAGGCAATAAATAAATCATTACTACGCTTTGCTTCATTATCCACTTGTAACAACAGCCAAATTAAAATGAGGTCATAACAATGGCGTCCCCTCGCTTACGGAATAAGTACGTGTACTAAAGCGCTTATTTTATTGCCCAGACGTTTGATTACTTGCTGTAACTATTCATTATGTGTCTTCACATATATGATACGAACATATATAAATATATGATGTTATATATTAATATAAATTACATATATGTTATATATTAATATAATTACATATATAAATAGTCATGAACATATATGATACGGGAAATCTCAATTTCGATTCGTAAATGTAGTTTGAAATCGATGATTGAATATTTTTGCAGAACGAGCAAAAAGATTAGCAAAAATCGTGCAATTGGTAGAACATATAAATATATAGCAATAAATTATAAATACCGTAATACTATACTGTAATTAGGTAATAATAATTAGCGAAAATGTTTTTGGAATTTAAAAAACGTCCGGTGTATCCCGCGGTGTTTATTAATAGTAGTTTATGAAACTGTTGCATAATGAGGGGTATTAAAACACGAGTGTGTGTTTAAAAACCGAGCCGTAGCCGAGGTTTTTAATAATATCACACGAGTGTTTTAATACCTAGTTATGTGCAATTTCATACACCACTTTATCTACTCTCATACATTGGTGTTGGACCTACTAAATAAAAGATCAAAGTTAAAAGAGTAAGAAATAATTTATTATATTTGGATATATCGACTTCGTATAGGAAAGGTTATTTCGAAAGGATGTGTATTGTAGAGATAAAAATCGTTTTAAGATTATAAAGGCCAAACTCGCGTAATAAGATATAGGCAAGAGAAAATAGAAGATCATTGAATATTTATACAATTTAATTTATTGTAATAATTAATTTATTGTTAGTTTAATTCTTACTATTTTTAATTCATGTATTTGTTTTAACATATTTTTTTGTAGGGACTGGTCGTCGAGGGCACAAAACCAAGAAAAGTGAAGAAAATGAGGAAGATTCAATAATACACTTTGATTCGCTGAGTTTTAACATGACTAATTACCGTATCTTATTACGAGCTATTTATTATCAACCAAACAAACACACACAGAGAGAAAGTCAAACTTCTATCGTTTTAATCCTATAGGATAAGTTTTATTTAAAAAGAACACGCAAGGAATTTTCGAAATGCATTTTCAACGTCAACTTATCCATTAAGATAAGTACAGCAATATTATACTATTTCTCTGTACGACACGTCACAGTACTGAGTATGTAAATCAGCGTAATGTTTGCACACCTGTGTCTTTCACAGAGTGTGAGACCCGCTTAATGCTCGTACACATTACACCTTCCATATTTAAATACGAAGTATATTTTAATTGTATATTTGGTTTGCCGCGTGGTGTTGGCCGGCTTTAGAATAGCACTGCCTCAAGTCATCGCGTGGGGCAGTGAGTGCCACGAGCTCAGAGAAACTACACCTGCACCTGTAAAAGAGTGAATTCATCAACTCGCTTGATCAGCTCGGCGTTTTAAGGCCAATACATGTCCGGCAGTGGATGATAAAAGTGCTGATTAAGGACTGGTTACGTTTTTTTTATAGAGAGAGGCGGCAGACGAGCAGATAGTCCTTCTGGTGGTAAGTGGATACTCTCGCCCAAGGACACCCGTGGTACACGCCAACACCCGCAATATAGTTGGAGGTTTAAGAATTGGTTTAGTAAGTAAGTAATGGCTGGGAAAATAGGGAAGGATAGGACAGGATGGAATGGGAATGGATTGTCTCATATTACACTCCCGCCAAAACACAGTAATCTTCTGTGAGAGGTGGCACTTTCACTAGTCCAGTGCGCCCAGTGGCTGCGATTGCAGCGTGCATCCTTCCGCTCCAAAATGTTATTGCAACTTGTATTGAAAAATCACAAATCTATCCGATATGTTTCTGGAATATTCTATTATCCCATCAAGAAGGGTGTTCGAAATGGAATGCGGAATTATTTTTCCCTTCATAGAACATTTTCTAAATTCACTTCTAAATCTCCAAAATGCATCAGGGGCGTGTCAAGATTTGTCATTTTATTGATTAATATTGACATGTATCTCTGATGTCCTTGGATGACAGTATTCAGTGTTCACTTCCTTGGATGACAGTCTGGACAGTTTGCCACCTTCGTTCTATATAAAAATATTTTTACTCCTATTATACTATTATACTCTTACAAAAAATAAATAGTTATACAAAGTTATTCACAGACTCATTTTGTCTATGAAATGAGGTCACCGGTACGCCGTAGGCAACGTAGGACCGAAGCCGCGCCGCGTACCACTTACGAGTACGTAGATACAAGTAAGTGCTACGAACACGGTAAATTTTGCAAAGGCGCTAATGGACCGCTATCAACGGACAAATGTGACGTATTTGTAGGTTTTTAGGACAAACTAATTTGTGTCTTACTTGCAGTAATGACGTTTTAGCTGGTAAAGGAAGCAAACGAAAATTACAAAGATTTAGATGTGAAACTATACCTGCTATTTCTTTGGGTGAAATTTATCGTACGATTATGAAAAATACGGATGTTTAATTTTGATATACTTTGCACTAGACGGGTAATACTAAAAAAAATAATTAAATATTCATATTGACCATACATAAACATTGATATGACTACATATTTAGTCATAAATTTATTAAATAACAAATAAAAGCAATTGTAAAAAGGAAACGCCTTTGACAAATTACGAAGAGTTGTAGAGGGTAGTGAGGAGAATATGTGAAATAGAAATTACGGAAGCGAACAAAAGTACGCGGAACATTCTTTTGAATGAGTGCTTGTTAAGAACTCTTCTAATGTCAGTGGGTGCATTAAATTTATATTTGACTAAATCAAAACACAATTTTAATTTATTCATTAATATTCATAACCTGTGTCTCACTGATGGATGTAGCCCTCCTCATATGTAACTATGTATATAAAAATTGAATGTTCCCTCCCTCTGTTGTTACATTGCGTACAGTTCTGCTCCAAAATTGCAATGCTTTTATCCGCAAACTACTCAGTATATACTACCTCCTTTCAATTGCACCCTTATTGACAAGGGAGCACTACAATATACAGTACAGAATCAATAGAGTTGCTACTAAACATACAAGCTGTCAACATCTCCCCCGATATTCTCCTTACAGCGATGACTCATCTATCTTTAAGTACAGGTCAATGTCACATGACACTGAGATGTGCATATCACGATACATCTCCAGTCAGATTTGCTACACTTTGACTCTTAAGTTTTATTGCACAAGAAGCTGTGTTGCTTGTCTTACGTTTTTGTAAAAGTATACAGTGTGTGACAATAAATGTCAGTATAAATTTTCACGCAGGTTTCTTAAATTGACTTTCAACCGTTCAGAGGTATAGAATAGTGTGTTTTATGTTTTTATATACGGAAATATAAGATGATAAAATGTAGGTTGCAATGTGCGTGATTCCTATTTATGGTCCAAAACTCCCTCATCTAGTCATTGAGTCACTGTTTAGGTTGTGTGCTGTCAACCGGCTTGAGAATAGAACTACCCCATCTCTTTCCGTGGGTGCCGGTAAAAGGCAGCTAAGGGATAACGGGGTAGCTATCACAAGCACTGAGTAACTACACCACTTTATAAGGCCATACATCCCCTCATGCACAAGGCAATATGCATGTCAAATGTATGCTCAGTAATTGATGAAAACAGGGCTGGTTACAGTTAAGTATACGAATGGATACTGATTTTAACAATTCTATGGAAAAGCATCATGACATTTCCGTTGTATTGCTTTGTGGGCTGAATACTAAAAAAAATACCTATTTAACTGACATGACTTTATTTTCTTTATGGAAAAAAGACAATGACAAAGACGTGGCTTTACGGAAGACTAGCTTACAGTCCAGCTGATGGTAAGTGGATACTGTCGTCCATGGACATCCGCGACACATGCAAACATCAGTTGGCACGCCCCAGAATGCGCTGCCTATCTCTGGTGGTATAGGTATTGATTTAGAGAATAGTTTGAGAAAATGGGGACGGATAGGATGGGATGGGAGTGGGCTCTGGTATATCTCACTATCGAAACACGTGCGTACATTGGGAAAATAGGATAAAGTAACGTTTCAAGGTAGTTTTCTATAATGTGGTCAGTCGAGTGCGTCCAGCGGCTGTGGAAATACAAGGTGTACCTCCCCCTCAAAAATTGTTTTCAAAATCATCTTATTTTCTTATTACATGAGACTTTAAATATGTTCAATGGTGTTCAATCTCAATGTTACCTATTGCTGAAACCTATGGCTGAAAAAAATGATAACTCTTTCCTAAAGCACTTGATAAAAAATAATATGTCGTGGTCTTACTCTGTAGTTAATTTCTAAAATAAAAGTAATGCGATCGACCGCCATTTTCTTGAGAATCACCAAACTAATGGCAAAGTGAAGTCGTTCGCGAATTAAGGCCGGGGGTGACGCACTGAATTTTATGGCGTTGTATAGCGATTCGGTTTCGCAGATTTTATTGATGACACCATTCTGTATTTATGTGATTTTGTATCTTTAGTTAATGTAATTGTATGATTTTTTATAAAAAAGGGGTGTTAATAAAAGTACTTAAGAAAGAACACACACACACACACACACACACAAACGCACACACAGTGTACACATTATACCCAAATACACACAGTCTATGGACTTTCTTAGGTTTTTAATCGTGACGATGAAATTCTTTTATTGGTATCCAATAAAAGCCTATTTTAATCTTATTTTTACATTTTTACCAATTTTTTAAATTTTATTTTTACCAATAATCAGCCTATCAGCCTATGTTTCTCCACTGCTGGATGTAGGCCTCTCTCAAGGCTCGCAATTACACACGATCCTCGGCTCTTCTCATCCAACTACCACCGGCGAACTCTTATAAGTGGTCGGTCCACGTGGCCGGAGAGCGTCCCACAGTGCGCTTCCCGGTACATAGCCTCCACGACCTCCACTCGAGGACTCGTCTACCCCATTAGTTATCGGTCCTGCGTTAAATATGAACTGTTCACTGCCACCTCAGCATGCTGGTAGATATAATCAATACTGTATACACATATATTCAAAATATGAAACATTCAGTGATTAGAATGAAGCCAAGAAATAAATATTTCAAATCAAAGAAGCCACATATGATACATACACTATCAGCATACACATACACGTTTGGGGTGCCAGGATCACGACCCTACTTTTTTTTGTCTTCGTAAAAAGTAGCGCAATTATTGTAAAGCCGATACGTCTGCACCCCAGTTTGTCAGGGGTGACCAACAATTATCCAGGGGTGTGCTAATTCCTCACGTGCTTAAATACATTTGTATGGTTGAGTTAACGCCCGATGTCGGAATACTGCGAAGTCGACTATATTTCCAGATTTTCTTATAAATATGTCCGTCGCGTGTCGCAAAGGAGTCACTTCATTGAGCAGTTCACAGCGATGTTATCAAAATTGTTGTGTACACCTGCATCTAATACATAGATTAACTTATAATTAAGAACGTGTTCTTATGATTTAATTTTATGCAAATATTTAATATATGTAACTGTTCGTGTTCCTAAAATAAATAAATGAATTTAGTAAATCCGTACTGCAAAAACGTGGAAGTTGGGAATGCATGTAATACAAATATGCTGCAATGATATAAATACGTATGCTATAAAAAATATTTATTGGTTGGTAAATTGATAAATAGAATGCACAAAAGTAAAATATTTAAATAAAATAAGGTGCTTTACAAAAATATACAATTCAACTACAAATGCTACTACACAAATGCGCGCGCACACACACACACATTCTGTAGACAAATGCTAGCTAGTTGTTAGTAGATAAGTAGGAGATAATAAGTAAGTAGTAGATACTAAGTATTTTACACTAGTTAATAGCATGTGTTGGCTATTCTCATAACTTGAATATTTGACGAATACCTTTTGGATTCGATAGACGGTCAATTAAAAATATTGACCATTAAAGAAGAAAACAGTGTTACCTAACTTTAAAATAAATACCTTAAAATCTCATCTCACTTTAAATTTAAATCTCACTTTGATCAAATAAAATTATACCAATAATAAGTTATCCAAATTATACCCTATGTTAGTAATTATATATTTATATCACTTTTATATCACAATTACATTTATTTTAAATTAATGTTAATCATATTTTTTCATCATCTAATATAAGAATGGTAACTTTATAAAACTATGTAACATAACTAACTGGGAGCTACACTGTCAATTAGCGGAATAAGTAAATCCGACATGAAATATCTCGTCGGCCGTATCTGGAGATCGTATCTTCATCCCTCGGCCAGTGGGGGTGAGGCAGCGGCAGCGTAATTGGGCGTCGATGCCGGCACGATAAGGCCGTCTGGCTTGCAGACTGATTAAATGTGCACACGCATATTTATGGCTGATTTCAATTGAATTTCGACAGTATATTATGAGGAAAATAGTAATACATGTTACAAACAATAGTCATAGTCTAGGCACAGATTATATAATCCTAAATTTTATTATTTTAATGTGATACAAGTATCAAACATACAGTCTTTTTGAACGTAAACATTTTGAACGTAACAATCCCTTTTTCTAAGAAACATGCGCTGTATTATTCCAAAATATTTAGGCAAATGATAAAGTTAAAAATAGTCGAAAGTGGATAGTGGTTCGTTAATGTTCGCCTTCTGAAATAAAACGACCTTTTTGTTTTTTATATATGTTTACATGGACTACGAAAAAAAAAATTGTCTTACTTGTCTAAGCTTAATTTTATTTTTACAGATGAAGGCTGCAGACTCGCATACAGTCCACCTGATGATAAGTGGATACTGTCGCCCACAGACATCCGCGATACATGTCAACATTAAGTACAATGCCCTCGGATGCGCGCCTACCGTTGGAGATATAGGAATGGATTTGGAGAAAGGGTTGGGAAAATGGGAAGGGATAGGGTGGGAATGGGCTCTGGCACATCTCACTCATTACTGAAACTCGTACCAACATTAGGGAAATAAGATAAAGTGGCAAATTTCAAAGTAGTCTTCTGTGGGAGAGGGTAACGCCAGTCGAGCGCTACCAGCGGCTGTTGGATTGCAGTGTGCACTCTTCCCCTCCCACTAAATCTAGACGACATATTTTTCAATATTTGTCTTTTTCAGGAGAAATTACAAATATATTTGTTTATTACATTTAATCATAACATTTAATGAAATATGTAGTTATGAAAAAGAAAAATATGCCGCGACTAATTAAATATACAAGAACATACAAAAACAGCTGTCTTTTCACAAATCTACCATAATAGCTAATTCTGCTAACACAGACGCTTTTAAACATAGCCTTCGAGCTGAAACAATTTTGCTTACCACTAATGACGTCACGATGACATAGTGTTCGGGATAGGGTTGCCACTCTGTAATTACCCGGAATAGGGGTAATTCGGGACGCTCAGTACGAAGAGGTTTTTGCTCGTTAGCTCTGAGGTATGGACTCTGTTTAAGCGATCAAAGCGCAAAATATATAGATATTGTTCTATTATACTATTCCATAAAAAAATGTCACTAGCTCGGCGATGAAGGAAAACATCGTGAGGAAACCCATGCGGGTGATTGAACTTCGCAAACCCAGAGTAGTGGATACGTATTCAAACTCGCCTGTATGTGGTGATATTGTTAGTATAGTGTGCAAGGAACTTAATCACAAAAACAAGTTCAGTGTGGGCAGGTGAATCAGAAGCGAACACGACGGAGGGTAGACAGATTTGTCTGTCAATAGCAACGACACCTTCACCCGCCTCCACAGTCTTGCCGCAACCACGGTTCATTTAACTGGAGCGAAATATCCCCTTTGCTATAATAAATAAATCAGAAATCGTGAGTAACCAGTTTACATAACGATTATGAAGTAGGTATGTCGTTAAATTTAAAGTTTACTGAAATCAACATTTGTATTCTTTTCTTTAACTGTCATTATTGTTACCATAATGCCGTTCTGTATTTATATTTTTCGCTGACACTCAGACTGTACCTCCTTGGTCTATTGAGCGTGGAAACGCCTTGTCATCGCTGCTCAGATTGCCGGTGAAACGGCCGTCTCGTCTGAAAGGGATTTATAGCCGCGAACGATACTGAAACACTGCAAGTCGAGGTTATATAATATAGAGTAGAATTTAATGGTTCAATAGAGATATTATACTTTGTATTATTTTGTATTGTATTGACATGGGGTGTCATAATTTGTATAGAAAAAAACCTCTAACTTGATATAAATATTCCACAATATAAATAATTAATTAAAAACAAGTTTTACCATTTTCCAAAATTGGATTAGGTGGTTAAAGTAACAGGTTGATCAATTTTATATGAATGTACTCAAATATTTAAGAATATTAAGAGTTGCCTTAAGAGGCAGCATGATATATTTTTTAATTCACATTCAGTAAATCTGCTGTATGTATTAACCTATAACGTCCCACTGCAGGTCACAGGCCTTCCCTAGTAAATCAAGGGAGGGTTTAGGACCGTAATCCACCACGCGGGCCCAGTGCGGGTTAGCTGATCACATACTCCAGATTATTTTTATTTTATTTCTGGGGAAATGTGGGTTTCGAGAATTTTTATACATCAGTAGAAACTCAACGGCTGGGCCGAGGATTTGAACTTACGATTAAAGGAATGTGACGCGAGTATAGATACCATTGGGCTATCATCATTCTGTACTCTAATATGCTGTAAATATATACATTTTTTACCGTTTTTCTTTTAATTGTATCAAGGCAATTAAATCCATGCGAGCGAAGACGCGGGCAACAGCAAGAAAATAATAAAATGTTAAAAAGTTACAGTTAATCCCTCTACTCACACACACACAATTCCCCAGGCAATATTTTTCGCCCCACTCCGTCTCTAAACAAATGAATGTCCCGCTGGGAATGGAACCCGGAACCTTATGCACAGCAAATAGGGTTGCTAACAACTGAGCTAATCGATCACCTATATGTCTCCTACAATTTTTACCTGAACAATTATTCTTAAGACAATAACCTGGTTTACCTCGGTTTATCATTAAATCGGGACACATTAAAGTAGGTACAGCGATAACCGGGAATCTGCGGTGTCCCCGACTTTCCAAACAATAAGACAATTAGACAATAACGTCGCCTTGAATAGCTTAATCTAGAAGCAAATGATGTTAACATTTTCCTCTCTCTTTGTTGAGTGGTGTTCAGACGGGAGGGTGGGACGCACTTTTAATAAAAATCATAATAATGAATTTAAAAACAAAAATTTTAAATAGTAAATATTTTTTAATTTTATTTTACTTGATAACAATGCTAATTTGCAATTAGAAGTTGCATTTGCATACGTTGATCTAACTAAAAATAAAGGTTGGTTCGACGTTTTTTTTTTCGGAATGGCTAAATTCTTGTGGCCCTAGTGGCCTTTCAAAAGTCACCGGTCGTGCGACAATGTTCTATTTGTTCTTGGCGTCTCTTTGCTACCCATTGAATATGCTGATAATGATTCACAAAAGACGGTGTATTTATTCGTACGCTTGATTGAATAATAATAATATAATATTCTTGAACGCCCCATTAATATTATGAACGTTGATGGTTGTTACAAAACCACGTTGAAACGGCTGTACTGATTTCATTGAAACTCAGCAAATAGGTAGATTGTAATCCGGGTTAACATATAGGCTGTTCATGCAGACCAAATGAAGTCTCAGGCAAAAGCTATTGTTATAAAAAATACATTAAGACAAGAAATTGAAACAATATTTACAGAAGAGAATACGACCAGATTCTCTTATAGCTTTATAAGTAGCAATTTCTTTTAGACAACTTACTATCAGCTCAGACAACAGCATCTCACTCGAGTTAGTGAGATATGCTAGAGCCCATTCCCGTCCCACCTATGCTATCCCTCCCCATTTTCCCAACCCTTTCTCCCAATTAATTTTTTAATCTGAGTTCCTTAATCTTAATCGCGGATGTCTATGGACGACAGTATCCATTTACTATCAGATGGACTGTATGCTCGTCTGCCGTCTTTTTTCTATATAAAAAAAGAACGATAATAACATAGGTAATACAAAAATGGGTAACTGATGAATGGCATGCAGGATGTATGGCCTTAAAACGCCACGCCTGCCTGGCCAAGCGGATTGGCAAGTCTACTCTTTTAGAAGTAGTAGAATGTAGGGCTTGTGGGCTTGATGGGGCGGTGCTATTCTAAAACCGGCCCACACCGCACTACTAATCTAGGTGATTGGCGTATATGTGTACTTTATATTTTTCTTTTTTGTTACCGACCGCTCGTCTACGTCGGCCTCCATTGTCGAGGCCGCGCTGTCTCCACGACCTGCTTTCGTCTCACAAATCTCCGTAAGCGTCATTTGCACTTTCCTTGCGAAGGAAAAACATAGTGGAAATGAAAAATGAAATTTCACAAGCAGACTTCCCACAATACTCACTGTGAGAGGTATTCACGTCCTGAAAATGTCTTGAGGCTGAAGGTGCTTAGTTAAATAAAGTCTGCTTGTAAAAAGATTTTGTCCTTTAATGATAAAATTAGCTTCGTTTTATAGATAGTACACTTTATTGTACAACAAAATCATACAGAGAAGTACAAGGTTCAAGTAATATGTTTTAATATATATTTTATGTTACTAGCGATCTGTGCTCTAATTTTCCTCATGCACATTGTTTTAGGCATAAGGGGTCAATGGTCTTAAAACGTCATGATGGCCAAGCCGGTTTAAGAGTCTCCACTCTTTTAGAGGTGGTATAGTTCCTCGGAACTTGTTGTAGTTTTTTCATTATCCCTTAGTCACCTTTTACACCTTAGTCAGGTCTTAGGATTAGTGGTGTCGTGGTATCAGTATACGTTGATAAATAGCGAAATCTATTTAGTAGGTCTGTGTGGGTGTGTAACAAAGCATTTAGGTTGAAAGAAACTTTATTCTCACTGAGACATTGTCATCAACATGAGAACTTTTAAAAGCTAACATAATAAAAGATAAATAGTGGTACAAGTACGGCGAACAAGAGTTGTAACTACAAACACAATCAACGTTTAAATTAATGGGACTAAAACTAATGTAATTGTAATTTTAGTAATAATTAATACGAATAATCGAAATTATTCGAAATTATCGAATTATTATACGAAATTATTCTAGAATAATCTTTAATAATATGCTTAGCTAATCTAGTCTTAAACACGCTAAAAGAGGAAACATTATTTAAATCATTTAAATTCAATTTATTTCATAAGGTACACCTAGTAGAGCCAACTGTTGTCAGAATTATCTACAGTAGTTTAAGTAAAAATAATTTCATTTTAATAATTATATATTAAGCTGATTTCAAACTTAATATACTCGTAAGTGTATACTTACTCGTAACCTTAGTGACTTCATTCCTTCATCCAAAACAAATTACTCAAATACGTACAATGGTATTGGTATTATTTAAAATGCAAAATATCATACCACAATCACAATCTTAGCACGAGGCTGTCTAACGAGAATTATTGGAACTCGTTTAACGGTTTACTTGACAGGCTTTTAGCTCGGAGTATCCGTGACGTAGATCTATTTGTAAGAGACAAGTAAATGGATCGAAAGTGAGTAATCGTAACGTTTCAGTCAACTTTTTTGCTGCATGATAGGGAAAAAGTAAAAGAATATTATTTATTTATTATTTTTTCCTTTTGCACTTTTGTACAGAGGTGGACTTAAGTCCTTAACGCATTCTCTAACAGTCTACCGTTGATTTAATATGAAAAATTTATCATCACATATTAACTAAGAATGATATTTTAACTAACAAAGCTTTGTAAAAGTTGGTTATATACACTTTTTTTTAGGAAGAAGGCGGCAAACGATCAGGCAGTCCAATTGGTGGTAAGTGGATACTGTGGACGGGTGTCCAACAAGCCAAGCGATACAAGCCAACATCAGTTCAGTATGACAATCGATGGCACGCTCCCGAATGCGCTGCCAATAAGATAAGATAGGATGGGAAATGATAGGAATGGGCTCTGGCATATCTCACTTATTACTGACGTAACACTAACGTAATCTCATACATTAGTATTACGTCAGTTCTATTGGTCTATAGCGCGGACTACACGCTCCCATAAATGTTTTCTTCGACAAAATTAGGTTTAAAAAGACAAGCTTTAAATGCGATTAAAGCTCTGTTTTTGTGTAACAACATACGTGTAAAAGTCCCTGTAACATTTTAATACTACATTATTCACTTTAAGAAAATGTGATGTTATTCATCTAATAAAGTATAATTGGTCAATAGGTACAATCACGTGACCGATAGTGATGACATCACTTTTTTCTTAACTTGAACAGAGTATAGTGTTACAAATTTTAGAAATTTATATACATTGTTTTGATAAACATGCGCAAACAGTCCCCGTGCGCGCTTTCTGTTGTTAGTAAAATAGATTTTATTTCACAATGTAAACGTCGCTGTCCACAATCGATAGGAAATATCAAATAAAGCGATATTAGCCTTTGACAGTGCGAGGAGCACGAAAAGCATAGTCATGTCCGACGTCAGACATGTCTTAGACAGGTTTGCCACCCCTAGCTGTTACCTTCTTTCAACTTCAAACTGGTAAATGTTACACGGCTTCGCTGCATCTGACAGGACGGAACTTAGTTGTAACAAAAATATTTAAATCTGAAAAGTCGGGGCCCAGGTAATGACATTGAGATTTTCGCGTTTCTCACACATATTTATCTACTTAAACGGGTCTTAATACGAATGTTTACTTATTTTACTCGAGGCTTCGGTTGCGTTGCACCAACCGTGGTCACGAGCTGACTCAACTTAACATTCGAGTTAAGCCTCGTTTAAATATATAAAGATGCTCGGAAATGACTTTGCTTAAAATTGGAAAAGAAAGAAAAGTTGATAGGTATAAGAAAATTAATGCTTAATTAGCAATCAATCCTAAGTTTTTGCATAATGATTATCGACTTTTTTGAACGCTCACACTCGACTCCATGAACCCTAAGATACTGTGTTGGGGATCCAGATCCATATAAAGACAAAAACAAATTATCCAAAACCAAACCAAACTAACATGATTAAACAGTCATTATTTAAAATATTAAGTTTTCAGTTATAGTTCTTTCATCTCATGAAGGCGGGTTACACTTAGTAGTGGTTGTGCTCGTACATGTACATTGCTTTAGTGTGCGTATACTTGAGAACCTTCAGTTGGGTCCCCGACGTCTCAGCACGTACTAAAACAATGTACATCTATGGGAACAACCACTAATAAACACCTTCGTGAGATGAAAGAACTATACCTTTTTGGGTGTTTCGAATATTTATTTCCGCAGGTGTATATATACATCGAGACTGAAAAATGGATATTGAATGTCGTATTATTTTTTCCCACTGGTAACATTTTTTTATAGTTACCGTATCATACAATCAGCCCTAATGTCTGTCACCACTATATAGGCTTTTCAGGACATCCTCATGCAGGACAGAATGCGGGTGAATGAAAAAGTGAAAAAGAAGAAAATGTGGATATTTGAATATTTTGACTGATGGAGGGGATTTCAGAACTGATTGCATTTAAGAAGGAAATAACTGAATATAAAAACTACAAAATTCAAACAGTGAATCCTACATATAATAATATCGAAGTGGTGTGCACACGACATAAATTGTTGTTTCGTGCCATTGACCATTATTTATGCGCGGCTGCGATTCTCAGACGCATAAATACAATTCTATGGTCTTACTATTACCACAACTATTGTACCTACCAATCGTTTCTCGAAATTATTTCACTTATTGTGATATTGTGAACATGAATGCCTATCCAATTTATTAAGCAACGTGTGCGTCGAGTGGGTTTTCATTATCAAACTGTAATTAGTTCTTTTAACAACTAATGACCTGAAACGTCCTCATAGTCTGCATCCATCCCTTGCAGTTGCTTACCGTGGCCACCAATAGAAATATCATTTAAAAGGAAAATGACAGTATACTGAAGATTTCTCTTCACTTCACTCACTTTTACTACTATTGTAACACCACAAAGCTCAGGTGAGGCCCCATATGGAGTATTGCTCACATCTCTGGGCCGGCGCACCGAAATACCAATTAGACCCATTTGACTCCATCCAATGACGTGATGTTCGTATTGTCAACGATCCCACTCTCACGGGCAGTTTAGAACCCCTCAGCGTTCGGAGAGACGTTGCATCTCTCTGTGTGTTCTACCGCCTGTACAATGGGGAATGCTCTGAAGAATTGTTCAATATAATTCCCACCTCGGGTTTCTACAACCGCACCTCCCGTCACAGAAGTGCGGTACATCCGCATTTCCTAGATATGGAGGTGTCACGTACTGTTCGGTCCAAAAAATATTTTATATCGCGAACCCGTAGGCTATGGAATGACCTGCCTCAAGAGGTCTTCCCATTAAACTACGACATGGGGTTCTTCAAGAAAGCTGTGAATAGGATTTTGCAAGGTCGGCGGCGCGCCCGCATACCCCCTGGTGTTGCAGGTGTCCATGGGCGGCGGTAACACTTACCATCACGTGAGACCGCTTGCTCGTCCGCCCTCTTCTCTATAAAAAAAAAAAAACACTCAAAGACAGCAAAAGAACTCACTTCACTTAGCCAACTCAATATATCTAAGAAATCTTCTTTTTATAGACTTCTTTCCACTTCTACTCAATTATATTTAATTGTAGGTAACATGAACAAAATCGAATAAATAATTTTAGTCTACACTTTTCTTGGTAACGAACATTTCGAAAAAGTAATTTGAATAGGTCAAAATTTTATTTTACATAATAAATTATTAATATTCATTTAATTTTATAGCTATAGCTATTAGTCTATAGCTCATAGCATCTCATTAAATAAATGATTTGTACTTAGTAGCATTTGCCTCTGCTTTCTATTCCGTATTTTTTTTATAGTACACCTGATAGTAAGTGGATACTGTCGCCCATAGACATTCGCGATACATGCCAACATTAGTCTAAAATGACAAACGTTGGCACGCCTTCGGATGCGCTGCCTACCTTTGGAGATATAGGAATGGATTTGGAGAAAGGGTTGGGAAAATGGGGAGGGATAGGAATGGACTCTGGCACATCTCACTCACTACCGAAACACATATGTACATTATGGAAATAAGATAAAGTGGGAAATGCAGTACATTTCAAGGTAGTCTTCTGTGAGAGGGGGGTAATGTGTCCACGTTAACTGGCCAGTCGAGCGCGCCCAGCAGCTGTTGGATTGCAAGCGTGCACTCTTCCCCTCAATGATACTACAAATTAAGCTTGTTCAGTTCCTTTAATGATGAGTAAGGATTAGATATATTAGAAAGGTTTTAGATTCTTTAGCGTGTTCTCTGTAGTACCTAATTCATGCCCGTAATAATTTCTTCTTTATAAAAACTATTGTACCTATGGTACAGCTTTGTAATCTGACTTTCCTTAATTGTTTCTTTTGCAGAATTAAGTTTTTATCACATACAATCGTCGCAATTAATGTCCAGGGAGCTATAAGGCAATTACAATTTGCACACTACAGTAATAAAGATAGCGAGTAGTGAGTACGTCAACTTGTGGTAGGGGAGTTTTCACGATCCAGTGCCCGCCTGAATTATAAGATGACGGTAAATTTCTCGATTCAATTTATGAGTTATCGTAATATTTGATGAGTTTTAGAAGAGCGAATTTAATTCCAATTGCTTTTGTTATCATCATTGACTTTCGAAGTTGCGTCCTTTTACGCAGTTCACGATATCAAATTGTCTTGTTGTTTTGTTTGTTGTAACAAGAGTTTTATGAATGTTTTGTGGATGAAAAAAGAAAAACATGGCATGCAAACATTTCGTGATATTTCTTAGAGAGATTTTCAATAAGTGATAAGTTTCAACGATTGTTCCTCGTGAATAGTGCCAGTTATGAAAAGGTAGTAATCTCTGGTTTTAATGTTAATCTCACTCCACCAATATTCACACCAAACAGTTCGCTTTAATATTGTTTATGAGAATGATTCATTATTAAAGCTATTTCTATACATTTCATCGCACCTACCAATGTGTCTTTCTGTTAAACCCAAAGGTTGGCTATTAGAGAATTCTTCCAGGAATTAAACTAGCCTTTTGTACGATTAAGTACAATAAAGTTAGAAAAAAAATTGTGCAGCAAATCGATGATAGATGAAAACTCTATCATCACTGATGAATACAAAGGTGGGTTAGGCGCTTCATCTCTAGTAACAATAAAGAAATACAAAATCACCAAGTTTCCTTCGACTTTTTGATGAAATTCTTAGTAATTCAAAATTATTTCTTTTGTTATTAAAAAATGGGTTGTTTTGAGGATACGGTGGTGTTGTAATGTTGTAATTTTGAAATATTTTGCAATTTGATAATTATGTAATTTCACAGAAGACCCCTGAAATGTACTGCATTTACGCACCTTATCCTATTGCCCCAATGTACGTACGTGTTTCGGTAGTGAATGAGTTATGCCAGAGCCCATTCCCATCCCATTCCATGTCTCCCAATTTTCGCAACCCTTTCTCAAAATCCATTCCTATATTTACAAAGGTAGGCAGCGCATCCGAGAGCGAGTCAACGTTTGTTTTTAGGACTAACGTTGGACTAACGGCATGTATGTCCATGGGCTACAGTATCCACTTACCATCAGGTGGACTGTATGCTCGTCTGCTGCCTTCATCCATATAATATATGTATATATACATTAATCTAGAGTAGAAATTAAGCTGTTCCTATTAACGATTCAAATTTAAATTTTATTTCAATTGTAATAGAGTCTTCAATAACTGGTGAACTAACTATATGTAAAAGGTGAATCAAGCAATAAGTTTTTATACTTAACCCGACCAAGATCCCTTCCACAAAACCGTCGGGTCTCTATTGAAGCCTTATCAATATAGACAGGGCGTCGACGCACATCTGGTGATTGATATTAATGGTTCGTGTGAAGACGGCCTTATCTCCGCTTTGTGTCGCGAAACATAAATCCGTTCTTGGGTGCCTTTCAAAAAGTAGGTCGGCGGTAATAGTTGGTAAGTTTGTAAAGCCTGCTGGAGTGGATTGGGCTAAAATATGCAGTGCTTTAGGAAAGTGGGTCGTTGTGTTGAGCGATCGTTTAATGCATACCGAGTGTTGAGAGTTACTTTTTTGGTGTACGTGGAGATAGTGTGGGTTGTGATTGATCCTTTTTTGTTGAATATCATTCGATATACATACAGCTCTTGCGTGTTACAAGTCCATAATTAGTAATAGTATTGTCAGGAACTTAGCATAGATATATATATATATATATATTACCAGTATTTTTCTATTTACTCTCTATATTAAGGAATTATATAATAAAACCATCGCAATGTTCATGTGAGGTGCGTGCGCGCCAATTCCTTAAAGACAAGTTACTTGACATCCATGTGTCAAAAACTTTCCTAGACGACCGCCTTCGTAGCGCACAGTATTATAGCAATAATAAATGCCAAATTTGGGATCCTCATTGTAGTACATATAAACCTAATTAGAAAATACAACGCAAAATTTGTGAGGAACATTGCGTATTGAATTAAACTTCAAAATATGCATATTAATTTAAATTGTATTGTTACCTATTTATCTGTAAAATATGTAAAAAAGATATTTAATATTGTAAAATTAAAGGCTTTCGTTTACCTTTTACCGGTTACACCAGCCGTGGTGACGAGTTGACTTAAGAAGCGGGTAGTCCAAGATTTAACAACTACCCACAATTGACCTTCACATTTGAAAACGCTGCGACACACTCCATTAACAATATCCGCGAACGTATTCAACGATAAATTGCAAAGTTTAAATTTGTATGAAATTCTATGGGTTCCACGTAGACGTCAGTTTCTGTTAAATACATTTCTGGTAAAGCTGCAGACAAATATTTTTACAATAGCTATTCACTAACAATGTTCGCATTTCTCAGATCCTCAGATAGCGCAGCGATATATTATATCGGTGCACGTCGGGACGTTTCCGATACATAACAATATATTACAAGTCCTTGCAAGTAAACCGTGTCCGGTGGTTTGTCTACCACACGTGCGTACAAAACTTGCACATAAATGTAAAAATACTGGAAATAACATTAAAACGTTAATAAAACGAGCCGGTAAAGAAAACTAATCGGAAAGATAGATTTCTTTTGTATGTGCGTTTTAAAAAAATATGTTTATATTTCATTCGTATGAATTTAGATTTTTTATTATTTGGGATTCTTTTGAAAAATTTGCAAAAATAACATGAATGAACCGGTAGAAAAAGAAACGAATCGGAAAGGCAACATTTTACTAACAGCATATTTGTATTTAAAGTATTTATTTGCTTTAGCAATAATAGTAAAATTATTGCTAAAGCAAATAAATACTTTAGCGGACAGCAAATCATTACAAGAACACAAAGTCATTTTGAATAATTAATATAAACAAATCTTTAAAAGCGACGGAGTTCGCGGGACTCCTGTATCGTCATTGTGACCTGAGAACCTAAACCGAACCCACGATTTGGTGCCATCAATTTGGTGCCACTTTCAGTAAATACTGAAAGAGCAGAAACCTGCTGCTTGTTTAATTATTTCCTATATTTTTTCCGTACCTTCTACATAAAATGTGTTTAGATAGAAGTTGAAGAATTGATGAGTCCCATTGAACAATATACCGTTTGTATTAGGCATTGGATAGCAAAAACACACTTCTGGAATACAAATACGAATACTAATAATTTGCCTCACTATTCGCGAATACGAATTCTAATACAAATATTACCTACGTGACCTTATGTACGCATTTGTAAAATTAGTAAGTAATCTTCAGTTCAATTAAAAGTTACTGCCTAAATATTTTTACTACCTATTTAAATATTTTTTTAGTTCAATTAATAAGTAACTTTTTATTCAAGTTAACTGATTTTCAAATAAACATTAATTAAAGTTAAATAAGACATTTATTAAACAAACATACATACAGAAATGATTCGCGAGCATTCGCCAAAAAAAAATACGAATTATTCGGAACATCCCTAATTTGTATGAATTTAGGTTTTCTTTTGGGTTCTTTTGGAAAACCTTTACCATTGTAAATTTAACACCAATAAACTGATTTAGCCTATCTGCAAAGTTTAAAGGGATATATAGCCAAACATTTGTCATAAATTTATTTTCTATCCCTTAATAAATGTGCTCTTCAATTAAATATCAGTTTTGGGTTTGGCCACCCAGTCAGCTCGTGACCATGGCTGGTGTAACCCAGCCAAGAAAATGAAAATAGATGAATAAATTATGTATTGTCTTCTTATTATCTCTTTTTTGGTTATTTGGATTTCATTTTCAATAATCCTCCCAGTATTTCCCTAATTCCTTGTCGCCATTTGTAAAGCGAAATCCGACAGCAAGGCGCCATTATACTTTGACCCTGTTCTTATAAGTTCAACTCCGCTCATTTGGTAGGGCTTTACGAACAAATCTTGTGAAACAAAAGAGTGAATGGAATACGAACGAGAACCAATAAATAGTGCGAGTATTTTAACAAATATGTTTTTAATCAAATAATTTCAATCAAAGATTAAATGTTTTTAAAATGTACTAATAAAATTGCATTTTGGAAGCATGATTTTGACTATGAAGTTCATATTAATCGAAATGTTTCATGTAAATTCCCGGAAAATGGGTAATAACTGTCACCAAATGGAAACAACAAGATGGACATCGACGCAGACTCCGAAGGAGATAGGGGTAGGATCTGGATGTACCTAGATTTAACGGTGGGATCTAAGTACCTACTGGATTTAAGCCCGAGAACATATTATTTAAACTAAACTACTAATAAAAAAATCTAGTTTAAAATATTGAAAACTATTTTCAAACTTTTTCAAAACGGTTTTCTTTGCATTTTGTTTAGCTGTTTGACTTTGTTAAGAAGGTGGTTGTCGTCCAAACGGAAGAGTCCTTTATTGTAACTATATCTTTTAATAGCGGGAAACTATTGTATTTCGTCATCTAATTGGGTCCAAAAACAAGGGCGGCAGTGTCGGGATTAGAGAGAACCACAATTAGTAGTGTAACGACGCGTGCGAACTAATGGCGTGGAAGTTTTGCGCCTGCCACTAATTACTGACCGCAGGGGCGCGGTGATGAAAGATGATGTTTTATGGTGATGTAGTGGATAAAGGTCATCTTCATGTTTGAAAGATTTCGTATTTCATTATCTTGATCGTATTACTGGCAGGTTTCCGCACTTAATCGAGCTAGGCGATCATTGTGCATGTTCGTTTACTGACAGTATGGATGTTCTGTGATTGCGGCTACACCAGCCATCCCAGCTCGCTCCAGAAGCATTTCTCGCTGCCTGAAGGTCCCCGGGGCTGACTGTATAGTGCCGATGATGCTTGCCCGATGTGTCGCTACACCTGCACATCCCAGGAACACATAGGTTGCTGTTTCCTCAGCCTGCTCTGCATAGAGTACTGTCTGTTGTATCTACAATGTAATAATGTTTGTTAAGGGTCAATTTCCGATAATTTAGTATTTGTTTCTTGCTTAACTGGCTGTTGCCGGCGGCTTTACCTGGGTGATATTTAGTTTGAAAACTGTGATATGAGATCATCTGTCTCATGAACGATTATACCAAATAGGAACTTTTATGAATGCCATACTGTCTTATGTGTTAGAATAATTAATATCTTAAATTTAAGGATGTCTCGTTTCAAAGGCGTGTTTCAAAACGCTCTCTGACAATCAAATTAAAATTGCATTTTCTATCTTGTGAAGATAGAAATATGCAGATAGAGTACATTTCGCACGTAACACAGTTTTAAATGAATTTCTAGTGTGATACTAGTTTAGATATAATACTAATTATAATACTATAAATAACACTAAACAAATATATAATTCTATTTTTTGTATATACGAAGGCGGCAGACGAGCATACAGTTCACTTGATGGTGAGTGGATACTGTCGCCCATAGACATCCGCGATACATGCCAACATCAGTACAGAATAACAAACGATGGCACGCCCCCGGGTGCGGTGGCTACCTTTAGAGATATACAGCGTCGGACTGGCCATATAGTCGAGGTGGCGTTTACCAGCCGGCCCTTCCGGCCCAGTCGGACCATGGAGATATATTAATGGATTTGGAGAAAGGGTTAGGAAAATGGGGAGGCATAGGATGGGAATGGACTCTAGCACATCTCACTCACTACCGAAACATGTACGTACATTGAGGAAATAAGATAAAGTGGGAAACGCAGTATATTTCAAAGTAGTCTTCTGTGAAAGAGAAGTAACATGGTCAGTCGAGCATGCCCAGCGGCTGTTGAATTGCAGCGTGCACTTTCTCCTTCAAATATATACAATATATATATATATATATATATATATCAAATATATATATCTCCTCTCCATAGGAATATATACAAATATGACACATAAAATTATATTCACAAATAATAAATTACGATGTAAGGTTGGAGCAGCCTGTATCGATGGACCACGAGGGGTTCCTCGTGGTCCAAAACAGTGTTTGGACAACCGGTTGGTTGTCTCTGTGCGATTTGTAGCTTCATTGATGTGACTGGTGTGTACCTTAGTGAATTGAGTTCATTATTGACGCGCGATGAAAAGATATATACAACTGTGCAATACTATAAGGTATACAAAATAAGTTCTAATACCAGCAGCTTTTATTTTAGTAATTAGTTTTTATACGAAAGTGCAATATCTGCCCAAACTGTCTACGTTTACGGACACAAAATAGGCAACATGTACGCAGTGTTTTTTTTTGATATATTTAAATAAATTTTGTTATATAATCTTGTATATAAATAAAAATGTAAACGTTCGTTTGTTCAAAATCTTAAATCTCCGAAAGTTCTTCACGGATTGCTTTGAAATTTTTACACAATGTTGTATTCGAATACGCACCTATTTTTATATACCTGTCACAGGGTAAAAACATGCTTTTTACCCAAAAACAGGTGAAAACAGCTTAAGCGCTATTTGTTGGGCAGCCACAGCAACGCGTGCCGGGCACAGCTAGTTGTAAATAATAATTGTCAGGTAATTATGATTTTGACTTTTATAATTATAATTTACTAAATATTCATATTTCGTCTATTTCAATATGATTTGAATTGACGCTGAGCCGAAACATAGGCATAAACCCTTTGGTAGCAACAAATATACAAATACAGTTCAAGATTTACAGTTTTATGAAAGCGACAAAAAATTCGTAATAGGCTATTATTACGTTTAATTATCACAATCAAAACGAATTTACAAATTTATTGAACTCAGTCCAAAGAGAGATGTTATCTCAAAGATACCACTAATTAATATCACGCGGACTTCACACATAGTTCGACATCGACATTACCTCAAAAGTATTAGCTGGATTTCTCCCCTACATCTAAGCAGTGCAGTGTTTCAATTAGATTTATCGTTATCTTAAAACCGACATCTCCCCTTGTCGGGACCTGCCGCGTCTGCGATCTGTCCAGCTGATATGTGGTGCAGGAAGTTTATCATGGACTGCCTGGTTTGTGTATACACTGTTTTTGAAAATATTGGGAATGTATTTGTGGTTATACAAAATTGCAAGGTCTTTAAAAATTGGCTATTAGCCAATAGCACGCGCAAGGCGAAAAAGTCGTTTCAATTGACAATATAATTGTATAAATGTAATAAGTATTCGTCAACAACTTCGCTTTAATTTTAGTTACAGTACAAGTGATGAATAAATTATACAATTTACTTGTACAAGTACTTTTAAATGCAATAAATTTGGTATCCCATAAATTAAGTCGTATGTTATTATATTATTTTCGTTGCTTAGGTATATAGTGCCGACGCCCTAAAAATGCATTGTTCCATTTGAACTTAAAATTTTCAACAAGCTTTAAAATGTTGAACAAAAACGAGCATGGGCGGAGTCGGGGACGTTTCGAATTTTTGCTTTGACATGAACATTGTAACTTTTGGCAGGATACAGGCATGTGACCTCGCTGCAAAATGGTTACAAAGCTACGTAACAATATAGATACAGAAACGGTAGTGAACCTTACCTGAAGTTATCTGATTTAAATCAAGACTTTGAAACTGGTTTAATTTTCAATTCGATTTAGGATTATGAACGAAGGATTACTATATTGGATATCTACTCGAGTATTGGATATTTGAAATTTAGTTTCATGGTATATAGCTGTTTACAGTTAATCCTTTTTAGACATGCTCATTAAAGCCGTCGAGAACACAATGCCTATGACACTGTCGTCCCAACTGATAATTGTGATCTATAAAATGTTCATAACTCGACTTCGTTTTCAACGTAATTTATATTTTAAATCGATATTAACCTTGTTAGACTGTGCTTTTTTCCAGTTCCTAATCTTGATTTAAACACGAATGAATAAAGTTTCATTCCGGCAATTAAAACTTCGTTTGAAATATTAATTGACCAATCAACCGTGACTTAGCCCCAAAGGGCCACTGATACAAAGGAGAACAATTGACGGTCAAAGGGGGTACAGCTTGATAGGTAGTAGGTAAGTACTGCTTCAAAAAACAAAGAGCACAAATATCTATGACCGCCTAAACAGGATGAAAATGAAGAAGCCTAAATGATTCGGACGCTAATTCTTGGTAGTCTTTGTAAATGGCTATTGGCTAATGTGTGCGTGAAACGGAGTTTTCTGCGCTTTTTCTAACCTTATCATACTGTGCCTTGTCTATATAGTGACAACATATAACAATGTGAATAATACACAACTATGTACGAAATGTGTGCGTGGATGTGAGCTTTTATTGTCGAGCTTCAAGGCTTTAATGCGAAATCTGTTTTATGAAAGAAGCGCATTTATATGTTTCAAAATAATATTTTCAATAACAGATATCGTTTATATTCTTTGATAATACAATTGACATTGTTGTATACAGGTTACTAAACCGGAACTTGGTAAGTTTTACATGTCATTTCAGACAAGAAAAGATTTGTTTATATTTTTTTATGAAAAAAATTTGGTAGACGAGCAGTTAGTTCATCTAATGCTAAGTGGATACTGTCGCTCATGGATATCTGCAGTTCGTGCTAACTCTAGTAATGACACGTTGGCACGTTCCCCGATATACTGGAGATTAGGAAAGTTAGGAATGGATTTGGAAAAAATATTGGAAAGTTTGGGGAGTAAAAAGGGACGAAGAATGTTCCTCTTTGGGGAGGATAGAGCTATCAAAGGTCCGACAGGCCTTCGTGACTTCCGGGGTTACAATATTTTAGACAATTCCGTGTGGTATAGGCCGTCGTAAATCACTTACCACTGGGCAGGCTACATGACATATTTTAATAAAAGAGAATAAACCAGACGAGCTACAATTTTTCGCAAGTTGAATAACAATTTCATAGAACTGTATATAAACAACTTGATACAACACATCCTTCTTAGATTAAACACTCATCAGTTTAGCATTCATACAAAACAGCTTAACTAAAGTTATTATACTTCGCTCAGCTCTTAATACCACTATGAATATTACTTGAATAGCATGAATATTTTGGTATGCAAGCGGCCGGCATCGTATAAATCTCTGCCTTCTCGTCCCAGTCACAGTATAACGTGTGCAATAGTAAGAGAACTCATCACTATTCTCATAATACCTCTATCGGGATTCAAGCAGTCAACTCTTTGACAAAGAGGTAATTAAATAAGTTATCGGACTTAATAACGTGAGATAATTGTAATTACGCAATAGCGCAATAAGTCTGACGATAGCACACTTATTTTCCTCTGTACAGACTCCTGACACTAAGTGATTCCCTGTCGGGCAAGTATTTGTGTATAAATAAAAATACTTGCTCTATTTCTATGAGAAACTAGACTTCTTCTTGCTAATGTCCCGTCTCCATGGCATAGAATATCGTGGTGTGTATGAATGATTGATTGGGAAGTTACGTGTAATAGTTTCGTTGTTAGTAATTATAACCTCTTACTGCAATGAATAATTTGCGCATACAGCCCCATAACTGGCCATGATATTGTATAAAAGTCCAGTCTGTAGACATAAGATGTATTACGAGCTTTTGTGTGAAGTTACAATACTGTTCGTGAACTCTATTTAGTGTTAGCTACGAGAGTAACTCCACTTAGGCAACCGGCAACTCCTTGCAACTCTCTAATTACTTGCCCAAATATTTACTTTTCTGGGATTCTCCTTGCTGCAATCAATTAGTCGGTGGACATGGTGAACTGCGGTGTAGCATAAAGCTTAGCGGTAGCGTAGCAGATAGTGAAGCGGTGGCGTAGTACTCGTAGAAAGCGTAGCAAATATCGTAGTAGTGGCGTCGCAGAAAGGGTAGCCTTCACATAGTAGACAGAATAGCAGTGGCGTAGCAAAAGTATAGTGTAATGTGCGTCTTATCAGAAAACACAGCAGTGGCCTATGCTAGCTAATTGTAGCGGTCGTAGTGTTTTTAAACTTTAAACTACAATTCACTGAGCTTGTTGCGTAAACTAGGTTTTGAAACTATCCCAACAAATTTCCGACTATGCTAAGGGGAAGAGGTAAGTACTCACAGGACGATGAATGCTTGTCTTCAGCCCCGGGGCACCTCGTTGTAGGTTATGAGCTGGTTCGGTAATATTCTCTCCACACAGACACCACTATTTTTGATTTTAGTTAATTTTTGTGTCTACGCGTAACAACTGCACTCGCCGACGGACATCGAACTGTCAGTGTTGCCAAGTTTGGCGGAATAGGACGAGGCGGGAAAAAAGGAACATAGTCGGTTTCCTAACAGAGCTCACTCGGTTTTTATTAAATGGTATTATAAAATTATTAATAGGAACTTTACGAATAGAACAGATTTCATGAACATATGCAATATATGTCGATAAAAAAATAAAAACCAGAATATACCGAGATTGATGAGACTTTTCGCTCAGTGATTATGAATACATGCAGAAAGTATACGCATAAGTAATTTGAATTTGTGACCTCTAGTGCACCGTGCTTGGCTCGGAATCACTGAGTTATTGAGTTAACGCTCCAATTAGGCCTCTATCAATTGTTTATTAATTTTGCGAACAATTTAATTTTTTCAAATGTTTTCAATTTCAAACTTAAGTTGGCGACGACTGTGTTCCTATTATTCAAAGTTCATGGATTCGATTCCCGATCAGACAAGTATTAGTTGAAGGTAAATAGGGGCGTGCTAACGTTTACTGTTTTTGATTTATATTAACAGGTATCACGGATGTCTATGGAAAACAGCTTCCAGTTACCATTAAGCGGACTGTTTGTTGTCTCCCACCTATCATATATAAAAATCAAATGATATGTGAACAATTTATATACGATAAATAATGCAATTGCAACAATAACTGCACTATGGTATTACCTTAATGTGTAACGGGGGCATCTTCGCTACTTAGGAGTCGAGAGTTAGGACTCTCTTGACAGCTAAGATTAAGTCGCGATGAGATAAATGTCGAGCTTGGAGACACGCTCTCATGATATTAATAAAAGCTATTAGAAAACTAAACTTGTAAACATTTTAAACTTCAATAATGTATTTAATTCCACTTCTGCATGAATGACTATCATATCGATGACTTACTGTGATGTTTTAGTTATATTAGAAATCTAATTTATTTATTTAAACTTTACTACATGGACAAAATGTAAAATAGGCGGACTTAATGCCTTATGACATTATCTACCTGTCAACCTTTGGGCAAACAGAGAAAGATTCCCACGGGAACTTCATAATTGATCTGGATAAAAAGTAGGTACCTACATACGAGACCTACATAACTATACCAAGTTTAATTAAAAAACTATATGATTTTACGTGACGGGTATATTGGGTATGGCTATTGAGGTATTGGATAAGAATTCCAAAAAATATTGTTTTGGACTCTCTACCACTCGTTCTTTAAGCTGCAATAAGTTTTCAAAAAAACATTAAATGTACAGACACTGCTTTGTTAGTATTTTATGCTATGTATAGATTCAACAAAGAACAATACTTAGACCCTATTTACACGCAAACATAGGATGATGGTATTTATAAATAAGTATAGTGTGTTTATTACTTAGATATACCTACGCAATGTTTGAATACCCAATCGTAACCAGCCCCTTTTGTCGTCCACTGCTGGTCTTGGGCCTGGTCATTCACATGGCCTTGAGCGCGAGCGGTGTATGGCCTTAAAACGCTGGCCAAGTTGATTGACGAGTCCACTATTTTAAAGGTAGCCGTCCTATTGTAGCCGCTTTGTTATCCTCTTTTAAGACACCCATGAGAAAAGATGAGGTGAGGCTATTCTTTGCCGGCCGACACCACCCACACAGCCATAACCAACATAATGTTTGAATGAATGAAATGTTGATGTATGAAAAGCACTACGAGTATTTAACCAACCAAAACGCATTACAGATTTTTGGTGTCCCCTCGCATCGATCATGCACTCCTAATTGAGTAATGGCCGATACGACAGTTCTGATGGATCGTCATACCGCACTGCTAAATATGACGTATGAGGTACAGACCGACAAATTTATATTTGCGTTTCGCTGGTGCCGCTTTGATTGTAAAACAAAAAAACAGTTTCTAAATAATGATTAGTAATTCAACTAAAATTTGTCATTCGCAGACTGAGAGTGATTTTGATAAATAGAATATTAAAGAGAACCCTATTTACAGCATTGATTCCTGCACTACAGTTGCAGTTCGCTGCGATCCACGCTGAAACGCTGAGTAGAATTAAAAGATTAATATAAATATTCAACTATGCACATATAATATAAAATGTTTTAACACGGATTATTTTTGATAAAAAAAAATAATTTTTAAATGAGTGCAGTTAATTCCGAATTATGCGGCAAGCACAGATAATTTGGTCAGCCTGTATAACGTATGGGGTAGTCCAACGCACGCAAACTTTGACTTCAATTGAGTGGGGTTTACAGTTCGTGACATGTTTCAGAGTTATTTACAGAGTATTGGTAAATACGAGTACAGGCGTGTTCTGGAACGGATAGCACACAGCTCCGTATGTGTAATTCGCAATGATTACTATCGCAACTACTTTAATATATATATATATATATCTTTATTGTGTATACAATCATAATACTCCTAATTAAATGTAAATATTATTTCAAAATATTCTTTCTAGCAATAAGGCCGGCTTTGTACTTATGGTAATATTGTAATGTCTTATTATAACAATTCATTTTAAGTACATTAATAAGTAACAACAAAAATATTTAATAAACTGAAGTCTATTTAATGTTCAAGGCGAAAATTAAGGCTACAGTGACATTATGCTATCACAGGTTTAACAATAACAAGGTTTAACAATAGATGCTATCACAGGCCAAACAATGGACGTACGAGTACATCGCGAGGAACATTAAACGAGCAGATAACCGATATTACCAATAACGGGAACGTTTAAAACAAAACGCGAGCAAAGTTAGATCGTTACACAGTTGTTAGGTACTCATAAAGCAAACTTTGCCTGGAGCTGCAAATATTTGATCAAAATAGTGTTGGGAATGTGGTACCAAAAGAACATAATAGAGAAACTCTTTTAAGGCTTAATTGACGGGGAGAGTGCACGCTGCAATCCAACAGCCGCTGGGCGCGCTCGACTGGCCACGTTATCCCTCTTTCACAGAAAACTATCTTGAAATGTACTGCATTTCCCACTTTGTTTTATTTCCCTAATGTACGTACGTGTTTCGGTAGTGACTAGGATGTGCCAGAGCTTATTTCCATCCTTTCTTTCCCCTTTTTCCCAACATTTTCTTCAAATCCACTCCTATATCTCCAAAGGTAGGCAGCGCATCCGGGGTCGTGGTAACGTTTGTCATTTTGGACTAATGTTGGCATGTATCGAGGATTTCTATAGGCGATAGTATCAACTTACCATCAGGTGGACTGTATGCTCGTCTGCCGCCTTTGTCCATAAAAAAAACTGTCCAAAACGTATTCCGTGATTTCCTTTCTGTAGTCTGTCATAAGTTTTATTTACTACGTCATCAGAGCAAGGGTACCTTATTGCTTTATATTAATTTACACATCTATCTCTATACATATAGTATAATATACGTGTAATTCATATTTTTTTTTAAATATTAAAAAAAAACATTTAATATTTTAACTAGACGGATTTTAATGAATCTTAGCATAGTTATAGCTTATATATGGAGCGTTAAAATTTAGGGTATTTTTTATCCTGATCAAATATAAAATTCCAGCTGTAAAAGTACTAGCCGTAAAAAAGATACTGTAAAGTAGCCGACACTAGCTAGTTTACATAATATTGTTCATTGATTGAATGTGTTAATAAATAAATACAAATTTTTTATTCAATGATCGCTTTTTGGTCTATATTAAAGTTTATCAGAAGTTCCTACTCGTATGAGGTACGACAGACGACAGGTGAGGTATCCCAACACTAGCTGAAACCCGCGCATCCGAACACAAAAGGTGTTTTGATTGGCTCAATTTGCTGGAAGCACGTGTAGACAGATGTTCTTAGTATCAGATAAATTGCAGTAATTATTTTATTATGATTGCGTGAAAAACGTTTTGTTCTCCCCTTACCATAATGCGAGTACAGGAACATATTTATAGGTTCTATTTATTTCCGGCTTTATATTAATTAAGTTTGCTTTTGAAAGTAATCTGTAGGCTGCAAAATTGTCTCGTTTTAATATATTTAGGTAAATAATATAAGGTTGCGGGTTTCCGCTTGATGCAGGTCGCTGCCGATAGGTCTAAATGGCGGACAATGGGGGAGGCCTATGTCCAGCAGTGGACGTCCAAGGGCTGAGAAGAAGAAGAGAAGAAGAAATAATATAACTGTCATTTTTGTAATAATGTATAGATGAAGCATATTGAGATTGTAAAAATATTAGTTCTAATTTTTTTCCTAGATTCTTATTATTGTAGCAGTACTAGCAATCATTTGCTCAATTGTATTAAAATTATTTGTATATATTTGTAACAATTGATGTGAAATTCAGTGATTAATAAATTGAAACCTTGCTATTTACCATCGAATACGTCCGCGGACATTGGTAGCGTAGTCTATCGGAGCCTTTCCGAATGTCATGATCAAAATGTGGGTAGTTGATAAAACTGCTCGCAGCTCAAATCCTGGTCTACCCGCGTCTTCAGTCAACTTGTGAACACGACCATCAATTAACAGGTAAACAAATGCCTTTAATTTTACGCGTTTAGACACGATTTACAATATACAATTTTGTGAGCAATATCTAAAACACTAGATATTGACTTTACAAGCAATAACTTCCTGAATTCGCTGAATACACTTCCTACAGAACAACACCTAGGCATCTAATAAAAGTACACAAAACAAATTTATAGAATTTACTTTAAAACTATAAAATTTTTAATACCGACTATTACTTTCAGCCACAAATTTTATTGTCACTTAAAATCGTATTAAGAATTTTATTGTACAATTTGGGCTTTACGAGATTATTATATTTATTTTTTATATACTATACTTGCTATCAAGAGTTCTCCATTTGTCAAGTTTTGGTAGATTCATTTCCCATGACTATGTTGTAAAGCCTAGATATAATAATAAAGCCGGAATGACATTTCGACATATGCATTAACATATGCCTAAATGTCATTCCGGCTTTATTATGCAAGAAATCACATTCTGTGCAACATTTGTCCCTAACAATCGACTATGTCATCTGTCGTACATAAAAGTCGCTGTAAGCCCGAGATCGAACTAGACTGGCGAAAGCGATGCGATGATATCCAACATGCTACTATTATTATTATAAATATAATTATTAACATTTTTTATTTCCAGTTATTATACTGTGTGATAGTTACTGAATGTAGGTATTCAAAACGCTATCACGTCCTCCCTGGGCCTTCACCCCTCGTGATTTTGTGATGGCGTTACGAGTTGGTTATGTTCGTAATAATTATAAATTACCTAGATATTTTTTTTAAATAGGCGCATCTATGGTTAAAGCACTTGGTTTTAAGTATTTAGAGTCTTAACGTTTTTTTTCTAGTAATTATACTATATATACCTATGATTCTTGTGCTTGCATACATCACCTCTCGGGCAAAGGCCACGTTACTTCCTCTCTCACAGAAGAACTACCTTGAAATGTACTACATTTCCCATTTTATCTTATTTCTCTAGTGTACGTACGGGTTTCGGTAGTGAGTGAAATATGCCAGAGCCCATTCCCATCCTATCCCTCCCCTTATTCCCAACCCATTCTTCAAATCCATTCCTATATCTCCAAAGGTAGGCAGCGCATCCGGGGTCGTGCCAACGTTTGACATTTTGATCTAATGTTGGCATGTATGGCGGATGTCTATGGGCTACAGTATCCACTTACCATCAGGTGGACTGTTAGCTCGTCTGCCGCCTTGAAAACAAATCACTTTCACTGGAATCTCTGTTGTGCAATAAAACATATTTACTTACTATCTCAATACATAATACGTTGTATATTTGTTGCGACCACAGCCGTATATTTATTAGGAGTTTGTTCCTTTCAGCCATGTTATCGCACTGTAATTATGAATCCAGTCAAACCTCGGCCTGAATCTCGTAATTCGATTATTTCTTCGTCTTGCAGCAAAATGCAAGGAAATAAAACTGGCGCAGCTCAAATATTTATGCTACGTTTTTAATGCAGTCCGCTACAAACTAGCTAATGTAATTTGTGGGTTTAAGGAGAAGATAATTCTAAGAGTATTTTATTGTTCTTTGTGGAATAAAGAGCAAATAGGCAAGTGGGCAGTGGGTCATTTAAACAAACGTTTTCTGGTAGAAAATTAATAGGGTGTATACCTTAACAATTGTGATTAGAAAGAGAGCAACTTTTATTAGTTTCTTCTTCTAAACATCCTTATTAGTCGCTTATACTACATCATATCTTCAAATAACTCGATACACACAAATTATATATTTTGTAACAAACCACGCTGTTTTTTTTATTATACAGAGATCCATTATAGGTATACTATTAATATGTACACATCTATATGTTAATCAAATTAATTACATTAAAATTATTGTAATGGGTCTAAAATTAAGAAAGCACTTTTACACAATTTATATCTCTTAATTTCCACGTTAAAATGTTTCACAGCCAGTTACCAACACTTAAATTGCTCAAAATAACATCAAAACAGCGTAACATCATTACAAAGTTAATATGAGTTTAAATGGTTCCGTAATTCGCTTACAGGATTCAGATAAGTGCTTTGATCCTAATTTGTAATCGAGTCACGGGGACCCTACAGTTTTATTTGCAAGTCATTCGTCTTAAGGAATTTAATTTATTTTAGAGAAGAGAAAAAATTTAGTACAAAGTAAATTTAAATCCATGGAAAAAACTTGAAAGAAATATTTGTAACTTTATTCTGCAATGCTTTATTCATTTTAAATATTTATGTATTAATTGTGATAATAACGGTAGGTCTATTCAACAGAGGTTAAACTGTATGTTTAACACATGTTACAGGCGTAATAATAATGTTCTTCTGTAATTATAGGTGTACAATGACTTGTTACTACAATTTAAAAACATGTAAAAACAAGTCATTAGTTATAAAAAATACAATTATGAGTATATTAATTAAGACTGTTAAATATTGTAACATTATAAGTTAACATTTGTCTCTGTAGTTTGTTGTAGCATATTTTGAATTAAATTTAAACAAAAATGTTACTTCAATGAAATTTTGTCCAACATTCGGAATGTGGCACGTAATAATCTCCCGGAAAAAGAGATTTTATATTTGACAACCCCAGAAGTAACACTGAGGTTCTTCTTAAATACAGTTAAAGCTATCAAGGTAAGCATTATTAGGAATTTCGCGTGCCGGAGAAGTTTAAAAAATCTGATCACGTGTATGACTGTTATTTATAAAACCATCAAACCCGGAGAAAGATCTCGAATTCCCCGGAATTTTAGACGTTCGAATCAAACCCGGAGATTTACAATCAAATATTCTAATAATCAGAAACACAAACAAAATGAAAAGTTTTAAAAATAAAATATTTTACATTAGTAAGACCGCCATATACGACAGAGGAAACGTCCAGCCAAGCTGGACTAAGTAAACAATATAGAAATTTTTTGCTGTAATTGTGAAAGGAGGCCAGTGCCATATAGTGCAATGTAGGGAAGTCATAGTTGATTTTGAAACAAGCAGCAAGCAGTAAAACGTAGCACAAGCAGCAAGCACCGAGGAAAAAATTAGTGTCGATTTATATGATTACATTAGATTTATGTCAGTACATATGATTTCTTTGAATCAAGTCGTTGTGAATTGAAATTTCTAGACAGTCACATAACACAGAAGACTACCTTGAAATGTACTGCATTTCCCACTTAATCTTATTTCCCTAATGTACGTAGGTACGTGTTTCGGTAGTGAGTGAGATGTGCCAGAGCCCATTTCCATTATATCCCTCCCCATTTCCCCAACCCTTTCTTCAAATACAGGCCTATATCTAAAGGTAGGCAGCGCATCCGGGGGCGTGTCAACGTTTGTCATTTTGGACTAATGTTGGCATGTATCACGGATGTCTATGGGCTACAGTATCCACTTACCATCAGGTGGACTGTATGCTCGTCTGCCGCCATCGTCCATAAAAAAAAACACAATAAAAAATATGCTTAATAGCTTTGTTCAGAAGTAAGCACGTCATTTTTGGACCATTGCGAGTAGAAATTGCTTGCAAATTGATACGTCTCGGGGGCTTCTCGGAAACAATTAGAGTTTAGACGGGGGTATAGTCACAGGAAAAAGCAAACAGTAGTTCATCTCAATAATAATTAAGATTAATAATTATCCATCGTTTACGCTTCTATTGCTATGACATATATGGTTGACATTCCAGACTTTCCACTGTATTAATACGAACGAAAGGTGTTACAATAAACGAATGTTGTACTTTTAGTTATTAAATATGTGAAAATATTTTTGTCTGGACAGGAGTCACACACAGACAAGAAAATTGTCTTAAGAATATAAAGATAAAATATACCTATAATTAAATAACGCTAAATTATTTTCCTTCAGAATTATGTAATTTTTCAAGAACATTGCTATGCATAGTCGATAGCACACTAAATGACAGTAAAACACACAATTCTAGTCATTACCGTCATTATGGTATTCTTGTGTTATTATACATGTGATAGCTTAATATAACCAAGAAATTGAAAAAAAGAAATGGAATTGAGGTGTAGATTGGATAATTTTAAGAGTCGACGTACCTTGGCAGATTTGCAAACTCTGTATACCATTGTAAATAATTAAATCGATAATTCATCCATTTTGTCCGATGGAATGTTCCCTATAAAAAGGATCAGAGTAACTTCATTCTTTTGTCCCCCATTTAAATCCACCAATTACTGCTCGAATGCACCATTAACAAGAATGATGAAAACTTACATTGAATAAATATAAGGATATTGACTTATTTTGTAATTCTGGTTTGACTTTTGGGAGAAAAATTAGAGCGTCTTTGCATGATCAAATTTGGCAATCTATAGCTAACTAAATTCATTTATTATGTTAATCATCTCTACTCACTCAATTCACACTTACACACACACATCGACAAACGCGCACATACACACACGGACACAAACAGGTACATTTAAGGGCACTATTATCTTTACATACCTATTATAATTAAGAGTAGTACAGGTCTCGCAACGAGAGTTGAGGCGAGCAACACATGCGGAGGTTTATGTGTGTTGGTGTATCTGTACACGCTCACAGCGCCAACATTATTGTGTAGCGTAACTGAGAATCTCTTCCCGTGTCGCTTGCGCGCACTCGTTTTATAAAGTGAAAAAAGGACAGTTGGTGTTCACTTGTTTGGATTGGATCAGTGTGTTTTTAGTTCGTTTTGTCATGTCTTTATATAAGCTTAGAACCAATTTTTTACAGGTAGTTTAATAAAAGTTTAGTATAATAGTTTAGTATAATTTAGTTTAGTTCAGTATAACAATCAATTACTTATCAATTGTTGAAACATTAATAGTGTGTTTGCAGATTTTTATAATGTAATTTTTATACTATGCTTATGCTGTTGCTTCATGTAAAATAAAAATATCAAATAAAAAAGAGATTCGCTAAAGTCACCGACATAGCTCGTAGAATCGGCATGTTGAAGTGGTAATGTACAGGCCATATTTGCCGCAGGACTGAGAACCGATGGGGTGGACGGGTCTTCGAATGGAGGCCACGCACCGGGAAGCGCAGTGTGGGACGCCCTCCGGCCAGGTGGATCGACACCTTAAAGAAATACGCTGCTGGTGGTTGGATGAGAAGAGCCGAAGATCGTGTGTGGTATCGAGCCTTGGGAGAGTATGTCTAGCAGTGGAGAGACATAAGCTGATGTTATGGTATAATAGCTTTATGTATAGCGGCATACCTTTACACACGGTATACATAGGTATCATTTAATTGTGTATTTTAAGAATAGAGAAAAAATCAGCTACTGTATGTTTTAAAGAGTGTGGCACAGCAAGGGCGCACAATAATGATCCAATGACTCCCTCCCGACAATTTAGTAATATCATGCGATGCGACCTCTGACCGGGGAATCGTTTTTAATGGGGAACAATGCGGTAGAAAGATTCGGTTGATGTTCATTTTCCTAAGTCTCATTTACACAAGAAAAGTTTCTCGAACGCGAACAGAAGAGAAACTCGGTCACGTATATGCTCGCATAGTATAAATAACTGTTATCATCATGTGATTACTGTTATTATCGAGATTTTATCATCATGTGAACGGTTGCAGGCGAGAATCATAAAGTTTGGTCGTCCGAACCGTTCGAGAAATTTTCCTTGTGTAAATGAGCCTTTAGGCATTTTTGAAACAGAACAATCACGACATGAGAAACTTTCAAGAGAATTTCTTTGAATTACGAGTACATACATGAAGTGTTCGTTCGTTTTCTTATAAAAATTAAGGATTCTTTAAACCGAAATATTAAAGAGTATACTCATACTATACTCTCATACTGATCATATACTGGTATATCAAATATCTTCGTAATCTCAATGCTCAGAACAAAATCGCGGATAAATTAAATCAAAAATTAAAATAAATGATTATTTATATTCAAATTATTATATTATAAACAATATAACAATTAATAAACAATTAATGAATTGCAAGAATTGACCCCAAACTGATGTATCAATTTTTTGGGGTATTCAATATAATGTTTCCACTCTTGCTCTTAGCTCGAAACTTCTCAACACCAGATCCAACGTTGTCATATACAACCTATATATGTCATAAAATGTACCTATATACTATATACCTATCGTATTTTTAGGCTGGTTGAGATTTTTAAATCTCTAGATAAACAGAAACGCAAAATTTTGGGTACAAATAACAATCATTACGCAACCTCACTTCAGTTCTATCAAAATGTTTTCACAAGGTTTTTATTTTATAAATAATGTGGAAAGTGAGTGAAAAATAAAAACATCACAAATACATTCCTCTCCCCGCACGACGAGCATTGTCACACTACCCTCCCGCCGGGCACAAAAATGACAAGCAGATATAGATTAGAAATGCAGAAAACAGAAGTGACACGGTGTAAAACTTTGAAAAACTCCAGTTGAATTACTCCTTGATACCAGTCTATAACATCCCACTGTAGAGCACGGGTTTCCCCTGGGTGCAGTCGACTGGCCAAGCTACTTCTCTCTCACAGAAGAAATCCGTAAAATATAACAGCATTTCCCACTTTATCTCATTCCTACAAAGTATTTTTTCTCTCATTTCTCTAATTTATTTTCCTTAATGTATATATCTGAGTTTCGGTAGTGTATAAGATATGCCAGAGTCCATTCTCATCCTAACCTATCCCTCCACATTTTCTCAACCCTTTCTTCAAATCCATATTTAAATCTCCAAAGGTAGACGGCGCATGCGAGGGAGTGCTAACGTTTGTCATTCTGGACTGATGTTGGCATGTATCGTCGATATCCATGAACGACGATTCCACTTACCACCAGGTTAGCCACTTTTTTCCTATAAAAAAATAACCGAGTGGTTTCTACTAGCTTGACTAGATGTCGCGTCCTATGACATCGAATTTGAAAATATAAATTATAAAAATCGCGATATATAACGCCGCTCTCTGAGGAAGTCGCGCCGAGACGTATACTTTAAAAAAACATTGTCCTAATTAATATATCAAATGTAGATATACCTAATCTAACGTCTGTTGTATTTGCAACTTTTTGATCCATACACAATCTTGCCGACTCACAAAGGCCGGATACGGAGGAAATTTTTCAAAAGTTCACTGCTTCCTGCATGTTGATTGTATGCATCCAAGTGAAACAGCGATTTTTTGTACATGTCATGCCATCAAAAGACTCACTGTGCAAATGTGCGGAGGCCACTGGAACGTTATTTAAAAGAGAAAAGAGAGTGTAGAAAAATACGGAAAATATCCAAACGCAACCAGCCCTTTCAGTATCCACTGCTGGGCGTGGGCCTCCTCAAGTATATTGTCTTGTGCATGCTAGCTAAGCGGGTTCGCGAGTACACTCTTTTGGAGGTGGTGCAGTTCCTAGGGGCTTGTGGTAGTCACCTTTTACAACTTCCACGGGAAGGGATGGGTGGAAGCTATTCTATAGCCCGTCACAACACAACACGGCACAATGTACAAAGTTTCATAGTTCCTCAAGTATATTTACTTAAATTTATTTTAGTTTATAATCGCTGTGTAGGTCCCTCCACTCGGTTCGATTTTTATAATAAAACCAATAGTAAGTGTATGTGAATAGTAATTCTTTAAATTTAAATTCAATTTACGAGGACCACACTGAAAGTTTTCGGAATGAATAAAAAAAAAATACAATGAAAATCCAAAAATCATTTACTTGATTCTCAAAATATCCTCCGTGAGCGTCAATACACTTTTTCATACGAATAAACCAATTTCCATAACATTTATTCCACTCCTCCGTGGTGACCTCGGAAACATGTTTTTCAGACTCTTCAACAGCCTCTTCTGGCTATGAAAATCGTTGACTGCGTAACTGGTTTTTCATTTTTGGAAACAAGAAGTAGTCACGTCAAGTCGCCAAGTCGTCAAGTCGCCAAGGTGCCAAGTCGCTGCTGTATGGAGGATGGCTCATGTGTTCTACATTTATCGCCTTCAAAAAGTCGTTTGTCTGTTTGGCCGTGTGAGAGTTGGCATTGTCATGGTGCAAGATTATGCGGCGTTTACGGTTATTTTCACGAAGGTCATCAATAATTTCTGGCAAGCAAATGGTCGTGTACCTATCACCATTCATGGTACGACGATTCTCCAAAGCAACAGTAGCTACATGTCCAGTTTTTCTAAAAAAAGACGCGATCATCTGCTTCACGGCACTTTGCACACACACCACTTAGGAGGGGGTCGGCTCATTTTGAAAGACCCAAATGGTAGATTGCTGCTTTGTTTCTGGGTTGTAGCTAGAAATACATGTTTTGTCACCTGTTACTGTGTTACACACCAAATTTGACGCCCCTTCGTTGAATCTGGTAAGCATGGCATTGCACCAAGTGACGCGTTCCGTTTTTTGAGCCTCAGTCAAATTTTGTGGTATCCACCGCGAGCACAGCTTTCGCACAGCCAACTGTTTATATAAGATAGATTGTATATAACTTATGCCTATGCCTAAGGATGTCCGAATCGCATGGTAGGTCACACGCCTGTCTGTTTCCACCATATGGCGCACAGCATCGATGTTTTTGTTGTTGACAGCGGTGAGCAGGCGACCTTCACGCAATTCGTCACTGAGATTGACACGACCGCGCTAGAATTTTGCAAATCAGCTATAAATTGTCACCTTGCTTGCTGCTTCACCGCCAAAGCAGTTTGAAGCCGAGCAACGCTCTGCTGAGCTATAAAACTACACTTAAAATCGTAGAAAATCATACAGCGAATACTTTCACGAGTTAAATCCTTCTATGCAGATACGCAATTTTTAAAATGATGCCACAATACAAAAATGTATGACTGTTAGATGAAATGAACTTTATTCTACAGTCAAAGAGTTCAATTTTCAAATATTGAAATTACTTTTTAAATATTGTTTATGTATGTGGCCAGTTCCGGAAAATTTCAGTGTGATCTATATATTTATTTGATCTACTTGGGACTTCCAGTTGCAGAACACATCTAAAATTATACCCTGTCTAAATCGGCTGGCTATCTGGGGCAAATTTCTCCTCGTGCCTAAAGAGATAGCTAGCAGTAGTGGATAGAGGACCTAAGGTTAATAGTATACTAGCTGTGTCCAGAATTGAACATTACCATTGAACCACAGTCAATACGATCAAGTGATAACTTAATCAATTCGTCAGTTCTTTTAAAAATCACTGCGTCGAAAAAATATCTATTTGTATTGTAAATTGTTTTATGTTTGTAAATAAAGTAAACAAAAGATGACGAACAAGCAGACCAACCTTTCTAAAATTAGTAATGGTAGTGCGGTAGAACTGTAGACAGATGCGCCAATCAGCACGCCACTGCGCCCCTTGCATTATAAACGAGATGGCTCTTAAAGTGCAAGTATTTTACTAAGCAGGTATTCTAGACGATGCTGATAAACTGTGAATTTTTAATTATTGTAAAATTAAGTAAAAACTGAGTAAAGCGGCGAATGAGTATTAGTTAGTGAAGTTTCGCTTCATCAGAAAATTGCATTTGTTGATTTTTCTTCAGCGTGTATATATTAGTACCATACCATGCCATCAGCCTACGTCTCTAAAGACGTGTAATAAAACTGCCGGATATACTGTCTCTCCTAAGACTGATGGTGATCACCTTCGGCTCTTCTCATCCATCCACCACTAGTGAACTTTTAAGGCATACAAATTTCATATTTAGTATGAATGAATAATTATTGTAAATATGTATCCAATTCTCACAAATCTTGTATGTAATTGTTATGCATTTACCATTTAAAAAATACACAAATTAAAATAGTCTCTCTAGATTAAAATTGTCTATATATGAAGAAAGAATTAATTTCATAGACATACATGAATTTTGTAGGTAAATTTTACTTATTCCTCATTTTAATTCAATTTGGTCAAAAGGCCTCAGGCCTTAAATTAAACAGTGAAGTGCTAATTGTTTACGTATCCATAATTTGATTCATGGAGACTGTAAGTCTGCCCTAGACTTAAGGCTAAATGTTGAGACATTTCATTGATTTGGTTTTGTTGTTGGCAATTTGGATTGCAACGAACTAAATACAACATTTGAGATTATCGCATATTGTCACACATATTTATCTATTTAAATGGGGATCAAAGTTGTACCATATGGTACAACCCAACCGAAACGTCGAGTAAAATAAATAAGGCAAACATACTCATTGAGACCTCTTTAAATAGATAAAAACGAACTAAATGTTTATTTCAGATAGTTATATTTTTGTGGAAGTATCATTAGTATATGAGGAGTGATCCTGCAAAACCAGACAAGTCACATTTTTTGAAAATTTCAGCTTTAAGCCTATATTCTAATGCATAGCTATCGCTACGTCGTGTAACAGTCATAGAACGTGCAAATTCATACAAGTCCTCATGCTGCGACTACTAGAAAATTAATGAATCATGCAAAATCAAACTTATAAAAATATTTTGTTATTTTTCAAACTTTTTTATTAACCGGACTTGTCTGGTTTTGCAGGATCACTCCTCATATGTAGTTAGCTTTTAACATTAGCCTATAAGAGTTTATAAGACCATAAGTTGGCTTATAAGGCTGATACTGGAACGTCATAAACATGACATGCATAAAATAGTTAAAAAAAAAAACATTAAAAAGAACACGCTTATGGCGTTCACTTGACTTTTACTACAGTAGGAAATTCAAACGAATTGACGTATGATTTATTAAAAGTTTTCCTTTTTGACTTGAAATTTATCCAAGAAGCATGACATTAGTGATGCACCCACGTAATGTGATCCCAATCTCATTTTATCAATCTTCCTTGACAACTTAATGGATTATAAAAAACGTCTCGAGGGGAGACAAAGATGCCTAAAAAACATCGCTGAAAGATCTCGAGACAAATATATTATGTGTCTGTCGCAAGTAAATGAAACTAAAATTTACTTTTATGAAAGTAACTGCGGCCGCCACTTCATGGCCGTAGAAGTTACAGTATGTGTGGTTATCTCGATTCCCGTGGAAATTTGATTTGGACGATTAAGTTTCCTTTATCCTCCAGATGAAGTTCCAGATTGATCTGGATAAAAAAGTACCTCAAATGTTAACCTCGAACATAAGTTATTATAACTGAGCTAAGTTTCATTAAAATTCGTCCATTGGTATTTGTGTGATCTGCGTTCAGATAGAAAAATAAAAATTTAAAGAATATTTATTTTGGGCTCTGTGTCATTTTATATACAGCACCAGTATATAAAATGTATATATATATATATATATATATATATATTAATTTTATATATGCACAACCTATATAAAATGTACCAGCTGGACCCACTTGACTCCGTCCAACGACGCGCTATCCGAATTGACGACTATTCCACTCTCACAGGTGGTTTAGAATCGCTCAGCATCCGTAGAGATGTTGACTCTCTCTGCGTTTTCTACCCCCTTTATAATGAAGGATGTTCTGAAGAAGCCAACTTCGGATTTTTACCATCGCACCGCTCGTCACCGTCGTCGACACAGAGTCGTTGCGTATAGTGCGGTCGAAAAGATACTTTATACCGCGAACCCGAAAGTTGTGGAATGAACTTCCAGCTGAGGTATTTCCGTTACGCTACGATATGGGGCTCTTTAAAAGAGCTGTGAACCGAATTCTACAAGGTCGGCGTGCATCCGCAAGCCACCTGGTGTTGCAGGTGTCCACGGGAGGCGGTGATGACTTACCATCATGTGGCCCACCCGCCCGTCTGTCATCCACTCTATAATAAAAATTAAAAAAAAACATTGTACATCAAGACATATTGGAAAAAGACAATTTACGTAAGTAACACGAAAAGTATATGTAGGTAACAGGCGGCCATATCGCCAAGTGTTTTCTTCCAGATAATCTATTGGTGGTAAGGAGTAAACAGATAAAAATATCAAAATGAAGGTAAATGGTGCGAGTTTACATAATATTATAAATTATAACTTAATAATAAAAATCATATTTGATACTTATACACTTGAGATAAATAGAAGACATAAATACATAGATGCATACATACAAACAACATACATTCATATATACCTAGTGTAGCCATAAATATTGTTACAAAAACATTTTTTTTATAATACATTTTCGATTTATTAGACTTTGTATTATTTTAGAAATAAATAGATAAGCAATTTAAAAATATAACGTTATAATGGTCACCATTTGCTATTATACAATCTTTCAAACGTTGTGGCCAGTTTTCGATTGAAACACGCACACTTTCCATGCGACAATTGGCACACTTATGGAACATTTTATGGATTCAATATTATCATGGCGTTTAGAGTATGTTATGCTCTCTCAAACAGACGGTAACCCATAATCAAGAGGATTAAGATCGGGACTAGATGACGGCCAGTCTTCAGCTCTAATGAAGTCGGGCATGTTCCTTTCTCTCCACGCCCGTGTTGAGCGAGCCTTATGACCTGGTGCTGAGCCTTGCTGAAAGGACCATTCGTGGTTATGGACCAAGTTGCTGTTAAGAGGCTTTACAACTTTCTCAAGAATCGTATCTTGATACACCTGATTGATACCTGAGTCGACGTTTTAACATTAATCGTTCACAAAAATGTGATTCAGTCGATGATAGCTAACACATATTATAACAAATATAATATGTTATAAAATACATATTATAACATTCAAATAACAACAACCGAATGGAACAACAAAGACATAGATAAGAAAAACTAAAATTTATAAATACTAAACTATTCTGCTTTCATTAATTCTTCATCGCACAACGTGCAACTCCTCTACAAGATTCAGCTAACATATCATCATAACATAAGAAGGCATTTGACAGTGTAATTTGTGACCTATTCCAACATTTTCCCTCACCAGTCGACTGGCGCCAAGTTGTCGACGCAATGACGAGATACGTTCCTGTCCCGGAATTTATTACAATGGTAACCCCTGGATAAAAGCATGGGCGGGACCGATCTCCTTCCGTTGATGGAGGAAAAATTAATGCCGGGAAATGTGTTTCACGAATGCTCTCTTTGACATGAGAAAAAAATTGTTGCTAAATATTGGAAATACTCTGAAAACTTACATAAAAAAATATCTTAAATATTAGTATTCAAAAATTAAATATTAGTATTCAAAGATTAAATATTAGTATTCAAAGATTAAATTAAGAATATACAGTATTTTATAGGTTGACAGAATCCTAAAGAAATAGTAGATGTAGCGATCTGTCCCAGTTTTCCCCCCAAAACAATATTATACATTTTGTTAGAAGCCCAGTGGATAAGAGTGACAGCGACAAACATAACATGTGAAAATTATAACAGCGCAGTTTAGATTTCGTTAGTATACTTTGAATCATTTATATATGAAATATTTATATTAAGGCGAACAGCAAAGTAATACAGAGTAATAATTTAACTGTTTTTGAATAACTAAATGAATCATTTGAAATTACTAAGAATATCATCACAAAGCGGACGGTTCTTATACATCTATTTCTTTATACCGGAGAACCTAACCTTTAAATTTGTTGCCATCGATTTGCTGCCCATTCAGTATTTTTTTGGGGTTCATTAAATTATTTCCCTTACATTAACGTTCAAGAGTAATTAAGTTCAGACTTGTTGATAATTTGCTATAGTTGAATCAACCTGCAAACGTCGCGATGCGTAACAAATGATCTACTTGACCTGTTTCTTTCAGATAAATTTCCATAACTAATGACAACAATTGCAAGTTGCATTTATACTTTATAGGTTAGTTAGTATACCCACTATAATTTATGATTCATTACTGTACTGATGTGAACTACACAGTTCATAACAGTGGCGCATAAAGGGACAGCCTCATCTGTTCCCAGCCATTGTCAAGATGGTGCTGGAGCTGCTCTGCACCCTACTTACTCACTCAACGATTCCAAGAAAAATATTTTATTCAATAAAGACCCTATAAAAAGACAGCTATTTATAAATACGTCTTATTTTCACTGCTTGAATTTCTACTCCGTCCATGTATCAAAACATTGTGGGCGGGAGTCAAAAGACTAAAAACCGTTTATTATGTATGAACCTTGTCTGTCATGTAGGATGAAATTCAAATGAGCGCAAGTAAATTTTTATACGTTTGATGTAACCCTCTGAAAGCCGAGAACATTCTAAAAGACATATAAAAACAAGGAAAATGTCACGTGATACTATTTATGTCCAACCTTGGGCTGTCAATAAGAATATGTTAACTTGAAAATGTTTTAGTGACATCTATATATGAGTATATAAAGTATATAAATGTCCTGACTGACTGATCCACCAACGCGGAACTGAAAGCCGAAATCGCTGCGGTTAGAAACATGAAATTTGGACAGTTTATGACTTAAACACTCACTAAGAAGGTATTTCTCGAAATTCAATCATTAAAGGGGTGAAACGGCGTGTCGAAGTTTGTATGGAAAAACATATTTTATGGTTCTATAAATTTGAAACGGTATAGATATTATAATATACAAACAATTAAACACATGTTTTACCTTTTTTCAAAATTGTGTCAGGTGGTTAAAATACATTTAGCCTTCTAAACTCACGCGAGTTAAGCTGCGGACAATCCTTGACGGCTAGTCAAGGATATTTCTCTCCTACGCAATTACCTAATGAATTGCTAATGGTGGTGACTCCTACGCAGTTCACGACGATCGAGGAGATATTGTTGATGTAACGTAGACAATTCGATTTATTTAGTAAGAGAACTGGGTGACAATGTTCACGTAATATCACCTTTCTGTTAATTTATTCGTTTAAGATTTTCGCATTTTACATACATAAGAATAGCTTATGGTTATCTATTCGATTTAATTGAAGTTTCGTCTGGATTGCGCCAACGATGGTTACGGGCTGACTACTTTGTATCTAAGCCAGTCACTGTTAGCTGTTTGCGAATCAACTTGTGACCATGGTTAGTGCAACAATAACATTTTATTAACAGGTCAATATAAATAACCTAGCCAAAGCATCTAATGAATTAAAGTAGGTAAATTACGAGTTTAAAATCCGTATACGGCCTTTATATATGTATGTATCTAGATAAATATGATACTTATTTTAAAAAAGTATGACCTTTTAGCAAAAAAATAATTAATGAGTAGAAGTGAAATAAAGTGAGGTGAAACAAAAGGAATATAGACGAAAAAAAATGTTGAAATGAAAACACTTTATTTGGTAAATGTGAATGCAGATACAAATAAAACATGTCAAAAAAAAATATAACTCATAATAAAGTTAAAAAATAAATGTCGTAAAGTAATAAGCCAAAATAAACTTTGTCACACTAAAACTCGATAATTCTGTTCGTCAATGAATATTGCTGTCGAGTCCTCCACAATCGGAGTTCGAAGCGATAACGCCGATTCAATGGCCATCCGACGAAGTTACCCACTCGATATTAACATAAAACATCAAAACTCGCATTAAAGTGTCCAAATTCGCCTAGTCTCCCCTTAAAATATTCCCCCGTCTCCTCTGTACTCATTGAAGCGTGGGCGCAGTTGGCGGTTCCTGTCGCAAGGTACGAGTGAAAGCGAATGGTACACGCAGATGTGCAGATATATATTAATTCACCATTCATTCGCAAAAATGTACAACAGTCCAACATACTTCAGAATAAACTAGCATACTGAAAAATACTGTCATACTATCGTACTAACCCTTGAACTGTCAGTCGTCTGTCGAGAGAGCACTTGAACTCCTCGACTTCTTGCTCGCTTTGGCGTGTGACCTGTTTGTGACTAGCATGAGTAGACTGAAGTAGTATACAATTGGGGGGTTCTGAGGGGAATCATTCGAATAGATTGAGCGAAGCTAGCTCCATCTATTCGAATGATTAATCCAGAACCCCTAATTATATACTACTGACTGGTTTATAAATGTAACAGAATGCTTGAAGAACGCTTGAAGTAACAAATGGCATGTCAATATTTAGGTAACCTTTTATAGTGTAGGAGAAAGCGGCCCACGTGATGGTAAGTGGCCACCGCTGTCTAAGAACACCTGCAACATGTTATTGCACCTGGGTTTGCTGGTGCGCTGCCAATTTTGCAAAATCTATTCACAGCTTTTTTTAAGAATCCCATGTATTAGCATAGTGAAAAAACCTCAGTGTAATTGTTATTTGTAATTCTTTCATCAACAAAGGTAGGCAGCGCATCCGGGGGCGTGTCAAAAATTTGTGACATTTTGGACTAATGTTGGGATGTGTCGCGGATGTCTATAGGCGACAGTATCCACTTACCATTAGGTGGACTGTGTGCTCATTTGCCACCTTCTTTCTATAAATAAAATACCTTGATTGATTACTGTTACAAATTCATTAAGAAGTAAATAAATAAATCTCTAATAATAATAATAAGTGACGTATCGATGAGTGACATATGCTTGGCGAATTATAAAATCGTCATCGAGCTGGGTGCCGTCATACACTGTTTCATTGTTCTATTATGTACCGACCACTACGTTGCAGGCATGCAGAATTATACTACAACATAGCATAATTATGATTAGATATGTCTAATCGACTTAGCAGTATTTAAGCGATTATTGGACGAAATAATACCCCCAATGATTTACTATACGCCATCTAAAATCGATAAAAGTTACAAATACTATATAGTATAAAGTAGAATAAAAAATACGTTGAAGAAGACAAAGAAAGAAAAGTGTGCCACGTCACACGCTTCTGACTTGAACGAAATAATAGCAGCGTATATCTTTTATTCAGCTACACCGAAATACTTGAACAATAAAATAATTATCATTTATCGTTGCAGGTTTATGTTCTGGAAAGAATCAGCGGGAAACACCGAGACGGCGAAGCTGAAAACTTAAGTCAATTTTGGTTGAAGATTTCCCCTATCGCAACTATCTGAAATCTGTAAATACAGATCTAACATTATCTGATAATTTGAATGTATTAAATTAGATTAAATTTCTTATAAGTAGCTAATCTGATTAATTCCGTGCAAAGTGAATGGTAAAAAATTAGATTTACCTACGAGTATATATGTTTGAATAATGTTTGTTTAAAAGAAGAAAAAAAAAGTTTCCAATGTATTAAAAACAAAATTAAATAATCCTGAATTAAATAATAACAATTAAAATTTATAGGAAAATAAAAAAAATGATTGAAATCTCTGGACAAGTATGTACCCAATCAAATATAGACAAAAAATATAAACATGCTTTATTAATTATTCCAAAATTTCGTTGTTTATCCTAAAAGTTAAGTTTGGAAGGTCGTTGGAGGACGCATGTCGCACCTCCGTACTTTAGATGTGTCCGATGGGCCGGGGGAGGAATAAGAAATAACAATGGGATGAGGAAAAAACTCTCGTCCCGTTATACTTCCTACCAAGCCTTTTCTAAATCAACTAATTCCAATAAACATTCAAAGTATACATTTTTAAAGGTGGCACACCCGGGATCGTGTCAATTTAATTCTGCATTAATGTTGGTCGGTATCGCGGATTCGCCCACCTGCTTGGCCCGCCTAACGTTTTAAAGCCATACATCCCTCATACACAAGAGGAAGTTCATGCCTATCGATTGTTGATAAAAAATTCTGATTACGATGTTGTTTGTACGTAGTAAAATGTTCATCTGCATTGTCATCTGTCTGAGCAACCGGTTATAACGAACATCGTAGAACAGAAACTATCTTTTTTTATGTTTCAATTTCGTTCGCTAACTTCGTTGATAAATTGCCAACCTACTTCGTATTCTGTGCTACATCATCTAGTTGCGAACTTCTCAAACGATACGGAAGTGCATTGAGACAGCGCAACAAATCTATACAGTTTACGACTGACTGCGTATCAACGAATGTACTCCATTCCCCTCGAAGTGAAGACAAAGAGACAATGAATACGACCGGTGACGGAAAAGTACGCCTGACGTGCCCGTACCTCGAACTCTTAGGTCCAATATTTCGTACAAGTGATTATGTTCCTTATCGTGCTATATATAAGACATATAATAACGTTAGTGAATTGTTTCACTTAAATGAACGAGCTGTAGTTTCCGAAGGGCGCTTTGACTGGCAAATGACAAATGTTACGTATGCAGGATTGCATTCTTTTGGTAGGATATTTTGATTTTTTTTTTTTATAGACTAGTGGGCGGACTAGCAAGCGGTTCCACGTGATGGTAAGTGTTACCGCCGCCCATGGACACCTGCAACACCAGGGGGTATGCGGGCGCGCCGCCGACCTTGCAAAATCCTATTCACAGATTCCTTTGATTTGACGTTTTTCTTGTGTTCATTCTTGTTACAAAATGTCGTTTCATGTGTGTCTCACACATATACTTAGAATGAATGTTCACAAAGTTAAATTCAGCTACATTCGGTTACCGCCACCTAACTGCATATTGAATAAATTTATAATCAGTTGCAAAGAAGTATCTAGTAACTAGCTAAGGTCTTTTTAGTATAAGTACTTGCAATTCAAAAGCGTGCGTCAACCTTGCTTGTGAATAAAACTTACCTTACGTACAATAAAACTTTACATGTTTCTAAATTTTAATTAATTCCATAAAATAATTTTATTTTCTACCACCACTTTTTTACATAATATTTTAAATGTTTTATAAGACAGCCTGTAAGTATGTATAATATGATACACCGATATGAGAATTCCTTATATCGATGATTATGATAGGATTGCCATCTTAATATAGATATAAACACAGAAACACAACTTGTTTGTACAAACAAGTGAATCTTACCCTTTCTCATTTATATATTGGACGTATTTTTACTTTGCATATAACGTACCACTGCACGGCACAGGCCTCCCCTAGTAAATCACTGGGGAGTTTCGGGCCGTAATACACCACGCGGGCCTAGTAGGGATTGGTGGATCACCAGTCCACACTGGGCTTATGTCATTGTGGACGTGTTGAGATTTAAATTCTCGTTCTCACGAATTGTTAGTCTTTGTGGTTAGCAAAAGCAAAAAAAATGCTTCATAGTTTGACTGATAAAATATTATACAAATTTGGTAAAGTTGGTAAAGTCTGTAAATCTGATAAAGTCGGAGTGTACTAATTTGGTTCATATTTTATCTTCGTACTTTAATTATTACTGCGTTCTTCGTTCGTGTCCTTCATTGAGGGGTATTATTAGCAAGAAAAAATCATTAGAAATAAGGTACTAAAATAATCAATTTTTGAGTAATGGTGTCATTGCGGGTTATCAAGTTTTAAGGTAGGTGTTCATTGATTGTTATTTCGAAAAACAATATACATATATTACAAACGTGTAAAATTAAACATGTTGACAAAACCGTTATATCCCTTACCTTAAAATAATTAATTAAGTACCTAAGAATTAATAACTTTGGACCTTACTTGGAATTAATAACTTTGGACCTTACTTGGAATTAATAACTTTGGACCTTACTTGGAATTAATAACTTTGGACCTTACCTGGAATTAATAACTTTAGATCTTACCTGGAATTAATAATTTTAAACCTTACTTGGAATTAATGACTTTGGACCTTACTTGGATTTAATAACTTTGGACCTTTGGTGTGTTCGTCTTTGTATGTGTCTCTGGACCCACGACAGGGAATACTAATATGGGCCAATGAGTGTGACGTTATATAAGAAACCAATACCTAAAGAAACATTTCAAATCCCACTAGTCACTTCCTTATAATTATTTTGTATCGTACGATTGTTTGTTAGAAAATGTTTTACCCTATTATCTCAATTCTCAAGTCTGTTTCCTGCAGCAAACTAGCATAGACATGTTGTAAATGTGCAGATAAATGCGATTTAATGAGCCATTCTCCCTGTCTGGCTAGTCAGCGATCGAACTAGTAGTTACAACTCACGTCGAAAGAAAATAAGTACTGTCGAGGATTTTTTTTCCATTATGGAAACATAAATACAGACCGTTATTGTAAAAACGGAAGTATTTACGAGGTATATCGTATTTTGATGACGATTAAGAAGTCTCGAACATCAAAATACATCGCAATGCATCGTGTAGCACAAAGGTTGTACAGGTGTGGATACCATTGCGTATAATTACGTGGCAAATGCACTTCGTTGATATGTGATGTGCCTAAGTTTGATATATAGATATGAATGCATTGTTTTCATAAAACAGTGTACTTAAATTGATGGGCGGTTTCAGCAAAATAGCGTTGAACGTCAATCAGTGTGCAAACGAGGGGGAGCGTTTTGAGTGCGGAGTCGTGTCGACCGGCGAGCCATCGTTGCGTCGTTTAAAAGAAATGCCTATGATACATCTGTCGCTAGTGTACATTGGGATTTCGCTCGTCGAAATTTATAACACGGACCAATGTTTGTACAAAATATGAATAGGTATTATGCATTTGAAAGAAGAAAGAACAGTTTATTCCCTGTATACAGTATCAAATCTGAAGAAAAAGACAAAAGAAGACATGCAAGAACACATATATATATATACATACAATGTATTAGGGATGTTCCGAATAGCAATAAAACACTATTCGCGAATACAAAACAAATACGAATTATTTTCCTCATTATTCGCGAATAGGATTACCAATATTATTGTACTACGCACTCAATAGTGAAATTTGTAATTACGTCCAATTTACAGTTCATAAATTTACATATTTATATATATGTTTTTTGGGTTCGATCAATAAGTTTGGTTTAATCTACAGGTAGGTGCCTACCTAACTTTAAATTAAACTAACAAATTACTTAACAATTAAACTAAAAAAAACGACTACATAGCCGATTTTCAAATGAACGTTTGATCTTACCATACAACCATTTCTTTTTGTAGAAAACTTCTTTTACCTACTATTCACATCGGGATTTTACTATTCTATTAGTATTCGAGTATTCGTTTAGGAAATCGCGAATACGAGTACGAATACTTCAAAATTGGCGAGTACTTACCAAAACTAATACGAATACGAAAGTTGGGAACATCCATAATACGTATATACTACATATTTGAGTCACTACAAGAGGAAACCAAACGTAGATACTTCATTATGGAAGTCTGGCATGAAACTGTTAGATATCTGTTAAGATTCTCAGTTCACAAAAAATGCTAACTATAATTTTACAAAAAAAAACAATAGATTAAAAATTAAAACTTAACCCTAAACGAAAAAGTTCTGACAGTTATTAAAACTCGCAAAACCATGAAGCACTCACTAAGATTACGAAAAAATATATTACCAAGAGTTGGCGTAAACATAAAGTTTTCGCCACCCACTAAGGAGTGTTGTTAAGAGGTTTTTAAATTTATTCACCCTTCGATTTTGGGAGTTTCTTCTCGTAAGTTTGAGGAAATTCTAGCGATTAAACCGACCGGAGTGCACGAAGTTAAGGGTTGAATTTGCATAACGATCTGCTGGCAGAATGTATTGTATCGTCTGATGAAGGCGCATTCCTAAAGTAGACGTTAAACTTTTTCTAAAATCGCTTATAGAAATTTATTAGATTGTTTCAGTCGAGAAACAGATGGTTTATCTAATTGGCGGAAGAAAGTCAGAGAATGAACTAGTGCATTCGAATGTCCAAGAAAGCATATTATACTTAATTCAAATTGATAGTAACAATTTAACAGTCGACTGTTCCTCCCTATTAAGCAGATATAAAAAATTGCTTTTACTTGTAAAAGCAAATCACTAGGCTGAAATTATTCCGCAGGTATATAAACTTAATTGGAAAACATCTTTTGCTTATAAGATGTGCACGTGTGCTCAAGTATGTAAGAACATCCAAGTTTCACAGCGTACTTTGAACGTCTTATAATTGCTACATCTTCTCTGATTACTTCCTACGGTGTGTTCATACACGTGGCTGGCACCTCGACCCAACTTTACTCACTAATAATAATGAAACATAGTTCTATAATGGAGATGTAAATTTATTGGGAGATATAGGACGATTAAGAAGGAATTTTAAATCTGTTGAATAGTCTTAACAAATCAAGAGACGGGGTTTTATTCCTTTCTTTTTGACTGAAAAGAAAGAATTATTTTTTGTGAATTACCTCAGCAAAAGGTCCTTATTTCATTACTTCTGGAGTAATAAACATCATATAATTATTAAGATTAATTTCTATCGTCCTACTAATGTGGAAAGTTACTTCTTATCGCCTCAACTCGCTTCACAACCTTCCTGTGAGCAATCCTAACCGCTATCGCGTCGCATCGCTCACGCATCACTGATTTGATGACCCGAGATAAATCAACACCACCTCGCTACGTGGAAACGAGTATATAGCCGGACAAATTTAACTTTGCGTGCGGGAATATTTAGAACTAGCCTCAATAATAGGGTGGGTAATTGTTGACTTCATTTTAATAAAAATACAATTATAAATTGAAAATACTTTGATATATTTTGAAAAAATACTGAATCATAATTATAGTCACAAATTAGAAAAGGACAGCATTGCTATTTTTATGGCGTTATCGGGGCGTTACTAACACAGTTGTGGCATTATAACCTTAAATGAACAACAGAGTATCGTATATGAACCACATGACTTCATTTATAAGAAATCTACGTAAATTCCTAATGAATTAAAAAAAATATATTTTTAATATGGGATTATTTTTTAGTCAGGGAATAAGCCCTAAAATAATAATACAATTAATTCCACCTCAGTCAACTACTCTATGGCAGAAAAACACATTTTTACTAGGTATATATTTTTTTTCTTAATCTAAATAATCATTTGTTTCAATAATCAATATAGTCTAAAAATAGATTAAAAAACTCGCTCAATTATTTCAAACGGTTATTAATTCATTGAATTTTGTTTCATAATAAACCAGTTACCATGTTGCATTTAAATTACAATTCCCTATTAATTAAGAATATCTCGTAGTGTCATTACGTTTAGTGCAAGTATATTAGCACAAGACCAATAGGTACCTACTATATTTTAACTACCTACTGTTATTACATGGAGTTTATGAAGTAATGGTAACCCGCGTTTATTTATATTTTCTCTTTATTTCTATGGAACGAAGTTTAAATAAATAAAAAAAATATACATATTTGCAATAAATTGTTTGTTATTATATTAATGTCTTTATTAAAGTTTCAGAAGCCGCAACTATAATCACATATAAAATTCAAATTCACATTATCTTGCAAAAAATTCACCAGCGCCACTAGCTAACCGCATTGATAACTTTGTCGGCCTCTACTCTCTTATATTGTCGAGACGAGAGCGTTAAAAGCACGATTTGTTACTCCTTTGTGTTAGTTACATTGTGTATCTTGGAGAGGAAATGGACGATTCATTTGCTCTGTAGTTACAAGTGAAAGAAACGATTTACATGAATCATGGAGACTGCATATGTTTGTACACAAGCGTTTCATTTGTCACACGTGGGTAGTACATTATTATCAGCTCTCAGAGGATGTCGACATTTTGCAATAGTTCAGTTAGAACCGTCGATGAAGCATAGTTTCATTCGATGGGCGTTTTGATAAATTTTTCGTAGGGACACAGTTTAACGTGCCGTATGTTATTGCATACGACACGATGTTTTTTATGGACAGCTATTTTTTAGTAAAACCGTAATAAGCCTTTCCTCCACTCCCAGACAAGAGCTTCCTCATGCACATTGTCTTATGTATGCCCTCATACATATCCCTATATATGGCCTTTAAATGCCACGCTGGCCAAGCGGGTTGGCGAGTCTACACTTTTATTTTAGTAGATGTTGTACATTTCCACAGCGCTTACCAGCTTTGTTATCCCTTAGTAGCCTTTTACAACAACCACGGGTGAAGATGGGGTGGTGCTAATCTAAAGCCGGTCGACACCATACAGCTCCATGCACATACATAAAAATAAATTAACAGTGATATAGTAGATTGTTGAAAAGTGATAGATATGTCCACTGTTTAAATACAAATACAGCATCTAGGACCCTTAAAAGCTATCCTTGCTGGCAGCGAATTAGTCTTTCACTAAGGGAGGTTTTATTCTTATAATTCGTCGTATTCTTCTAGACAGCTGTTTTATCAACCTTAATTTACCTTTAACAAAGCATGAAGCACTAAGTCGCAGAGTTTAAAACAAGGAATATCCCGGTGTCAGGTAACCGAGTTACAAGGGCGGCCTAATTGGAGGGCTCTTAACTAAACAACCCTTCACATTGTTGTCTAAAACACGCAGACGTATAGTTGAATCTCTTAAAGGCAGAGAAAATACAATTTAACTTTATTTTCATGTGCACAAGGATTACATGTACATTGCATTCATTGTTTTTTTTAAAACATGGGACTGACAAGCTGCGTCCACTTATTGTTTTAAGAAGTAAACATATTCTTATTTACTCCTTTAAATGTTGTAAGAAGTTTTTTAAAACAAGAAGGCGGCATATGAGCTTAGATTCCAGCTGGTGGTAAGTGGATACTGTCGGTACATGACATGAATATCCACAGTACATGCCAACTTCAGTCCACAATGACAAACGTAGGCACGCCCCCGGATGCGCTGCTTGCCTTTGAAGGTAAAGGAATGGTTTAGAGGAAGGATTGGGAACATGGGGAGGAATAGGATAGGATGCAATGGAAATGGAACCATAATTTATGTTCATAATTTTCAATTTAAGGCGGCCATTTGAAATTAAGTGTTTGCGGTAAAAGGAATTTACCAAGAGAACATTTTCTTTTAATGATTTTTTATGACTCTCGTTGCGGTCTAAACCAGGAACAAAGTTAGGAAATGCTTAAGTTAGCATTTAGTGATGAAGCCCCATCCACTGCCACTGTTTATAACTGGTTCAATGAATTTAAACCCGGTCGTACTCACCTCAATGACGATGTGAGAGCGTCCGGTCACGGCGCTGACGGAGGAAAACATTAAAACTGTGCGGCTCATAATTGAAGAAGACAAACGAACGACATATCAACAGATACGGGCATCATTAGGTATTGGTATGAGTCAAATTCAAACTATTTTACACAATCAGCTACGGGTAAGGAAGCTTTGTGCTAGATGGATTCCTCACAATTTAAGCGAAGCTCAAAAACACTGTCGCGTGAGATGATATTTCCAAATGCTTGAAAAATTCGATAATGGTCAATCAAATGCTGTTTCTGATATAGTAACATTGACATTGACTCATCCACATTGACGCCTGCACATTGACTCGTGCACAGTGACTCGTGCACACTGATTCGTGCACACTGACTCGTGTATACTGACTCGTGCACACTGACTCGTGCACACTGACTCGTGCACATTAACTCGTGCACATTAACTCGTGGACATTGACTTGTGCACTTTGACTCATGTACAGGGATGTAAGGCCTGAAAACGGCATGTTGGCCAAGCGGGTTGGCGAGTCCACTCTTTTAGAGGTGGTGTAGTTCCTCCGGACTTGTGGGCTTGTATATATAACTATACTGAGTATAAAAATAAAAAAAATCATGAAAATAATCTGGTTACGTTACAAATATTATGTTCAGCTACAATAGCATGATTTTAGAACCGTATATAAGCAAAAACTACTACGTTTTGTCTATTTGCATGGAAATGTTGGTGAATAAAAAGGCATTGAAGTAATATTGATAAATTTGATAACTGATAATATTAATAAGTGAGCAGCGGACTGGAGGCGCATATCTATAGATGTCACAGTGATCAATAGGGTCAAGACAGGAAGCGATCACCGACTTGTACGTGGCACTCTAAATATCGATTATAAGCTAGCAAGGTCTGTTCTGATGCCTTCATCATCCCCGTTCCATATTTTAAAGAATGTCATTAAAAGGATCTCCAATTATCATATTTTTAATTTGTCATGTGCGGCTTGACTGCTCACTACAAAAGAGAACAATTGATTGTCAAAGATCATATAGCTTAATAGATTAAAAGCATGACTAAGAAGGTACGCCACGCTAAAGAAATCATAGGCAATTATTAGTAGTGCGGAAAAGGAAATGTGAGCGTGGGCCTTCCGTGGGAGAACGTCTAATTAGCACTTTGATGTAACAACTTGCGACAGGAAATCCTGTTGGGTTTCCGGTCGATGAGACTCATTTGACTTTCAGAGCACTTAGATCTCTTTAGAATTTGGTAGAATTACCTACATAGCAACAAAAGATAGACATACATACCGTAGACATTTAATGATCCAAATTAAATTCCGGCATTTTCGATTTTCTAAGAGAAACGTCATTAATAAGGCTTATCTACTAAACACACAAAGGACACTTTGAAATATTTCCAGAATAGCATCATTTTTTGTATACATTCAAATTAAAGATCGTACAAGCAGACGTGAATACAAATAAATAATGACTTACAATTAAATATGACATTTTTACTTGAAATAGGAAATAAAATACCAGATCACATACGGCTCAGTCACGACGTAGAAAGAAAGTAAAGAAGAATAAAACTTAAAACAAAAGGGATCAATTTGTGATTCCATGTGTTCTTCCGCTCATTACATCCAACCAACGACATTCCTTAAATCGTTTGCCCACCTAGCTAGCAGTATCCCATGTTTCTTTATATGTAGTACTCCTTATAAATTTTTAAACTTTAGCGTTTTGTACACATTTTATATTGTAAATCGGGACTGAATGCGTAAAATTAAAAGTTTTTGTTTACCTTTTCTTTCTACTGGCCGTTTCGGCACCGGGTTACAACAGCCGTGGTCGCGAGTTGAAACGTCGAGTACAAAGAAAAGGTAAACAAAAACCTTTAATTTTACGTGTACAATATAAAACTCCTTATAATACTTCTTTCGAGATCTCGTCAGTCGTATTGCTTTTTTAAAGAGCAGGGACGGCAACATAGGTTTTTGTTAATATATTACTGTGGTCAGAGAAAAATAAATTAAAAATAATAGCAATTGAGATTTTTCCTTTTTTAAAGGGGTTGGATTGATCTCTTCTGGCAACTCTCGTTTACTCCTGCAACACGTTGGCACATATCACGGCAGTCTTTTGTGAGGAGTAACTCGGCTAGTCGGATGCGCCCAGCTGACTGCGGGATTAAGTAGTGTAAGAAATGGTAAAATTGTTATCGTATTATTATAATAGACACTTCTATACGACTTGTATAGGCTACTTGTCTATAACGTCTCACTGCAGGGTACAGGCTACCTCTAGTAAATTACTGAGGGGAGGAGGTTTCGGGCCATAATTCAGCACGCGGGCCCAGTAGTTGGTGGATACACATACTGCAGATTTTTCTTTTATTTCTCAAGCGGGCTTCCTCATGATGATTTCCCTTGCCGCTGAGCTAGTAATATTTTAAAAAAAAATTGTTAAGGCTTCAGTAGAAACTCAGTGGTACGGGGGACTCACGATCATACGAATGTAAGATGAGTATAGATATCCCTAGGCTGTCACCACTCTAATAGAAGTTTAATAAAAGTCTCTAAATTTTGGAAAAACTGCAACCCTATCGGTAATACTTAGCATGAGCCCTATCTGCCTATCCGATCCGATGCTTATTTCTTAACTAAGGCCAATAAAACACATATAACCCTCAATATTTAATGTCGAATAGCAGGTAATTGAAAACCCAATAAAAAATCATGGATCACAACATTAATATTGCATAAATCCAATTTAGACAGCGTTGACTTTAAGGGATGGGCCCCAATTTGGGCCACATAACACTTTCATCTTTATTAAGGGGTTTCTTTAATAGCACGGAAAGGAAACTCGTGGAATCGTGACGTGTGGTCCAAGGAATAAAAGAGTATCGTTAAAAACGATGGCAAAGTAAGCAAATAATTTTGCTATTGGAGTCATTGGTCTAAGTACGGGTATACTACTTGTTTGTTGAGTTTAGTTTCGGTATATCGGTAAAACAACGCACCCGCATACCTCCTGGTGTTGGAAGTGTCCATGAGCGGCGGTAACACTTACCATCACGTAGGACCGCTTGATAGTCCGCACAAAAAAAAACACTTCACACTTCACTAAAAAAAAAACAGAAATGTCGCTTTATTTGTTTGTGCGTAAAAATGGCGTGCGTTGCTTAAGGATTTACATATATAATTTAATAATTTACTGTTTTGGAGTGTCAAAAACCTTTTTAAGTGACAGCGTTTCGACATCTACATTAATTTAGACGTACGACTCGTACATCCTCCACGGAAATAGTCACGTCGGTTATTAACGCTGGGTTCAGATCTTTGTGAAATACCATTATCATTAATTTTGCAGGGAGACGGTGCAGAATGTAATTAGACAGCCGCTGGATTGTATGCTCGCTTGCCGCCTTCTTTCCATAAAAAAAAATCTTTCCATAAAACTACAAAAAAATACATAACGAACAAAATATGAAATGTTTCAGTAATTAACTAAGTACGAATTATTCTTTTACCAATCCAATTAAGCTGTTTGGACTCAAAATTATCGAATTATCCAGGATTCGAATAGTTGCCAACAACTCTCGCTGCTCTCTTGCACTGTTTTCTTATCGCTCGCACCACAATTCAATATGGAGTAATGCCGGAACGCGGTCTCAATTATTAAACAATGCAATCGTCTGCTTCGCCCGGCACAACCCTAGCTTTAATACTTGAATACCTAGTATGTGGGTCATGGAGCGACGTAGTGTGGGCGACTCACAAATTATTTACAGCAAGGCACGAAACTTCAGATTTCGTGGATGGAATTTTGATAGTTTCTCATAGCACTGAAAAGAAGTATATACCCATTTGTACACGAGTAATCACTACGTTTTGGTACAACGCTACTGAACTATGCTAGTTAGAATGCTAGCTAGCTAATTGAAATACTACTAGCGTGTCAGAGGTTCTAATTAATTATCGCCAGTTCTACGGAAATACCGTGAAAAAAATCAGATTAGTATTGTATAATAATATTGTGCTACCATAACTGTTACGATGTCGAGTGACTATAGAATAAATAGCATCACCCCATCCCTTCCCATAAGTGTAATAAAAGGCGAGTAAGGGATAACACTAACTAACCAATAAGTAAGGGATGACTAAGTTAAGGGGGGTCAATAACATTTTGTCAAATGATTTGTGTCAATCTTTTGTTTTGTTGTCATCTGTTTTGCAGTGATTATAATAAAATCAAATAAACAAAATCGCTACCACAAGACCTGAGGACTATACCGTGTCTAAAACAGGGGACTTGCCAACCAGTATGACGTTTTAAGGCCATACATCACTCATGTAAAAGACAATGTGAATTAGGAGGCCAATGTCCAGCGGTGAAAGTTGAAGGGCTGGTTACGGTTATGATAAAAATCAGAAGTTAGAGCATGTATCGTAAATGGCGACTAAGGGGTAACAAGGTAGACTCGCCAACCAGCATGAAGTTTTAAGGCCATACATGTTTCTTTGTACTCGTGTTTCCATCAGTAGACAATAAAAGCGTTGGTTACAGTATTGTTTATTTATTTATACACTTCATTGCACAGTATCGTACAAAAGGAGAGTTTAATGCCTTAAGGCATTCTGTACCAGCCAACCTTTGTAATGTATATTGTTTACAGCAAACCGGCCTGGTTCCTTTCAGGTGGCAACTCAAATATAGTCTATGTCCATCCGCATTAATTTAGCTTTCTGAGGGCTCGCGCACATTACAACCGCGTCGTGTCGCAGCGTGCCGTACTGCAACACTGCAATAATGCACATTACACATTACACAATGTGCACTCCTCAGCAGTTCGATGTTGACATTCAATACTACACATCGCCGCACAGCGAATAACTCTTCAATTACATTCGTAACTGTGTCCGTTCAACAGTTATTCAGTTTAGTTATTCTGAATAACCGTTAGGTAGGTAGGTAATTAGCGCTAGGAATGTTTTAGACAGAACTAAAATACCTTGCATATTTGTAAGTTTTGAGTTCTTCCTTAAAATAATTTTATTTGTCTCAAGAACGGTTTTGTATTTTTTAAATTAGTTGACACATTTCAGGTTTTGCATTATTTCGGGGCCACGTTGTAGATATAAACCAGTGATTCCCAAAGTGGTCGATATAGACCCTCGGAGTCGATTTGAACTTTCTTGGGGTCGATAGTTTCAATAAAAAAAAAATGGGGGTCGATGACAGCTAAAAATAGACCCACTTAATTCGTTTGTTAGTTCAAAACATTTATGATTCTAATAGGTACTTAATTAAGGAGATAAAAATAATTTATCTCTATGTACCGACATCGCAAAAAGAGTCACAGGTAAAAAAATGCATGAAATATCACGTAGCACAAACATGTCTCTGCATTGTCGCATCGAACGTAGCAAAGCAAGTGCGGACATGAAAAACCGATGTATATCCGTACTTGCTCACATGTCGCATGTCAGTTTGAGTAAGTAAACGTTACCTATTTGTGAACGGTTATAATAGTTTTTGGGAAAAGGGTCTGCAACCGAAAAAAGTTTGGGAACCCCTGGTATAAACATACAAACTCAATCTCTCTTCATATGACTTATAAATGTCTAGTGGCATGTAAACGACTAATCTGCATTGGACGCGCTTTGTGAATCATGACCAGAAACTTAAGATGACAAGAGAAGACTAATCAACAATAATAAAATATTTCGATATAATTGTATCTACTGTAAACGTTTGCTCTTTAACGTAAGACAAATCATTCAAAACCAATATAATTATCAGTCTTTCCTCGTAGCCAAATTGGTTTGCCAAACTGATAGGGCTAACATACTGCCTAGAGTCTAGAGAATTCATTCTTATCGATAGGTATAAGATAGACTTAATTAAGCGTATCTGTTTAAATTTAATTAAGTTTTTTAATTTGGTTTAATTTAATTTGTGTATGTGAAAAAAACACAAGTTTATTAATTTTTTTTTCGAAATATATTTTAATGTATTTCTTTCAATATGGAATGTTTTTTTTTAAATAAACAGTTTCTTATTATTATTGCCACTTGAGAATTCTTTACAGCAAGAACTTTCTTGTAATAAGGCCACTTCCTCGTGACCAGACCATGTTTTATTGAAGAAGGTGCCAGGATTAAGCGCATGAACTAATACCTGTTTTTTAATCATTTGTGTTAGCTATGAATCTCGGGAACTACTCGTAATAGTATACTTATTACGCGTAGGTAGTTATAGAATTCATATGGAGGTAGAACTTGCACAACTTGACGGATTTTTCCCGGTGGTCCGATCGATTGTCAGATTAATCTGACGAGTGGGAAATTTTAATCCCGTTTGTCCGACAGACCCTCGATTCATATTGTACATAGAGAGAGAAATTTTAAATATATCCGTGCAAGTTTACTATAATGCCGTAACTAAAATGATAGATGAATTAACAGAAAAAAAAAAAATAATTAGCTTCACGTTTGTATGAATCCGAGTTAGAATTGATATTTTTTTATATCCACGTTAATTCAGACAGAAGGTTAATAATATAATTTACCATAAATGTAACTGTGAAATATCATTTTAACGGTGACTGTACAATTATTAATATTCGATTTAAGAAAAGGAAAAATAGATAACACGTATTGTAATCATTACTTTAATTCAAAAAATTCAAATCACTACCTTAAACATTATATTCTCTTACCTAAACAATACATTTTTTGTTTCATTAATATATACAGTCGCTAATGTTTTAAAAACATTCTTCTTTAAAATGTCAAGCACTCTAAATACTCGTATATTACATAAAATATTGGGAAAACAGGCAATGAGATCACGTAACATTTTCGGGCGTTTTTTACTTTGGATAGCAATACGTAAAAATATTCGTCTGTCAGTCTATATGTTTGTACGAGCTAATCTTGGAAACTACGAATCATTCTTGCGAGATTTTATTACATCTATTACCAAAATCGGTCACATTGTCAACCGCTAGTTGGTAATATGATTATTTTTCCAGACCCAAAAACTAAAATATCATCTCAAAATGTTAAAAACATTCTGATACCACCATCAAAAGGAATAAGCTCTAAAAAGGCAAGTTATAATTACTCTAATTGGGTATTTCGAAGCCTCATTCGTTGTAAAATGTAATTAAAAAGTGAAACGTAAAAAGCGCCCTCGTTATTACGTAAGTGTAGACAGAATAATTATAAGTCTCATCAACTACATAAAAAGTGTATAAATCTATAAAGTGGATTCCACAATGTGTTAACCATCTTATGATAAAATCCTCTATTAAAAATTACGTAATAAGATGGTTTGTGTTTGAATGAGCAGTCCAAAATACTAAAAGAGCAGCAAATCACGATCAACTAAACAACCTATTTTAAGTAAATAATTTTAAACTACTATGAACATCATCATCAAGTCGACGGATTCCTATTTCATTGTTGTCGCCGGAGAACAATGAATTAATTCAATTAACCCAATTTTAAATTTGCTACCGTAATTTTTCTACTCTTTCAGATTTTTTTTTGCTCATTTTATTATGACTACTCTAATAAAATCATCAAAAAGGCATACGGCGCTTTAATATAATGTCTCTGCAAGGTCTATAGGCAGGATAAATAGACATTTTTAGATCGCTCTCAGACTGAGCGATTGGAAACTAAGCTTCATCCAAACTGCTTATGTTTATGGGTACCATGAAACATAACTACGAATAATATTATAATTCTGGGCCCAATAGTTCTATATAGACCACTTTTAAATCTAAATTGTATATAAAAATTATATTCACATTAGATAGTAGATTAATGACAGAGACATTCGATGATTCCCATTAGTGACATTACCATTCACCATTGTGTAAAGATATGATATTTTATTCGCTTCGACATTAATATGAAACTCTAAATAGATATAAAGCTCCACCCTTTTCAAATAAATTAAAGCTGATGGTATTGACAAGGAATCTGAATGGGACACCTGCTTTATATCCGACACATAAACTCGTCGTCCATGTCCCATTGCTTGAAAACGTAAGTCTTCAATCAGTGCGTCCTGCCAGTTATGACGTATCGTGGCGTTTAACGGTAAGGCTGATCCATTAGTTCAAGGCCACTTAGCGAGCTATAGAGAGGACTATGCTCAGTTTTTTTTTTGCGGTTTAGGGTCCGCAACGAAAACATTCGCCAAAGAACTGAAGTCAATGGACAGCTCGTAGAATCAGCATGTGCAATGGGCATGTCATATTTGCCGCAGGACCGATGACCGATACGCTGGTGGTGGTGGAAGGAGAAGAGCCGAGGATAATGTGTGGTTGCGAGCCTTGGGAGAGGCCTATATCCAGCAGTGGAGAGACATAAGCTGGTGGTATGCTATGGGAACATATTTATAGTAAAGTACAGCGCACAGATTCTATAACAGATTGTTCGAATCTCACTATTACTATGAAAAATTATTAAATATATTAATTACCCGACAAGAAAACACAAAAGTTAATTAGGGAAACATCGTCTCTCAACAACCGTGGCACAATCTACGCGGGCCATTTCTCTGAATATTCGCGACAAATTCATTAACATGTTCGCGTCGTTGTTCCTTAACATCCAAAGGGTCAGAATATTATCAGTCGGCGAACTGGTATTCGAAAAATAGTAGTAATAAGAGGTGATTTTTAACTTATCAGCCAAGAGTCTCCAGTCATTCCCTTTAGGTGTCTGAACGTCCAAAAGTTTGCACAAAATTACTCTATCAGACTTAGTCAGTACATTAATTCTAAAGTTATTGTCCACAGAGAAGTTACTCCTGAAACTACTCGTGTTCTTGTAAACGAAATCGTACCTGCCCTCTTTTTTAGACAGCGATGAATAATTGAAAGGATTCTCTAAAATATTCACCGTGTAACCCATATCTATGCTGGAGAAGCGCTTGTTGCAAGTCAAATTGGAAATCAAATCGTTGGTCTTCAAGTTAAAACTTACAGATGTAGACTGATTCTGCTTTTGATATATCAACATGTTTAACTCCAAGCAATTGATTGCGTCGACTTGTTGGAGAATGAAGCTGCAGTGGATGGAAGTGACGTTCATATTCCAAATATGAGAGTAGGATAGCTCCTGATATTTTCCTCCAGAGTGTATCTTCCATCCTGTTCCTATTTCTCTCATATTGAAGCAAAGGTCCGAACAGTTCTGCTGGAAGCAAATTGTCTTTGGGTCACACAACAAACTACCACCAGCTCTCCGTTCATTGTCGACGCAGTCATAAAACGCGATCGGAGTATCGTTAAACACGTTAACCCTCAGTGTAAATAAACCGTCACTTCTTTTCGAAACGAATAGACCTAACTTCAAGAGTTTCGCGTCTAGACCGCTGAAACTTCGACCAACTAAAACAAAGTCACTTAAGAATTCGCACACGAGGTAAACTTTAGAGGGGTCGACTTGGACAAATATTGGAGTCCCTGGTGTTTCTTGACCGAGGCTTAAAACTTTCCGCCACTCCCTTGAGTTGATTTCTTCGGGCCTTTGGAGAACTGAAAATAGCCAAGTGGTGTTTTTCACAGCTGCGCAGTGTGGGAAGGAAAGAACGACGCCTTTGCAGAAATGCACATTCTTGGGCCCACATCTAATTATCGGACTAAGTTGAGTTTCGCCTGTTAAATAATAAGACAATTTAGTTTTACAGAAATGCTCCAAATACAGAAATAAATTGATAAATTTTGTTGTGATGACACAAAGATGGAAATTGTGGTGCTCATAACCTGATCTCTAAAGGAGCGTTATGGTATTCCTAACTAAAGTTAAATATAGGGGTAGATTACTCTATAAAGTGAATTTCTGGAAGAAATAACCAATTTAAACAATGTACGAGTATAATCCATACATGTAAAAAAATCCTCACTAAATTAAAAATAAATAATATCATAAATAAATACAATAGTACCTATTACATATACATTCAAAGTTAAATTTAAAGCAAATGAAAAACACACAAAGACAGATAATACATGGATTACGAAAAATATACATAAAACTCACAACGAATGACTCGTTATTATAATTTTTACCAAAGAGGGATAAAGTAGAACGTACATACATTAAAACTGATTCTAGGGCAATATCTACCAGTGCTTTATATACGCATCGTTATTACAGAATACGTAGTTTACTTTTTGTTGTTGTCGTAAAAACGAACTGCATTGTTTCTTATTTCTTTATTTTTTCAATATTTTTAATTTTGCATGTATACACGAGTCATTTTAAAATAACTTTCAAATATTTCCAACCCTTCGTCATAATTTTATTAATGTCATACACATGTTTAAACACAAGCGTATTTACATCATCCATCAGGTAAACTCGTTGTGGAGACTAAAAACACTTCCAAATACGGCTTAACTAAGTTTAGCCCCAGGTCAGAAGGTGGCATTTGCGATTTAGGTCACAGCCGGCAGTTAATCCTGTTTTAGTTCGACCCAGCTTACAATAGACAACCTCCACTCCACTACAGCAAGCAGTGGAAAACGACAAGTCAGTCAGTCAATCTGTTTGTAAAGATGCCATGGATTATTACACCTTAAAAATTAATAGCGATTAATAAAGATTGTGTTAACGTAAAGATTTTATAAATGATGCCACAAATAATGTCGAACGATTGTTTAAGTTCAACTAACGTTAAAGGATTACAGAGCATTAATTATGCAACGTTCAATGTATTCTTTGTTTTGGAAGGATGGTACGTACTCCCTTCCGTTTAAACTTAACTTATATAATTAAAAAAGCGACGGACAACATGGTTTGAATAATTTATGTTCCATGGTGTATAATTAGATGAGTGTGGCTTCAATTACATTAATAAGTTATCTGACAATATCGATTTGATTTCGAGTTACATTTACTCTCAAACAACGTGAACTTTCATCCAAAATATTATTATCTTATGCAAAGGCAGATTACATTAGTAGTTAAGATGCAGGTGATACTTTACCTTCCTGCAGTAGTGGCCGATTCCATTCCTCATCTGCGACCTCGATAGAAAATAGCTCTTCGCCTTTATCAATTACTCCATCCGGCGCGAACAGACCAACTCCGCATTTATCCAAATTCAACCAATCACCGTCGCTTGTAACTATTTTAGACGTTGCAGTCTCCAAATGTTTTGTTTTGAGGAATTTGGAATCGACTGACGCGTTGTTTTTCAATGACGGCGACATTTCTACACTTTCGTTGCCATACGACGATCCCGCTAAAATAAAACATCACAGTTCAATTTCGAAGTAACCTCTAGAGTATTTACAGCTATATTTTGAGCTATTAAAGGCTTTATGAAACTCACAGCTCAAAAAGCAGCTGGAATCAGATCTTTCTGACTCTCCGCTGTCCTTGCAAGCGTAATTCCTTTCGTTTCCATTTCGTTCGGATCTTACCTCATGGTCTATCGGCGAGATGTAACTGTAATGAAATAATTGTGTAAATATGTGACTAAAAAATTGTGTAGAATTTCTTTTGACAACATTTTAAATGAGTATTTTGATTTTGCAAAGTAACAAAGATGGGCATTTATCATAATGCGAATGAATTTTGAATCTATTTATAATTAAGTGATTCTCTAAACATAGTAATATTTTTTAATTAAATGTATTTTTTAAATTTATTTTTTTAGGCCCTATTTATATTGATTTAGTTGATCCCTATAAATAGGGCTTGCATCCTTGCATACTGTATAGGGGTAAGTAGCGAATTCCATTTTCCAAAAATTTGTTTAGAACACCAAAGACAAATAATTATTTAAGTTGTTATTAGCTGTATCGAGATCAGGGATTTTTATGTATTGTATTTATCTTTGCATCTGCGGTAAAGGGAATTCTAGTTTAGAGAGCTGAATGTGATATTTTACTTTCTGAATCATTTGAAACTGTGGTATTTATTGACTTATCTAAACATTCCTAAAATACTATGTAGAATGGAAGTAATCTAAAATAATCTAGGTAATAACTAATCTTGGTAAACATAGCTTATAAATTAGTCACCTAAAGATGAAATTATATTAAAACCAATTGAAATGATATTTATCTAAATAAAGATTTTGTAAGGGAAGAGAGCACGCTACATTCCCGCAGCCGCTGGGCGCACTCGACCACGTTGGCGACGTTACTCCTCTCTCACATAAGACTATCTTGAAATGTACTGCATTTCCTACTTTATCGTATTTCCTCAATGTACGTACGTGTTTCGGTAGTGCCAGAGCCCCATTCCCATCCCATCCTATCCCTCCCCATTTTCCCAACCCTTTCTCCTGATCCATTCCTTAATCCGTAAAGGTAGGCAGCGCATCCGGGGCTGTGCTAACGTTTGCTATTCTGGACTGATATTGGCATGTATCGCAGATGTCCATGGGCTACAGTATCCACTTACCATCAGGTGGACTGTATGTTCGTTTTCAGTCTTTTCTCTATAAAAACAAAAACAAGAAGGCATAATGGACAGTAGAAAAAAACAATTCAAAATACTTCACCTATTAGCCAACTGCGGAACTTCATACAAATGCTCGTTTCTTGCAATAGACGTATTCGTGTGCCTCTGCATGCGTCTCGAGTCCATTGTTTGGAACTCTTCATGTATCGTTAGATCAGGTTGATTGGTCAGAGTTCTCTTTATCACATTGTTGAAGTAATTAGTTCCTATACATAAAAACGAATTAAAAACAATAATAATATCTTGACGATCGACAAGATATAGATTAATTTTGAAAATGCAAAAATCTATCAAATTTTACACCTATAATTGTTTATTCGTATTTGTATGTCGATCATTACCGATCGTATAATATAATCGATCAGTTATTTTTTCCACTTTTGTTTAAATACACGCGATGGCCGATATAAGTCTATAGAAATAAAAACTAACTTGTTGCTTAATTACTTTATTATATCTGTTTATCGATTAGTATTTCCCTCGCTGTTACCTTGTCGTACTAGGTTATTCCACATTTCAGATTGATATCTATCTCTTGTACTATATCTATATTTTGTACTTATAAAATTGCAACAATACCATGTAGTTTGTATTGTATATGTTATCAGTGGCCTTTAACAGATGTTGCCTTGACATTATTACATCCATCACAACCTTTTATGATCCCCTGTAATAACTTTTACGAGCTCTTACTTGTGTCTTGTCTTATAATAAATTGTTTTAATAAAAAGCATTTACCTGGCGGTGGTTTCACATACGGAGAGTTCTCCGTCAGTTTTATTTTCATATATTTAATTCCCAATATAACTACAACGAGGAAAATAAGGAACGCAATTGACAGCGCCACCAAAAGCGGCCAATATGGAGATCCTGGAAAATTTGTGACGTGTAAATAAAATATTCATTTAAATGTTATAATAAAAAAAGTATTTGCATCAAATTTGAATTGGATTGGAATGAAATAAAATGAAACGATTTTTTTTTATAGAAAGAATGTGGCAAACGAACACAGTTCATCTGGTGGTAAATGGATACTGTTCGCGATATATGTCAACATTAGTCCAAAATGACAAACTTTGGCACGCCCCCGATGCGCTGCCCACGTTTGTTGATGAAAGAATGGATTCGGAGAAAGGGTTGGGGACATGGGAAGGGATAGGATGGGAATGGGCTCTGGCATATCTCACTCACTACCGAAACACGTACGTACAATGGGTATATGATAAAGTGGGAAATGCAGTACATTTCAAGGTAGTCTTCTGTGAGAGTGGGGTAACGAGGCCACTCGAGTGCACTGTCCCCATTTATTTGTTTCATTTATTGTTTCATTCAATCTATATAGATAAAAATTAAATGCTGTTCGCTGGTAAGCGCATCACTTGAGAACGGCTGGACTAATTTGGCTATTTTTTTTTAAATATGTTCGTTTTAGTCCGAATAAAGTTTTTAGGGAGAGAAAAATTGAAAAGGTTGCCCGGAAAATTGGAAGATTCGGGAAACACTGAAAGTGCTTTTTTCTATGGGATTTTTGTATGAACTTATTGAAATTATTGTATTATTGAAATTTGGACAGGACAGCGTCTGTCGGGTCAGCTAGTTAGTAATAAATATTCATTTATTTGTAAAATATTATTACAAAAGATTTTCTTTCTGGTCATATGATTTTTTTTTATTTTGCTATAAAAATAGCATGTAATAATTAATAAGCAATATTAATATTAATAAGTGTCATTATAATATTTATGAATCCATTTATATATTAAATTAATAATTTGATTTAACTTCCTAATAGGTACATTAAGTAATATTATGTAAAGTTTATGAATGTTATTTTAAAAAAAAAATCTTAGCCTTTTACGATCGGATAAATGAACGTTTCTTAGGTCGTTTTTAGTTTAGAATTAGACAAAGTATTTGGAAACTATGTAAATTGAATAAGGTTCAATGAATACGACTTAGACTAATTCTAATACAGAGACTCGTTTATTTATCAGGGCCATGGTCTTTGTTGTTTAGTCTAAATTGGACAGAAGTTGCGTAATCTAAATTAGAAGATACTAAAAATTTGGTGATTACTTTAGTACTCTGCCAACATCAACAGAAGCAAAACCTTCAAAGTTGCTACTAGAAGGCTAAATGATTTCAAAACAATACTTACCATCGTCAATAATATCAGATTTAGATGTCCTGACGCATAACGGACATTGAGCCACTTGGTAATCTTTGCCAAGACACGCGGTGCTCGTGAGACATTTACGTCTTCTGGTTTGGAGGCAGTCGGAGTCGCATCTCGTCCACTCCGACCATTGGGACCAACGACCTACGACGAAAACATAACTTCTCTAGTATGTAAGTACACTTTATTGCATACTAAATAATGACAGTGAAAGTGACACAAACAACTTTCAGCGAACCCTTGGGCGGGAGGACACAATGTACACAAGAATAATAGGTAGATGGGTGCACATATTACAATGATTATAACTAAACAAATATTTGTTGAAACAAATGAGGTGATAACTTCGCTTCTAACAGATGATCCAATCTCTATGAAGGTAGATAGGTTCTGTCGCCCACAGACAATTGATATATGCCAAAATCAGTCAATATGAAGAAAGTTGTTAGGTCCGCAGATGCGCTACCCAATGGGTATTTTAATTTGGAAATTCTTAGCTAATTTTAATTTGGAAAGAAATGTTAGTGAAAGGCTGAAAGGTAGACTCATAAATTGAACGGGACTAACCTAATATAATATTTGGCGATTGATCGGCCAACTCGTCTAAACCATCAACGTACATGTCTGAAATAAAAATAATTATATCTAAGTCAAATCTGATCAAAATTTTAATAACACATCGTCTTAAATATTTAGTGGTATCGCAGAACTACAAGAGGATGTCACTAAATGTAATGTTAGACCAACTAAATGTATGAACGTTAAAGTTGCGATGATAACTTCATGAACGCAAAAGATTTGCTATTCATATGCCTCATCTCTCCATCTCGCTATAATCCACTCCCATCTCTTCCAGTGGATGTCGTCAAAGGCTACTAAGGGATAACAAAGCCGCTACCTCAAGCCCTCAAGGAACTACATCACCTTTAAAAGATTATACTCAAAACCCGCTAGGCCACCGTGGCGTTTTAAGACCATACATTCCTCACGTACAAGACAAAGGGCCTATGTCCATCAATAGACGAGAAAAGGACGGCTCACGGAAAGCATTAAAATTTGCAATTCACAACTCAGATTATCCACTCGACCCGAAACAATGAAACGTCCCCAACACTTACCTAGATCACAATCTAAACAGTCCTGTGTCTTCTGAATACTGGGCCCCATACAAGGTTGTCCACCGTTTAATGGTCGTGGTGCAGTGCAAGAGCGCAGTCGTCGGCGGCCGGAACGCGCGCTTGACTGACCACACCAGCACTCGGCCCAGGATGACCAAGACGACCATCCACCATTCACTACTCATGACAATATTTTTTTATTATTACGGTACGTGGCTCCTTTTTTGAAAGCAGTGACAGATATGACGACAAACGAGGTGAATATGAATATGACGATATACTGCAATTAAAAATGCAAGCCAAAAAATGGACTCTAGCTTCACTTGAAACGTTTATTCACGTAGACGAATGGTGAATCTTTCAAAAACTTTTAGTTATTCCAAGTTAGACCTCAGTTAATTTTAATATGTACTACTAATCTCACTAACACTATTATAAATGCCAAAGTTTGGATGTTTGTTACGCATTCACGTCGAAATAGTTAAACCGATTTCGTTGAAACTTGGCAAATAGGTAGATTGTAATCTGCATTAACACATAGGCTACATAAATAATGTAGAGTAGCGGAAAAAACTAATTAGTTTATATTTTTCGTATAATGGACTCTTGAATCTCATGAAACAGGCAAGACAGGGCTAAACATCGCTACATCGCTAGAACAACAACTCGATGAAAATCCGGAAGTCTATTATTAGGCTATGCATATTTTTAGTTAGTTAATTTCAATATTTTACTTATTTGTAGTCGGTACACTTAGATTCTGATATTTTGAGATGCGAGTTAAATAGTGTTTTTAATTAACAATAAATATTTTATTTTATTATTATTGTAATTCACTTAAAGTAAGACAAAATAGTTGTGTATTCATTCATACAGTTGCTTCAAGCCGCTGAATATTTAACAAGACTACATTCTTACGTTTACTATTAGTAGAATTCAAAAATTTGATTCTAACCTAATAAATCGGAAGCAAATCGAAACTCTGTACCAAATTTTACTGTGTAAGCAGCATTTACATTTTTTTTAATTTCAATTCATGCAAAACAATACGTGGTAGTATTGTCAAAATGAGCGCTGAGCGCTCGAGCGGTAATCAACGCTTTTTTAACCACAAGGTTTTACGGACACCAAACTTTAAAATTTGGACTATAACGCTCACGGCGTTTAACGTTGGAGTCTTAAAGATTAATTAGCGCTTACTAAGCGCTCCAGTGTCGAGTGCTCACCATTCATTTTTACAAGTCTATTTATATAAATAATTTGAATTTGAATAATTTAACTATAATTTCCTTACCGAAAACTGTAAGTAACGCTGGCTCAGATATCCTCTTTCCTGCTAAATTTTCAGCGACACACGTGTAGTTGGCCATATCCTGAAATTTTTTTACCTCATGTACTTACTTTTCATTCCCTTCTAACTTTAAAATCAAGATTTTCTTCACAAAAATCGAAATCACTTACCAGCAAAGAAGCTTGTTTGATAACCAAGTCTCCTTCCTTCGTGATCTGTACATTATCGTCGACGACGATCGGAGCCCCATTCTTGAGCCAATACAACTGAGCGAAGGGGGCTGCGGGGGGCGGCTCACATCGAAATGTCACCGGCGTATATTGTTTCACTAGTTGCGAATGGGGGGCTATTGTGAAGTGCTTCTTTATGTCTAAAAGAAAGGCTATACTTGTATTTGATATGTACGCTTGTCCACGGAAACAAAGCCATTAGTTGTAAAGTTTAATTTATAACTATAGATTAATAATATATTTGGACAAGATTTTTGTTACTTTGATGACCGAAGGTGAAAACTAAATTACTGCCTAAATGTTTCATCTAGGTACGTGTTTATAACAAATATATAAAAATAATTAAGTATTAAATAATAAAAGTTTTTTTTTTATAAAAGTTTTAATTTTATATTGTTTAGAAATAATTAGACATTTAATTCAGTGGGTTCATTTGAATTCACGATATGACATTGAAGTTTATGTCAAGTTATGTTGACATAAACTTCAATGTCATTAAGGGTTAAAACAACTAGCGTTTTTACAACCGTAAACTTAATAGCTTTAATGTTTAGTTTCGCTATTTGGTGTATTTCGACACCAAATAGCGGGGCTATTTCGACAAGTCCTTTTATGGATCATTGTAATATTAATTAATTTATCTACAATTATGTTACTTACAAGCTATTTCAACTGTGGCGGGCTGGCTTCTTATATGTCCGCGGCTAGCCCAAGCGAAGCAAGTACACTGGTACTTGTCATTGCCAAAGTACTCTTCCACTTGTTCTCTAGTGACATTATACTCTCCTTCAATGATCCTTACACCGGTTTGGGGGTCGACGAACTCGAAATTGTGAGCGTGGGTCTTAACACCGTTGCATTTGAAATAAACCTTCAAAATAAACGATAAAGTTACAAATTCGTTCACTGTTGGAATTTATAAAATGCTCAATAGAATATTCAAGTAACTTCAACTACAGTAACTGAAACCAACTTCTTTTCGTCCATTGCTGGACACGGGCCTCAAGCATGCACAAGACAATGTGCTTTAAAACTATATATGACCTTAAAACCTCACGCTGGTCAATCGGGTTGGCGAGTCTACTCTTTTAGAGATGGTGTACTTGCCCACGGCTTGTGTTTCACAGATTCGCGATCCTGAGGTACCCTCCCAAAGCAACCCTGAGGCTCGTTGCTGCACACACTTTATGCTTCTGGCTGAGCGCCTTCTGCGCTCACCCTAAACCTTACATGTCCGGTGACTCTTGAAGGGCCATTACGCGAGAAGCATTTAGCCATTCCGAATAAAAAAAATCAGGGCTTTTAGTGGCGGTGGCTTTGTTGTCCCTTAGTTTAATTTAAAAAATCTAGAGCCTGTATATCCATCACTCCGCGCTGGGCCCACGTGATGGATTGTGACTGGAAACCCTATAGTGATTTACTAGGAGAGGCCTGTGTCTTGCAGGGAGATGATAAAAAGACTGACATCATCATCATCGGGAACAGTGAACTTAGTTTGGAGAAATTCTTTCCATGCAGACAGAGTATTCAAAGCACAGAAAAAGTGTGTACGATCTCTATATGGTGCTAACTCAATTCACACCTCTAAACCGTACTTTATAGAATTACGCATTCTACCATTGCCGTGTCATTACATATATGAAATGTTTGTATCCGTTACAATATATCCCGACCTTTTCAAAATTAAATTACGAAATATATACAAATGTAAAAATCAGAAATTATAATTAAAAAACAAAAACAAATTATATGTTTCACCACAAAGGATTAAATTGTATAGCAACAATTCATATTATATGGCTATTAAAATATATGCTCGTAATAAGTTACCTGACGCCTTTAAAGGAATTATTATCAATATATTAAAAAAAGACTATAATATAATTTGTTGATTGACAAATGTTATTACACTATTGAAGATTATTTAAATGACAGTGAAATATAAATATAATGGGTATTTATTAATAACAACGATATAGAAATATTCATCATATTTTTTCTTGTTTTTTGACACTAGAAATAATTTGCCATTTAAATTTTAATTAGTTGTTTATTTATTGTAATCAAAATGTAATCTTGTTGATGTAAACATAGTCTAACATTTGCAATGCCAATTATCTGGCAGAATGTGTCAGCCTTGTATAACTTATCATGAGACCTTATACATGCTTATGAATGTATAGTATGTACCCCCGCATTCATAAGCATATACATTATGATTATTATCACACGCGTTCACGATTTTTTGAATGTCGGTCACGTGACCCTTCTCACATGCTAAACCGGCTATAATTGAATATGCGATAACTAAGTAAAGTGAAAATTCAATGGTTAAAATTTGACGATCGCACGGTATAATTACAGTCATGTATGCGTTTCATGCGATTTCTCGCAAAATAGAATGTAACATTAAGATGTTAAAGGCGTCCAGTGTAAAATTCTCGTGGGAAATTCAAACAGCTGTCGACATTCCCAGGAGTCCCTTTAACGAAATCTCCAATGTTCTTGCACACGTAAAATGAGTCGTCTATTTGCCTACTGATTCCTATTGAACAAATACATACATATACATACATACATATGTCGTTGCTTTATTTTTAGAGAACTACTTTGATGACTAATTTGACGTGTCTTATTTTGGAAGTAATACAATACACTCATATTTCAAAGTAAGTTATAAAGTAAATTTCTAAACATTATTTGTGGGACCTTATTGTCGGTATGGACTAACTATTGCTACTGGTTAAAATTTTCTAACTTAAAATTTCGTTATTTGAATAGGTATTTCTTTTAAATAGAAATATGCTCTAAAATTAGATTATTAGAAAGTTAAACATTTTAAACATTTTAAAAAGTACGCTATTTTTTAAAGATTTTACTAGTCTCGATATCTGCGAAACTAGGGCCCACAATAAGGTCTATTTTCTCAAATAATGTCGCTTTTTATTTAAACTAGATTTATATCTATTGATACTTACTTCTAAAGCATTAGCAGCACGACATTTTAGTAACGCTGGCTTATTTTTAACAACATACGTGTTTTCGGGTTCTAATAAAAAAATTGGCAAATTATCTTTTGTTGTATGCAAGGGTATTTTGTCGCCTATAGGTATTAACTCGTGATTAACATTAACCTTCGCTATATCAGGCGAGTCTTTATAATTTAGTTCTTTACTATCGTAGTCATAGTAAGGACCGTCATCGTCATCGTCTTCTTCTTCAAGTTCGTCATTATTCTCAAAAACTGGCGGCAGAAAGTAGTCTTTATCTTGATTTGTTTCGTGGTTCGTTAGAAAATCTAACGGCTTGTTTATATGATCGTATGTTGGTTCAGTGTGAGATGAACTGTCATCTGTACGCTGATGTGTACCTACAAAAAGTAATTTCTCTGTATTTCAATTGACTTCTTATAATCATGTAATGATTTTAAAAAATATCTTAAGAAATTACTTGGAAAATCACCAGAAAATGTTACATGAAAAAGTAAATTAAATTATGTAATTGGAATTGCAAGATTTATCGGAACGTTATAGGAAAATTATGAAGCTGAAATAAAAATATTTTTTAAATTGATTCCTACAGTGAATGGTTATGCAAAATTATCCATATTATAAAGGTATTTACACAATGAAAAATATCTTTGACTAAAACAGAATTCGATCAAACATTTTCTCAACAGGCAAAACACTCGTATTGCATACTGAGCCAAAGCTCTCAAATTGAATGGAAGCTGTGCACCATATTGAATATTGATAGAATTGCTTGTCAATTTTGTGCATTACGTTTTGAAAAATTACTTTAAAGTCAAAAGGATACCCTTTTGACATTAAGCTTCTATGTCCAAAGCACATATTTTTAAGTAACATTGTCGTTGATAATATGAATGGGTCTGCAGTATGAAGGGTCTACTGCATCTTACTTACTTTTCACAGTGTCCTGTCCTTTCACAAACGCCAATTCCATCAGAAGGAAATAAGTCCAAAACTGCACTTCCATTTATATACGTATTCAGCACAACGTTCAAAAACGAAACAATAGGTATTTTGCCGCCATCGTGTTCCATTACTGCTTGTTACTTTACATTTTATTGTTCATTTAATTTCATCACCATATTTATAAAAGTCAAGACCTTCCACTCAACCACCATTATGAAATTCGATCCCACCGAAAATCTTTAGCATATAAGATATCGCCTAATGTTCACAAGTCGTAAAAGTTTACGAGTAATTCCGTATAACTGAAATGTATGTGTACACTGCTACGAACGATAGCGAACTGAGAGTTTAGAATAAGGGATGAATGGAAGCAACCCTAGGTGAAACCTTCTGCGCATGCCCCAAACTTTTGAATAGAGTCCTTTATGATGGCTCGAAAATGAAAGAGTTGTAAAACTTTCTAATCAATAATTATTGTGCAGATAATTTTAGGTCAGTTTCGAAGAAAAACTAACGATTGCAAAGATCAGGAGTTGTTTTTCTGAAATCTACATTTGAACTAATGAGGCAAATCCTTTCAGTACTAAATTGCGACGAGACTGTTTGAACTCTTCATGTAAATCTCAGAAAAGTTGCAAGACAACTTATGAAATTTGCAGAGCTTATGAAGCTCTGCAAATGATATTTAAGAATTTAAATATACTTAATAAATAGTATATTTTCTTAAATATACCGTTATTCGATAGATAAAATTCTATCTTCTGCGACGGACGCGTGCCATCGGAGTTCTTTCGATTAATGATAGAAGGGTACCGTAACCAGCACTCGTTTTCGACCACTGCTGGACACGAGCCACTTCATGGCCATTGGTTTATGCAGGTGGGACGTATGACCTTACGATGTCACGCTGGCCAAGAAATAAGAAAGAAGGCAGCAGACGAGCATACAGTCCACCGGATGGTAAGTGGATACTGTCGTCCATACACATCCGCGGTTCATGCCAACGTCAGTCCAGAATGACAAAAGTAGGCACGCCCCCGGATGCGTTGCCTGCCTTTGTAGATTAAGGATTGGATTAGGAGAAAGGGTTGGGAAAATGGGGATGGATAAGGCTCTGGAATATTTCACTCACTATCGAAACATGTACGTACATTGGGGAAATACGATAAAGTGAGAAATTCCGTGAGAGAGGGATAATGTGGACAGTCGAGTCGCTCAGCGGCTGTGAGATTGAAGCGTGAATTTTCTCCCTTCTAAAATTACAAAGGACCCCCATAAATTAATTTCACATAATTATATTATTTATTTTCTAAATTTTTACTTTAACAATTCACTTACAACTACGGATTGACACAAGTTCCAGCAAACAATTGTTGTTTCGAAACTTTAACGAAAAATAAGAATGGGCGATTGGCATTGAACTGTACTTGGCCTATAATCAATTTTACAGGTATTATGACGAAACCTGAAAACAAGATCAATACATACATACGATTAGTTATTTCACAAGAGAAGAATACAATAAAATATAATTAAAGATAGAGAATTAGCAATAAGGCTAAATGCTGTCATTGCTACCAAGTAATTTATTTATACAAGATACACCAACAGCATTTACACAACAATTAGAAATGACAAAAACTTATAATATAATTGTACATACAGTGTGCAAGACTTTAACAGGTGCATACCATTTCAACACAAAAGGTAAGCTTACATTAATAAATCCTTTTATATTGGAAAATCATTAGGTTTCTTAAATTTTATTGTAATCAGCATGAAGCCTACGCGTATTTATACTCGACTTACATTCGTTTGATCGTGAGTTCAAACCCTCGGCCCGTACCACTCAGTTCCTTCTAAAGGACGGATTTTAAAAAATTATCACTAAGTGAGGGAAAACATCGTGAGGAAGGCCGCATACTAGAGAAGAAAAAAAACTCCACTTTCACTCCACTGCAATTCCAATCCATTCCACTTCATTCTATATTTAATTCGATTTCAGTCCAATACACTCTACTATACTTGACTCCATTCCATTTTATTCATTTTTAGCGTCAATGAACCAAAATACAGAGATGTAGAGATACGCCCGAATAAATATGACAGTTGACCACTTTTCAATTCAAACTGTCTTTTCTGACTGCAATATTTTTGATGTCACAGTGTTGTCAATATAAAAAAACCATAAGAAATGTAGAAATAATTGAAAAACAATACTTTTTATATTATATAAACCAAAATAATATCAATGCTGCAATGTTTCGTGATAAATATGTTTACGAAATTAATTTTAAGTAAATAAATAAAAATAAGACATAGGACCTTTCGCGATGGTTTATCAGAAGGATTTGATTTGATTTTTTACTCCTGATACACTATCTCCTGAAAAAGTTACTTTTAACAACCTCATAGATAAATTATCTGCCAATTAAATCTAGTTGAAAGGGTCTTTCTGATACCTTATGATTAAGTATCAAGATGTGGTGAGAAAGGCCCTTAAAAACTCGTATCACTCATGTCAATCACTTTTGTCACAAGTCCATCTCTGTGTTTTGGTTGAGTGATGATTTAAGTTAATTAATATACCTGATGCCGCCCCTCCTTCGGTGCCTCTATCATCTACTTCTATAATTGTTTTTTGTATGGCATGCCCCACGTACACATCCTTCAGCCCATCATCATATTTAACCATTTTTGATAAATCTGCTGTGTGCCTTTGGAATATACTATTTACGCCAATCTGAAATAGATTTAATCAATGAAAAATCCCTTACAACATGTAAGGTTCTAAGAAATAATTGTTTGCATCCGCTATACATGCCAACAACGGGCAAGAATATCAAACGTTGCCACGCCAATTTTTAATTTATTACGACTTTTTTTTCTTTTTTTGACCCCATAAATATATTTTCAAATTATTAAACTATGTAGCCATGTACTGATACCTATGGGGTTTATATTTAATTGTTTATATTTTTTTTTCTTAATAATTCTTTATTATTTACATTACAGGATAAAGGATTTAAATTTGTCCTTCCTAATTATTGCCACTTTTAATCACAGTTAATTTAATTTCCCAAATATACAAAACAAATGTTACTGTCATGGAGTCGTTACTACTGAAAATTTTGTCGTATGTAACAAACCTTTTTTAATAAATCCTTAAGATTCCAACTAGATTCCACTTTGAATTTAGGCATAGTGAGCCTTACGTTTGTATATTTCATTTGCGCCAAGGCCTCCTCTAACAGTAGTGGATCTTTTTTAAGCTTATTAAGCATATTTGACAAACTACTGTCTCCATTCGGAAGTATTAAAATAAATGACGCATCCGATTCCTTGTACGGGATTTCTACTATCTGCAAGAATCATTGTAAAATTAATGAGGAGATTATAATACAATTATTCCATCATTTGTTTTCTTTGGAAACTTGTCAAACCTCTGCTGTTTATGTATATCTCAACGTAGCATATGTGTCTCAACTAATATGTGTATAACGGTTCAAAGACAATGTCACACTAGTAATAAATATAGCAAATATCAGTCCAAGAATCATTGGTTAAAAAAAAAAGAATAATTCATTTACTTCCTTTGTTTATTTTTAATTTCAGAATATAATGATTTCGTTAAAAAGTTACTAATGCCTGTTCTTCTTAAGAGGGCAGCACTTGATACGTCATTTGTTGCAGAGCCAATTAATTACATTTATAGTGTCTTTAAAACATAATGATTCTAATAAATAATTAAGACATTATTACGTATTGTCTAGTAGGTAATTATCTCGTATGATGTAGTTTGAGAAACATCGGGTTTACAAGTACGCATCTGCACAATGTGTGCCGACATCTGTATTAGAATGTTCTCTGTCTTACAGCTAAATCTCAGTTACAAAAGAAATTACGAAATGAAAAGAAGAATTACAAAAGTTATCGAATCTCACTCAGTCCTAGTGGATCTGTCATTTAAGCGCCGTCGGTCACATAAGGTGACCTGGTCACAGCGACCACCGCTGTGTTAAACATCTTACAGTAAAAGGAAAAATTATCTTACCTCTGCTTTTAAAGCATTACTTTTAACATATTTGAACCTTTCACTAATAACCATCATAGTACAACTTTTTTCGCCTCTCGGGGAATTAAACTTGCTAACAAAGACCCTCTCAAACGGCTTCTGCCATTTACCCTGAAATATTTTCGAAATAGTAAGCAAATAAAGAAAATTAGGCTATCCCAGTTTTGTTGTTATACGTAGTCTAGGGCATCGTTTCTCAACCTTTATAGTGTCACGACTAAAAAGGCCAAAAATAAAGTAAATAAATTCACGAACCCCTTACTAAAAATGACACGTATTGAAACGAACAGTAAAATTATAGCAATTTGGTCGGCTACACGATATATCTGCATATGGAGCAAAGATAGGTTGGCAGCAAATCGTTATCAGCTTACAATGTTCTTATTGTCAGCAGAATTTTATTCTTTTAGGCAGCCATTAGGGATATCAGCTAAAAAATAAAATCACATTGAATATGCCATCGGATTAAGACGATCAATTTTACTAAAAATAGGCATCTATAATGTTAATATTTAAATACTTATTTTTTATTTGTCCAGCAAATATTGTGAATTAGTAAATACAAATTATGAACTATTATGCTTCAACCGCACTTCTTAAAATCAATGAAATCATGTCAAAAAGTTCTAAATGAACAGCAAATTATGATCAACGATAGAACCTATTTTTGGATAACTGAAATTAATTATTCTACGCTAAGCTACTCTACGGTACGCTACTCTATAGTACGCTACTCTATAGTACGCTACTCTATAGTACGCTACTCTACGGTACGCTACACTACAGTACACTACTCCACGGTACGCTATTCATTTTCTGTTGTTCGTTTATTTATATCTCATTAGTGGCATTATCCGCCGCAGTGCCATAATTATCTTTTTCACGAAATCAAATGTCCAGAGATAAAAATTAAAATCAAGTAAAATTTAAAATAAAAATGAATATAAGAATTATTTCAGAATCGTAAGAAAATCTTAGTTTCATTAAATGTTTTCAGAAATATACCTTTGTGCTGAAAGCAAATCGAAGGCAGAAATAGCAGCTTAGTATATTATATTTGCTGCCAAGTCACATTTTTGAAATCCTATATATAAATTAGGTTGATACGTATATGAAATTTAGTACACATTTTTGCTTTTCTTTTCGGATTATTCTACAGCTAATGGAGTGAATACGGGAAAAAATATATGCTGTTATTAAATTTTCTTGCTGTGACGAGTCATTTTAATTGAATGCAGTATTTTGTTGATCGATCATTTATCTGTTGCCGTAAATATTATATTCCCTAATAAATTAGGTCCTAATTATATTTTTATGCGGTTTAATGTTTGATTAAACGGAACTCTTGCAGACCGTCAAGTGCAGAATAGTTGGGTATCTCACGTCACGTGCTACGGCATGAAAGGTACGAACTTTTGCAACTAATTATGATGGGCAAGATTGCCGGTAAGAGGCGTGTTGGTCGCAGGAAATAGTCATGGCTACGTAACATACGGGAGTGGACTGGTAACGCGAGTGTCGCTGAACTGTTTAGCCTCTCGAGACACAGCGGCAAAATATTCGGAGTTGATTGCCAACCTCCACTAGTTGGAGAGGCACCACAAGAAGAAGAATGTTGGATTATAATCCAACAAATATAATAAATCATAAATCATCATAATTATAAATCATTTATAAATCGTTAATTAATTAATAGAATAGTTTTTTTGTACATAAGTGCTTATTTTTTCCTGACCAACCCAGACCTGTGACCCTCTGTATATGTGATCGCGACTCCTCTGGAGATCCCGGCCCCCAGGTTGAGAAACGATGGTTGAGGGGTCTCTTTTCTCGACTGTCAATCGTGCTACCGTGAGTTTAAATCCGGATTTTTAGAAATTATCGCGAAGAAAACATTGCGGGAAAACCCTTGAAAAATCTAGAGCATGTGCATGCAAGTATAGGGCAGGCCTACGCCCAGCAGTGGGTCATTATGGGCTGACATCATACCCTATGTCAAATTCTTATAAGTACACTTTGCGAAATATCCAATAGTTATTAAACAACTTTAACGGTTTAAATCGCGTATATTTGACATTATTTATATCCCGACGTTTCGAACACTTTGCAGTGGACGTGGTCACGGGGTGACTAATTGATTTTATTTGTCACCTGAGTTATTAAGAAATTATTTGGACTACCTACCGTCTGAAATTTTTTTTTTGAAAAATCCAGACGGTAGTTCAAAAAAAAAAAATTTCAGACGGTAGTCCAAATAATTTCTTAATAACTCAAGTGACAAATAAAATCAATTAGTCACCCCGTGACCACGTCCACTGCAAAGTGTTCGAAACGTCGGGATATAAATAATGTCAAATATACGCGATTTAAACTGTTAAAGTTGTTTAATTGCTATGTATAGTAATCGCGAAAACCTAAGAAAATATTATCCAATAGTTTATTGCAAGAATTAGATAAAAATAAATAAAACATGACATATGTATAACTCAGTAGTTTCCACCAGATTCGCTAGATGCCGCGAGATAGTTTCTGTGCATAAGGTCACAGGTTCGATTCCTGGTCGGATATTCATTTATTTAAAGACAAATGTTTGTTCAGGTCTGGGCAGTGTGTTCGTTTTTGTATGTGTCTCTGGACCCACGACAGAAGATATCCTAGTGTAGGTAACGGAATGTGGCGTTATTTATTATTATTCATTTTATTTCATCCTTAATTATACCTACTAAGTAATCCTTTAAAAAAGCACAAGTGCATTTTGATGACATTCGAGAATTAATAAAAATAAATTGTAAAAAAATGTAAAATCAAGTTAGAAACTTGGAGTTTTGGATAAAACAAATAACAATTTCCTTTGTTTATTTTAAATTTCCGTGATATATAATATACTCGTATATATAATTATAACGTGACTTATGCTTTCGTCAGACATGTTACTAATGCATTTTCTTCCTCGGAGGGCAGTATAATCAGTAGAGAGTATACTGCCCTAGTGGTAGTATAGGGTATAGCCCGAGAGTATAGTGGAGAGGATTATATATATCTTGATTTATGTATAATGAGATGGGATGCAATACCATCCCATCACATTATATATAAATCAAGATATCGTATAATCGATATCAGCCTATAACATCCTACACAGAGTGCAGATCTAATAATAATGAGGGAATTTCAGCCCATAATCCACCGGTTTATCTAATTCTAAACTTGCAATTCAGAATTCGGTTAATTTTCCAACTAAAATGAGAACTAGGTATCTACCCGTAATCCCAAGTGTTTTATTATAATTACAGAGAGGAATACGTACCAAAAAGTACACAGCATTGACAATAACCATTAAAGTTTCACCCATTAAGGCCGTTGGAGACACCAAGTTGTCAATCAACCCATTAGTGTTCCTTCGTACCTATAAAAATATTTTTTTTTTATGGACGAAGGCGGCAGACGAGCATACAGTCCACCGCGATACATGCCAACATTAGTATAAAATGACAAACGTTGGCATGACCCCCGATGAGCTGCTTACCTTTGGAGATATAGGAATGGATTTAGAGAAAGGGTTGAGAAAATGGAGAGGGATAGGATGAGAATGGGCTCTGGCACATCTCGCTCACTACCGAAACACATAGGTATCTACGTACATTAGGGAAATAAGATAAAGTGGTAAATTTCAAGGTACATTTAAAGGTAGTTTTCTGTGAGAGAGGGGTAATGTGGCCAGTCGAGTGCGCCCAGCGGCAGTTGGATTGCAGCGTATACTCCCCTCTTTCCCAAAATATTTATAATTAACGCATTTTTATGAAATTATAGTGGCGTGCAAGCAGTGTCTCCTACAAATGAGGCGATACATGCTAATATGTGAAAAATGACGACAAATTTGCAGATGTGCTGCCTACATTTGGGAAGTAAGCAATCTCGATTTAGAAAGATTAGTACATCCCTATTCACATTGTCTTGTGCATGGGGGATGTACGGTCTCAAAACGCCACGCTGGCCAAGCGGGTTGGCGAGTCCACTATTTTAGAGGTGTGATTTCTCAGGACTTATTATTCTTTAGTCACCTTTTACGATATCCTCGAGAAGAGATTGCAGTACACGTGACCTGAGAGCTACATATCTCTTACAGACGGAAGAAACAGTCTCCCGGCTTTTTAAAAGGAGCGAAGTGGTATCATAGTAAGATTGAAGTATTAAAAGACAACATTACAATATATTAATTACCCATTCATTTATAGTATCGCTAGCCCGTGAAGGCGAACTGAAGTCGATTCTCTCAACAGTCGATTTGAAGATGTTCCTGGAGTCTTCGTCAAAGGCGCTCCGAATCTTCACATCTTTAGACACATATATCCTGCTGGCTACACTCAGGACCGCACCCGGAAGATAACGTAATTCCTTGATAAGCCTTTTCAGCTTGTTCTTCATCTTGAAAGAAGATTTAAAGTATATAAAGTATGTAGGATTCACAAAATTAAAAAAAGACGTTGGCTTTCAATTTGAGTTGAGACTAGTTTTCTGAATCATTCCTATAAAGGAATAATCTTTCAATAACGTACCATATTATTCGTCTGTATCTTCTCACTGCAGGAATTATGTTTCCTTTAAACCTCACTACCAAGATCTGCCGTTATTGTCTTTAGGCTATTGCGGTTAATTTTTCTTAAATTAACGGCCAGAGGATGTATTGAAACAAAATTAAAAATGGTACCTGTCTGGCTGACCAAACTGCCAGGGATTATAGAAACTTGCGATTCTTGCAATATGATTGTATGGACTTGTAATAAAGAGAAAGGTAATTTAATCATTCAAAAAGTAGGTAATGCAGTGAAGGAATGAAAGAAAAACGAAGGCCAATGTATAAGTAGATCGATTACTTTCATTTCAAATGTATAAATATTAAGTGGTGTATAGCCCAAGGAATATCATCTGATATTGATGACTGAGTGTAGAAGGAAATGGAAGAAAAATGGTATACCTGTATGGTCAAAAACAGAAAAGACACTTTATCTCTCTCCACTGCTGAATATAGATCCAGCAGATTATGACACATCGTATGACACTAGATAGACATCTCCATGGCTCTCCTCTTCAATTCCAATTCCACATAATCTACCGCTCTTTTCATACAGCTACTAACCGCAACCTTACATATAATTGTGAACACATGCCTCTCCTAGCAAATCAAGCCATAACAACCACACGAGCTCGCTCCATTCTGTACTAACCCATAATATTAAAAATGTACATTTAATCTTATGACGAACCTTCGAACGTTTGCTATAACCAAGTGCGCGCAATAACTCCTCCCGAGTGTGCCCCGCGGCACCCAGAGCTAATTTAGCTAAGGGCAGGAGAGCTGACAGTGGCGAACATATCGAGTTGTAGTTAACATTCTGTAATGCTGCTTCCTGAATAAAAACGATGTGGCGATAGGTAATCCAAGAGAATTAAGGTTAATTTAAACAAGGAGAGTTTCTCGAACGTGTGCAGGAGAATCGGTCAAGAAGCACCAAATTACCAAATTAAAAAAAAACTGTTATCATCATCATGTGAACAGTTTCAGGCGGGAATTGTATGAAGTTAGGTTGTATACGAGAATCGAATACAATATCCTCGCCTGAACTGTTCGAGAAACTCTCTTGTATAAATGAGATTTTAGGTTAAAATTGCCACCGTGTTGTGGGATGAAACTAGGATTTACATCTGTAGGTCAGTTTATAACAGAATATTTAAGTCATAGATTTTTAGTATAAATTTACAAACCGATAACGTTAAAAATGAGAGTCCAAAACGGTTATGGTTAAGATTTTATATTATAAATCGGGTCTGAACGCATACTAAGGTTTTTATTTATCGTTTATTTCTACTCGACGTTTCCATTTACCATCGAATACGTCCGCGGACATTGTTATTGTCGAAGCCTTTCCGAAACGTCGAGTTTTTTTTTTTTTTATGTTAGGAGAGACAATCAAGGAAAACCCTGCATGGTCACCTGGTACCATCTAGTCTAGCTAGTCTAGGTGGTACCAGGTAGTGCCGGACTCCTACCGGCTAAAAAACCTTGATTGCCTCAACGTCCGTGTATGTCTAAGTTCTTGTGGCCCTGGTGGCCTTTCAAGAGTCAGATAGAAATAAAAGGTGAGTAACCAGAAACCTTTATACGCGTTCAGACCCGATTTACAATATAAAATGTGTACAAAACAGTCTAAAAAGGTCATGGTTAAGATTCATTAGCGCTCAGAGAGAGCCACGTAGCGCTTATAAGAGCCACGTTAAAGTCTAATAGTGTTCTATGTTCAGTAGCTCACGAATTCTTTAATTTAAATGTGTGTTGAAAATGGAACATTTTTATTACATAGTACTTACTTAAGTTTCAAATTTGACTTTTTAATGACCCCCGCTCCTCATCTGCCTAGCACCCCAAATTGAAGTTGCTAACCAGGTTTCTTTGATGTTTCAACGTCTGATGTTTCATCTAATCTATTCCCATATCGATGGCGCTGATTTAGCGCTAATAAACTAGTGGTAAGTTCTAATTTTACAAAACTAAAACATAATTAACGCGATCCTGCTAGAATCATAATTACATAATAATATATAAACATCTTTTGCCTGTTTAACTCACCGAATAGTGCCAAATTCTAGTCGCAGTTAGGTAAACAATTGATTAAATTCTTATTTCTATTACTTTTTGTTACCATAAGTCTGATTTTGCTATGTAATGTGTTTTGTTGTTTATTATTAGTAGCGGTTATTATTGTTTAAGATGTATTTACCAAAGCAAAAGACTTTCTCACGCCGCCCTTCATATTCAAATCGCTGTTTTCATAGTAGGATTTGTAATCAAAGTCATCATCGGTATCAAAATCGGAATCTCGTGCCCTTTGAACGCTCACATTCTTGGCTACGCCAACCGAAGCTAGTGAAAACAAACCTAATGGTAATAAAAGGCAACACATAAGATTAGCCAAAAGTGGAGTAATGCAAAAATTAGAATCAGTTATTTGAGCGTACAAACTATTAGGACATGTGCAGACCGAATAAAAGTTGAACGATAAATTGTAACATCACACATTCTATCGTTGTCTAAACGCTGTTGAATAGCAATTAGGTCTCTCAGAAAACCACCCTTTCTTCCCAATCCATATCCAAATCTCAGCTTTCGTAAACACTCTAAGGTAGGCAGTGCATTTGAGGATGTGCCAACGTTGGTCGTTTTTAATTGTTAAATAATGAAAGTGGCAGCAAATCGATGGCAGAAAATTTAAATGTGGGTTTAGGTTCTCTGGTGACAATATAAGTCCATCGACTTTGGCTTACATTCTTAGTAATGATATTTATTTTATTTCAGTAATTTAAAAAGAGTTTGTTTTGTTGATCTTCATTTGCTGCCAGTTTAGTTTCTTTTTTCTCACAAGCCTTTTTAATTTAAGTCCGATATAGGTCTGATTGTACCCAGTTATTAATGCCCATGGACGAATTTTTATTTTAAAAATATAATCATCGAAACTGTCGAAAATTATTTATCAAATAGATTTCGTAATCCAAACATCGTCTAAGTCTTATTTTTCATGTGAAGACAGGGAAAAAAGAAGGAATGTCAAGAAAAACGTTATTGAGATAATTGCAAAATAATATTTTGAACCATTATTAATTTAATTCTGTTTAATATATATTTTTAATAAAAATTCTAAGTAGAAGTGAATATATTTATTTATAAGTACACGAAGTTATAATACTAAATCTTTATATGTTTTATAAGAAAAGTTTTTTTTTTATTCTGAGAATTTTTTAAAAGGGAAAAAATGAGGAATGTCATTAGAAACAAGTTGAAAATGAGGAATGTCATCCAAAACCCAAGACGCACTTTTATATAAGCTTCAAGTTATAGTAACACCTCGATGCCTTTGGGCTACAAAATTTAGATGTCATTCAAATCTTTGTACTTTTCTTTTGAAATAGGGAGTACGTAAATAAATAGAGAGTAGAATGTTTGTACAAATAGTCTAGTAAAATGAATTCTGTAGTAATTTGAAGTCGTTGGAACTCTATTCTTCCACTATATACAACACTGGTTTTCCAGGCTTCATTAATTCTCCTTTTTTCCCAGTAGGTAATATTTTAATTCTTGATATTTTAATGACTAAGCCTATTCATATCCTGTTTAAAGGTTGGTTTAATAGTATCTGTGATAACCTTTTAAACGACATTATAATCCCAATATTCACAAAAAGTGACATTCCTCCTTTTTCCCTGTGGTCTTCATGTTGTTTCGAATTATTCTCGATTGATTCACAATATTCCTGACTTGTAAGGATAAATTTAGTATTATAATAATAATTAAGTTATATAGTGACATTATCATGGACTTGCCTATCACTCTAAATATGTACCTACCTACGTATCCATTTGCCAAGGTATCGGAATAATGCAAAAATGAAAAAAGAAATAAATACTTACAAAAAATCGCTGCTGTTTTCATTGTAAAGTATACTAGAAGTGAAAATTTAGTAAGGTGGTAAGTACTTACCTATTTTAATTAAAAATAAATTGCATAACTGTTTTATTGATCAATAAAAAAATCCTTTCATGATTGCAGTCAATGTTAATACGCGAATCATAGCGGACGTGTTATTACCGAGACATTAATTGTGATTTATGCCGCTATTTACACATACACGAATATCTCTTGAAAAAAATAAATAAAAAAATAGAAGTTAAATAAATAGACTGTTTACGTTCCTGCAACACCATCAGGATATCATTAATGAGGTCAGTGTAATTAAACTCTGCACATCGAGCTTCATCGAAGATGCAATTCGTAGAACGAAGGCGCTACTTTATAGAGCAACCGATTGGTGTGCCGCAGAATAAACGAAGGAATCTTTGGAATACAGGTAGGCAGTTCAAGAATACTGTGGCAACATAAGTGGCAAAACAGCTGCAGAAACTGTTTTGTTTAGAATTTAGAATCACTTTCAATCACACGTCGATTTCATCAGTGCGATAAAACAATAATACTCGTATAAATACGAGTAGATATATAAAGAATCATTTCCTAAAAATGGGCATTTAATTCCTTCTTCCAATTGGTATATATACATTATACAAATATTATAATTGTTACTTCCTAATTTAGACACATCTTAATTGGCATATGTATGTAAATAACAATACCTACATGATTTGATAGGGTAAATTGAAACCGATCACAACGCTGCGAATACTGTTTTGTGTTCCAAAATGAGCAAAAATCGCTTTTTCGTGTATTTCGTGCAACCTTTTTCATCTTCTACAAAAAGATATGCAGCATGATTTATATTGTCAAACAACGACAATCGAACGTTTTGGATAGAACTTTTGGCGGGGGTCCGAGAAAGTTCGCAGGTCACTTTCATATTTCTAATTATGAAAAAGTAAAAAGTTAAAAATACATTTAGAGATTTGTGTCATAGTAACAACTCGTTTTCAGGTTTTGTAATTATTGTTGGTCAAACTTTATAGTTAAAATTTATCTTTGCTCTCTTAAAAAAATAAATGTCAGATGTCAGCTAGCTGATTGGACTCTGCAGATATCGCGATACTGTGTATATTTACAATTTCATTTTCTTACCTAACATTTTACCTATATGCTTGAGATCTCTCAAACTCACATTCTCGTTTAAAAAAAGATTTCCTTTTTGCACTGTATGATAATAATAAGTTGCTTTTGAAGCCACGCTACACCGTCGTTTAGTTTGTAATATCGATTTAAATTTGGTCAACAATGATTCCCAGTGAGATTTTCGCAGAGGATTTGATGAGTACAGTGATTCGTTATGGCCTGTATATCGGTGCAGCTTTCCAAGTGGTATGTTTGCTGGCCTGTGTGACGCTAACTGACGAACAAAGCGAGCCATATCCTTACGAAAAGGTAACCGGCTATAATGTGATATTTCAGTTTTATCCGCAGGAATAGATAGGAATATATAACACAAGCTATCCGTCTCGTTGCGTGCCCGAAGTTGGCCCATAAGCTGCTACTTCTGCATTTCTCGTTCAGTTTGTTCTGATCTTAGCAAGTCATTGTTAAAAACAAAAATACCCGATTGCGCTATAATCAATTCTAAAAATTCCGAATTGAGTCAAGAGAGATGTTTCGTTTCATCAGTGAGTGATTTACTCACTAAAATGACACACTTGGTTTCCATACAATTTCCTAAACTTGTGTTGTATATTGATATCTACAATTTTATCATTTTGGTTTTAAAAAGAACTAAAAGAAAATCATAATAAATTCTTAAAGGTTTCATAGCAATCTGTTTATTTCTAGACATACACAGATAGTGATGAGTGCAGCTCAGAGCAGTCATCACCAGGTCACCGAGCAGCCATGTCTCGAGCCCGAAGGCATGATAAGAAGAAACGCCGCTAGCTTAAGCAGAAAATATGGAAGTAAATCTGTGTAAAACTAAGTTACTTGGCAATATCTAATGAAATGTCCTGATGCCTGAAATTACATTTGCAACAGATGAGCCTATTACTTTTATCTGCTAATAATAAGGCTAATGCGCATGCCACAAGCAAGAACAGTTGTAATGGTGTTGGTGATCGACAATTTCATACAAATCTCTTTATCGTCCAGTCCTGGCTAATATCATGTCAATGGTCAATTGCCATATACGAATTACAATTTTCATATCTGGCTAGTGAATTACTATGATCGCTGCGGACCACTTCGAAACAAGTCTTTGTTGTAGAACAGTGTGAAAATAAAATATCATCATAATGTAATACAAGTGTGACAAATTTAAACATTTTTGGCCGTTCACATTCATTTTAATGCGCTGACCTCATGTCAATGACCAAAATTCTTCCTACTCATGGTTTAGAAGCAGAACTTTAGAAGTAAATGACTTTAGGAACATTAGCATGTTGCCAACTGAACATATTTATGAACTTTAATATTGTAGTTTTTCAATATTTTAATGAGCAATGCGTTTGCAACTCTCAACTAACTAAGTAAAACATTACTGAAAAATGTTTGGAAATTTTACTAGTTTAGTAAGTGTTTAGAATACAGTGTTTATCCCAACTTGCAAAACTTAGTTAAAATTAGTCCTATTAAAAGTTAGTACATTCTATAAATGTCATTTTTAGTTTGGATATCTTGTAGACAATTTAAGACAGATGTATACATGCATGATTTTATCATATTGTGGACACCAAATTCCTAATATCAAGGTTAAGAATGATGTAACTGGAATACCAATGGACTTCTTGTTTCTAACAATATAAACACCAAATGTACATATTTTCTAAACACATTTGGTTTATAGATTTCTTTCTATGTAAGTCCATTATTTAATGTTAATATAATTGAAGTCTTTTGTTTAGCTACTGCTTATCTAAACCTAAGCAAATGTAGGTGAACTGCATACAATCAGAAGTGTGGTTATTGCTCAGTGACATTTTCCAATCCATTAATACGAATCTTTATATAAGCACTGCCCAGTGATGAGCATTGGTTTTGAAACTTTAGAAATGGTAGTGGCCGTATGCAGGTATATATTGTTTATAATTGACTGGCAAATGTGAGGAGCAGAATAACACTAGCAATCACCCGTGACATAGGTTTAGCTTAGATAAGTATTGGTGAAATAGTAAGCTCTGCTTATTTACTTCTATGAGATGCACACCTCTGTTACTGCTATTATTGTTTACCTAGTTTTGAAATCAATGCACGCCATTGATAAATATTGTGATCAATGAAAAAATTACAACATCCTTTTATAATGCCCTTAACACAACAAAGAATGGGGATACATTCCAACACATTGGACACTAAATATAATAGAACTCAAGCTATTAAGCCATTATTTTCACTGTCCCACCGACAAGACAAAAATATTCAATTTTTATTATTGTATGTATTTATGGGCCTTTGAAATCGTCAAAATCTATATATAGCCAATAATTTCTTGAACAAGGGAGTAAAATGGCTTTAATGCTTGACTAAAACATATATTCTTAGCTTGATGTATAGGAAGTTTTAGAAAATGCTTAGAAACATAGAAATATTATACGTACAATTCATGTGGTTTTCAAACGTAGTTAGTTATATTATGGCGCAGTTTGATCTCCGATCCGGTATCTCAACAGACTCAGCTATTCTCAGGCTTACGCACACAGTCAATTATTATGTTAACCGAGGCATGTCTGTGTATGTGTGCTTTTTGAGCCATACATTTGACCTGGTGAATTGTGATATTCTATAGAACAAATTGCGTGGTTCACAAGTGCCAAACGAAGTTACAAATCTGTTGAGATTCTGGTACCAAAACCAAACAAATGTAAGATGGGGCGACACAATATCTAGCGGATTTAGGTTAGACTATGGTGTGAGTCAAGGTGGGCTCACCTCTCCGATTCTCTTCAATGTGTATTTAAATGACCCGATTGCAAAGCACTAAAGCCAGATGCCACCTTGGAGACGTCTGCATAAACAATTTAAGTTATGCAGACAATTTGGTGCTGCTCGGCCCTTCAATCAGAAGTCTTAGAAAGTTATTTTTGATCTGTGAACATTATGCTAATACTCATGGCCTAAAGTATAATTTTTCCAAAACTGAGATGATTATTTCTGCACTGGAGGGGTCCGGAGAGGTCCGACGTTTGGTTAAATGGACTACCAGTTCAAGTGGTGCAACAACTCAAGTACCTGCGGCATAAACTCACCGATGACCTTAAGGATGGCTTGGATATAGTGTGAAAGAAGGGCACTCTTTGTTCGGTGTAACATGCTCGCACCAGATTTGCGAAATACAGCATGGACGTCAAAATAAATAATTCTGTTCCGCGTATACTGTCAGTGTTTTTACACTTGTCAGCTGTGGACTCAATATGGCCCTTTTAGGGCGTCCTGGAGTTCTGTTAGAGTGCAGTACAATCAGACCGTCTTTAGCCTATTAGAGGCCCTGGGCACTTTAGGATAATGGGGCCCCTATGACTATGACAAGACTATATGTATTATTAAAACAGGCAAAAGGAGTAGATAAGCGGATAAGCAAAATTCTAGATTTATTCAACTGTTATTTTTATTTCTTTACAATCACATTAAATGAATAGGTAATTATCCAATTATAATATAATCCGGAAAAGTAACTCTTTTAGCATTCACTATACGCAGGTTAATGCTTAAAAATCTATGTTGATTGTTCTTCAATTTACGATTAAATAATGCTTTATTGAAATACCTAGTGATTTACCATCTGCTTCTTTGTAAGTTCTGGATGCCTCGGAAAAGTCACAATCTTTATTTTGAAAATATGCAGGTTCCTTACGAATCCAAATTTCGCGGTCTTTTTCTGTAAAATCTTCATGAAAATAATCGGCGGGGTCGTGTGAAATGTTTTCTGGGTTGGAAAACTGTTGTTGTTCAACTGAAACAGTTGTCGGTGAAGTCATCGAAGTTGTTGCATTTTCGCCATAGGGACGGTCGCTTTCTGCACAATCTATATCAATCTCTTTTCCTAAATTGATAGAAGTTAGCGTAGAGCTAAAAGATTCTGACGTTCCCACAATTTGTCGTCGACACGACTCATCATGTGGAAGGTTTATTATTTAACTGCTACTTACAGAAACTCCTGCTGTGAAATATGATGTTAATGTTATGATGTTAATTTTGGTAAGTTTTCAATTACTTCTTTCTGATGTGCAGCTTTTTTCCTTTTTTCAGATCCACTAGAATATAACCGTTTCGACATTTTGTATTTTAATTCAGTATTTATTATTTTCTTACACTGAAAACAGCCGCGAACATAAAACAAAACAGGCGAACGACGATTTAATTTTCAGTCCCGACCGAACTAAAAGAAAGTGCGCGTGAAAAGGAAATCCCGGCCGACCGAATGTCATGTTCGCAGGGGAAGTTACAATCATCGAGTCGGTTTACTTGTGTGGGTATGTGTGTCAGTTTTACGTCGCTATTAGCTACATAAAGCTTAATAATTTCGGGGAATCACCTTGTAGGTAGCCAGCCAGACAGAGTTGCCATTGTTAGGCTCCTTGATCATTAGAATACCAAAAAAGCTAATATGTAAGTAGGTATTTTGGTCAGTAATTATCTGTTATAAATCGTTTGATTTTCGTAAAGTAAATAGGTATAATTATGGGTAATATCGGTTATTGGTTGGTGATCTGGCAGGAACTAGGGGGCCCCATCCATCGCGGGGCCCTGGGCACTTGCCCAGAGTGGCCCAGAGTTTTTTATGTTACGCTCAACTATCCGCAAGTAATTATCTGTAATTTTTTACTGTAAGTGCTTCTTGATATATTCTTTCAGAAAAAAACGAATTACAAGCGTTTCCTCGAAATGCCTATATCTATATATAGAAAAGATAATGTCTGTCTGTTCGTTTGTTCATGCTAATCTTAGGAAACTGGGCTATTTTTTTTTGCTATGTTACACTAAGTAACTTTTACTGTTAGTGCTTCTCGATATATTTCAGTCAATCCGAGTTATTAGATATGGCAGGGTTACGTGCTAGAAATAGGGGTGCGCGACACACCTAATTGAGCTCTCAGATCATAGAAATTGAGTTTAAAAGAAGGATCTCATTAACTTATGGTAATAAAAATAATGTGTTAATCAATGTGTAGTGCTTATTTAATCATTAAGTACCTCTGTAATTGAATCTCGAAAATAAATAATATTTATAAATTTAATACTTTTGTTTCATTTTACTGGACGATCATTTGCAATATTGTGTGACATAAAAGGGACCTTATTGACAATTCTAATATCCCAGATATATAGTGTATGTAGTAAATAATATATCGTTTGATATTTGAATTCCATAATAAAATTAGCAAAGGCTACGCTAATTTATAGTGATAACCACTTATTTTTTAATTTGCGCCGATTCACAACTTCCATTTGCCAGACTACGAGCGAAAGGGGTATTCCCGCTGACAATCACCCCTCCCCGTTTTCGACCTCAGTGGAGGACAGCGGCAATTTTTGTCCCCTGTACTTGAAGCTTGAACCATTGAAGTTTTTAAGGGGTTACTACGATTTGGAATAAAATTCTAAAATTTTGTAATCATACAACAATTACTACTCAAAAACGATATTGTTTATGCTACAAAATATAGGTATTCTATATGGGTATCCATCTATTCAAGACTTGCAAAACCCATGGGAATTCGAGATATTTGAATAAAAATTGATATTGGAACTAACCTGTAAGGTTCCTCTTGTCTCATATTTTTTGGCTGCTCAGTTAATATGGACATAAATAAAATACAACGGCTTTTTAAAAAGCGTTTATTTGTTACATGGACTAGAAATCTTACAGCGTAATTAGTATTACTATTGCTCGTACAATTACATCTATTTCCTAAAAATCTCATATAAAATTAATTAACCTTCAACATTTTGTACATTTTAAGCACGACATATAAGTACAAGGTTTAAAAAGGCACTTTGTTACTTTTAAAGTCATTATAGCACCAACGAAGTACAAATAAATAATTATATAAGGTGTAATTAAATTAAGGGGCATCATTCCAAGGTTTAAAAATCAGGAAGACATTTTAGTATACGTAGTTTACGTTAATTAGAAACTAATATTAATCAGGTTAATCTTTTTTGCCGAACACATAAAATGGAGGGTTTCAAAAAACTATAAACGTGTTGTAACACTACTCTTTGAGCTCGGTGAGCGCGCGGCGAAACGATATAAACATCGACTTATTATTATTTAAAAAAAAACGTATAAGTTGGCACCCATGTCAGTTATAGGTACCTATTTTTTTTTAAAAAAAAGACGTAGACTACGTTTTCTGGACCCAAACTTGGATTCCCTGTACCTTGGGAACCAGACGAACTTTAACATCACAAATAAACACAACAGGTATTGTTAATATGGTCCATGCAAATGCACACGTTTTAATTCATTAGATTGCACTTTCTTAAGTGTTTATGTATCACTTTTAATGGTGTTAAATGCACTAACAATCTGCCAGTAAACGCTGGACAGCGCCTAAGATTGCTCCACGGGGCACCACTCGCTGGTGAGCGTAGTTCCCGGTACATCTCACGAGCATGAATAACTATTTCATTAATTGCTATGTAGCAAACCATCATATCTATTCTCGATTCGTATATGCGTAGGGCATTTTTGCGGAAATGCAAACGGTCTTACCCGTTAAGCACGACCTAGAATCTAGGGCCTAAATCTTCCGACCCGATCCTAATTATTATTGGATAAAATTATATAATGTATAAAGCAATCGTCTTAAAATTATTATCATTACTGAAATATCGGATGCATTCGACCGTCCTACATCCTAAATTGGATGGTTCAGATGGATGTCGGATGTTATATGGATGTACTTCCGTCCTACAAAACGTCATCACTTGATGTCGCGCACGCGTCAGTACGAAAGTGTTTTGTTTTCGCGCGGGAATGTTGGTGGAAGACAGTTATTTGGCGACAGATCGCGAGTACTTCGTATTATTTCTCGAGTATTACACTATCTTGCTTTATAATAAATATTTCAACCAACCATACTCAATAATTTTGAAAAACATTCATGGGTCATTATTAAATACCGTCGAAAATGCGTATAGTTCAAAACTTTCATCATTCTCAAAGTGTAAATTATCTTCTTTGTCTGTAGATTTCTTTTCCTTCCTTTTTATTTAATGGGGCTCTTCAAGAGAGCTGTGAATAAGCCCCCTGGTATTGCAGGTGTCCCTGAATGACGGTGACCACATACCATCATGTGGCCCGCTCGCTCATCTTCATCTGCCATCTATACCAACTATAAAAGTCACTAAAACTAGTGAAACCGAGCACATGACAGTGATGCACAAACGCGTCTGCACTGCCTTTCCGCTGTTTTGTCTAATAAATCGGAATACTGATCGGAAAGTGTGGAGAGAACGCTTCCGATTTAGGAATAGGATCGGATCGGAGGGTGTAGAGCGTGCTTTACGCGTCACTAGGTCAACCAAAAATTTAAAATAAGAAAAGTAAAGAGAGCGCACGGAGCGAGCGGTGTGGGCGGTTCGCGTGATGTATGGAATGATTGATGGCGTTAAGCGTTAAGCGGCCGCGGGGAACGCAGTTTCTTTGAATTAGGTAATAAATAATAGTACTGACTACTGACAGCATACGACTAGTGTGACCTTATTTTATTTTTATTGCATCCACTAATAATTATTTTGAATTATAAAAAATAGTTAAATGAAATAATTTCGTATATATACATATATCACGTTTACCCCCTAGTAGCCCCTTAAAAGGATGCCTACTAGTTTAATTGCACGTTATATATCTCATTATTATATTTAAATAACATATAATATTCATACATAACAGATGTAAATATAGGTAATTATATACACATTGAACATAATATATACATTTATGGCACATTAGATGGCATTTGTAATAAAGGTAAATCGTAGTTTGCGTAATATTTTAGGGCAAATCTTTGGAAATTGCTCTACTTATCACTTATCAACTATTGCACATAATATAGAAACAACAATAAATTTAAATGTAGTGCTTAAAACTGAAGATCTACAACAGTCTTTTAAATCTGGCTTAATAGGCATGATGACGGATTTTGAAATCCGCTTCTATGAAATCTACATTAGATTCACGTCTACTGTTTCCGAAAATAACATTATTTCAACAATAAAATAACTTTTAACGCAAATTATGCATTTTTTTTCTATCTACTTTGAATTATGCGCGAAAACACTCGCAGGTGTCATGGCGTCGCTTGTGACGTTACACCTAGGTAAACGTAGGTAGGTAAATCAATCGAAGTTCAAGCGACACGGTGATGTTCACTGAGGCGTGACGTCATTCGCTCTGATTGGCGTTTTAGTTAACATGGCCGAATGCAGTATTTTATACTTTTATTTTATTGAAAATATTATTAATCTCAATGTTTACATTTAAACGGGTTAATTTATTAGAATTCTTTCAACATATTTTTTTCTCTAAAATCATTTATTCTTTAATTCTTTGATACTGTCATCATGCCTATTACAATGACAGCTGTCAAAGTGCCTCGAATAGTGCTGAGACAATAATGATCAAATCGTGGTAATGTGTTTATTTATCAACCGAGACTTATGCAATACAAATAAAAAATACGTGCGTGTATGTATGGCAAAGAGCTTCTGTGATTTTTAGGTTTTTATAAATTAATTATTTTTATAGAGCACTATTGGAGGCACTTTCATTCTAATCAAAGCTAGATTTAAGACTAGTGGTGGGACAATTCTCACATCTTGCCTTCAAACTATTTTGCCAGGACAACAACACATCACTAATTTTACTATACTCTGGTTATTATAGCATGAGCTCTGACAGCTAAGTTGAAAAAAACACAGTGATGAGACTTTGTTAATCGATTTTTTTTAAATTATTTATTATAACTATGAAATACGAGGTTAATCGATCCTTGATAAGGAAGTTGATTTTTCTATTCGACTGTCTTTTCCATTCATTTTATTATTAAAATACAACCCAAATATAAACTAAAACTAGAAAGTTAGAAGCCTGGATATATAAATGTGTATATGATTTGCATGATTATTATATAAATATAAAAACCGGACTGTTTTAATTTAACTACAATATTTTAATAAAATTATATAATTAATACTATATGTAATATATTACTTTAAATAAATTACTTTAATTTTCGATTGTGCTACGGAATAAAAATATTTTGCGTGAAATAGACAACGCCCCCATCTGTCAGAGTTCATGCTATAATAACCAGACTGTAATAGTAAACCATAATAACATTGAAAATTTGCTCATATTATCACGAGAATTAAAAATTTCATCAAAATATAAATATCTAAATATTTAAGAATATATTTGATTTTCACTAAATCCTACTCATAAGGGAACTTTATAAACCCTGATTTCCTTTTAATTTTCTTCACTTTACATAGATTGTACTTTGAGCTAATTCAGGTAATTAATGAATAAATGGCATTGCCATTTAAAATCCAATACCAGGCACCAGGTAAATCCTAAAAAGGACAAAAAGCAATATACGATGTGAGAACATTCCAATAACAGGGTTAGGAACTCAATGCATATAAATGCAGCGTTTAAAAGCGACTAGTTATAAGCTTGAGGTGAGATTTAAGTTGTGTGCTTTTAGTGCGTTCAACAAATCATTATCGGAAAGGAACTGTTTGAATGCATCCAATTTCTTGAAGCAGATCGTCACGCAACATGATTTAGAGCTATCTTTTCCACAACAAGCATCTGATTCTTCAGGGCAACTAGCTTTGCTGATATCAACACAGCATTTTTTATCTTTACTCTGGCAAGAGCAGGCTAAATTATCCACTATTTCCTTTGCAGGTACGTCATCGTCATGCGTATAAACGCCGAGTTCTTCCAAACTAGAATTGTTATGCCGACGATGGTAATGCAAAAACGTGTTATGGTTTGTATCTGTTGCTAGACCACATCCAATAGCGCATTTCATAGTAGCATGATCACATTTGCAATCGATACAAGAACATTTATCTTCCGTACACTTTCTTTCACTTTCATGACCACAGTTCCTACATTCTCCGCTCGAAGGATCGCATTTGCATTCGGAACACGAGCAAATTCCAGCGTCAGCTGCCAATTGTTCCAATGCATTTCTCTTCGCTATTTCTTTACCAAATATGTTCTCAGTTCTCACTACGTACATATCCGAAGGTGGTTCGTTATCAAATAATAACGTGTCCTCTAAAGCTAAATCTGTGTTGAATAAAACAGAATTAGCAGGGTTTATTTCAAAGTTCTGCTGTACTTTAGACGGTGGAGGAGTGTTGAGAGATCTATCGTCATGGAGATCGTGTGCTTGTAAGAAATCAAACTCTGAATCCAATTTGTCCGTTTCAAGATTCGAGACCAACTGACTGTCGTTAAATACTTTATCCCCTACATCTAAAATGTTCGGTGTATCTAAGTCAAAAGAACTTTGTGACAGAAGGTTGGCAGTTGGGGCCATTTCGGGATTTAAGTCTATGTAACTCTGCATATGCGTGGGAACAAATGTTGCCAGAGTAAAAATGCTTTCTGGCGTTTTTTCTTTGATACTGACTGGTGTTTCTGATATAGAAGCCGCTAAAGCACTGACATCGACCCAAGGAGCTTGTACTTCTATCTCATTGGCTAGAGCCAGTTGCATCGCTTTAGTTTTAATCTCCATTTTGTTTTCAACTGGCAAAGGCACTATGGTTTGTAAATCGCTCACATCTACCCAAGAATTTTCAGTTGTGTCCTTTTTCTTTTCTACGAAGGGAGATAGTGTTACATCTAAACTTGTTAAGTCATAATCTAAGTTAGCGGTTTCGTTGAGTTTAGTTGTGTTAGTAGCGTTGTCGAAAAGCAGTTCGGTTATGTCTACGTTATTGGTCGACAATGGATTGACCCTGGTTATGTCCTCTAAGCTGCCATCAGTTGAGTTGGATTCTGTAGTAATTTTGCCAAAGGATTCCAGAAGGCCATCCCAGTTCATGAAATCGTTAACTGCTTTGGGTTGGACTACTGGGTCTGCCACTTCAATTTTTGTGATTTTTATACTTGGCGGTTCGGCTTCAATCTGAAAATTTATGCAAATCGAGTTATAGTTAAGTCAACAAGAATTGTGAAGTCAAAGGATTCTAAGGGCCCTTTTCGCCATCTCCTGATACTTTATCAGAAGGTACCAGAAAGTCAGTTATACATTCAGTATCAGCTACATTTGATTGGCAGATAATGTATCTATCAGATTGTTAACAATTACTTTATCAGGGGGTGGTGAATGACCCTAATATTTTTAAAGTGGCTAATTAATAAATGGCATTTAATGGTGATGACTTGTTGTTGCTATCTACTTCAATAGGGTTTCAAATATCAGGATGGATATAGGAACTGATTTTATCACTTGCCGCAGCCCTCTGCGCGACATCTGTATTCATAACACTCTGCTACTTACTTGGTGTTTCCTTGCTTGCCGCAGTCCTCTGTACGACACCTGTGTTCAAAACACTCGGTATTCCTGACGTGTTCCAGACTAGGGGCGCTGGAGAAAAGCCTGCCGCAGGCGGGCGCGGCGAACGCGAGCCCGAGTGCACCTTCAGATGGTGACACGCTGTGAACGACTTCCGTAGCCATCTGTGCGATACCTGTGATCACAAAACCTTGCGACTTACCCGGTGTTTCCTGACGTGTGCTCGTAGACTAGTAGCGCTGGAGAAGAGTTTGCCGCAGCCCTCTGTTTGATACCCATGTTAACAACACTCAGCTGGTGTTTCCTGTCGTGTGTTTGTAGACTAGTGACGCTGGAGAAGAGCTTGCCGCAGTCCTCTGTACGACACCTGTATTCACCACCCTCGATATTCACCTGATGCTTCCTGACGTGTGCCCGCAGACTAGTGGCGCTGGAGAAGAGCTTGCCGCAGGCGGGCGCGGCGCACGCGTGCGGCCGCGAGCCCGAGTGCGTGCGTGAGTGCGCCTTCAGATGGTGCGACGCTGTGAAGGACTTGCCGCAGCCCTCGGTGCGACACCTGTGATGTTCACAACAACATTGGCTAAGCTAGGTCCGGATAATTAGGGGCTGTGACGGCGGGGGGCGTCCCCCCTCCACCCCCGTACACACAAAAGAACCTAACTGCATTACACAATCTTATTAATATTATAAGAAAATTGTTTGCTGTGTCCTACCCTGGATAAAATGCTGACTACGCCCTTGGTTGTCACATCTGTGATACATGCCAACATCATTTTCAGACTGACAAACGTTGGCACGCTCCTGGATGCGCTGTCTACCTATATTTGCAATATTTTTCTTGGCCTGTTATGTTCATTATAGTCTAAATACCCTAATTACAAAGACAGGCCTGACTTTTAACCACAGGAAATTTGGCAGATGTTGCTTAGTTATTTGGACCTCATAACACAAAACAAAGCAAGGCAATTTATGAACCATAAAGTGACTTGGTCGAGAATTGGTCAAGTTCAGAGGTCTAAATATATTTAAAATTAAATACAAATAGATACTATCTTTTAAATTATCAAAAACAACTACCACTTGGAATGCGTGTTTTACCTTCTTATCTGAAGTACTCATAATTACACAGTTATACACACTTTTATTCTCTCTTCGTATTTGTCAACACCTTAATATATACTCGTATATATATTTCTTTCTTTTATTTATTTATTTTATTACTTTTAATTTGACTATACATTATACATTTATCTTTAATTTAATATGCATAAATTAGTTACTATTTATTACTATGACTATTTAGTTACTGAAACTCAGCGCGGTGATTGATACTCAGTTACAGCATACGCTGAGTTAGAGACCATTTCCGGCATCGCAACACAGATGCATGAAATAGCACTGTATTTTTTTATTGTATTTTTTTAATGCTTATGATTTACTTTTGTTTTTCTTATTGCCTACACTGTTTTTTTCTTTTAGTTATTATAATATTTATATTGTATGTATGTTAGGATATGTCGGAATAAAGTGTTGTCAATTTTCTAATTTTGGTGGTCCCCTATGACCTACAATGAGTCGCCTAATATTTGTAGTTTCGAATGAAACAAGGCCATACGTATAGTACTCACTTATATGGTCTTTCCTGTGTATGTGTTCGTATGTGTTTCTTGAGATCGCTAAGTGTTGTAAAGAATTTTGTGCACCCATCTGCTTTACAGTTGAATGTGTCCCCACTGTGTAATCTTTGGTGAGCTCTGAGCCTGTAACAATTAATTGTCAACGTGAATATTTTAAATGTTTAATAAATTTAATAAAAAAATAAGCAAATTAAATAAAGTATAGTATAAAGATTCAAAGCTTCATGATTACTTTTCTATCCATTGTTGATATTGCAAGCTATCTTATGTAAAAGAGAATCTTATTCTATGTCATATAGGGTATAGACAACAGATTGTATGTAAAAGATAATCATAAAGAAACATAAACCCCGACAGTGGGCCTTATTCACAAGTTCAGTCGCTCAGCGAGCAGTGCAACAAGCAATGCACTGGGAATGAGCTCTACTCAGTTATTTTATGGACAGCTACAGAAACTAAGAATCTGAACAGCCATCCTCATAGCTCAAAGGATCAGTAACTTGAAGGGGCATTTGGCAGGTCACATATATCACAGGACTGACAACCGATGGGGTTGTAGTATGTAAATATCTATGTTATGTGCCTAAGGATATTGTACTTTTAGTACTTAGGATACAATACGTAGCATAGGGACGGATACAGCGCTCGATTTGAAATCACATCTTTTATTTACCATGCCTCACTCTAGAGGGTAGACGAGTCTTCGAGTGGAGACAGCGTACAGGGAAACGTGGAGCGCCCTCTGACCACGTCAACCGTTAGGTTAAAAGGGGTCCTCCGCTAGGTGGGCAGTACGTTGGAAAATACCCATATCCAGCAGTGAAGAGAGACAGGCTGATAGTACCATATGCAATACTATACAATCAGTCTATCTTTCTTTCCACTGCTGGATTAAAGGCTTCTCTCAAGGAGCACCGCCACGCCTGGTCTTCCACTCTTCTTATCCGGCTACTACGGGCGACTTTCTTTAAGTCGTTAGTCCACACAGCCGAAGGGCGCTGCACGCTACGTTTTCCGGTATGTGGTTTCCATTTGCGGATTCGTCTCCCCCAACCCCAATCGATCCTACGACATATATGGCTCACTGTCACTTAGGCTTACTGATGCAGTAGCACTAGTAATAGTAGTAGAAAACTAGATGTAATAGTCACAAAAATATTCGTGACCAAAATCTTTCAATAGTTTCACATTATTATAAAAAACTACAAATCGCAACAGGTGTTGACCGCTCTTAAAAGGGTTCGATTAATGTTAACATATATCGCGGATGTCCATGGGCGACAGTATCCACTTGCCACCAGGTGGACTGTCTGTTCGTCTGCAATCCGCGTTTCTATAAAAAAAAAAGGTGTGAAAAATGTATATGATTATCACAATACCTCTTTGTCAACAAACAAACAAATATATAGATAAAATGTAGTATTTTAAAAATAAATCCCGAAAAAACATGACATGTTAAAAACTGTTATTTATTTAGTGAATTTTCTCTATGTACTATTGGTACTTTCCGAGAGTTGGAAGGTATCCAAATACCTGAAACGCGTTAATCATTGTTTTTAGAGGCAAAATTTTGTTTGAAATTCACTGATTTATTAAAAAAAATGTAGTATAAACATCGAGTCATACCTCAGACAATGCTAAGAAAAATATAGGGTATTCTGATGAATGCTGAAATGCTTGGAATAGTTATAAATCAGTAGGATTCGAAGTGCACTAAACTTAAGAGCCTTTCTTTTAAGGACCTAATTGTTGATTCTGGTTGATCGAGTAAGGGATAACAAGGCTGCTACCACAAACCCTGAAGAACTACACCACCTGTAAAAGAGTAGACTCGCCAACCCACTTAGCCAGTGTCGCGTTCACAAGACAATGTGGATGAGGAGGCACGTGTCCAGCACTGAACGATAAAAGGGCTGTGTACGGTTATCATAAAAATCAGAAGTTAGACCATGTTCTCTATTCAAATAGAATCTTAAAACAAGGAAATTTTAAGTATGAAAAATCTTATCCAAAATCGTTAGTACATAACAGTGAGGTTCCTTTGTTCGGATAAAGTAATATCCATTCAGGCAGCGTGTTTACGCTCAATCATGCATGGTTCATGCATGACATGATGACAATGACAACAAGCCAAGAGATTTACACGTCCCTTTAAGAGAAAATTGCGCGGTTCGTACAGTTTACCCGCTTATTTTGCGAGTATAAAAATATTATTTTTTATAATCTGCGTTGTAACGTTGCGTCTAAATTAAGTATTATAAACAAGGAATTTATTACTGCTAAAATTATGAAAATGAGCGCTGAAAGCTTAAGGGCTAAGACAGCGGCAATGAACTTTAATCTTATCCATTATATAATATCAATTGATATATAAGTTCCATTATATAAGTTCGCACAAATACAACTCCTTTGCCACTTATTATTAATTTATTCAATAAGCGGTTAGGTAGCGCCAACCACAAATATAACGTTGTAGAACAAATCTATTCATTCAAGCCGCGGTCTAACACCAGTCCGGACAGGACGACGACAGGCGCGTTAAAACGAGTTGTAATGTATTGAATTGTACGGGACATGTAATAACAATAAGAACAATGCACATAAGAACAATTTCGGTGATTTTTAGACCCCCCTTTGTGAGATAAATCAGTCCGCCAGATATATTTTTATCATTTTTTATTTATTTATCTGTATCATGTTTTTATGAAAACATATAAAATTGATAGTTAAAATAATGAAACTTATTTCAATTTATCTTTTTATTGTTTATTCATTATTGATATAAAATATGTAGGTATTTTGAAATACATATTTATTATTTTAGTTAGTCAGTGACTTTACTTAAATGTAACCAAAAGTAAGAGCTCCTCCACGTGTGAATCGCTTGACATTTTTGACCCGAAATGAATTCGCGGCCGGCGCGCGCGGCGGATCGGCCCGGTGTGACGGCGCGCTCCCAGTGTGACGCGCCCATGCCATGCTCACGCCCTGCTGGCGTCCCGACCCGCCTTCAGTTGAAGCAAGGAATATTAATTTTAGAATCACCCCATCCTGCCTCAAGAGGTCTTCCCATTAAGCTACGACAAGGGGTTCTTCAAGAAAGCTGTGAATAGGATTTTGCAAGGTCGGCGGCGTGCCCGCATGCCCCCTGGTGTTACAGGTATCCATGGGCAGCGGTAACACTTATCATCACGTGGGACCGCTTGCTCGTCCGCACTATTGTCTATAAAAAAAAATTTACTTGTTTACGAAAGCAAACTCTTTTGACGATTTGCTATTTTGATGTGAACTGTAAGGACGAGGGGGTTTCGAGTCATACTATACTGAGCAGGTCCAATGTGGATTTGTGGATGCACATACACCAGATTTTTTTTAAATTGTCAAGCATGCAGGTTTCATTATGATGTTTTCCTTCACAGTTATGCTAGTGATAATTACAAAAAATAGAAACTTAATACAATGGACCGAGGATTTGAACTCACTACCCTATGGATTTGAGTCAAGAATGGATACTGATGGCGAGGAGATTTATTATGGTGTGGCATTAGTATTGAGTTCTAATACTGACCTGTAGAGGGTGTTGAAGGCTTTCTTACAAACTCCAATATTGCAAGCAAAAGGCTTTGCTTTAGTATGAGCTCGGACATGAATTTTTAAACTGTATGATGTGAGAAATGCTTTGTTGCATATTTGCATTGGGCATTTGAACCTGTATTCACCTGAAAAATGGGACAACTTAATATCATAAAGCAGAAACTTAAAACACCTAGGACTGGATCACTTCCAGCCTTTTAAATTGTAGATTTTTTTTTATGGACGAAGATGGCAGACGAGCATACAGTCCACCTGATGGTAAGTGGATACTATCACCCATAGATATCCACGATACATGCCAACATTAGTCCAAAATGGTAAACTTTGGCACTCCCCCGGATATGCTGCCTACCTTTGGAGATATAGGAATGGATTAGGAGAAGGGGTTGGGAAAATGGGGAGGGATAGGATGGGAATAGACTCAGGCACATCTCACTCACTACCAAAACACGTATGTACATTAGGGAAATAAAATAAAGTGGGAAAAGCAGTACGTTTCAAGGTAAACTTCTGTGAGAGAGGGGTAACATAGCCAGTCGAGTGCGCCCTGCGGCTGTTGGATTGCAGCGTGCACTCTCCCCCATGCAGTAAATATCTTATTATTTAATGTTATCTTAAATCTTATGTTTCTCTTTCTTTCTTATGTATTGTAATAGACTAACTACATGGTAACATTTAAAACAGATATTCAAATCCAATTTTTGAATTGTCACAATGAATAAATAAAATAAAAAGCAGTATTAATATCGGAGTCAACAATGACTGGTGTGTACAATTCATCATAAACACAATAAATTATGTAAATTTTGTTGTGTATGGGATTCCCCTTTTAGTGTTACACACTTTTAGTCCTAAATGAACTGAACAACATGTCACAACAATGAAAAAACCATCATTCGGGTGATACTATTTGCATATTGCATGTATAATATGTATTAAATATACATAGGTCGTTATAACATGTATCTTGTTATAGTTATAATATAAATAGTTAAAATTTTAACTGTTTGATTAAAATTTTAACTGTTTGATTAAAATTTTAACTTAGCTATAACATCAACTTTTAGTTATAAATTATATATGTTATGAATAAGAGTAGGTGAATTATGATGGAAAAGTCATATCTTTTGAAGTTAGTCTGAAAAAATAAGACAGCCCTTTTCTACAAAAAATAAAATTTTGTGAATTAAAACTGTTTGTTTACATGTTCATAGTGTGGAATTTTAGATAAGTAACAGATAAATGATATAAAAAATTTGATAAATTAAATTTTTTCACCATGTCATACTCTACCACAGTGTTTCCCAAAGTATGGGTCGCGACCCACTGGTGGATCGCGAGTGAATATTGAGTGGGCCCCGAAAAAATAAATTTAATGTAATTTTAAGCATAGTGTTCTGATTTATCTTATTTTTACTTATTAAAAATTTTGATTATCATTGGATACTGGATTTTTTCTTATTTTCTTAATTATACAACCCTGCACATAACTACGCTACGTAAATGAGAACATGCTGCAGCAGCGACACAATGCTATTTTCATCTGAGGCATAGGGTGGGTCCCAAATTTTGTTATTTTTTTAGGTGAGTCCATTGAATAGTTATATGAATAGTGTCATTCATATATTTGGGAATCACTGCTCTACCATCAGCCTATGTCTCTCCACTGCTGGATATAAGCCTTTACTGAGGCTTCACATACCATGTTCGGTCCAATCATTGGCTCTTTTCATTAAGGTACCACTGGGAAATTTCATCAAGTTGTTGGTCCAACTTTTTGCCTAATTTTAAGAAAGTGCACATATCTTAGAAACTAGAGGATAATCTTTTTTCACATGCTCACATATTTTTGATGTTATCTGAGAAAAGGGACCTTATTGTCCACCTTTACCAGATATTAATTGAGACTTTAGTGAAATCATATAACTACAAATGTAGACTCATATAAATGTAGCAGACTCAATAGGCATCAGTTTAATTAGTTTCCAAACATAACATCACTGTTTCTCCTTGATTGGTAAAGTGACATGCTAGAGCTCTCTGTTGCCACAGCATGTACACACTATTCTATACCATATTACTATTTTTGTTGTCCCTTTGATAAATCTGTGTGCTGTCTGTGGTGACAAATAAATATATTTTCTTTCTTTCTTTCTATAATGTTTTAAAAAAAATATCAAAATTTTTCATTATTTTAAAAATCAGATGTTTCTATTTAAACAGAATCTGAAAAGTCTTAACCAATAGTCCCCTTTACTTAGATATCACATTTTTTTTCTCAATAGTTTCTAAACTGAATGTTTAATGAGTGAATAAATGATTTGTATGTACCTTTATGTGTTTTCATGTGTGTCCGCAAATTTCCAACTGTACTGTATGTTCTCTCACACCCGTCATATTCACATTTATACCTTGCACTGTTGTCCTCTGGTCGCCTTTTATTTTTCTCCATGTTTGACTTTGGCCCTTCCACATTAGGCTTTGGCAGACTGGATACTGTGTCATTGTGTCTGAAAAAAAATTAAAAAAACAAATAGGAAGACATTTTTGTTTTCGTAATTTAATACAATGGCATAGATAAGTATGTAAACAGGGCAATAGGCTATCTATTTATGTAATTTTAAAAGCAAAGTGGTACCAGGAAATTGTGTTTAGAGAAACTTTCAGGTTTCATTAAGTGTTTTGGCTTAAAGTTTTGAAAGTGTATGTAATTACCTCTTGAGTGTTTTGAAATGTTTTAAACATATCATAAGAGAACACAATTTTAGTATATTCGCATCACATCATGATGGTAATGTACTAAAATAGAATGCCCAAAAATGAAACTACACGAAAAAGGCCAGTAATATACAATTACACGAGTGCGAAAGAGAGAACCTATCATATTTGACAAACAGCTGATCGTATACTGTAGGGTTTATAGGGAAAAGGCGCCAGTGCGTTGAAACTCAAAAAATATTAAATTTCAAGCAAATTAGACAACATTTCTGAATAAACTTACGATAACAATTCACTGTGATCATTTCTATTATTGTCCTTGGATGATTCTAGGATTTCCAACTTAACGTTGTTATTACACACTTCTTTGTCGTAACTATATTCTTGAAAACTTCCAAAATCTTTATCAAATGTTCCGTAGCCTATTTTTACGTTAAAATCTTCATTTAAAATATTTTCTAAATTGTTTTGAGTAGTGTTATCGGCAAACGGAGTACTGTCACCGGGCCATGCGGCCATGTTTGTTTCGAAGTAGTGACGTGACTCGTGTTAAGCGTAAAAACCGGTAAAAACAATCGATCATTTCCGAGTAATTTCATTTCGTTGGTGGGGTCTTCGTACATCGAACAACCAAAATACAGAGATACACAGCCATAAAAGCGAGACATTTACAAGGCGGTCAAACTCACCTTATAGTACTATCAATTCAGTCTGTTATTTGGCGGAAATAATTAGTAAATAAATAACTGCAATACTTTTGACGCAATGATGTTGTCAATGTAAAAAATATAAGAAATAATTTAAAAAACAACTTTTTATATAAACCGAAATAACATTAATGATGTAATATATCGAGGTAAACGTAATTAAATAAATCAAGCAAGGATTCTCAAAAACTGATTATTACTACTCGTTTACAGTGACAGTAATATTTTATTTATACCATTGGTATCATTCATGTAGGTATACAGTTTAGTCACAAGGAATAATCCATCTACGTATTTTGGTTGATAGATGGTATTGTAGTAGATGGCGCTAAATTCAAATATGTTTTGCCGAGAAAGCGGCCACAGAGGAAGGTACAATGTAGGCACCCGCACCGAGGACTCCCGGCCGAACTCCCGTTATAATGAACACCACACCACTTGTTGTCTGAGCGGGCAGTGCGCCGACCGCACGCCCTTCCATTCGCGCGAATGTATCATCTTCACATTCGGACGATATTTCGCATTTAAAAGTGTGCCACACTAATAAATTATTGTTACTGTTAGTTTAAACTTTAAATAATAAAATGTGTTTAAAAAGTATATCTATTTGTATTCATTTGGTAAGTTTCAGTGAAATTACTTATTTATAGTGCTTAGAAAAGCTCTGAACTCTAATAGAACTTTTTTTTAACTCGAATCAAGTTATCAAACATTATAAAGGGAATGTTTATTATATGCATTATACATTTTTATTAGATTGCATTAGTTTCATTAAATTTAAATTGAAGTATTACGGATGTATCGACACCAAAAAATCCAGTTAGGTTGCATATTCGTGAAATTTATGTAGATGTTTGAAAATTAGTGCCTAAAGCATCCTTTTGCTTAGTTTGACCTATTTTTATTCCTAATTTCATTAATGAATTTGTAAAAAGAACAGTATTTATTTTAACATCAAATATTATTTTATATTCAAAATTCAAAATTCAAATATTCAAATATAATTTATATATTTACAAGGTAATACTCCGATTAGTCAAAATTTTGATATAAAGGATATATAAGTAAACAGATTAAGATGAAGTATAATCTGTTTACTTATATATACTTCTGGTATCAAAAATTACTAGTTCAGATGATAATATTTTTTGATAATAAGCGGTTAAGATACCCAGATATCTTTTAATCCAGTTAAGTCTTTACTGTAAAATCTAAGTAGACAGTTTTTGCATTTTACTTTAGTATTTATTAGAAGTTAGCAGTAAGTAAACAAGCATAGTAATCTAACCAGCTAGTATCTTTTCTTTACCGAACATTTCTAAAAAAGTTAATCTATATAGCTATTTGATAATTTTATTTCTAAAACTTTACTTACATTTGATTAAATGTATACGTAGTTTACTAAAGCACTCGTAGTGACAGTACTCTAAACTCATCAACTCTATGCTTGACTGACTCATTGCTAATTCATTTGGAGCAAACGGACCGTTCAGGAAGATAGATAAAAAAGGTATGAAACAGTGGGTGAAGTTTTATCTTCAGTTTACTGTTACGGCGGCGCCCGTTCGCTGTCTGAGCGCATTAACGTGTCATTAGATGAAGGTTGCTGACCCACATGGTCTTCCATATCCATTCTAGTGCTTACACGCACAATGAGCCGGAAAAGTTCGTATGTAAATGGAAGTTTATGAACAAGAAACAGTTAAGTAAGTAGGTAAATAAAACAATGCAGCCATTTATAGCTAGTAACCTATTTTAACTTTTAGAAGATTTACTATTTGACTTTTATCACGATGTTACCGTTAACATTTCACTACTTATTGGTTTACTTGATCTGATTTTGAACCGGTTTTATATTTAGCGTGCAAGAGATAACGTAGTTTGTTTAATATCGAAAACAAGATGATAAAACCACATCCTGTAATAGGTACCTACAAGTAAATAACTAATTTATTAACTGTCACTATTATGTTATTGACTCTAAATAATGTGCTAGATGGCTTATCTAAAGTCATGTTTTGTTTAAACTATGAGAAATTAGCACGAACATTGTGACAAATGATTAATAAAATAGTCAAACTTAGTGGAACTGAATAACTTAGCTTTCGCTCTTAAACTGTTATCACTTAGTTTACGACTACTGATGCTTAGAATTCAAATATTAAAGAGTTGTCCCAGAACGTGCTGTCCATACAATAAACTTAAGTGACCGCCAAGCACTTTCGCTGCTTTTTCTTTATACAAATTTCACTTTTGTAGCATTTCCTAAGTGTAAATTCCTTTGAGAGTAATGGAGTTGTCGAACGCATGGACATAATAATGACTAATTCATCCCTGAGGAGTCTACGTACCTACATTGTTTACAGAGAGCGTTATAAATAAAAGCTAATAAATAAATCGAATTAGTTTTTCATTACCTACGTTACTATGCCAAGTTTTTTTTACAAATTAAATAACAGTAAACACATCTTCATAAACCGGAACTGATATACGATCTCAACGTGAGTAAAACAGTGAAATTCTAAATAAATGTTTTCAATCACACGATACGTCTTAGAATATATACTGGTACGAATAACAGCGATTAAAAGATAATAGAAATAAATGTACCTGTACTGAATATCCTAAATAGCTGGATATGTATCTAGCTGAACCCAACAGTGGCCAACTATAAAATAAAAAGCTTTACGTAGCAACTTTGTTACCTATGTTACCGCTAAAGTGCAGAAATCAGTTATTCTACAGATTATCTAGGTAATGTGCAGGTTAACTAGGGTGATCCGTTAAAGTGGCGAAAATTGTTTCATTTCTCAAATTACCTAGGTAATCTGCAAATTACCTAGATAATATGCACATTACCTACTAGGCACTCATTAAAGTGAAAATAAGATCTTTGCTGGAACAACAGCAACGTTTCTGTACACTTAAACTAACATAATGTTATTTATTTATTTTTCGATATCTAAAGAATCAAGTGAATTTCAATTGTTTATTTAGCAACCTAAATAGTAAGCTCCAGATTTGAATCTGTACTTTAATTATCTTCAGAGCACTCCAACTCTGCTGGGTTAGGTTAGGTTTGTCTTGTGACCACAACGCGCGAGCCGAGCGACTGAAGCGAGCGTGCCGCGGCAGCGGCCGGCGAAGCGCTAGATCCGAATCTGGCCATTATCTTCAGAGCACTCTTACTCTGCAAACGTTTGAACTTTAACGATACGGAAACCGTTAAAGTGTACATTACTTAATGAGGAAAATTCTTGATTCCGCACGTTAACGGAGCAAATCAGTTAATCTGCAGATTAGCTAGGTAATGTGCACATTAACGGCTTTTGAGCTACAGCGGTTACATATATATAGATACTCTAGAACGTGATAATGAATGTAACTTTATCTCTGAGAAAAATTACGCCCGTTTTGCAACAGTAGATAGACCTATGCAAAAACTTCGACTCCTAAATCTCTGACTTAGTTCAATAAATCCAAAACATGTGTTTTGGATTTTGACTTCTGTTGCCGTTCTGGAAATTTCGTGCCTAAGAACAAGTCCCGTGGACGACCGGAGCTAAAGTCGATAATGACGAATTGAAAGCAATAGTGGAAGCGCATTCATCTCAAACCAGCGGCCTTCGGTGTAACTAGACGATATTGATTCATTTGCGTCCGATTTGACGTCGATTGACGTCGATTTGAAAGTGAAGAAGGTCGAAAAGTAAGTAAGTACCGTATGAGCTTAATAAAAGTCAGCTACAAACACGCGTCGAAGCTTGCCATACTTTGCTGAACCGGCACAAAAATTAAGGGATTCTGAATCGTATTGTCACTTGTGATGAGAAGTGGATCCTGTATGGATAACAGTAAACGTTCGTCACACTGGTTGAACCAAGGAGACATTGCCAAACAATGTCCCAAACATAAACTGTGTCAAAAGAAGCTCATGGTGACTGTATGGTGGTCCTGTGCCGGTAATCGGTATTATCCACTACAACTTTACGAGATCTGGATTTTTGAGATTTGAGATGGACAAGCTCGCTATCAAACAGCCGAGTCTGGTCAATATCTCTAGTCCACTACTTCTCCATGATAACTCTCCCCCACACATTGCACGACAGACAGTCTCAAAGTTACAGGAGCTTCAACATGAAACTCCCCGTCACCCACCGTACTCGCCAGATCTTGCCCCTACTGATTTCCATTTTTTTCGGTCTTTGGATAATTTTTTACAGGGGCAAAAATTTGACTCCGACGAGGCAATGAAAAACGCCTTCAGAGAATTTATCGATTCTGTGCCCAGAAGTTCTATAGCAGAGGTATCAATCAAAAGTGCATTGATAATAATGGACAATAATTCGATTAATTATATACCTAGGTATATAATATACATACAAAAATTTGTAATATTTTTTTTCCATATGAAACGGAAATTTCATAGCTAAGAACCTAGGTAATACATAATAAATAATAATACATATATCTATCTTTCAATTGAAATAAAAAGCTACAACTCACTTAACATAATTTGATAGTACCTACAGGATAGGCGTATGAGTAAAATAAAACTACGTACACCTGACACCCACCTGTCCCGTTTAAATTTCGAACAACAGTTCATTGACATGTTACACGGATGACCTAGAAATTTGACACTGGCACTTTCTTCTTGAGGGTCTTTTCGATTCGCCGCACATTACTTAGCGTCCTTCCCAGTTCCGGTAGAAGAAATGTGGAAATTTATCTACCTATTGTAAATGAGTCACAAATGAAAGCATGTAAATACAAAAAGTCATCTTGGTTTTCTGCTTGTACTCGTATAGTTCGTTCGTATCTAGTTTATTGACGGCGCGCAACAGAGGTGAAATTCAGTACATGTGTTGAATACATTACTGCTTGTTAGATAAATGTTTATCAATTTGGTATAGAGTAAAGGATAAATTGTTACATACTTAGTAAATAATAATTAATTTGTTTAAATGGTAACAAGAGTTATAAGTTTGTACGTATAGCTACAGAAATATATATAAAAAAATCTCGCCTGACAGTTTTTATTGAAAGAAAGAACGTAAAAGACTGTTCGGTCACATTTGTTCTGAAGTTTTTAAACTCAATCCATCGACTCTTGCTCTTAATATTTGTCAAAATTACGATATTTTAATGTAGCATTGGACATCAAAAAGGACTGGTTTTGTTTGCCACAATGGGCCGAGGTGATGGTCAGGGGAAGTGTGTCATTCGGCCACGGCATACATACCGTCCTAAGGCGACTCACAGTCACCAATAAATTCGTGTGACAATCAATCAAAGTCGATTTGATTTTGAGATATAAAACTAATTGTAACAATGCGATAGCTATGTTGTGATTAAGTATAATATGTCAGATAGATATTCGATAGGTATTAGAAATGAAAAACAGTATTTCCTATACAACAGATACAAAACATAATAGCTATGTATTATATCATTTATTATCATTACCCCTGGGTAATGATATTGGGAGCGGTATTGCGATCCCTGGATCGCAATACCGCTCCCATTTACTATAAGCGGTATTAACGGTATTAACATATTACGAATATCGGAATTTCGATATTATTAAAAAAGAAAATTTTAAAATATAGTACAAATGACCTCAATGGTTTTGAAGTTCGATATAATTGAAGTAACAAGAACTTTGTATGTTGTGTGTATAACTATTGAAGTGTTAATAAGACCAGGGTTCGTAAAAATCAGATATTTATAATAAATATGTAAATATCCGATATTTGATATATGTATATCATTTCATTCTTAAAAAAAGAGGCGAATTTCATTCTGTAAGTGGTTTAAATGTGTTAAAATTATTAAATGAAACTTTGAGTTTGATTAATAGACTTATTTATTATAAAAAAATAAGAGTAAAATGAGAGTAACTAAAAATTATAGTGAGATTAATAATCGGTCTATTTAATTAACATTAAACTAAATGATAATTATAATCTTTAGTGTTTGATCATTGGCAGTGGCAGTGATCACAATTTTTATTTATGTCAGTATTTATTTATTTAAAAGCATGGGATCTGCCAAAATTCAAGTTTTGACGTTAAATATCAATATATCATGATATACTCGTATATCGCCTCGCTCTATCCCAAGATATCCTTTAAGCCCGCAATTAGTACCGCTACCTTTTAAAACAAACCTGGGTAAATTCTCGCCATTAAATCGTCTTCAGAATACTTATAACGAGTTGAATTATCATGACATCGACATCTTTAATAATTCATTGGCAAGTTTCAAAAGCAAAATTTTACGTAAATTGTAGTCGGTCACTTTTCTTTCATTTGTTTAAATGGTTTAATGTTCTATTAAATTATAATTTAACCTTATTCAATTGAATTTAAGTTCATCCAAATTTAATTTTGTTTATACTCGTATTTTATCATCGCATGCCTCTGTGTTGAACTTGTATGCACCAAAGTATTGCACACTGTATTTTGAATTTATAAGTTTTTAACATTTGTATTTTTTCGTGTTATTGCTGTTGGTGCATCTTGTAAATAAATAAATAAATATCCGCTGATATAAATCAGTGAACCCTGGTTAAGACCAAATTTGTCTGTTTTCATATACCTACTATGGAAAAGTCTCAAACTATTAGAAATAGAGAAATTTGTTCTAAGGAACTATAGCGTCCATTATAGAGTTATAAAAATTGCTAAAGATTTTCAAAAACTCATACACAATCGGGAATTGAACCAGTTCACTTTGTTTGAAAAAAATCGTAAGGTATTTTATTGTGCTAATTGATAGTGTAGGTCGTAAGGAATAAATTTTGCCAAGGAACATTGCGTCTAGCTAGAATAAAAAAAAACCATTACTATTTCACGTGAAAGTAAGATGAGGAAAGATTTTAGGATTTCCTAGAATTCCGGATGTTTAGTGCCTGTTGCTTGATGATCTATCTATCATATCAGTTCATATTTATCATATAAAATTATGTGAAAAGGCCAATGACAACGATTTTATTATTTGAAAAAAAAAAAAAAATGTTGTATGTGCCTTAGAAACTGGTTCCTTGGAACACATTTCTCTATTTCTAATAGTTTTAGACTTTTCCATACTGACTCGTCTCAATAAAGGTCCTTGTATAGGTTTATATTTAGGGAACAACATTTTCATTAATTAAATTAAATTTAATTAATTTTATTTTCACGACACACGGAAACATCGACGGTTCGGCTGACAGCGCTTTAATAATTTCGTTACTGAAAAACAGTACCTACGTTATAACACAAACAAAAACAAACAAAATAACAAAAAATAACATAAAAATAAAGAAAATATAAAAAATACGGGTTTTTCAAAATCCAATCTCAGTACCTATTTTATCATGTTATTTTTTTATTCCGGTATTTTCGAAACCCGGGATCCCAGTTTTAAACCTGTATCATTACCACAAAAATAAGTAATAATTATACTTTTTATCTTTATGGAAAAAAGGTAGCAGAGGAGCATACAGACCACGTGATGGTAAGTAAGACGGATGTCCATTGACAATAACCTATCCTCCATTGACTACAAAACATGCCAACATCAGTACAGAATGACAAATGTTGGCATGCCCTGGATGCACTGCCTAACTTTGGATATATAGGAATGGATTAGGAGAATGGGTTGGGAAAATGGGGAGGGATAGGATAGGATGGGATAGTAATAGGCACTGGCATATGTTATTCACCAACGAAATACGTACGTACATTAGGAAAATAGGATAAAGTGAGAAATGCAGTACATTTGAAGGTAGTCAGTCTGCTGTGAGAGCGGGATAACGTGGCCAGCCGAGTGCGCCCAGCGGCTGTGGGAATATAATAATATAGGAGTTTATTATTAAATTTTGAGCTTTATACTTTTGTACTTATTTTATTTTATACATTTCTCTGTTCCAGGCATTAGTAGCATGTTACGTGACCGCTGACTGTGGGACGAGACTAAAATATGCGTGGGGTGATGCACTGCAAGGAGCAGATTGCCCCGGACCCGACGGTTCTCCCTATCCTAGGTACCTAATTGTTCACTTTCCTAAATTTACTGATAGTACTGTAAAGAAGTAAATGTTTATTAGCAAAATATTTCTATACTACATAGAAACTTATAATATTTAAAATCTCTCATAATTTTGTAATTTCATTTAATTATAAAGCTACAGATATAATTAATTAAGGTTCCCTGGAAGAAGTTGCTATAAAGCGATAAGACCTCGATCATTGTTTAGTTATAAGGTCGATGTTTTCGCCAAACGCGTATTCTCTTTTGTAAACATTGTTTTATATGCAGTGCTTACTGCTTGTGCAATTTTATACCATAAAAACATCTATGTAGGTATCTAAATTTCATACTCGTTATTGTAAATAGTCTTCTTGATAATAAATCTACAAATCGTTGAAAACTATATTATTTTTTTCGTTAGAGATCATTTGACTTACTCGTACAATGTTTTTAAAACGTCGCGCACATCGAGCAGAAAACAACTTTGAACGGGTGTAGGCAAACAGAAAGCTAAGGCGAACAGATATATTATGTGTACGTATCGTTTGTGTGTGTTTGTGTAGGTGTAACATTTTGTGTATGGTTTAGAGAAAAACAACTTTACAACAGGAGACTCGCCTTTTGTGCCACATCAGCCACTTCGGTAGAAATTTCAAGTGTCCTTTATAAATTCTCTAACATATTTGAAAAGAACCACAGGTACATTTCTAAATAATGAATGAAACAAAATCGTAGGAAAGAATTAGTTAGTCAAAGTCTATATAAAGTCAAAGTTGAAATACCTACCTACCTATATTTTAATAGATAAGTTCTACCAATATACATATGTAATTATGTACCTACTACAATCATTGACTTATTAACTCTAGGTTAATGATTACAATTGAATGTGTAGGTACACTATAGGCGGCGTGTGATAGTCAATAAATAGCATAAATCCCGCTATCTTCACACTACGCTTCGTGAGAATTTTCCCACCAAATTGCGAGTCTCCATGTGTCATTTTCTTGTACCTACATCTTGCAATATAATTTTAAAAATTATTTTGTCTGTCAATTTTCAAAGCGTACCGGACATGGTAGCTTAATTTATAGCTTAAGTAGGTACTTACGTCATTTTTTAATGATTACGTTGAACTTAATTCAACACGGTTGTATTGTATTTTGTTTTTGTTACCTATGTTCTCAATTAGGTAATTTTCGTAATTTTGTATATATGGCGGTGTATAAATAACTTTTTAACCAAATATAATTGTGTAAAGGATAAACAAAAGATATAAAAATAATTATTACAATAGGTACCAATAAATATTACTGATCTATCAGTAAACATTATCATGAGGTTTAAAGGATTGGAATGATAGCGACTCCATCGTCACTTTCGCCAAAATAGGATTCAATTGGCTTAAAAGCCATTTTGGCGAAAATTAGTTATTTATACAGTTTTGACGAGTTTTTTGTAACCTATCGATCTGGATATTTGCAAAAAAAGGCTTTTATTACTTACATTTTTTGTTGGCCTTTTTGTACTTACACTAAACACTTACATGGAATATTGCCCATTTAATTCGACCATATTTGGCCATTTTTCTGGCATAGCCATTATCCCATCACTATGTTTTTTTGGGGGTTTCTGAGCGAAAAACTGATTTAAATGGTTTATACAAGCTTCTCTTGAATGTAATTTTACTCCATTTAGAGATTTTTTTTAAAGAGCGGTTTTAAGGATAATCCAAAGGTGCTAAGTCTGGACTATATGGAGGATACAGTAAAACTTCCCAGCCAAGGTCCATCAATTTTTGTTTAGTCGTGGTCGAGCATTGTCGTGATGGAAAACTACACCTTTTTTATTCAATAATTTTGGGAGTTTTTCTTCAAGTGCTTGTTTCAATTTTACTAATTGCTGACTGTAGACATCAGAATTAATCGTTTGGCCATATGGCAAAAGTTCGTAATACACAATGCCCTTCCAGTCCTACCACACACATAACATGAATTTGTTCGCAGTGAGGCCTGGCTTGGGACTATTTGTTATGGCTCATCTCGCTTACACCAAGATCGTTTTCGAACATTGTTATCGTAGATGATCCACTTCTCATCGCCTGATCCCAATCTCTTCAGAAATGGATCGATTTCATTTCGTTTTAGCAACATCTTGCATATGGAAATTCTATTCACCAAGTTTCTGTAATTGAAATCACGCGGCACACAAACATCTAGTTTTCTTTTTTACAAAATTCAGTTTATGCAGGTGATCCGAAACTGTTGAGTGATGAATGTTAAACTCTTTCGCAATTTGATGACGGCTTATGTGTCGATCTGCTACATTTTTTTCTATTATTACATCAACATTTACTTTAATAAGACAACCATAGCGAAGAATATCATTCACATAAAAATTACCAGACCTGAATCGACTGAACTATTTTTTGCAATGGTTTTAGATAAAGCATCTTCGTGAACACCATAAATCTCTTTCCGAACACTGGAAACATTCATACCCTTGTTTAAAAAAAATTGATTAACATCTAATTTTCTCCTTATTAACTTCCATTTTAAAATTATTAAAAAATATGAAAAGATAAAACTTTTAACTTGTAATTTCAATTTGCTAGCATTACAAAAAAATCAGCTGCCAAACGATATATCCCGCCAGTGATCAAAGTTGCCAGATAGATAGTAGTGGAAATATAGTACGCTAAAGTCATACCTTTAAAAAGGCCGCAAAGTTTTCCGACTACCGGATTTCCGAAATATATGTTTGACAGCTTTCTTACAGCTACAATCCACCAATAAATGAATTTGATTTGATTTGAATCTCTTAATGTAGCCAGCACATCCGGGGGCGGGCCAACATTTGTCATTCTGGACTGTCGTTTGCGTCTCTCGCAGATGTCCACGACAGTACCACCTTCACCTTCTTTCTATAAAAAAAATCTTCTCTACTGACGCGTGGCATTGAATTATTTATGGCTTGTATTGAAACAAACAGCAAAAAAATCTTAAAAGCAGAGGTATGGTATCTGGTTATAACCGATACATAAATAATATCGCCTAATGTTGACGTATCCACAATTAAACATATTCTTTAAAAACACCCCGGCTGCGTTGCCATTTATATCTGCAGCAAATTATGATCAATAATACAAACTATTTTTGAATAGAAATAAATTATTTATAACTGAAGTAATAACCATATCCTACTGGACTTCTATTTCTTTATTGTCACCAGGGAACCTAAACCAGCTTTAAATTTGCTGCCATCGATCGCTACACATTCAGTATTTTTTATCATTTAATTATTTCTCATTATTTACAGTAATGTCTGGCAGCAAACTTAATTTAGACACGCGTCTTATAATTTCAGGCACCTAATAAATCGGGCGCTGAAGACAGGCGCGTGGGGCCAGACACGGCAGGGGCGGGCTATGAGGACAGTTGACCCAGCTATCATGAGGCAAAAGCTGCTGGAGGCCCACGGTCTCGGAGACATGAGCAGAGTTAATCGGGGAAACAGAACTGGTAAGGAATTCTTGCAATATATTGTATTTATAGTATCTAGCAATATTCAACGTGTTAAGAAAATAACACAATATATCCCGTCAACCAATATACAATATAATACCGTTCTAGAAAAGAAATATATTTAAAGGACTAAATTAGAAGTTACAAATATGTAAGGTTTTCGTTGCCTTGTCTAAAACGTTCGTATCGCTCGTTGCTCATTACGACCAATTAACGTGGAAACCGTCAATCGATCTTCTAACATCTCGAGTTAGAAAATTGACATGGGTATTTAAGGAGCTCCGTAATGTCCTTAATCCTAAACTTCTACAAACAATTTATATCGTTCTCTGTCAATCTATAGCAAGTTATTGCATATCTACCTGTATGGGGCGGAGCTGCAAAAACATTTAGCATTTAGAAAGACCTCAAAGGTACATTTTAAAGGTGATGACTGTCAGAAAATTTAGCTTTCCAACAAGGACACTTTATTCAGAATGCAAATTGCTTACTGTACATCAATTATACATACTGAATTCTGTTCTTCATCTCTAGAGTACTCTTCCTTTCGATCCTGAAGTGCAGTGTAACAAACGCAGACTCGATATTGTGTGCAACAAAAAGACGTATAAAATTTCTTTTATCCGACAATAGCGATGTTTCCTTGTACCCTTGCATACAATAAAAGTAATGGACAGTTGTGGATTCATCGTCTGACTAGATAATTAATTTAAAACAAAATCAAGAACTGGCTATTAAACCATGATTATAATGATACCGAATCTTTACTTAAACCAATGCGCCAAATTATTATTAACAACCTATACTTAACATTTTCAGCATCTGTAACTCTTATTTACACGCACCCTTATATCAACTCACACTCAATTACTTACATTATTTACTCTATGCTAAATTCTTCTAAAATTGGATATTTAAAACCACACTCCCACACATTCACATACAGACATACTTACATAAAACACACACAACACACACACCGTACATATTATACACAATAATTACCACCTGTATAAACTGTTTTCCTGTAACTTAGTGCTAGAATTGTCACACATATACAACATAAATAGAATAGGTACATTGTATCAGCGAAACTGCACAACAATTTAGTTGCTGAAAACTCTAATTTCACACAATATTTCTCCTTTTAGGTTTTCGCGGTTTTCACATTCATCTACTAAACGGGTCTCAATTACGAGTATATATTAGGGGTTAAAGTATGAAATTGCCGATTTGTACTGAAAAATTAAAACTTGTTTTTTTCTAAAATGTAACATATTTATTTAATCAAAATATTTATCCTCATTATCTATACATTGTTGCCATCTAATTGGAAGTTCATTTATGCCTTTGCGATAGAACTCTGGGGATGTAGATTCGACAAACTGTGTGAAAGCATTTTGTACTGCCTCTTGGGAAGAAAATTTTTTACCACGTAGAAAATTGTCCAAATCACGAAAAAAATGGTAGTCCGTTGGAGCAAGGTCTGGCGAGTACGGAGGATGACGTATGGTTTCTAACTGCAGCTCCTGTAGAGTTACAACGGTTTCTCGTGCAGTGTGAGGTCTTGCGTTATGATGGAGCAATAATGGTGAAGATCGATTCACGAGTCGGGGCTGTTTCACTGCTAGTTTCGCCACCATTGTTCGAAGTTCGGCACAGTAAACATCTGCTGTTATTGCTTGACCAGACCTGAGAAAGCTATAGTGAATAACATCATGAATAGACCACCAAACAGTTACCATTACCTTTTTATTGGTAAGCTTTGCCTTAGGGCACTGTTGCGGCGTTTGACCTGGGGTCAGCCATTGCATTTTTCGCTTTCGGTTATCGTAAAGAATCCACTTTTCGTCACATGTCACAATTCGATCCAATATTCCTTCATTTTTGTACCGACTCAATAAGGCAACGCAAGTTTCAACACGCGTTTCTTTCTGCAGATCAGTCAAATCATGAGGCACCCATTTCTCATATTTTTTTATCTTATTGATTTGATGCAAATGAGTCAATATTGTAGGTAAGGTAACGTTAAACCATGCCGCTAATTCCTGGGTAGTTTGACTCGGATCGGCTTCCACCATCTCCTTCAATTCAGCCTTATTCACCTGTGTGGGCGGTCTTCCACGTGGTTCGTTCTTCAAGTCGAAGTTTCCATTACGAAAGCGTTTAAACCAAAAACGCACGGTTCGTTCATTAGCAGTCTCCTCTCCAAACGCAGCATTGATATTGCGAGCCGTTTCTGCCGCGTTAGTTCCGCGTCGGAACTCGTATTCAAAGATTACTCGGATTTTCGAAGTATCCATCTTTCCCGTCTAAGCTGAATAAAAAAAATAATTGAAAGTCGAAAATCGAATGTTGCACATTTTTTAAAACAAGAACCTCATAGGTATCATGTGAAAAAAGTTTCACTCGAAAATCTCACACCATGAAGGTTTTATGTCAATTCAAAGTATCTATTACTATAAAACGGCAATTTCATACTTTAACCCCTATTATTTTACTCGACATATCTACTGGATTATACTTACCACCTATGGTCAAAATCAACTCATGACTAGGGATGTTATGGAGCTTCGTAATTGTAACCGTAACCGAAATAACCGTCGGCCATACGAATTAAAAAAAAACATTCGAAACCGAAATAAAGAAATCGGATGTTATTACAAATAATTTTATTCGTTGCCGTTTAGGGGTGGAAATGAAACGAGACGAGTTTTTGCTGCTTGCATTTGACTCGATCGAGTTCTCGTTCGTTTTTTATGAGTGAGGTTGCAATTATTCACTATCTGTTTTTATTTTTATTTGCTTTCAGTTATTTTTATTAAATTTCTAACAAATTTCATTAAAAACATATCCGTAACCCAAACCGTAGCCGAAACCATATTCGAAATAATTTCATATGCTTAACTGTAACCGAAACCGGTAAAAGAGTATACAATATATCCGTATCCAGATCCGAAATAATATATTCCTAACAACCCTACCCGTAACTGAAGGTTTTCACCCATCGGTGGAAAGTTAGACAAAACGGAACAAGCTTCAATAATGATCTCGAAACAATCTGTTAAAAGTGTTTTTTGTTTGGCTCTTAAGACCAGACCACTCCTTTCTCTCCTTCCGTCTCCTTTCTTATATAAAAAATAATAAAAGGAACCAGCTGTCATAGTAGTATTCGTCCTTTTCCAGGTCGCGCAACAAATCTGCCCGGTCTCACTCCAGCGGCCACCAACTCCTGCAGCGGCTCCCGACTCTGCAGGACGCGGTACAACACGACAGCGCCCATGTACGGCGTGTCACTCACCTCTGGACAACCAGTGACCATCGTGCAGAAGTTTCCTGACTTACTACAGCAAGTCGTCTTTGAAGTTTGCGAGTGAGTGCCATGTGATATGATTTAGGATGTGATATGATATGATTTCCCTTTTTTTGTATATCTTTATTTATTTCAGGCAACTACAGAATATTTAATAGATACAAAATGATGATTTATTTACAAAAAATGTTCTTCTCAAAAGGTCAATGTCAACATTTGTTATTCTGAAACCTGAACTTAATGTTGGCATGAATCACAAATGTCTATGGGCGATAGTATCGACTTACCACCAAGTGCACTCTATGCTCGTCTGCCTTCTTCTTTCTATAAAAAAAAACAAAGGCTAAAAACAATTGCTTTTGTCTTTACTAAGTTGCAATTATTCAGTCATTGTATTACCTAAACTAATGCAAACGATCACATTTGGCTTCTCTGGGAAATCGCAATAGTTGTAAATGAGTGACCGCAATTTTTTGAAGAAAGAGCGGTCTGTGTATAACCACTTGAGCGAAGCTAGAGCGGTACAACTTTATTACGAAAGCATTGGCCATCGGCTAATCCGGAAACACCCGAACGCGTCATCCACATCTATACAATAAAGTATCTCTTAATAAAATGTGCAATTAGAGGTACGGTGAATCATAGACGTCGATGACATGTTCGGGTGTTTCCAGATTAACCGATGGCCAATGTTTTATAATGTATCTGTACATACTAGGTAGCTGGTACATATCATCTACTTATTTTTGATATTGTTATCTGTTTTCTCCTTACCACACAAAGGTTGTCTGGAAGAGATCGCTTTGGCGATAAGGCCGCCTGTTGCACTTTTCGTGTTACTTACTTTAAATTGTCTTTTTGCAACATGTGTTGGTGTTCGATAAAGAGTCTATCTACATATCATACCAAATTGACGTTTGATCTTCTAGAATACCTACAACCATATTACTTTACACTGCATTGAATTAGCTTTATAGAACAACGGTCACAACAAATCATACAATTGTTCTGTTTATATTTATATTTATAAACTAGCGGTGCCAGTGACTTCGTTCGCGTGAACATTAGTGATTCTCGTGGATGGATCCCCTCTTTAACGGATCGGGATAAAATTGTCCTTAAATGTAAACGCAGGTCATAAGCTATAACTGTGACAAGTTTCATTAGATTCAATCCAGCAGTTTTTACTTGGTTCAGACAGGTTTGAATTCAGACAAACAGACTGACGGACAGACACACGGATAAAAATTTCAAGAAATGTTGTTTTGGGCTCTATATCAATCGTACTTTAACATAGCGATCATATTTTTTCAATAAAAAATTTACGTATGGACACGGCTCTGATACGATTTTATTATATGTATAGATTGTAAGCACATAGGACGAGACATCATGGTCTATTTAAATGTACTCGTATTCTGTAAACACATGATTCAAATAAAATAATTCGAATTTGAATTTTAACTTGTTCCAGATCAAGCGAGTGTTCATTAATCCGAGGCTCCTGCACACAAACGTACGTGCCTTATCTCTTCCTGGTGCTGCCACTAGGCCCGGTCACTCTCACGGGGCAGGATTACGTCCTCGTGGAGTCCGGCTGCGTTTGCAGACCAGACCCTATGCCATAGATCTTAAAGTTTAATTTAGACCAATTTTTATTTGAAGACTGTTGTTAGATTTTTATTTTCTCGAGTTTATGCTTTTAATAAAAATAGGAATATGTCGCGCATTTGTGAAAGAAGCGAATATTTATTCACAGTTTTTGTCGATAACATTTGATAAATTCAGTTATTATAACATAGCACAAATATCTCTTAATATGAGTACCTACGTTATATGAGAAACAGTGTAGTTTCATCAACTATGAAGTTGTCTACATAACTTATTTGGAAATTGAAGATTATTGTTAACTATTTGCAACGAAGAAGAACCACAGTATGGAAATGTAGTTAAAATAAGTAAATATGGTTAATAATAATAAAATATACAATAATAAAACCTTAAGGAACACCAACTTTGCAATTTGTACATTGCAATTTGTCGGAATGGGTTAACGTTCCAATTTCAAATTCAATATCAATAGCACAGATTCCATTTGGTTAAATCAAATTGCAATGAAAACAATGATATACAATTGTAGTAGGTAAACTGTATTCCGTTTAACGCACGAAAATGATTTATTGGTGATAAAGGGGTAAACAAATTAATTACTCTGTAAAATTGCCGAAGAATTATAAAATTGGTGAAAGTGAATTAATTTATCGGCCATTTTGCGGACACTAGGTGTGCTTCTTATTTATCGCGGACTGAAATTTAATTTTGTTAATTTATTAAAGATTTTTTTAAAGCAGGTTATTTCTTTTATTTAGATTACTTTGAAGAAGACATTTTGAAGATTTTACGGCTTCACTCCAAAAATGTCTGTATTTATTTCTAATGGAGAAAAAATCCATTATTTACTCCTAATGAAGTTTTATTAATGCGTTTTATTTATTTTAATCTATTAACGTTATGAGATGAATTTTATGTAAATTAAATTATTTAACAGTGATTATCTTCATTATGTATATTGTTTGTTCATTATGTTAATATAATTTTATTGTAATATATCCAAAAAACATGAACAACGAATGTATCAAAGATTAAATAAATTTTTGAATATAAATAATATTTTTTGTCTGTTCCATTTACCCCTACCGGCCAATCCGTACTGATAGGGAAGAATGGATTTTTTTCCACGCTTCCATACCAGTAGGCATACTTTTCCATCTATCACTACTGTGTTGTCAATTATAAAAATATCTTTTAATCAGTTTGTATCTTTTTGTTACGCCATAATCAATTAAGTAATAAGTTAATCTGGTATAATAAAACAAAATATTATTTTAAATACTTTTTATTGTCTCCAATGTAAATAATGCTCGTACGCTAAAATATTTTTATTTACAATAACTTTAAATTGGGTAGGTACGTCATACAAAACTCGATTATAATTTAAAAAAAAAAAGTACTGCTTCTAATCAGGCACTTTGAATTATTTTCATTAGTAAATACCACTTTTAAACACACACGTTTTATTGTTACTTTATTCCATTTAGGTACCTAGACTCTTTACTTGGATACAAACAGTGCTGAGTTACAATCAGAGTATCTCGCCGACTTGTGATTTTTTAATCTTAAAAAATATCCTGATATTAAATACTAAATGATAGAATAACTAAATGATAGAATTGAATATAAAAATTAGCTTACAATGGAACTTTAAATAGGATTCATTTCAATGTCGCCATCCATTTTCTAACTAAATGTAATATGAAGTTACAGTTTAGTTAAATAATGAAGCACGAGTAAAATTAATATAGGACTAAATAAAGAAGCACAGTAATAACATTTATAATAAATGGCGGTTTCTAGAAGAAAAGAAAACATTGTAAAGAGATGAAATCGACTTTATGGCGGGAACTCGAGAAGTGAAGTTGAATTATTGTTTGATTAATTGTAAAAATTGTGTGTTATACGTTTTGTGGTTTAATAGTGATAGTTTATTAAACTCAGTGTCTTTTGTACATGATGTTTGTGATAATCAAATAAAAGCATAGGACCGTGGGTTTCGTGTGCTTTCAACGAGTGCTCAGGAAATCTACTATCAATTTACTGACTCCTGACTTACTTCGACTGACGGCACTGGACATTGACATGTACCACGATCTAACATACCCACGTCAGACTTTGAAATTGTTAATAATTACGAAGAAAATTTGACACTGGCAGAATGTGTTAATTGCCCCATTGCCATATATGAAGAGAAAAAGAATGACAAATTATTTAAGATCAAAATGTAAAAAAAAAAATTAAATCTTAATGCCCCTTTAACAGGAAATTAGTATTCAAAATTAACTTGTAGAAATCTTAATTGAAGACAAGAAGCAGCAAGGTACAGATTATAGAAACTAATGGAAGTGAAAATGAAGCCTAGAACCCCTAGTATTAGAAACCCGTAAACATTATTACTGTGCGATTATTTTTAATTATAAATTACTGTTCATAACGGTAGTACTGCTGAGGCGCCGCCTGAGGGTGCGGCTGCGGTTGCACTGTTTGTGGCTTCGGCGTGGGGATTTTCACCACAATGTCGGTTGGTTGTCGTGAAACCTGCAAATGGAAAAGTCATTAACATTAGAGCAATAAGTGCTCGCAGTTAAATTGTACCTAAAATAGTATAAATAAAGATCTTAACCATTGCAACAAGAACTTGGTGTAATTCTCCGGTGGAGATAGGTAAATTTTAAAATGTAATTTATAGGAATGTTTTTTGACCTACAACTTTTGCGTCCTCTTAATAGTTGCAGCACAGTCTGATTTTGGTTTGGTAAATTCACTTCGTTTATCATTTGTAATTTTTATTATTATTCTTGAATGTTATGTTTTTTATTTGTAATGATTTGTGTTGGAGTGTAAAAATAAATCATTATTCTATTCTATTAATAAAAATGTTTCCAAGATTTTCTGCATTTTAGTCATCAATTCATAGAAGACACAGAAGACTGTGAGACAACAGAAGACAACTTTGAAATGTACTGCATTCCCTACTTTATCGTATTTCCTCAATGGACCTACGTACGACGTACGTGTTTCGGTAGTGAGTGAGTTATGCCAGGGCCCAGTTCCACCCCATTCTATCCCTCCCTATTTTTCCAACCCTTTTTCCCAATCCATTCCTTAATCTGCAATGGTAGACCGCGCATTCGGGGGAGTGCCAACATTTGTCATTCTGGATTGATGTTGGCATGTATCGTGGATGTCTATGGACGACAGCATCCACTTACCATCAGGTTGACTGTATATTCGTCTGCCGCCTTTTTTACATAAAAAAAATTATCGCAACCCAACAATGTTTTTATGAGTTCTTACCTCAGCCTTGAAGCCCTCTTTAGGGTCAGCAGTGTAGGTAACAGTCCTGACGAAACCATCGCTATCAACTACGGAGTAGGAGCCCTTGATGACATCACCGTCTCTCTGCTCCTTGCGGTTCTGGTAGTTAGTGTACTGGTCGTCGTTCACGTCGAAACCAAATTGGTAGGAAGGATGAGGCTGAAAAGGGTAATGTTAATTTAAAAGATCCTGGACACTATCAGCTGGAGTGACCGGTAAAAGTATCTCGTAATGCAAAGTTTATGATCAAGGAGTTCAAAGTCAACATGGCTTCAGAAATAGTAACCTTAACCAGCCCTTAGGTATACGTCCACTGCTGGACGTATAAGGACCTCCTCTTCTATATTGTCTTATTCGTGAGGGATGTGTGGCCTACAAACTACTGTCAGTAGATGGTCTATCGAGGTGATGGCGAAGTGATTTTAGAGGTGGCGTAGTTCGTTAGGGCCTGTGGTTTTACGATCCGCGTGGGAAGAGATTAGGTGGTCCTATTCTAGAGCTGGTCGACACCACACAGTTTAAAAGAGAATGGAGAACTACTTATAAACTGTACTTTCATTTTTTTTTATGCACGAAGGCGGCAGGCGAGCATACAGTCCACTTGATGGTAAGTGGATACTGTCGCCCATAGACATCCATCCGCGATACATGCCAGCATTAGTCCAAAATGACAAACGTTGGCACGCCCCCGGATGCGCTGCCTACCTTTGAAGATATAGGAATGGATTTGGAGAAAGGGTTGGGTAAATGGGGAGGGATAGGATGGGAGTGGGCTCTGGCACATCTCACTCACTACCGAAACACGTACGTACATTAGGGAAATAAGATAAAGTGGGAAATGCAGTACATTTCAAGGCCAGTAGAGCGCGCTCAGCGGCTGTTGGATTGCAGCGTGCACTTTCCTCCTCATACATGTTTCTTAATGGGTATTAGTACTCACTGTAAAATTGTAATTAATAAGATCCAGGGTAATGCAATAGATATATTAGTACTTATATATTGCAAGTATGTTCTTGTTGAAAACATTTTTGAACACTAGCAATACTTAGCGCCATTTATAATTCTTACAATAACAGCGAAATTAGCGGATTCGGAATTAGATCTTACAGTATTCCTTTCTTTTATAAGTGTTTTCCATTATACATATCTTATTAAAATTAAGATAAAAGTACCTACAATATAGTTCCATTCCAATTTACCGAAAACAAAACCAAATAGCTTAAAATCTACTAGCTTTAAATCTACGCAAACTTGTAGTTCCAATGAATCAAATTATGTATATGTAATGAATTATAAATTAATATTTAATTTAAGGCCATGTCAGTTACTTCAGGTGGTCATGTTCGTTTACATTTTTCACACATTGGAATCGACTATAGGTACCTACTTAATTTCGTACTCTGATACTTAAATAAAATATCGTCACGGCACCATGTATCATTTGTACCGTTGTATCCTTATTTTGAATTGCACCTACACCGTATCTGTTGTTCAATTAAAGTTTTTGTCAGTCGTAACTCGTAATTGACTACAAAGGAAACTATATATCCTCCCCTTTCTCTTATACCGCTCGGATCTCCATACCAGGTGCTTGTAATAAATACACTATACATTTGTACTAACCGTCTACATAAACTAATGCTAGGTATGTTATAGGCGCATGTTCCACAGTGAAAGTTGTAGCCGGCGGTAAATCCAGCGCTGTTAATCTGATCCATTCGCGTTAGTAGGTATTACGAGCAAGCGAGAAACTAAGGAAGGTGTTTTATATTGGAAAATGTTGTTTCGGAAAGAAATTTAATTATCTATATATATCTAGTTTTTATAGCTCCCGTGATAGTAAAATTGATCTCAGGTATAATAAAACCTTACGGAAATACTAAACTTACATGATTGTGAAAACTGCATCTAATCCGTCCAGTAGAACCCAAGTTAAAAGCGAACAGAGAGACAGAAGAACAAATATAAGTTTCATTTTATAAATATAGAAATAGTGATAATCCTTCCTAAAATCTTCAAAGAATTAGTCCAATAAGTTTGTCTTGTTTCAAGTAAAAACTGTTTCAAGTATTGTGCAAGGGTCTATCTTTGAGCCGCTTATAGTAAAAGTCTGAATAATTCACTAAAGACGATATCAGTCGAACAGTTTACAACTGGACCTAGTATTATAACTTCATTCCTAAGTATTTATCTAATTAAACAAGTCTTAACGCAAATATTTATATTATTAATTTTACTCGACGTTTCGGTTGGGTTGTATCAACCATAGTCACGAGCTGCCCAGTCAGGGCATTTATGCCGTATGTTAAAGGAGTGACGGACAAAGTTGGAACGGTATTAAGAAAATACTCCATTAAGACTGTAATGGACATCAAAGGATGTAAGGATGTATTAGATTTCAGATGTCTATAAGACTGCAGCTGTGGCAGTTCGTACGTAGGCCAAACAAAGTGCACCATAGCAGAAAGGATCAAAGAATATATCGCAGCTGTGAAGAATTGCCATACAAATAAATCGGCGATAGCGAACCATGTACTCGGTCAATCACTGCATAGAATTCCATAGTGAAAAATTCCTCTCCACTGATCGCTACTATTTCTCCAGGATTGTGCGTGAAGGAATTGAAATAAGAGAACATAGAAATTTCAATCGAGAAGATGGATACAAATTGTTCTCAACATGGAATCCAGTGATTAATAAATTTAATAAAATTAAACCTCGCGATTTTTCGTCTAACGCTAATTCAGATATTGTCAGTGTTGGGTGCCGCAACATTTCGGACTATGGAGACCAAATGCGGGTAGTAGATGAAACTGCTCGAAACTCTGGACGTGGAATACCCGCCTCTTTAGTCAGCTCGTGACCATGGTTGGGGCAACCCAACCGAAACATCGAGTAATATAAATAAGGTGAACATTGGCGCTAAGACCCGTTTAAATAGATAAATATGTGTGACAAACGCCATAATCTAAAATGTAATATTCATTCATAAGGTTGTTTAGTCAAATTATATTTATAAATGAAAACGTTTAAAACCCAAATCATAGAGAACTTAAATTATTCTAAATTTATTTCTAAATTTACTAAATTTATTCTCTACAGAATGAAGTTAGGTAACTTACGTCATAATCTTCCTGAGGGTCACGCTGCTCTTGTGGCCTTTGCTGGTACTGAGGTCTGTACTGAGGTTGTGGCTGCTGCGTATACTGCTGAGGTTGCGGCTGCTGCGTATACTGCTGAGGTTGCGGTTGAGGTTGTGCTTGATACTGAACTTGTTGATATTGAGGCTCGCTCTGGACTGTGTATGGCTAAAGAAAGAATTCAAACTCAAATTAATTTGTTGTTAATGATATTTGTTGTTAATGATAAAAGCGGCTGGTTTATAAGAATAACAAGCAAATTGGATTCATAGAAACAAAGAAAAGACTAATGCAGAAAGATGGTGAAATTAAGGAATGAAAGGACTTTTTTAGTTCTCTTAGATTTCAGTTACTGATTTTTTTCGTATAAAGAAGGTGGCAAACAAACAGACGGTCCTCCCGGTGATAAGTAAATACCCTCGCCTATGGACTTTTTACGCTCATACATGGGAAGATCAATCAATAATGACAAACGTAGATAACCTTTGGGGATTTACGAGTGGGTTAGAAAGAATAGGGAGTACAACGAAATGTAGAATCCCAATTCAATCTTATAAAGGGATGGGACGTAAAGAGGATAATTGCTTTTTACTCGATCGGACGAGGTGGAATTGGATAGAACGGGGAATTGCATTTGCCATTCATATCGGGCATATCTTACTCACTCTCGAAACATGTTGGTATATTTCACGACAATCTTCTGAGAGAGAATAAGTATTTTCAAGTAAGAATTTTAAAAGATGTCTTCAAAGATTTACCAATAAATACCCTTGTTCAAGAAATATTTGAGAGAAAGCTAAAGAAAAAAGTCAAGAAAATACAGAGGATAAGAAAATACTCTGTATTTTCTTGGCCTTTTTTCTTTGGCCATGATCGTACAATCACTTACAAGTCTGGCAGGTGTAGGTGGACTTTGCTGTGCTGGGCGGACTTGGCTCTGAGCTTGAGCTGGCGCGAGCTGTTGAGATGCTATGTACTGCCTTAATACGTGTGGGGAGACGCCTTCTGCCTGCTGGTAAAGATAAAATTATTGTTTTAAAATTAGTTTAGATTGACAGCAGATGAGTCATGAAATAATCGTAATCAACATTGGCCGTGTGGTCGTCTTTAGATTAATACCACCCCATGTCATCCCATAGGTGTGATAAATGCGACTAAGTTATAACAAAGTCCTTACCACAAGTCCTAAAGAACTACACAACCTCTATGGGGTCACCCTTGAAAACTTAATTAAAATACCTTGGTCTTAGAACTTAATTAATATTAGATTGGCCAAATCTATGGTCAAGGTCTAGGTTACTCAATCTCCAAATATGAAGATTTCCCATGGTGCGAACCAGATATTTTTTTAAGTGAATTCTGTTTAGGAATTTCGGCTTTCAAAGATATAAAAAATAATGGATTGTTAAAACCAGCCCACTTGTTCCATACCTATCCAATTAACTATTACATAACGCTAAGCCAAGTAAATCGGGTTTTATAATCGTATGTAGATCAAGTAACCATCAAGCAATCAAATAACGATAAACTGCATATAGTGACTTCACAAGTCAATTATATATTTTTTTCAACAAGCAGCCACCTTGATTGTATGTAGTTCACTTAATACGAATCTTTTGTGTCGTTAACAGTTAATCGTAAACTTTGAGGGAAGCACTGTTAAGAGAGCGAAGTGGCGTTTTCTTTTATGGAAAAATGGTAGACGACCCTTCAGTCCACCTGGTGGTAAGTGGATACTGTTCGGTTCTGATTATAGAATGATGCGTCATTTGGGCCGGTATATTCAGTAGAGACCACATGAATACCAAATGAAAGCCTTTAAATATTAGTATCGATTTGTATTACAGCAACAAGGCTCTAAAGTACCAGGGAAATGAGATATCTGCTTTACAAATGTCTCAAAAATGTAGGAGAGACGATATAACCACCGGCGACAGCACAATCGCACTCTAGACCGAAACTTTGGGTAGTGCATCGTGTGAAGAGACATGGTTGAGCGGAATTTTCTATCCAGTATCTCAAATTTGGTCTGCGCCCACCTGAGCACGCCAAAGATGAACACGAGAGCTAACATGACTCAGTCGTTATAGGCTCTGTATCTTCATAGGGCCTGATTTTTACCATTATTTTTTTTATTAATCAAGCACTAATTTTATAGATACTCCATTAATCTGGGAAACAAAATATTTATTTATGGTAACTGTAGGTTATGGTCAATATGTTGACGTTGTTTTGATGGAAAGGCCTGGTTTCATACGAAAGTGCCCATCATTCTTTGCAGTGTAACGTTATAGTGAAAAGACAATTAAATTCATTTTCATAATGGCCAATTGTATTTAATTGTGGATACTTAGAAATGAATTTTCTAAGTCATTCCTAAATTCATTTATTTCCTTTTCCTAAAAGGGTAGGGAAAATGGGAAGGCATGGGATTTGCTATAGGCTCTGACATATATCACTCACTACCGGAACAAAAAACACATAGGGAAAGATAAAGTGGGAAATGCAGTACATTTTACGGCAGTCGTACAGTTTCTGTGAAAGAAGTGTAACGTCATGAGCATTCAGCGGCTGTGGGATTGCAGCGTGTAAATCATTTAACTGGATTGCTGAATCGTTTTTGATTGTTGTTTGCACACTGAAATATAACTAGTAAAGCGAAATATTAGTAAGTGAATAATTAAGTGATGAGTGATTTTCATTTTCAGTTAATGCCAAAAGTAACAACGTTAAAGGCACCACCAATAAATACATGGATATCGTAAAAAAGTTGTAATCGCACGCTCGGATAATCAATGCGTCAGTAACTTTCGATAGAAACTTTGTACAGCCCCAATCAGGCTAAGTGTTACTACTTCCTGGCTTAACCAGTCTATGACGTCATAAAAATATAACCTGCTTATTACGTAATCGCGCGGATTTTGAGCTTTAAACAAAGCTGCTGTTACGACACTGCATGAAAATGTAACACAATGTAACCGGCCGGTTACGACTCGCTTGATTTGCCACACTTTTTCAACACACATGTCGGTCGAGTAGTGCGGTCATATATGAGTTACAGATGAGTATGAGTTAAAGTGGTAAAGGGATGACGACGCGAACTCATATTAGTTCCTACAGTTCTTTAGTTTGTTCTGATTTGACGATGAACCTTTTTAAATTTTTTTTTATTTTTAAATACTAATAATTGGATATCCGAAACTAAGAAGTATTTTGATTAGTTATAAATGCAGTTACATAAAATATCAAACTTGAAGCTTTATTTATTCAACAAAAGCATTTAACTATTTAAAAAGCAAAAGGAAAACAGAACTAACCAAAAATTATAACTTAGTTAAACTGATCATAAAAGTTTTCCTTTCTTAAATGTCCGTATTTATTTCACATAGCGATATTATATTCTACTAGTGACTAAACATAGCCTATTTAGATCTGCTTCTCCTGGTTAGCATCTTAAAAAGAAATAAATCAAAATACCCAATTAGATCCAATAGTTTCTGAGATTATCTTTTACATATAAAGAAACAAACTCACAGTCTCTCATTATAATATTAGTAATTATAGCTATCACGAGACTCATAGGGGAAATGAGTCGTTTTCTCTTTACAAAATAAAGATTAACTTCACCAATTTAGTAGATACAGCACTAGATATTACTGAGGAATTTTCCTGTTGATTTTCACGCACAATTAAAGATATTGGGAAAGGAATTTTAGGTACTTATTTACTTTTATTAGACTAAACTAACTATCCCACAGAAGATTATTTTGTAGGTCTTTATACAAATTTAATAAAGTTTTTGATTACCAAGCTGTTACATTTTAATTAAATGTTAGTTATGTGAATAAAAGGATCTTAGTGTCGGTATGTATAAGACATATTGACTTTGTTTAAGATTTTCTACCTTAAAATTTCGTTGTTTCAAGATTCTATTTATATAGAAACAAGCTGTAACACATGATATCGAACATATCTTAATAAAGCAATCAAAAATACGTCATTTTTTAAAGATTACACTAATGTTTCAATATTCAAAAATCTAGAAGATTCTAAAATCAACAATAAGGTCAATTTTCTCAGATGATATCACAAATATTTAAAAGTTTTTAAATCACGGTCTTGATTTGATCACTATGGGTTGAAAAGTAGATGTTTATTTCACTTAAATTAAAAAAAATCTCTAAACAGATAAAATTAATGCCAATTACTGACTTTAACAAAGTGATTTTAAAAATAACAGACAATTCAATTTTACAAATTACTTTAGCTAAGTAGTACTTTGAAATTTAAATCAAAAAATTAAATAAAGATAGTTTTTTTTTTTAGTATAGGTTCCGGATATAATTTTTATTGGCATCGTATTTACAGAAAAAATAAACTAAATTGGCAGTAAATCATAATCAACAAATGAAATGAAATTTATTTGCTAGATCATAGGTATTAAGTAAGATCTCAAAAAATTAATCTACCACTTCTATTTTTGAATAACTGAAATAAATTATTGTAAATTATTAATCATAAGTCGACGGATTTTAGTTTCGCGAGTCTCCTATTTCTTTGTTGTCAAACCTGAGCCGAACCTACCTTAAATTTGCTGCCATCGCTTTGCTACAGTATTGCTGCTCATTCTACGAAAATAGGCAAAAATCTTGTACTTCTAATAAAAAATGCTATTTGTTCCTTCAATGAAAGTTATCTCAATATCCCTCAACCTTTCAGAAAAAAATGCACTCACTTGCTGAGGTTGGTACTGATGCTGCGGTCTCGGCGCGGGAATCCCCAAAACACACCCGAGCATCGCCAACGTGACGCACTGACGCAACATTTTTCACTCACTTTATTAATATTAAAAACAAAACTAAAGGCCACAACACACTCGCGACGCGTTACGATTCATATGATGCGTGTGAGTAAGGCATTCACTTTATATAGAGACACCCCTTCTAGCGGGTGGTAGCGGGAGTACAGAGTTTAACCGTGTGATAGTACCTAGAAATTTGAATTGGATCATCAGTTTTTGGCGTGTACTTGGCTATTCAAAACCACGTTAGAGAAAGTAAGAGTAAATGTTAAGAATTTAAAAAATAAGGAATATGTTATCGTTTATCATACCTGTATAAGTTTAAAAGAGTCATTTAAAAATTCTGATGAAAAGTGACAATAAATTTCATTTTCTAACGACAGTGGTTCGTTTGATTGCATTATATAGCATATTAGAATGTGGCAAAAGGTTATACCTCCCACATAAAGGTGACTTGGTAAGTTACTGAACTTTTTCTATTCAGTCATTTAGATAGCATTTGATGTCATATATGTATCTAAGAAGCAACAATAAGTTTTGAAATGTGTTTATTAACTTTGATTTCTAAAGACGCACACTCCGGCTCTCTCTTTAAAATAGATTCTTCGTAACATAACAGAAATGATATCAAGTTTTTTTTTATATAAAAGGAAGCGCACGGGCCAGCGGTCCCATGTGATTCTATAGTAAGTGGTTACCGCGGCCGGAGAACACGGAGGTATGCGGGTACGCCGCCGACCTTGCAACATCCCATTCACAGCTTTCTTGAAGAACTCCATATAGTAGCGTAATGGAAAGACCTCTTGAGGTAGTTCATTCCACAGCCTACGAGTTCGCGTTATGAAACGATTTTTGGATCGCACAGTACGAGACATCAAGTAACGCCAATAACGTCATATCTAGATTAATGTTACGATTATTATGTCATATGCAACAAATGAAATTGATAGCAGAATAAAGATTTGGACCTACAAAAGCTTCTTTCAGTACAGCGGAAAAAGATTCTTCGACTGTTACGATTCTTTCTAATACTGTAAGTGTACATACTCGTAGGTAGCGGAAAAGCTTAACCATTCAAACGACGAAGAGACAAACATATATATTTGTTTCATAATTAGTCTTTTTTTGAAATTTATTAAATGTGTTTAACTGTTAGATAGTACTTTATTTAAAGACTAGGGCTGCCACCGACTTCGTTCTCGTGAACTTATGATTCCCGTGTGATAAACAGTACCCTAAATATTGACCTGCCACATAAGCTATAACTATGCCTAGTTTCATCAAAATCTGTCGAGTAGTTTTCGCGCGGTACGCGTCCAGACCGACAAAAATTCTAAAAATTGTTGTTTTGGATTCTATATTATTCGTATATAGGTATTATTGCAATCACTTTTTTCAAAAAATATATAATGTACGACACGGCTCTGTTACGATTTTATTATAACTGTAATAAATATGATGATATTATAGTCTTATTTAAATAATCTAATTAATAAAAGATATATACATATATATCACACATATATGGAGTTATAATGAATTAAACTGTATTCGATTACAAAAATGGTAGAGAAAATTGATGACCATAAAATTCTATATCAAATAAAAATGTTAAGGTTTATCAACAATATTAAAATAATAACTATACGAGTCATGGTTTATCATTCGGACGACATAGACATTTGAATGTTTATTGATACGAATCAATAAAGTTCAAGCTCACTTAATGTGTATACAGCGTGTCCTATAATTAGTAAATAACGTACCTATTGTTATTAATGCAAAATTGTATTTGAAATCGGTTTTATGAATTTCTGTAAATGAAAAGGTGAAAATAATTCAGTATTTCTGTAACGACAAAACTTATTTATCCTGTAGTTTTTAACAAACCAACTTCCTTGTTGGCATGTTGTCGTTCAACATAAAATCTTGCTATCTATAGAAAATATTTGATATATTGTAAGTAATTTTGCAACACATTATTTCAGCATTATTCTCATTGCTAATCCAATTTCATTGCCCTTTAAAAACCAAATGACATTGTTCATTGATTTTTAAATGACATTGCAATTTTGTCGAAATCTTAACATGTGATTGAGATCTAATAGGCTTATTGATAAACTTTACCTACTGATTCTGTTTTCAAGTATTGTCTATATCACAACTCTAATTATGTTCCTTCCTTCTTCGGCAGTTTATTATCACGAGTTGATCCACGATCACCTAAACGTTTGTTATAGTTTGTTTGTTTATACGACCAATTAGCGTAGCTAGTAGTGCTCCTACCTCCTGTGCAAAAGGTCCCCGGTTCAACTTCCGGTTGAACATTTATAAACATCCGGTCAGAATGAACTTAACAATTCATAGATATTTGTATAATATTTCCATGAAATGACAGCGTCGTTATTACCCGGAATGTCAATAATATTCGAAAATGTCAATAAGATCACAATAGTCAATAGTCAATAATTCCTAGTTCAGATTTTTCCAAAAATAAAAAAATGGATTCTTCATAACATCGTGCTGTAAGTTGCCTAACAAAAAAGCGTGTGGAACGAATCAACCAACGCGTGTGCTATTGTTTGAAAATTGCATTCACTAATTGTATTTAAATCGCTTCGAGTGCAGTTCGCGGCGCCGGCCTTGCGGGTTCGTAATGTCAATGTACGGATGTGAGACGATCCTGTAACCATTCACTTTATGGTACACGATCTAGACATTCGAGAAAATAGGAGAAAAAGTGTTCTGCATGGTCGATATCTAGGGACACAGTATCGAATACTCATGAGTATCGTATCGATCAAAATATCGAAAGAAAGTTATCGATACCTCATGTATCGATACTTTTCCACTCATAGGTATGAAGGCGAAAAAAATACATTTACAACTCCACACCCGAACTCGAAGATATTGATATGTTCCTAAGCTTCTCCACATCGATATCGATTTATTCTCCTGCGATACGATACCTGCCGTAATATTACTTATAATTATGAGTAAAAGTACCGATTACAACAGAAAAGAATGAAACAAAAATGAAACAGAAAAGTACTCGATACCGAAAGATATCGATACTTATTTTTCCCTTATCAACATCATGTTTATATTATTATAACTACAAATATCTACGTAAATATGAGTAAACTGCAGTACAAAACGTTTTTCGACAAAATGTAAGTGGCAGAAATGAAGACCGTTCACCTGATGGTAAGTGAATATTGTCTTGTCCATAGACATCTCCGATATACACCAACATAATTCAAGAATGACAAACGTTTGCACGCTATCGGATGTGCCGTCTACCTTTGTGAATTTAAAAGTTAATTAAGGACAAGCATTAATAGTACTGCGTATACTATGGTAATGGCACGTAACGGTATCAATTTCTCGTCTCGATTAGAATATACTCGTGCATTCAAAATCATTTGCAAGAATACTTAAATTTAAAATAATATACAAATCTGCAGTCAGGTGTGCAAATATTTTACATTGTACCTACTTTATAATTTTAACATAATTATCAAATGAAGTTACTTATTACAAATTGTACAGCTTAATATAATACATATACAAAATATATCTTATTTTTTATAATTCATAAATTTACTCTCACTATAAAAGCAATTTTCTATAACCCATCCGGTCAGTTTGGATTTAAAGAACTTCTTAATGGAGGTTTGAGAAATATTCACAGTGGGTTTTATTTCTGTCGCAACCCTTATTCAAAATCAATCCATATTAACCTTTACTAATCTCTATACTGGTTTCAAGCCTTACGGGTTTATGGGTCATTGTATCACTGACTTCAGTGTATTGCAATTGTTATTATCGATTTGTACGTTGTGTGTACTAACTAGTCTCGTGTTCATAAAGCTACAAAGGATATTTACCACATTTTTGTACATATTATTTTTGTTTCATAATAAATTTTGAAAGTAATTAATTTGGCTATTTTTCTTCGAAATTCTTTTCAAGTCTATTGTACCTAACTACCGTGAATTTAATTGTAGCAGTGTGATGTCTACCGGCTTTAGACTACCATCACCCCCATCTTTTTTGTGGGTATCGTAAAAAGCGAATAAAGGATAATAAAACTGATGCCTTGAGGAACTACATCACCTTTAAAAGAGAGGACTCGTCAATTAGTTTGGCCAGCGCGGCAGCGTGGCGTTTTAACGCCATATATAGAGGACACTGCTGGACATGGGACTTGTGCATGAGAGCGTGCATAAGACAATATACAGTGGGAGTCCCAGGTCCAGCAGTGTCCCTTAAACGGCTGGTTAGGGCTAAATATTAATTAAAATTAAAATATTTAAATTCAATTTTACCATGTTATTTTGTAAGCTGTTCACCTGCAACACAGGTTTTCCTAGTGCTGGGGATGGCAGCAACAATAAATGTTACTACGCCACCTTACTATTTAGACTCTCATTTATGAGGTCATGAGTTCAAATCCTCAGACCTTAGTATCCACTTGAATACGGATTTTGAAAAATATCATCAGCTCGGCGATGAAGGAAAATATCGTGAGAAGACCCGCATTCTCATGAAATACAGTGAAATCATGAGCTTGTGTATATTTGCACACTAGACCCGAAATGCCCTAGTGATTTACTAGGCAAGTAATGTGTGGGGACATTGCCCTTCAGTGAGAGGTTATATAGAATCGAAAATTTATTCAGGCTGGAGTTAGTTCCATTCAAATAAACTACACATTGATCATGCTTATAAGAAATGAATCGATAAGTATAATTATGTAATTTAAATGTATCATTAACACTAGGCTATGCCCAACGCCGCAGGGGACAACCATTATTACAATTTATCTTACTATTTTAAATCTACTATAGTCATAAAGGTAAGGTACCCGTATTGATGCCGCTTTGTGATAGCATTTAGTTCTATCTTACTGGAACATCTACTTATGCCACTTAAGGTTCATTTACACAAGGAGAGTTTCTCGAACGGTTCGGGCGAGAATATTGGGCACGATTCTCGTATGCGACCGAACTACATACAATTCTCGCCTACAACTGTCCACATGATGATAACATCTCGATGATTACAGGTACAACGGGGATAGGTGACCATGAGTCACCAATGTTCACCATATGAGTATGACCAATGTTCGAGACACTCGCGTTCGAGAAACTCGAAGCAGTATTCACATAGAGACTGCTCAACTGCTATTCAATTTTATTTATTTTTTTATAGAAAAAGGCGAGAGGTGAGCATACAGTCCACCTGATGATAAGTGGATACTGTCGTATCCAGTCGTACACTGTCGTCGTCGTGAGATTGGGAAAATGGGGAGGGATAGGATAGGGCGGGAATGGGCTCTGACATCGTTGCTATTGATTTTATCATTGTTTTAAATGTCTTATCCTATTCCAGATATTAAAAGTTCAATTTGGTAAGGAAGCCATAAAGAATTTTAAGTAATGATTAACTTTTAGAATTGAGGAAGTAAGTGGCTTACTGTAAGCAAGCAATTTCGCAGGCTGATCGGTTTCGGTTAGCAACTTATTGTAAGTTATTTCATAAGTTCATTGTTCTGCTATTTAGTGGCCAATTGAACTGAATACGTATCAGTTGAGTTGTGGCATCTAAGCAAACTGTTAGCCACATGTTCTGCTATTTAGCGGCTAATTGAACTAAGTACACTATCGCTCGAGTATGCGGCATCTAAGCAAACTGTTAGCCACATGTTCTGCTATTTAGCGGCTAATTGAACTAAGTACACTATCGCTCGAGTATGCGGCATCTAAGCAAACTGTTAGCCACATGTTCTGCTATTTAGCGGCTAATTGAACTAAGTACACTATCGCTCGAGTATGCGGCATCTAAGCAAACTGTTAGCCACATGTTCTGCTATTTAGCGGCTAATTGAACTAAGTACACTATCGCTCGAGTATGCGGCATCTAAGCAAACTGTTAGCCACATGTTCTGCTATTTAGCGGCTAATTGAACTGAGTAGACACTCACTATCGGTTATAGCATATGTGTATGAAATAAATATTCTCATACAAATATTTGCTTTGGCGTCGACATCAATCTATAACCTGTACCGCCCGTACAATGGGGAATGCTCTGAAGAATTGTTCAATATAATTCCCACCTCGGGTTTCTACAACCGCATCCCGTCACAGAAGTGCGGTTCATTCACATTTTCTCGATACGCAGGTGTCGCATACTGTTCGGTCGAAAAATCATTTTACTCCGGGAACCCGAAGACTGTGGAACGAACTGCCTCAAGAGGTGTTTCCATTAAGATACGATATGGAGTTCTTTAAGAAAGCTGTAGATAGGATTTTGCAAGGTGTCCAAGGGGGCGGTAATACTTACCATCATGTGGGACTGCTTGCTCGTCCGCCTATATCACTATAAAAAAAACTTCCCACTGCAGTACTTTACTAGAGGAGGCTTGTGACGTCCTCTATCAAAGCACTAGAAGGTTTCGGGCCATGATCAACCACGGGGGCTGAGTGTAGATTGTTTTTTTTTTTTATTTCTCGGGCACGCATATTTCCTCACGATATTTGTCTTCACCGTCGAGCTAGTGACAATTGACAAATCCGTAGTTAGGTAGAAACTCATTGGTTCCATACCGATGAGTTTGGTATATTAAAATTAAAATTCACGTCCTCACGAATGAGAGTCGAGAATGGATACCCCTAGATTATTACCGTGGTCTAATTTGGCGTAACGTCGGCAAATTGTTAGCTTGACACTACTAAGCTAATGTGAACACGACGTTATTGGTAAAACAAAAAGATCAATCAATCTATCAATTGTCGCGTGATAAAAGTATTAATTAAATTGCTGATCTTATGATTAAACGGTGGTAGGTGTTCTGTTTGATATAACTGATAACTAACTAAAGTGAGCACATAATTTACCGACGATTCAATAAACAGAATTGTTTGCACAAGGTGCATTTAAGTGGAAAAAGTTCTCTTTTAAATTCTACAACAAGCACTTTTATCGTCCACTGCTGGGTATGGGCCTCCAGGCCAACCTTGCTAAGCAGGTTGGCGAAAAAGTGGTTGTGTTTTTTTCAGAGCTTGTTGTAGAGGCTTTGGTATCATTAAGTCGCCTTTTGAGGCATCCACGGAAAGAAATGGGGTTACCGCTTACTATCAGACGGATAGTTTGTTTGTCAGTAAAAATTTTTCTAGAATTCCAGTTTAGAAAGAAGACATCATTAGCATTGTAGAGGATGTGTATTGTGTATTATTTTATTACAATATGTTGGCGTTACGTTGATTAATATAACGGTGAATGACCTTTAACTTGTTATATTGGCTAAGCACATAAACGCATTTAAACTGAACAACTTAATTGCAAGCGCGGGAGACGACTGGTGACCGCCGAATATAGGACGCACAAAAAGCTCTATTCTGAAAAAACTCACCTATGTGGTCGCTGTGTCGCTACAGCACTATTACCTCCTAGGCATTATTTATCACATGGTAAATTGATAAAAGGGAAATAAATGAAAAATATATAAATAACTTTACTAGATAGAATAGAATCACACATAGAATTTACCTACCAATTACATAGATGATAGGTGCATAAATACCAAATGATCATGGCCATATAACTTAAGTTTTTAAAAGGTTATGTAGGTCTCAGCTACTTACACATTAAGGCAGGGCCACGTAGAACTTAGTTAAAATATTACTATTTAGGAAGTTGCACGTATGTACTAAATTAACAAAAAATGTGTCAAATGTGTTTTCTAATTATCTATATTATGTACATTATAATTGTACATTATGTACAATTATTGGCACAAAAATACCACGAGTTGCGATTACACATATCATTAGATATGTTGAATAATATTGTTTTAGTTTTATTCTATAGAGTGAACAACACGCTAATGCATCCAAAACCAATTGGTTCTAGCCATTATTACTAGTAAGTCAAGGTGCCAATGGGTATAAGTTTGCTTGTACTTGACTTTACCTACTTAAAGAATTACTGTCCATCCTGTCCCTCGATCCTGGCCCAAAGCTACAAATGACGTCAAGTTTTATGTAACATTATCTGAGCAAGTGTAAGTTTTAGGCAGTACATAAAACCGTGATCAGTTCTTATTTTATCCACCGCATATTGTTAATATACTCGTATGTCCAATAAACAACACGCAATATACGCTTTAAAACACCACGCTAACCAAGCGGGTTCGCGAGTCCACTCTTTTAGAGTTCGGTTCGTGGTAGTGGTATCCCTTAGTCGCCCTTTACTACACCCACGGATAGAGATGGGATGGTATTTCAAACCCGGCCGACATTTCCTTTATAATTCTTTTGTTAGTATTATTTATTTTGTCTCTTTGCGAACCCAATAACGCACCGCATAACTTGAATGAAGTCCTTGATACTATGATGAAACCTTGTTCATCACGTCATGTGTATAATACTGACATTTCAGTCTCAATACCGAGTTTATCTCAGTTCACATCGGTAATTACCCGCACCCACTTTGCAACACTGCCTGCGAATCTTCTCACACAACAATATGTACTTATATGTTGTTATTAGATCTGTCAAGCAAAGAATTGTCTCGTCTATATTGTCCCTCCAAGTTTGTACCATTCACCTATATTGTACCATTTCACCAAGAGATAGACAATTTAATTTTTATCATTTATTATTTCTTTTATAATACATCGATATCAGCCTATAACGTCCCAATGCAGGGCACAAGTCTTCCCTAGTAAATCATGAGGGGAAGGGGGGGAGGAGGTTCGGGCCGTAATCCAACACGCGGGGCCAGTACGGATTGTTGGATCACAAACTTCATGTTGTTTTATTTCCGGTGCATGCGGGATTCTCCTTCGCGATATTTTCACTCACCGCCGAGTTAGTAGTGATAATTTTTAATAATCCGTACCACTTATACATATAGAAACTCAGCGGTGCGGGCCGAGGATGTGAACTGACGATCACACGAATGTGAGTCGAATGAATAATGTGAATGATAAGCGAGAAAGATTCAAAGCTGTCAAATGTCAGTTCAGCGAGGCTTGGAGTACCCACAAATATGTGTAGCTTATATATTTATTTTTTTATATAAAAAAGAGGACAGGACGAGTAAACGGTCCCACGTGATGGTATTACCGCCGCCCATGGACACCTGTAACACCAGGGGGTATGCGGGCGCGCCGCCGTCCTTGCAAAATCCTATTCACAGCTTTCTTGAAGAACCTAAGAACCTCATGTCGTAGCTTAATGGAAAGACCATACCATATCATACCGTCAGACTATGTCTCTCCACTGCTGGATATAACTTCTCCCAAAGTTCGCCACCACACACGATCTTCTCCAACCACCGCCAGGGAACTCATTTAAGTCGTCGGTGCACCTGGTCCGAGAGCGGCCCAGGTACGTGGCCTCCATTCGTTCCATTCGAGGCTGTTCTGTTTTTAGTGGATTATACATATATGTAGATTAATGTGTTACAAATCATACACCTAGCAAGACACTTTTACTTGACATAAACTTTGAAATGTCTTGACAGTTGGTTTCGACTCATTTGTGTTATGAATTGAGTTCTAATTTCTACAATATGTTGAAGTTTACGGATAGCAAAAAATACTACATCTATGATAATGAGACTTATTAATCATCTTAAATATGGAATAGGTAACCGTTGAGTTAGTACCTACTAACATATATTAGCATTCAAACAAATATAAAGTTATTAGATAACCTATAAAATCTTGTTTCAATGAACGAAAATTCATTATGTAAATATGTATTTGTGAAATTATTATCTGAGAATCGGGGATTGGTACCTATTGTCTTTATAGTGAAATCTTTTAAAAAAATACATATTTTTCATTTGCTTTATCTTAAAAAAAATGTTGGAACATGTTTTCATTTAAACAGAATTTAGAAATAACGAAATTTTAAGTTTTAGAATATTATATCTTAACCAAAGTCAATAATACCATCCCGACAATAATCCCAAAGATACCGTCACATTTATCTTAAAACGATCAAAAGAGCTTATACATTTATCTACTCAGACTATTTTTTTTCTATAAGGCCTATGATAACACCTCTAAAGCCTAGATTGCCTAAATTATTCTGCAAAGTTTAACCTGGCCTACATACCCTTACTAGGTTTCTTAAGCAAATTCTTTCGTTATCTGTATCCGTATGCGCATACAATATTAGATTGGTAAATTGTACAACATTTAGCGGACACGTTAGCGGAATGTTTAATAGTCTTGTAAATTACGACTGGCTGCCAGCAAGTGTTCATAGAATTGTATTAATATTTACGTGTTTACGTTCAAAGAAACTTTATTCTTATTACTTACATAATACATTGTCTTACATTACTTACATTGTCACTTACATAAGAACTTAAAGGCTTTTTTTTTATTGACGAAGGTGGCAGGCGGGCATACAGTCCACCTGATGGTAAGTGGATACTGTAGCCCATAGACATCCGTGATACATGCCAACATTAGTCCAAAATGACAAACATTGGCACGCCTCCGGATGCGCTGCCTACCTTTGGGGATATAGGAATGGATTAAAAGATAAATTGTAGTATAAGTCCGGTGAACAACAGCTACAAACTATAAACACAATAAACGTTTAAATTACAGTAATTAAAACTTAAAGTACATAATTGTAATTTTAGTAATATTAATATTATTTACATATACAACGTGTCACCGAATTAATACAAAACCTTAAATATGTCAAACAATTTACAATAATTTATAAAACCGTTCTAGCGAAAAATATAATTACTTTAATGAATGAATTAAAAGTTACAAACATGTAAGACTTTGTTGTCCTGTCTAAAACGTTCGTAGTGCTCATTATTCAGATTAGTCGCCTAGCGACGCGGTTCGGGCGACATGCGTAGAATAGTAACTGTAGATATATTAGAATTGTAATATAAATCATGAAAAAAAACCTGTAGTAAAAACTGGTAGAATCGATTCTATTCTTGATACTAAACAACCTATTTCCCTCTCCTCTTCCAAGGTATGCTAAAATGCTCCATTATTTGTCTTCCCCAAACCCTTCAGGTTATCGGTCCACCTGTCAGGAGGACGACCTACGCAGCATTTACCAGCGGCTTCCACTCGAGCACTCGTTTGCGATTATCATTTGTACGATATTGAATTCTATCTCTAGAAATTCTAAATCTGTAAAGATAGGCGGCGCGACGCATCTTAGTCTGGGCCAGCGTTTGTCATTCTCGATTGATGTTGACAAGTATACCACACTAGGTGCACTGTCAGCTTGCCTGCTTTTTACGTCGTCTTTCTATATATAAAATCTCAAAGATCAAAACATATGAGTCAGAAATCAACTTTATCAGAAAGAGGGAACCATCAATTACCAAGTTGCATATGTTTTTAATTAAGACAGGAGTCTTATTTTACCTGTTAGCTAATATGTACATATACAAACATACATATGTATGTAACATACAAATGTGGCACTGTCATGAATGTTATAATGACTAATCGTGTATACTCAAGTAAGAGATTTTTTGTGCAACGCTGAATTTGACTTTTGTAAATATTTGACTTTGACTTAGTCTCCGTGATTCGTGATTCTACCGTACCTTTAAAACTGGAATCAAATTAAAACAAAATTGATGTCAAATTTTAAAACTGCAATCAATTGCACTTAATTTCCAACAGATTGTACTTCCAGGCTTGTCTACTACAAACAAGTACCGTTTAGTGACTACACGATCACGATCTTCACTACTAGAATTTTTCAACTCCTACCGGCGGCGACTTTCTTTAACTCACTGGTTTACCTGCTCGGAGGGTGTCTTAAATCAATCCTAGATCCAGAGAAAGAGAAAACTCGGGAGAAGGAGAACATCTTGGCTCAAAAACCTTCGTCGATGGTGTAAATAATGCGCCCATTGATTGTTTAGAGTTGCCGTGTCCAAGGTTCAAATTCTTAGAACGATCGCCAACATTTCATGAAGTTGGCACCTTAAGAAGGAGTATGTTTCTTCACTGCAGTATTAGTGCTGTCCTAAAGACAAAGCATACTAACTAACAAAAGAACTAAATGTATAAGCCGATTTATATAAAATAAATAGTCAGACATTAAATCCGCTCTTTACGACTCGCTTCATTCCCCGCGTCGGCGTAGATAGCCGGCCGAGTTTTTGTCTGTGCAATAACCGGTCACGTTGTGTCATTGCACTACAAATGCCTGTATGTGAACCAGTGTGTAATTGTCTTAATCTCTATCCATATATTCTCTTAAAATTTGGAAAGGGTGTCTATAAATTATCGAAATTGATTCTAGAAATTAATCGCATTAAACTATCAGTTAATCTATGTTTGACGGAGTATCTGAAGTCTCTTTATTTACCTATATCTGCTCTTACAACAGCATACGTTATTCTTTCTTTTTCTTTTATAAGTTTATGTTTTCCACTAATATCCTCTATTTCCCACTTTATCCTGTTTCCTCAATGTTTGTGTTTCAGTAGTGCATGAGATTTGTTAGAGTCCATTCCCATTCAATCCTATTTTATCCCTCCCCATTTTCTCAACCCTTTCTCCAAATCCAATAGATTGTAGGGGGAGAGTGCACGCTGCATACCCACAGCCGATGGGCGCACTCGACTGGCGATGTTATCTCTTTTTAACAGAAGACTACCTTGAAATGTACTGCATTTCCTATTTTATCGTATTTCTCCAATATACGTACGTGTTTCGGTAGTGAGTGAGATATGCCAGAGCCCATTCCCATCTCATCGTATCCCTCCCCATTTTCCCAACCCTTTCTTCCAATCCATTCCTTAATCCGCAAAGGTAGGCAACGTATCCGAAGGCGTGCCAACGTTGTCATTCTGGACTGATGTTGCCATGTATCGTGGATGTGTATTGTGTAGGCACGATTACATTTACCATCAGGTGGACTGTAAGCTCTGCCGCCTTTTTTGTATAAAATATGCTAAAAATATAAACAGTAATTTACCAAGGTCGACGTTTTCGGTTAGATTGCAATACTCGTATTCTCCAAGAATTATAAGTTTTAAGTTTTTGGTTACCACTTCATTCTTCCTTTGTTTTGCTTAAATTTGTACCCGTACTCTTACAAAGTGCTTAGACTACATTTTTGTATTGAAGAGTTTTCTTGCTTTAATTTGGTGTTGTTATCGAGTATTGCAGTCGAGGAGTTTCTGTCTTCTTCTTCTTCTTCTTCTCAGCCCTTGGACGTCCACTGCTGGACATAGGCCTCCCCCATTGTCCGCCATTTAGACCTATCGGCAGCGACATGCATCCAGCGGATGCCCGCAACCTTTATGAGGTCGTCTGTCCATCTAGCAGATGGACGTCCTCGGCTTCGTCCGCCGGTACGTGGTCTCCATTCGAGAACCCTTCTGCCCCATCGGCCATCGGTTCTTCGAGCTATGTGCCCTGCCCACTGCCACTTCAGTTTGCTAACCCGAGAGGCTATGTCGGTGACTTTAGTTCGTCTACGGATCTCCTCATTCCTGATTCGATCACGTAGGGAAACCCCGAGCATAGCCCTCTCCATAGCTCGCTGTGCGACAGTGAGCTTATTTATGAAGCCCATAGTCAGAGACCACGTCTCGGTGCCGTAGGTCATCACCGGCAACACACACTGGTCGAAGACCTTCGTCTTCAAGCACTGAGGTATTTTGGACGAGAAGACGCTGCGTAGCTTCCCGAACGCTGCCCAGCCGAGTTGGATTCGTCGATTGACCTCTTTCTCGAAGTTGGACCTACCTAGTTGGACCGTTTGGCCTAGGTAGACGTACTCGTCAACAACTTCGCCATCAACGTTGATGCCGAGTCCTTTCCATTCCAGGAGCTTGAAAGCGTCTTCCATCGCATTGGTGAAGAGCTTCGGAGAGATGACATCTCCTTGTCTCACACCCCTCTGCAATGGAATCGGCTCCGTGCTCCCTTCCTGTACTCAGACTGACATGGTGGCGTTGTTATACAAACACTTCAACACTTCGATATACCGATAGTCAATATGGCACCGCTGGAGGGACTGTAGCACTGCCCAAGTCTCGATCGAATCAAAGGCTTTCTCATAGTCCACAAACGCTAAGCATAATGGCAAGTTATACTCCTCGGTCTTCTGTATAACTTGCCGCAGCGTATGGATGTGGTCTATGGTACTATAGCCTTTTCGGAAACCGGCTTGTTCGGGAGGCTGGAAGTCATCAAACCTGCGCTCGAGACGATTCGTGATAACCCTCGAAAACAGTTTATAAACATGGCTCAGAAGCGAGATGGGCCTATAGTTCTTCAACAAGGTCTTGTCGCCTTTCTTGAAGAAGAGCACCACCACGCTTCTGTTCCATGCCTCCGGCGTAATACCTTCGAGCAAGACGGAATTAAAGAGCTTCTGAAGGACTATCAGTACCGGTGTTCCACCCGCTTTCAGAAGCTCTGAAGTGATTCCGTCTGCGCCCGGCGCCTTGTTGTTTCTAAGCTGTTTGAGGGCCATCCTAATCTCGTACAGGCTGATGTCCGGGATATCTTCGGTATAGTGTCGGGTCAACTTGGCTCTTGGGTCTTTGACCAAGTTGCCAACAGGTTTAGCGACCGAGGTATACAGCTGTCCATAGAACTCCTCGATCTCCCTCAGTACCTCTTGTTTGTCGGAAGTGACACTGCCGTCCTCCCTCTTCAGCTTCGTCAACTGGCTCTGCCCAATAGATAAGTCTCTTGCGAATACTTTGGAGCCTTTATTCCGCTCTATCGTCTCCTTAATACGATTAGTATTAAAGAGACGGATGTCGTGTCGCAAGGACTGGTGAATCCGTCTATTGAGCAGCCGATATGCTTCCGCGTCATCAGGAGTCTGCAGTGCCATCGAACGTCGTTCCGCCAAGAGGTCGAGGGTGTGGTCGGTGAGCTTTTGGGGTCCATCTCTTCGACGGTGTCTGAAGAATTTAGACCCCACCGTATGGACAGTTTCTACCAACCTGTTGTTGATATCGTCCACTGCAACGCAATCCTCTAGGCAATCGAAGCGATTTGACAATTCAAGCTGAAAGCTTTCGGGGTTTTGTATGTGGGCAGCAGTAGGTCGGAGCGTAGACTTCATCAGGCGGGACCTTTCCAACTTGACGTTTATATTCAATGTGCCTCTAACCATTCGGTGATCACTACCGGTTTTCACCCTGTGGATCACGGAGACATCATTGAATATTTGTCTCTTTGTGGCCATAATGAAGTCTATCTCATTTTTAACGGAACCGTCGGGGCTCATCCAGGTCCACTTCCTATGAGGCGGCTTCTTGAAGAAAGAGTTCATCATAAAGAGTCCCTCTTTCTCAAGAAAGTCGGCCAGCCTCTGGCCCCTCTGGTTCCGGTGCCCACATCCAAATTGCCCCACTCTCAACTCATCGTCGCCTCTTTTGCCCAGTTTCGCGTTGAAATCCCCCATAACAATATTGTAGTGTGTTTTCGAAGCATGTATGGCTCTACTAATGTCCTCATACATTGCTTCCACTTCGTTATCCGGGTGTGCCGAGGTCGGTGCGTAGACCTGTATGACCTTCAACGAATATCTCTTGGATATTCTGAGTATAAGGTACGCGACCCTGCTCGACACACTCGTGATGGCTACAACATTATTTACGAGGGACTTGTGGACGATAAACCCGACACCACCTTGGGACTGCTGGTCGCCCTCCCGGTAATAGAACAAGTTGCCGGACTTCAGGGTTATCGTGTCCTCCCCCTCTCTTCGGATTTCTGATAACCCCAATATATCCCAGTGCAACTTGCCTATCTCCTCTTCCAGCTCAGCGATCTTCTCGTCTGTCCTCAAAGTGCGCGTGTTGTAAGTCACCAGTGACAACCTACGTCGGTAATCCGTTTTCAAAGCCCTGGTCGTTCGACGGTGGAATCCCGCCCGGAGATTCTTAGCACCCCTGGTTCCAGCGCTCGACCAGCGCCCGTCGTCCACGCCGGTGTTGCGACTGGAGCCGCCGGGAACTTGGGGCCGTTTTACTTTTTCTGCCATAGGGGGGGGTGGACCGTAACCCGCCGCGCTGGTCCAGTGCGTGGTGGCGGGTCGTCAGAGCCTCGTTCGTTGGTCGGCAGGGTGCACCACGAGCCGGTGAGGTTGGCTTGGGTCCCAGAGATGTAGGTTGGGACCCCTTACACCGGTACGGTTGGGAGTTTCTGTGGTAGAATTCAAATATATTTGACATTGGTTCGTGAGAAACAACAGCGAGAACACAAATCTCCAAAAGTTCTTCACCGATTGCTTTGAAATTTTGACACAACGTTGCATTCGAATACGTGCGTGTTTTCATATACCTATCACAAGGTAAAAACATGCTTTTTATCCAAAAACAGGTAAGAACAGGGTAAGCGCCATCTGTTGGGCAGCAACGTAAGTAAGAAAGAAGCTAGTAGAAGCTAGTAACAGCTAGTAAGAAATAATTGCTGTGTTTACACGTTTTGTATAACAATAAGAATGTCTTCATAATAACATGCAACAAAAAGTTATTGAAATTTATTTGATGCATATTCGCATGAGGTTTTTTAATGGATCATGTTTCCTTTCCTCCGAATGGTGCAACATTGTTACGAACCAATTAACTTGCAATTATTTTTTTGTTAATCAATAGGAAACTTATAAAGTGATTGTTATTCGTCAACTGTAATTGCTTTACATTTAGGGAAGTAAAGCGTCTTCAAATAGCACTGCGCGCTAACATTTGTACATATTCTATGGACTAGTAGGTACACTTTAATATTCTAGTATTTATACCATAGCAGTAACACACTACGAATTATTCTTGACTCTTGTTCGTCATTTCATATTCTAAATCCGATCTAAACGTGTTTTATTTGTTATACTGTGAGTTTAAATTCTCGGTCGACTGAGTTTTTAATTAAAAGTAACGGATATTTCACTTAGGTATCATTAACTCCACGGACAAGGGAAATATCGTGAGGAAACCAGTATGTCCGGGAATTAATAAATAAAATCTGGATCATGTGCACTATTGTGCACCCACCAAGCCGCACTGAACCCACGTGGTGGTTTATGGCCCCAAAATCTCCTCATAATAACTAGGGAGCGTGTGCCCTGCAATGAGACGTCGCAGCTGACTTCGCCCGCTTGTAACCAATTTTTTCAGCTTACGTGGTAACTGGCCCGCTCAAAAATTGGTCAGTAGGTGAGTTTACCACATTTTGAAATTCACCCGAGAAATCTTAATTTGATTATTTCTTCCAAAACTTGCTCTCTAGTCAAGATATACTTTTGTACTGTCTTTTATATTCTTGGCTCTATTCATTGTTGTAGATTAATTTTGTGTAGGACGTAACAAATTGTCTACCTTATAAATAAAAATGTCAGAAAGGTGTAGTTCAAATTCAAGACTACTCGTCTCAATCAGGTCAATAGCTGCCGTTGTGTAAACAATCTCGAGTAGGCGATGTAAAACTGTAGTTTTTGGGTTCACAAAGTTTGCTATTTAACTCGCAAAGCACATTGGTCAGTAGCTCTCATTGTGTAAAACGGCCTTTAAAAATTGCTGCTGAGGTCATGTCAACGTATAATCAGTTTGAATTCACGGTAGAATGGGTTTATGAAGAGTTGATTTAGTTTTATGATTATAATACAATTAAATTCTAGCATTAATTCAATGAGTATTGTAGTGAAGAAGTAATATAATTATTGTATGATTTAAAAGTAGACAATATTGTATTCTGTTATATATTGTACTTTCATTAGTTTTATGTACATAAAACAAACAAACAACTGTTACTTTTTTGTTTTTATGTAAGAGGAAAACTCAGCCTCTATTGGATCATTTTGAAAATTCTTTAAACTTACTCCTCTGGCCCAACGACTCAAAGTAGATCTTGAACTCCACAGCCGGACACCGTAGCTTTCTGTCCTGCCTAAAGTCCTTCCAAATTAATAAATTAATAATTTTTTGGAAGGAATTTGGAAGGGGTGGGAGTGCACAATCCCATAGCTGTTGGTCCACTCGACTGGTCCCCGTTACCCCGTACTGTACTTTCCACTTTATCCTTTCCCCCCCAATATACCTACGTATCTAAGTAGTGAGTGAATTATGCCAGAACCTAATCACATCCCATCCTCACCTATCTCTCCGCATTTTCTAAACCTTGGATTAAATTCCAAGTCCATGTCAAAATCTTCAAAGGTAGTCAGCACTTTCGGAAGCCGTAAACAATTTTGTAGGATATGCTTTTAGTATAGTGTAACTTCTTGTACTGACAATTTTATAGGGTCTTATACAGGCCCGGCGACAAAAATTTGGGGGAATTCTTAGAATTCTTGGGGGACTGATGAGGTACCTAGTGATTAGGTACGTAGTCTTATAAGTATTATATGTATAGTGTTACATGGGATCCACCGAAGTCCAGGGCTCGGTACAGCTGCTCCCCTTATCGAGTGGCCTGTTTTTATATGATAGTTTCATCAAGTTTTGGAACTGTGCCAATCGTAATAAAACTACCCGTGTCCATTATTTCCGCGTCATGTGAGAGTATGTAGTCAAAACGTGTCGTTAAGTGAAAAGGAGAATGTAAATTATATCACAAGCTTATTTAGTGCACTTGTATAGTCGACCACATTATTAAATTTCTAAGTAGTCGATTTTAGAAATGTGTTACGTTTCAATAACGTGCCCTACCGTCAGCCTATGTCTCTCCACTGATAGATATAAGCCTCCCTAAGGTTTGCCACCACACACGATCCTCGGTTCTTTTCATCCAACCACCACCAGCGAACTTCATTAAGTCGTCGGTCCACCTGGCCTGAGGGCGTCTCCCTCTGCGTTTACCGATACGTGGCCTCCATTCGAGGACTCGTCTACCCCAACGGCCATCGGTCCTGCGCCAAATATGACCTGCCCATTTCTATTTCAACATGCCGATTCTACGAGCTATGTCGGTGACCTTAGTTCTTTGACGAATGTCTTCATTTCGGATCCTACCCCACAAAGAAACTCCGAGCATAGCCCTCTCTATAGCTCACTGAGTCGAACTTATGGACCAGGCCTACCGTTTCGGAACCATACGTCAAAACTGACACGACGGACCGATTGAAGACTTTTGTCTCCAACCATTGTGGTATAGGCAACGAGAAGAGCCGACGCATTTTACTGATAATTAATAAGAAAGGACCGATGGCACACGCTAATCAGAAGGGAGATATTGCTATTCTTTGTACGTTTAAAAAAGTGTTGAGACAAAAGTTATAGAACTTTACGGGGCCGAATCTAGGAGTATATTGTTTAAATATGTTGACCTATCTCATCCCATGCTATTCCATCCCCTCCATGGCTCCATGGGATCACCGAGTGAACAATATAATGGAATAAAAATAGCTCTCTATTTCATTATAATCTTGACTCGCCATCCCTCAAAGGAGAGTCCCGATTTTGTATTGAATTATGTGTTATTCTGGACTGATGTTGACATGTAACATTTAAGATTTTCGCAGTTTTCACACACATTTATCTATTTAAACGGGTCTCATGCCAACCGAAACGACGAGTAAAATAAATAAGATAAACACGCGCGTCTAGACCCGTTTAAATAGATAAATATGGTGTTAGCGTGTATTACGGATGTCCATAGGTGACAGTATACATCCTCTTACCTGTCACCTTAATTCTATAAAGAAATACTTCTGCATTTTGTTTTATTCTAAATTGAATTCGGGGCTTTGATCAAACTGAACATGTCAGCCCTATAAGTACCCTTAAGGCTCGCGCACATTACAGTCGCGTCGCAGCGGCGTATTAAAATTTGGTGTTAGTATAAGGTTTAAATGCTACCTACTTACCTAGGCACCTACCTACCTAAGGGGAGAGGGGTCCGGAGACTTGCATTGCCTAGGATTGTAGTGGACTGCGCAGCGCGTTCCATTACAAAACTACGACGACGCACATTATTCATTCAGGAGAAACTTTCTGAAGATTTGGAGAAGAATTCTGAAATTATTCAGGAGGATTTTAGCTCTCCGACGATCCAATTACTGCTGTCAATGCGGTTCTTACACCACACTCACAGACTTCACAGATACACCGTCCCCGCCGGCGGAGACGTGGACGTCCCCCTCGTTACACCGTCAACACACACCGGTCCTCAGCCAACACTTTACCAGGTATCGGCACGTGCCTGGGCGCTTATCATCTACTCGCGATCCCGCGGTATCCCCCCAATGCAACGCTCTAAGCCGAGGCCCGTTCCTTCCGCCGGTTTACCGGCCGGGGAGCGCTTAGGCTCGTTGCAACACACATTTTGTTCCTGGCTGAGCGCCTTCTGCGCTCGCCCTAAATTAAATACGACCGGTGATTTTTGAAAGGCCACTAGGGTCACAAGAATTTAGCCAATCCGAAAAAAAAGGATTTTAGCAATATTATGCGCTGCGGTGCGGCCCGACGTAATATGCGCGAGGTTTTAACTTGCAAATTATTTATGGAGCAATGAGTTACTGTAATAGTAAACAACTTATATAGCATTATAATAGCCTTAGATTGGGGTTCTTGTAAATTATTCATTAAAATTAAACTTCATTTAAAGACATAATTATATAAAGGTACTCATTTTTAACATTAACACCTCAATGTGAGTTAATCTTTAACGGCATGACCACCACTCCCTATCAGACGAAGTTGATCTATCTGTCATCTTGTCTGTTAATACAATTTGAATGTCAGCTGTTTTGTGGGGTTGACATTACAAGTGTCAGTGCGTTACATGCATGTATATGTTTTGCAATTGTGTACTTTGCTTAACGCAGGCGTGGTCACACGTGGTCAGGCGTCGTACCCAGTCGAGCGAGACCACACCTAAATCCATGTAGGTACTTACATTGTACCTATGAGACGGAAAAAAGCTGGGAATTTGCATAAACAGGATATATATTTACACTAGGTGTGAATGAAAGAGCTACTAGTTCAGTAATATAAGGATTAATCTTCAGAAAAATCGAATCTAATACTTAGCAATTGGCCGAGGTGGATGATTAAAAGCAACTAATCATCTAAAACTCTGTGAAGGAAAACATAAGGTATAAAATAAGAAAAAGGTTTACTTAACATGGGAGATCAAAAGGATTTAATAAATGATGATAAAAATGTAAAAAATGTTTACTAAATAATCATTTTTCGCTAACATTTAGATTATTGGAGAAGGAACTAACCGAGCTTAAGCTAATACCTCGTAGAAACTGATCATTATTAGTGTTTTAATTTTATTGTAATCTGATCATTTTTATTGTAAAATAAACTTAAATAAATAGTTATAGGCAGCCTGTGACTTCCAAACGACTTCCAAGCCTGTTAAGAATTTGTTCTCAAATGAATATTGGATATCCTAATAAAGATCACTGATGTTAAAGCCATACAACTTGCGGTAACCTCGGAGAATCTCATCGATATGAAATCTTATCTTTATGAGTCTTAGCTACTAATTAAAACTACAATTAATTCTATCAATAACACTAAATAAATAGCGTAACAATAATCGCCTAGTGAGTGCCACGCGCTACGACGTGACCTCGTTCCGAAATGGGTATCAGATACCCCATTCGAGATCAACGTTAGGGCATTTCGACGCTTAATTACAATCAAAAAGTTATTAGATGCACCGTTAGTAGACAACGATGTTATGCAAAGACACATCTTTATTCCTAAAGGGGTGATAGATACCCCATTTGTGGGGAGGTCTAGAAAGGGTAAAGCGTTACGACGCATATTTATTCCCGACGTGGTGTCGAACACCCCATTTGTAGTTGGCGTTTTTGTCTGTCTTGACGAAGGTGTGGACTGGCCCGGTCACGCCGCTAGTGCCGCGGTGACCATGACCATGGTCATGGTGATCGTGGTCGTAATCGTCGTGATGGTCGCGTTTGGGACGCTGCCATTGTGCGTCGTTTGGTTCAGCTGATTCTGGTGCTGGTTTGACTGTAAAAACAGATCTAATTTGTAGAATATATTTGGACGCAGATTGTTTGTGAGTCATAGGTACAGGAGAGTACTCTGTGGTGACAAATTATAAAGTAAGTGGGCAATATTCGACAATAATGTCTATTTGGATTTGGATTTAAAACCTACATAGGTTACTACATAGGTTTAAAACTACATACATGTATGTAGCACAATATTTTTTCTACTTATGAATGTTAAGAAGAATTCAGGTATACAGTTAGAAAAAGCATATAAATCATTTTTCTGGAAATCAGTCTGTTTGAAATGGCAAATATGAGATTTTAATCATCTAGACAGCCAGTTACTATTTATTCAACTAGCACTGGAGGTCAGGTGCAGAACATTGACATGATTCTTACATTATGAGAAGTACTTAATTAATCAGCAACAAAAAATACTGAATAAATCGATGGTAGCAAATTTAAAGGTGGGTTAGGGGCCGTGTAGTGTCGGCCGGCTGTATAATAGCACCAACCCATTTCTTCCCGTTGGTATCGTAAAAGGCGACTAAGGGATAACAAAGCCGCTACAGCAAGCCTTTTAAAATAGTGGACTCGCCAACTCGCTTGGCCAGCGTGGCGTTTTAAGGCCTTACATCCCTCACGCACAAAACAATGTGCACGAGGAGGTCCACGTCCAGATACTGAAGGGCTGGTTGCATTGCATTGCATTAAAAAAATGGGTTGTTTTGTTGATCATGATTTTCTGTTCATTTAGTATCATCTCCTACTCGTTTGTATACAAGCCTTTTATTATAATATGATCCCTCCATTTACAAACCTACACAACCAATAGATACAAAAAACAACGAAATAAGTGAAAGTAAGAAGATGTTTTATAATACATTACAAATTGAAAAGACAATTCAAAAATGATGTTAGAAAAATAATTTCGAATACTTCGTTGTGATTCCTTTCGATTGCAAAACTGTATCCGTTGTACATTTCTTTGTTATTTCTTATTGTTCTATCAACTGCCTACACTACTAAACGTCAATCAATCTTATGTAAGAGTCAAGGTCCATTAAGATTCAGTGTATTGTACTTACTTTAATTCTGTTCAATATATTTCTAAAATTTAAATGCTTTCACAGTCCTACAGTGCTAGCATCCAGGAATTTTATAATAAATTGATTGAGATATTTTTCTAATCTTGGCCGTGTGTTGGCAAACCCATGTCTTGCCGTGGATGTCGGCGAAAGGCGACTAAGAGATAACAAAGTCGCTACCGTAAGTTTTGAAGTATACTACATCACCTTTAAAAGGGGCAACCAGCTTGGATAGCGAGCGTGGCGTTTTGAAGCCCATGGTCCAGTGGATGGTTAAAAGGCTGGTTACGATTACGATTTACGCTACATGCACTTTTATTATGATTGGTACTTACTTGGTATCCTATGTCGTTGCGGTGGAGGTGCAAATCTGGTGATCCTAAGCGGCGCCTTCTGTACCGGGTAGAATGGAATGGTCCATGCTGTCGTTGCCATGAGCACGCATGTAAAAATAAACTGTAAATAAAAGAGTAATTAAGAATCTGCAACTTACTTGGATTTATCGGGCATCGCTTGGGTGCGTGAAACATGGGTTCGACTCAACTTAGCGCAATTTAAGATTTATTGTTGGAATAAAAATAGGGTTATTTACCTATTTATAATGATAAAATTACAAAATTATATGTCTTAAAATACTTGTGCCGTGTGGTGTCCGCCGGCTATAGAGTTGCGTCAGCGCAGCTCTACCTGTGGGTGTCGTAAAAGGTGACTGTAGGATAACAAAGCCGCTACCACAGCGCCGAGGAACTATACCGGCTCTAAAAGAGAGTACTCCCACCCGCTTGGCCAGCGTGGCATTTTAAGTCCACACATTCTTAATGCACAAGGCTATATGCATGAGCAGACACATGTCCAGCAGTGGATACTAAAAGGGCTTATTACATTAGAAGGGGGAGGATGCACGTTACAATCCAACAGCCGCTGGGCGCACTAGTTACTTCTCTCTCACAGAAGACTACCTCGAAATGTAGTGCATTTCCCATTTTAATTTTATTCTATTCCCCTACGTACATACGTGTTTCGGTAGTGAGTGAGATATGCGTGAGTCCATTCCCATCCCATGCTATCCTATTCTACTTGATTTTTCCAACCCTTTTCCCAAATCCATTCCTATATCTTCGCGCATCTGCAAACGTTTGTCATTCTGGACTGCAGTTGACATGTACCGCGGATGTCTATGGGCGACAGTATCCACTTACCACCAGGTGAACTGTATGCTCGCATGTCGTCTTCTTCCCATTAAAAAATGCACATGAATTCTATCTGTGAAATTAGAATCTAAATATTTAGAAAAATGACTGAGTTTAGGAGTTAAGTAAAGAAAAGGTAAAGAAAGCTATAAATAACAATGGCATCATTCTTTTATACTGCCCTTATAACTACTCATATGTGAGTAAGATAGCAATGGCCTGACTACGTTCCCACCACACCAAGTTCGCTATATTCTCACTTGAGAACTTTCATATCTCGGTAATTTTGCGATGGAATTGGGAAATTATTTCTAATATGGGTTCGTTTTCACTTGTAGTCGTCGTATAAGTTATGAAACATATGAAAGTCAACTACTGTATTGTTGGAATTGTCAATTGTTCGTAACGACGTCAGTTTTTTTCTTACTATTTCCCACAGTTAGCCTTTTTTCCATTTTTTTTCACGCTCATTAGCGTTTTATAGCCACAACCTGGTTCAGTAGAACTCAAGAAGATATTTACTTTGTGAATTAATTATACTTATAAAAATTCTACGAATATTTGTTATGTAAATTATTACGTACCATAAAAAGTGAAATGCCACACTTGATCTTCATTCCGTTAATGTTAACACTTTTCAAATGATATCACTTTGATAGCGAGTTATTATTTATACAAATTGATTTATTCAGGCCAGTGTCGTGGTGTCATGGCCATTTTTATTTTTATTCATTGTAGAACAGCCAACAAGACGTACAATTTTACGAAACGAATTACTAGCAATTTCAATTGAATGAATGAATTTCAGTGAAATCATGTTACAAATACAGATATGCATGTAATTATATATTTTTTTAATTTTCTTGCTTATTATGGTACAAAAGGCAAGCTTAATGTCTTAAGGATTCTCTACCAGCTAACATTTGGGTTGATCAGAGAGATACATTGGGAGGTGCGATAAGAGGTACAAATATATAAATTAAACAGCAAACAGAATGAATAATTGACCTATGAGTAAATATACATGATGATTAGTTGATTACATACAATATCAATATCATATAATATGATTACATACATACATTCCATACATACATGTATATCGTTATAAATACATACACATATCATATAATATACATATACACATACAAATACAAAAGCGCTAAGTCTGTGATTACGAAAGGTATGTTCCCGGAGTCTACGTTTAAAAGTATTTTTGTTCAAAACTTTCTAATGTCAGTGGGGATCGCGTTCCAAAGGGTTTTGGAAAGCGTTCCGCGTGCGCGGCGACAGAGTTTGATTGGAACCCGGTATGGTAAGAAGAGACTCGGAGGCCAGTATTAACGGCAGAGCGAAGAAAAAGTTCTTGAGTATCACCCAGAAAATGTAATTTAAATTTCAAATAAACAGGACATCTTGGATCGTACAGAATGGAAAAGAGAGTGCAGAGAATTCTTAATTCTCTAAGTTCTCTGATAGCAAGCCATTTAAGTCATTTAATATTATGTCTGATAAGATCACGTAAGGCGTTGGAAAGTTATGTATTATGAAAAAACAACCGATCCATTCGACCGCTTTATTAATTCGACAACAATTTAATTATTAATTTGTGTAATTAGGTTTTATAACAACTTGTTGAAATATAATTAGGACTGTTAACGAAGCAGTTCTAATCCGAAGTTTATTCACAATAGAATATATGTACAGACGGATATTTAAATATTAAAACAATTCTAAAATTCTAAACATGAGCAAAGCAATATGGATATACAAAACAGTCAAGTGTCATTAATACATTGATAATAACGTTTGAAACGGAACAATTGATGTAATTTTACAATTAGCCACCATACCATCACCTACACTATTGAAATTAGGCTTCTCCCAAAGATCGCTTCTGCTGTGTTCATTAAGCTACTACCGGCTAGTTTTTTCAAGTAGTCAGTCCACCTGGCATGAGGGTGTATCGTTATATAGAAGTACGTCCATCATTCTTCCCGTTCTTTCGTTTGTTTTAAAATATGCAAAAATATTGTATAATTAACTCGCGTTTAAGCAAAAATTTAAACAAAATATTTAAATAAGACTCACCAAAGCGTAATTATCCATTGTGCAAATTCAACGGCTTATAAAATTCCGTTGACAATGTTTGGTTGCGTCAAAAATCAAGAGGACCAATGGCAGACGCTGTATCAGACAGTCTCTTATAAACTAGGAAGAAAACGAATTTTCAACTTTCTATCAGTGGATTTTACGCTCGAACGCCTTGGACTCGGTTCAGATCATACGAATCGGACAATTGGGCCCCCTCCGATGTTATACCCGTTAAAATCGAGTGACGAGTGAGTAAAAAATCGAGTGCAAAAAGCAAATATGGTTCACTGATTCGCAAACTGAACATTTTTGCAATAAACAAAATATTCCAATTGATCTTTATTTCAAATGAGATTTTTTTTATTAACTATAACCATTTATTTTTTATCGAGAATTCACAAATGAATTCAATCAGGTAGAACAGAGGGAGAAAGGTAAATTGTGTATAACGATTTATATTAAATTATTTTCGCACCTGGTCTTTAAAAAAAGATGAATAAGTGGCCATGGTCCTTCTTCTCTTTTTATATGGCAATAGCGAAATTGAAGCATTGTCATCAATTAAGTCAAGGTTTCTTGATATAACAACTCGTTAATGTCCAGTTCCGACGAATTAAGTAAGGAGTCGCTGTGTAAAGTGATAGTCGGTTTACTGAAGACAGAAGGGCTGGACTCCTTGGAAGTACACAAAAACAGTCTTATGCTTTCATTTGATTATCATAAACACTACTCAAAAACATTAGTCACTTTGAAGTTTAATAAACCACGAGTACTCAACTACAAAACTCATATCACAATTTTTATAATAATCAAATAAAAACTCGACTTTCTTGAGTTCCCACCAAAAAGTCCCTGGTCATAGTTGTAAAAATTATATGCTTAAGAACTTCTATATATAAAAATCCATTCCGTATTAAAAGTCTAACTATAGGTTGACTATTGAGGGAGATTGAGTACTACTAACTATTGAGGGGGAGAGTGCACGCTACAGTCCAACAGCCGCTGGTCGACTGGCCACGTTACCCCTTTCTCACAGAAGACTATCTTGAAATGTACTGCATTTCCCACTTTATCTTATTTCCCTAATGTACGTACGTGTTTCGGTAGTGAGTGAGATGTGACAGAGCCCATTTCCATCCTATCCCTTCCCATTTCCCCAACCCTTTCTTCAAATCCATTCCTATATCTCCAAAGGTAGGCAGCGCATCCGGGGGCGTGCCGACGTTTGTCATGTTGGACTAATGTTGGCATGTATCGCGGATGTCTGTAGACGGCAGTATCCGCTTACCATAAGGTGGACTGCATGCTCGTCTGCCGCCTTCGTCCATAAAAAAAAGGTATAAAGCAAAGACATTAATAACATTCTTAAAAGTAAAAAAAACTATTTGTTAAACTTAGAAAAACCATTTTTTGATCGTTCGTTTGTTCTTTTTGAATAGCTAACTTCAAAAGAAATTTAAAAGACATCGTGTCAAGATATAATCGTGAGCTCCTCCTGATCTTGACATCATGAAGCAAAGTTCATTTCTCACAGTGCATTTCCCAGTTGTTTATACTGTATATTTTGATCTAAATCCGTTTCCGAGATGACACGCGAGCAAAATTCGTGACAACTGATGACCAGTTTTTAAGATCCACCTTGTCGCTTCGATGATGTTATCTACTGTCAATGAAGGGTAAAGAACATTCCATCGTGCAGGTCTATTTTAAGTGGGTGATTTTGAGACATTTCTTGTATCTAACAGGTTTCGTATAAGTCACGAACGAATTACCAAATATGAAATATTTTGCAATTACCCTATTAACTAGGTATAAAAAAATAACTTATGTTAGCAATAAAAAGGACCATAAGATACTTCATATTGGACTTCATAGCTATGTGAATTAAGTATGTCTAGAGTAACTATTTATTTTGTCTAAAAATATTCGATAATATATTGAGGGCAGTGATCAGACGCCAAAAAGCTGTAAAAAGGACCATTCTAGGGCGGTGAATTAAAGTGGAATTTTATAGAAAACGAGGTGAAAACTGTAAAGCATGGATCCACTGCTGGATATAGAGCCACACACGATCTTTGGCTCTTCTCATCCAGCTACCACCGGCGCACTTCTTCAAGTTGTCCATCCAGCTGGCCGAAGAGCATTTCAATCATCGGATGAATTAAATTATAAATATTATTAGATCACAAAGACGATTTCAGAAAATAAACAATAAGAAGGGATACAAAGAGAAATTATGAATTCATTGAAGCTGCTTCTAAAAACAGTGCTAAGTACGAGAGTAGAACGAGTGGAAGTGGAAAAATAAGTGAAGTATTCATTTTGAAGATTATGTTGATTTTAATCATCGATATGAGTCTATTGCAAAATATGTGTAAAAGCTAGTTTTAGTTTTAACTGAACTAGTGGGAATAAACGTATTCTGTCATATTGATGGTTTTAATATACAATACATTTTCTCCTGCTTTGTTTAAAATGTAAATATACTTTTCGCTTTTCGTTTGCACCACCGCCTTTTTGTTTATTGTTATCGTCGCGATCGTGATAGTTCTGTGGCCAGTATCGGAAACATTTTGTACCAAACTGACATACTTTCTTACATTACGTTTCACAATACCGCATTGTCTGTTCTACTGCAAATTATAACAGTTTGTTGTGTCCATTAGATTTTGATTGATAGTTTTGATTAGTTATATAAAATTATAATAAAAACATATCTAATATAAGCCGGATGTTACAAAAACAAATGTCCAAAATGAGTAAGTAATATCACAGATAGTATAACACACAGAGTGCATATAGAGAACCATCGATATGGGAATAGTCGAGATGACACATCAAACGTTCAAAGAAACCTGGTTGACAATTTCTAAGGGGGGTGAAGCAGATGAGGAGGGGTTCATTAAAAAGTCAAATTTGAAACTTAAGTACCACTTAATATTTTCAAAACACATATGAATAAAGAATTCGAAAGCTACTGAACATAGAACACTATTAGACTGTAATATGCCTGCCCTAGAGTGCTCGTATAACATATCTAGTATGTATTCTCAAATCGATGTACCGAACACAGAATATACTATTTCCTTAAAATATGTATATTCCATCGTAAAAAGTGTACACTAAATTAGTCCCTTCATCATTTGCAGTATTTCTGTCTTTTAGAATCTATTATTCATTTACTATCACAGATTTATGTTGTAGACATTTATAAAAGGTAATATTTTTTATCTTACGAATTATAGTTTTAAAATTAGACATATTATTTTTATAAAATTAACTTATTGTTTTGTAAATGATGGATATTAATTATAATGCATACAGAGTCTTTATTCCAATCTGTCACTCAAAACTAGACAAAGTATCTTTCTTTATCCTACTGTTTTTTCTTCATCTTTTCATTTACATTCTTTCCCGAGATTTATCATCAGCGAGAATCATATAACTCCGAGCACAAACGACATCTTTATTCCTGTTCGATTAGCCAACCGCACGAATGAATTCACAAAATTCGCATCTATTAGCCTTGCAACCCAAACAAAACAAAATTTCGTCGATTACCGTCTCTTTAGAGAATTAACCGGCAAAAGATGCACAAAAACCTGCATAATAATCGCGTAACAAATAATTTAGTCAGCCACGACTGGTCTCGCGGAGGTGCATTCACGAGAGGAAACGTACCGAGCGACAATTACAACTCTAGTAAAGCGAAGTGTACACTTAAAACTTGCTTCATCCATTGCCCCAAAGAAAGTTAATTGAAAAAGTATCAGGGTACTGCTCTCCACCATTAGTCCCAAAACAAATAATTGGTGTTGATAGTAAATACGTGACCTGACTTTCTTAAATTTATTTTTAATCTTTTTATTTTATTTTATTTCATTCTTTTTCCTTTTTTTATTTCTCTATATATTGTCTTTCTTCCTCTGTTATTACTGCGTTATAAATACTATAATATATTTTCTTTATAGAATGTTTTATACACTTTATTTTCTACTGTGCCATCTCTACCTCGGCACCCTATTTACTTTTTATTAGTCTCCTTTCAAATTGGCGTCGGTCTTGGGTAATGTTTAGTTAGTTATAGTTTAATTTCTCTGCATTGGTTAAGGAAGCGCTCCTTTTTGGATATAGTTTTCCATTGCTTTACACTAGTTTCACTATAGAAATTTTAAAAATGTTCGAAAGTGCTGCAACCCTGTGAATTATCAAAACATCCTACATGTTGTAAGAAAATCATTATTAAACAACCAATTGTTATTAACGCTATTGTTGTATTTAATAAATGATTTGTAGTGTTTCGATGTAACGGCATCATTATCATTATAATATTTGGAAAAAACAATCAGCTAAGACCCCAGATTTTGATCCATACTTTTCCCTGCTTCAGTTTCATATTATCATTAAAATCTAGATCGAGTAAAATGAGAATAGGCTTTTTAATCTTTTGAACCACTACCCTAAAAGAGAAGTGGTAATTACGTGATGTTACGTAAACCGGTATTCGTTACACGGCGGCTGCCCGTGGTCACTTCTCCGGCCGTTAAAACTAAACGCGTCGCTCCATTTGTTGCGAATTGCGGTAATATTGCATGGGTCATAGGCTGCTTAGCGTAGGGTTCCGCGTTTATTTGTGATTCGCTCGCTAATGCCACTAATGTTTCAGACTGATCTTTTTTGGAAAACTTTTTGGCTTTGTTTAAACTATTTATTTATACTTTATTGCACACAACCACTGTATGAACGGTGGCCTTAATGCCTTGTGTAATTTTCTACCAGTGAACGTTTGGGTAAACGAGGAATCGCAAATGGGGTGCATTAAACGATATAAAAATACATACATACGTACATGGTATGTCTGGATATGTATAGCTATAGCTATGTCTGGATATGTATAGCTATAGCTATGTCTGGATATGTATAGCTATAGCTATGTCTGGATATGTATAGCTATAGCTATGTCTGGTAACAATGTATCGTTTCATTATTTGCAAATTATTTACGCTTTACGGTAAGGTTCCGACTTTTTTTACAGTTAGCTATATAATAATTTCCAGTTTTTATTGATCGCTGATTATTAAATGATGCAGCAGAAAATCTTTTAGGTCTCTTTTATTTTTGACATTTCATTCCAACTAATTGACTTGTTTTATACAATCAGTCTCTTCATTGCTGGATATAGGTGAAATATCTTTACATCGAGCGAGTCATGTGAACAAATCATTATGCATGTCACACCTGGTTTACATGCAGTCACTGCTGCTCCTTCTCGCGCTGTCCTATTTACGTCTCGAAATATTTCTGCGGCAGCGTCGAAGCGAGTCAGTGTTTACATTGTCGCCCCATACTCCTTCCATACTACCTCCGGTAATGGAGGACGGAGAAATTGCTGCAGCTTCAACGCTCTGACTTGTGAGTTTATACAACTAGGTATGTGAATGTTTTAAAAAGAAATAAATTAGAAGACGGTTGTAGTCGTAAGAGACTATGATGGATGATAGTAATTCATAGAAATGGAACGTTGTCAGTACTAATCTATTGGCGGTAAGTTAGTGAGCGGGGCAGTATGGTAAATATGTCCGCGATTAAAGTCTGCGCAATAAATCGCCAACAATGGGAGCGCAGAGCAGCGGCATTGTCAAGAGCAGTATCAAAGCGAGGGACTTGTTTACATACTCACGCTGCCTACCTACTTACATGCTGGCTGCCGTGCGACTGGGATTCATGTAAACCAGGGAGGGGTTACACGTTACATTTTATGTTTATTTTATTATGATGTATTTAATAAAATAAATATAAACTAATTCTAAATATCATGATATATCTCTTTTAGACATTATTGTTACTATTATTTGTTATACCCACTGTTTTAAAATGTTTCTGGAATGCAAATATAAGATCAATTGTTATAAATTAATTGTTGCTTTTCATTTTTGTTGTTTGCGTATAATATCCGTAGTATAAAGTATAATATTCGTAAATTATTATACTCTCTATGTATTGTTATGCACATCGGAAATAAATTAATTCAATTGAATTCAATGAAGCAAACCATAGACACCTGTAAAACAAAATCAAAGAAAACCCAAGAAAAAAGATTTGACGTCTTTGCTCTACAGGATTATGCAAAACCGCGTAATACTTAATTCGTTACATCACTTCGGAACTTCCGAAAAAGTCAGTTACTTTTTGGTGCCGATCCGTCGGATTATTATTTACGTTTTGCTTTTAACTTTCATTTAAAATTAGATTGAGAGTTAACTTCTTATTGGATTGGAATAAAGAAAATATTTTGATGTCTACGTAAGTATTTATGATAATAAGTTTTATTATATATTTTATTGGTCCCCTCCTTTTGCAATAGATGAAAACGAAGCAGATGGATCTTTGATAGATAATAACGCTACACCCAATGACCTACACTAGCATTCCCTGCATTCAGAGGTACATACATGACCCAGACCCGAACAAACATTTGTCTTCAAACAAATGAATGTCCGATTGAGAATTTTAACTGAGCTACAAACGACCGATTGGTCGACAAATTTATATTAGAATCAGACCATAATTTGCTTTGTTATTCACAGCTTAATTCTTATGCAATTCAACAATAATTCCATTATCTCTTTACCCCCTATTTTTTTACTCTTTACTCCTCATTCCATTTATTGCACTCAAGGAATAACTCGTACTACTATTCTTTATTTCCTATCCCAATATTTTTTCCACATTCTCTTCTACGAGTAAATCTGTAAAAATAAGAGAACGCGAAGTGCCAATGTTCGTTTTGACTGAAATCAACATTTAGTCATGTTCACGGAACGTCTATAGTGTTATATAAATGTCTCCTGAACATGGATGATGGATAAATATAATGGCAGACTAACTGCTAGTCTGGCATCCTTCCTTAAAAAAAAACAATATTGTGCCTTTCTTTTTCTTTTAATCCAATTAGAACTCCAGTAGTCATACACATCAATGAAACATTTCATTTCACTTATGAAGATCCTTCGGGGAGTTAAATAATTAGTGAACATAATATATTGATGTACGATAGATATTATAGTGATTGATGTAATAAGAAGCAACATGTTCAAAGAATATTACTATATAATTATCTTTGATTTACATTGGAAAACTAGTCGTCTTATAGATTCTTACCAGAAGTTCTACTACTGGAGAAAACTGGAGAAATTAAGTACGAGGCTGATTCATAACAATCCCATAGGACTGGGTCTTTACATTTTCCACTCCCATCGATTTTGCATTTTTCACTTGGCGTATCCAGTTTATTCATACGGGGATAACGATACTGCATTCTACATATGTAAGGCATTTCCAAGTCGAGTTACATAAGTATGCAATGAAATATATCGACATGTTTCGGTAGTTAATGAAAGTTGTCAGAGTCCGTAATTCTTCCCATCCATTCCATAATCTTCCCAACTCCCATGAGAAATTTGTAGTTGGACCTAAAATTGAGGGTGTATTGTCGTGATGCATTTACTACGCGACTGCTCCTGACATTTGCTTTCTACATTTCTGCATCTGTAACTTTCTTATGGAACATAGCGAATGACAAAGTACTTCAAAGAGTGGGGAAACTCATTTGCATGCAGTTGTTAAAAACAACTGATTTGACAATTGTAGTGGATATTGCTGTAGATACCGTATGTCGTAGATGTAATGCAAAACACATACCTAATATAAAATTTAACGAAGTATAATTGACAGAAGACTACCTTGAAATGTACTGCATTTCCCACTTTATCATATTTCCCCAATGTACGTACGTATTTCGGTAGTGAGTGAGATATGCCAGAGCCCACTCCCATCCCATCCTCTCCCTCCCCATTTTCCCAATCTGGACTTCCCAATTCTGGACTGATGTTGGCATGTATCGCGGATGTCTATGGACCACAGTATCCACTTAGCATCAGGTGGACTGTATGCTCGACTGCCGCCTTTTTCCTATAAAAAAAAATTATCTCTTACGTCGCGAATCCAAACGTAGAGGCTTTGTTATTCCTTAGTAGCCTTTTAAGACACCCACAGGAAGAAATGGGGTGGAGCTATTCCGACATCGGCCAACAACACAAGATGCGTGCGGGGCGGTAATTCTCTCGTTATACCAGAATTCGCACTTTAAATTTCAAACATCGAGTATTCGTCGCTCCGTAACAATCAGAGTGCACCTGTAGTATCGTATCGCATATGCACGTCCATTGTGACTAAAGATTCATGAATATAAAGTGTGTTTTATTATACTACCTATACCTACTAAATAGCTTAAAATATAAACCTTCCACTATTGCCGAATCTGCAAGTTTTATTGATATCTATCTAAAATGTCAAAATTTCTTTGGGTCTCGCTTTTGCATTGTTGGCTTCAGGCAAATCACTGTTTCAAAGTTGGCAACCCTAAATATAACCCACTTTATAAGCCATGTTTATCGGGCCGAGTCTCTTTGACTAGTTGTAAACGTTTGCCATTAGACAGTTGTTTCTTTTTTACTCATCGGTTCACATGCTACGGTTTGGATTTTTTTTCGAACGCTGTTGATCTTTGCCGTTAGCAAAAATGCTACATCTAAATGTGTTACGTCTGTGTTAAATCTCTAAAGATTTACGTTAACACTATGAAATCTTTTTTGTGCTGAAAATATCCATTACTTGTTTATAAACTGTTTAAAACAGTCTAAAAACAAAACAATAGAAGTACTGATGCTCAAGTATCAGTACTTCCACTGTGTATACTTACTTTGATTTTTTAAATCACAATACATATTAAAGTACTTGATTAAATTAATATTGCGTTATATGTTAAAATATTTATACTTCAAAATAAATAAATAATTTTCGTCACATCCACGGTAGTTACGCGTTGGGCAGGTTTAAACAATTATTTGGCATAACGGTTTTGTTTGCGGCCAGTTTTAGTGAAAAGGTAAGGGAAAAAACAAATAAATAGGCGTACTATCGTCGACGACGCGGGACGATTCACGATAGGCATTGCAGATGTTGATAACACTTGGAGACTTTATTAGTTTAAAAAAAAATAAGTATAAAAAACAGATATGTTGCTAGTTTTAATTTCAAAAGGCATCGTTTCACAAACATCAAACAGGTCTACGGTGTCTCGTGAATTTAGACGATTTCATATCTAAAACACATGAAAACCTAAATCTAAATCATTAATTATATAAATTTCTTTAAAAACTGGGTATTATTCGCAAATATTATTTGGTTACCTAAGATCTGAATTAAGTGTCTACTTTAATTTCATTAAATCTTGGGTGTTGTTTAAACTAAATTAAATAATTACTTTAATATTAATAAATTAATTAAGTAATTACTCGTGATATTTGCAAATTTCATTAGGTTAATTGATTAACGGTTATTATATTAATTGTTAATTGATTGTTAAATTCCTAAATGTAACCGAAAATTGCAATTGGAGCGCAGCTATAGGTCCACAAAATGAGAGATTTTATTTTATATTTACCAAAACATAAGACTAAATGTGTTGCTGTGTTTTGTGTAATGTATTTGGTGACGAACACGATCACATACACTACGAAATTAACATTTAATAAGTAATAAAAGCTAACGAAATATTTTGTCGTATTGTTATCTAGAAAGACATGAGTCAACTATTTCGCGTTTAGTTACCCAATGTTTGACCGCTTCAAATGGTTGAGCACCTCTGGCCAAAGTCGATTGTAGGCTTCTCTATAAATGAACTAACGGCTACTGTTCGACAATAACTATTGTCAATCGCTCATAATGTCACAACGTCTGCTGAACACAACGGTATTCATTCATCATTTATCATTAAATTTAATCGATTATCGAAATTGATTGTCATCGATCATTAGTCAAATTGTATCATTAGTAAATAAATATGTGCAAGTGCAAATTAATAAAAGTATTAATTAGTGAAAGTGATATTGAAGATGAATTCAGTGATCTTGAAAATGATAGCATTGTTAAAATGCAGTTATAATGATTATTACAATTACTAGTTGTGTTGATTTAGCTATTGCATTGTTATGCTATTGTTTTAATAGGATGAATTGTTAAAAAAATCCAAATTTATTTGTTATATTAAATAATCTTAATTTAGTCTATAATAAATCTTTTGTTGCGAACAACTTGGAGGACCGATCACAGTAATGCGACATTTTTGAAACATCTAATTATCTTTATTATAAATAATAGTAATTAAGTAAGCAAACATTTTCACTTATCTATATATCTAATTGGTCAGAGAAAAGAAGAAATAACAATTGATCTCAAAATTATTTCAGTGATATTAATATTAGTAAATACTCCTAGTGACTTAGGAACAACGAAGAAATCCGTTATTATTTTTTCAGAAATGGCTGTGGTGCCTGCTGGTTCTTTATGCTGGCCCCATTTGGAGTCCTGTCGAAACTGTAACTGTACGAACCCCTCCTAAAAATCCAACTACAGTTGAAGCGAAGGCCAAATTTTTCCAGTAAGTACTTTGAAACATCTTAGCAATGCATATTTATATTCAACTTGCACATAAAGCTTTAACCATAAAAGAAAGTGACCTAGTTCCTAACGTATTCAGATTTCTTTATCAACCTTCAAATAAATTGGATTTATTGACAACAAGTAATGAGTGTTTCATAAGCAAGTACTTGCGTACAAGATACTCGTTGCTACACTAAAGAAAAAAGTGAATAAGAAAAATTTACTTTATAGGGATTTTTTCTCAGTACAGTTGAGTCCGTACAAGATTGAATTCGGTCACGTATGCGAAGACCCCAACACTTGGGAACAGCGTTATGAGAAGAAAGACTTTAAGAACCACAGGGACATGGGAAAAGTAACGATGAATCTTTTATCTTGCTCTGTCTCTAACTTTTTCTTGTTTCTTTCTCTTTCTCGCTTGGCTTGGCTTGGCTGAAGGTATAGGCATGCGCCTTCGGACGAAGACTACGACCAGGGACACCGGCTTGGAAGCGATCGTCACTTCACTGAAAGGCATGAGCGGTCCAGACCTTCTACAGGACTGTTCTCTGCTAAAGTACGCTTCTGCTCGTTCATTTTCTTCAGAAGATCTTTTTTATATTCATTGCATTACCATAAAACACATACTCTCATTTTCAAGTTAATAATGGCGACAAAAGCATCTTGCAGCATCTCATTGTGTATCTTTAGTAACTGCCATCAAACGATCTAAATCATCCGATAATAAACACTTCTACCATATATCATATTGAACTGGAAACCATATTCATTACAAGCTTCCGTTCATGCATATTTGCCGAGCAGTTCTGTTTTCTGTCTAATTTTCTTCTTCCAAGACTAATATCAAGACTATAATAGTTGAAATCACATATGAATATTATTATGTTAGGTATCATTTATGAAATTAAATCCTATTTTTTCGAAAACAGGTACGGTGGGGAGACAAAAAAGGTGGGTATGGAGAACATTACTGGGATTTGAACCATGCCGGTCACGCTGGTAACCATGGCCAAGATGACTATGGAAGTAATTCCGACGACGGTTCTTATAGACCAGACGACAGTTCCTCGTATAACCATGAGCCAGACCATAGTTCCTACTCCAATGATAGTTCGGATGACCGTTCAGACGACCCTTATGAGGAGCCAAGTGAGGAATCACCTAAATACGAAATCGGTGACTATGATCCGGAAAATGCCTCAAAGTACAAAGGTGGACGAGCTAAACGAGCTCATCCTCGCGTTAAAATTGAAAGAAAACCACAAAAGGAAGAAGAGACGTACGATGAACAGCCGCAAATAAAGCCAAAGAAACAGGTTCGCAGAAATAAGGAGCATATCGAAACAGCCGCTTCACAAAATGTAGAATCGGCAACAGAAGAGGAGGATGATGACGAAATTTACAAAAAACCTGTCAAGTCGAAGCGACCGCAACAAAGACAAGAATCGGAAGAGAAACAAGAGCCACAGCTTCAGCATCAGTCGAGACAGAAAGAGACGACGCCAAATGTAGAAGAACAAGCATCTCAACCGACTCAATACGTTCCAAGAAAACAGTTTGAGACACACTATGTTCCTTATGAGCGTGGTGCAGGAGTAAGACAACACTATCCTGAGGCTACAAGTGCTGCTTCAGCACCTAGACTCTTCCTTGAACCTTCGACAGGACATGTAATAGACAGGGCTACAGGACAAGCGTATGTATTGCAGCCAGTACAGCCAATAGTAGTAGGTTAAAATTAAATTAGTTTTTGAATTAAATAGGTTAAGGCTTGCACGTTAATTGTTAAAGAATTATTTATTTTTATAATTAAATGACTGTTAAGTTTTGATCTGCTGTATAATTTAGATAAGTTTACATCTCCTGACGTGAACGAACTTTTACATCTCCTTTTGCTGTCCATACATTTTATATTATTGGATTTACATCAGTTTAACAAAAAAATAACAAACAAGACCACATTACACTTATACATTTCATGCTTTTTTACATTCTTATATTCATTTATAATAATTTAATTATAACCTAATCAGATTTTAAATCATGCGACACAGGGAAAGTAAGTTTTCTTGGAACTCACTGAACCAGTAAACATGAAGTGTCCTTGTTTTCCAATCAACAGCTTCGAGTACACAGTTTTGCACAGTGCAAGTTGAATCAGAGAAAGTTTCGTCTAACACCAGACACAGTGTGACGCAGAGTTTTCATGTGTCTAAACGTAAAAGGGCCATGGCAATGCACTTGCAAAGTTCGTTGGACTATCTTCCTCAACAAGATCTCTCTTTTAATGTTGTTCGGGGCACTTTCTTACGTAACCTGCAGGTGTATTAAATATCTTGTACTGAATTTTCTTGTTAGTTTGCTTCGAAGTGGCTAGGCACCTAGTACATTCAAATTAAACCCATTGGGAGAAATGAGTTTAAGGAAACTACCGATCCACAGTTTGTTTCAAGTTTCAACAGAGCTCCACAGTTTCAAGCGAATACTTGAAACAGTAGACAGAGAAACCTACGTCTGTGCTTGAAAGGCTTTAACTGGTCACCTTATATATAATTAAAGTAATTGTAATGTGTCATTTATATATCAGTAATGTGTGAACAAATACAGCACAGTACAATTTTATCGTCAGGTGCATAAAATTTATTATGCAACTGTCGATGATTGTGTTTTTGTTAAGCAAAAATTGGTAATAAAAAAAAATCCTTTAATTTTAAAGTCTGTTTTGCGGCTATCTATACGTAAGGCCAAGGGATGTGTTCAGGAAATATTTTGTTTATAGAAAACTGAGAGTTAGGTGCGTTAGATAGGTTTTGTAAGTGTATACTGTCGACTATGGACATCTGCAATACTTGTACAAGCCAACACTACTCAACAGATTGCATCAGCAGATAGCCAGCTTCCTTATCTTTAGATTTAGGAATCAGGAAGGTTTTATTAATTATTATTCTGCGATTACAAGCTTCAGTAAGTAGTTCACAAATCTGTGTCGATGCATAAGTTTTTTTTTATGGCCTAAAGCGGCAGGCGAGCATACAGTCCACCTGATGGTAAGTGGATACTGTCGCCCATAGACGTCCGCGATACATGCCAACATTAGTACAAAATGACAAACGTTGGCACGCCCCCGGATGCGCTGCCCACATTTTGAGATATAGGAATGGATTTGGAGAAAAGGTTGGGAAAATGGGGAGACATTGGATGGGAAAGGGCTCTGGCACATCTCACTCACTACCGAAACACGCACCTACTTACATTAGGGAAATAAGATAAAGTGGGAAATGCAGTACATTTCAAGGTAGTCTTCTGTGACTACCAAGTCTGCAATACTATCGATACTTTTTAATAGAACCCTGAAGATCTCTTACAGTCTTATAATGAAAATGCGCTGATGAGTTACTACAGCGTTCTAGATAAAATGTAACATTTTACTGTACGTATTTTAACAATTACATGCTGATACTAAGGTCTCTATTGTGGCGTTATTGCATGATGCAAATCATTGGTCAATAAGTTGCAATTCCTTTTCCCACGGCGTAACTGGCCAAACGGGTTTTTGGACAAAAGGACCGGAAGAGACAACGAATATATTTTTAGCAACCGTTACTTATGCGGGTTGAGGAACATTATCTTTATCATCATCATTAGTAAGGGAAGGAAAATAACGGTTAGATAACAAAGATAAGTTCGGCGTTAAATGCAATAAAAACCCAGGAAGAAGAAAGATGAGAAAGTTCGACACCGATTCAGGAAGCTGTTGCAATATTCAATAATTAATTTCAATTTAATTTTAGTAATCTTCAAGTTAAGTTTCATCTGTAGAAAGTTTTTAGTATTTGTAGTATTTAATACCTGTTTTTCACTGCTTTCATCCGTAGGAACTATACTGATTTCACCAGGAAAACTATAACTTCAAGAAAACAGGAAGTTGACTTGAAGTCATTTCTTTATTTTATTAGTTGGAATGAGGAAAGAAAGTAATTGCAATCATTATTTAATTTTTTGTTATTATACATTTGATGTCAATTGTCTTCTATAATAAGTACCTAATATGTAAAGAATTGCTAATAATAATTGAACTATATTTTCTATTTAGTTTACATATTGGTGGTTTGTTAATAGCTACATTTAATATTATTTTGATTTATCCTAAGTTTAATTATAAATTATTAAATCACCAACATCATAAAATTGTAATAAACAAAAGATATCTATAAAAATAAAAAGATTGTGGGTCAGTGTCGAATTTATATTTTTTTAAATGTAGATATTCAGTAAATCATTTGTAACAAATGTTTTTTATGATCATGGACCACAAAAATCTAGGGGAGTGTAGACCATTGTAAGCTGCCGTCATCTCCCCGCATAATTCTTTGAGATGGCACGCGACAGTGAAAAAAAATCAGAGGGTTGATGACACTACTACACAGGAGTTATTGTAAGATCGTGATGCTGTTGATATAACATTTTATTTTTCATCGCCTCTTCTATTTGGATATTTGTTTTTTTTATATTATTTTTTTAACACTTTTATTCATTGAGGTATAGCATACCTCCTTGTTTTACAGATTTCCATGAGCGACGGTAGCCACTTACCATCACATTGGTAGGGGGAGAGTGCATGCTGAACAGCCGCTGGGCGCACTCGACTGGCCACATTACCCCTCTCTCACAGAAGACTACCTTGAAATGTACTGCATTTTCTACTTTATCGTACTTTCCCAATGTACGTACGTGTTTCAGTAGTGAGTGAGATATGCCCAGAGCCCATTCCCATCCCATCCTATCTCTCCCCATTTTCCCAATCCATTTCTCAATCTGCAAAGGTAGGCAGCGCATCCGGGGGTGAGCCAACGTTTGTTATTCTGTACTGATGTTGGCAATGTATCGCGGATGTTTATGGGCGATAAATCTATTACAAAAAACATGGGCGGCATATCTGTCCGCCTATTTTCATATAATAAATATAGTACTGGATAATCGTAGTGCATTTCATTCTATGACATTGTACTCAATAACAGCAACAGCACTTATGATAATACGTGGATAATGTAGGTAGTTGAATGTACAATTGTGTCGCTTAGAATCAAAATCGGTAAAATAAAAAAAAAAAATGTTTAACCAATAACCATTTCAATCTCATTTATTTCTAATAAATTGCTGTGAAGTCATAGTTTTTCTTTTTTTAATTGAATAATACCAACTTAAGAAATCCTTTTAATACTAATCTTAACTATTGTATGTGCAAGGAGCTAAATATAAAAAAATGGCTATACTTACAAATATTGTCAAAGGGAGATGGCCATTTTTTATTCTAATCGACTGAATTGACACTTTCATGTTTATTTGAAGCTAGTAGCTTGTCCCAAATAAAATAAAAAGTTTAGGTTATATCACCATAATCATTTCGATAAAATCATTTCGACTTCTAGCTGGTGAAAATTATTTTATAGCCAGTTTTATATTCATAGTTTGCAGTGTTAAACAATAGATCGGTAAAATAAAGAAGGAAAATATTTACCGTACGGTACACCGTATCCAGCTCTTTTATCGTCCACTGCTAAACATGGGCCTATTCATGCACATTATCTTCTGCACGAGCGATGTATAGGTTGCCTTGGGATGTAATGGCCAAGCGGGTTGACGAGACCATTTTTTAGAATTGGGGTAGTTAGTCAGGGCTTAGCCGTATGTCGGCCGGTTTGGCTTGGAATGGCCCCACCCTATCTCATCTCGCGGGTGTCGTAAAAGGCTACTAAGGGATAACGAAGCCCTAAGAATGATAATTAATTATCATCATTATTCACAGCTTTTTTTATTTAGCTGACTGCAGGGTATAAGCATCCTCTCGTTTACGCCAGTTGCCTCTGTCTTGTGCCAGGTGCATCCAGGTCTTGTTTGCTTTATGCCATTTATGTCATCTATTTATAACATCGACCCACTTGGCTGCTAGACGACACACTTGATACTAACTTATTTTCTTTTCCATCTTCACTTAGGGTACCAACTGCTGATTTTAGATTTTTTTAACCATCTGTTATCTTCTAAATATACGTTAGTAAATCTAACTGGTAATATTCCCATAGCTCGCAATCATAATCCTTGCGAAATTACAGCTGTCACGTCTACCTACTGTTTGAAGACGGTCAAAAGGTGTCCACCCTTGTAGTCAGAACCAGTTTGACCAGTTGTAGGTAGCCGTGGGAACCCTTGTCCACTGTCCCTAAGAAAACCAACTTACGAGTAGGTACTATTAAAGGGTATTCTTATGACATGCGCGTTGAGGGGGTCGTCCTTTGCACTTGTTATAGGGTGCGGAATACAACTGCCGTGTCCCTTCGATATAAGACATACGGACGGATAATAAAATACTTATTGCTGTATGATTTTTAAAGAAATTAAATTCATAAAATTATTTTGTATCTAGTTTATTAAATTATAAATTTTAGTTAGTTTAGTAAAAGTACTGGAAATTTACAAACAAATACGTATTTATCTTTGTACCTATATTTATTAAGCAAAAAGAAATGATTTTTAATAAAATATCCTTTTATTAATTAGATAAAAACGATGACGAAAAAAGAGATATTACATGTATTTTGTTATCAATCAATGACATAAACCGAACAACTAATTAACCCTTGACGATGCAAATCAATGAACATGCAACGATGCAATGCTATGAAATTATAAGGATATATAAGAAATATAAAGCGATTCCTTTAACTTTAGTTAGATAGGTAATGGCTTGATATAAACAGTTAGTTAGTTCTCTACTGTTTTATTAAAGACTTGAACATTTTAAAATGTATCTATTTTTTTCGTTCGCCTAAATTTGCCGTCTGTGAGTCACGAAGGGGTCACATGCAAATAAAGGGTCATTCTATGTCCTTCCTTTCCCACGTGGAAGTGGTCAAACAGGTTTCCGGACGAACCCTTAACACAATTAAAAATAAAAGACGCAAGGACAGTTGGTGTCTTCTACGCCCATTGTCCAAAACTAGTATGACTAGTTTGAGTTATGAGAAAGTACAATATATTTAGCTGTAAAAGATTCGCGAACTTTTTTAAATTTATAGTTAGATCTTTATTGTTAATTTATAGTTATAGTTATATATCTTTATAGTTAGAACCCACTAATATTATAAATGCGACAGTTTGGATACTTTGTACTCAATTACGTCGCGACCGCTAGATAATTCAACAATACTTTTTAGTATTACCCTTTTTTACAAACACATAGATATAAATGTTTTCTTCTCTAAAGACTGCATAATGGTTAATTATTATTGTTATCGCTCCCTTAGATTAGCTAATTATAATTTATGTTAATAATATTAAGCATGTATATAGTTATTAGTTTGTAATAGGCGTTGCAGTCTGACAAACATGTTCCTTGTTATGTTAGTTTAGCCTAGGCGTTGACACTGCGTTTTAAACTTATGTATATTATTATATTAATAAAGACATTTTAAAAACAAAACAAACTCAATTACGTCGACACGGATGAACCAATTTCGTTGAAACTTGGCAAAATCGGATTGTAATACGAATTTACACATAGACAGGGGAAGTCGCGGAGGTTAAGGCTAGTTATTATAGATATATTATTATAGATACAAACTGAATCATTCCTGACAATATTCCCTGAAACTATAATGTTATGTATTTCTTGGAAACATATTAATTTTTTGGTTATGTATTTTGCAAAATTGTACGAAAATTTTCATGTAAGCAGTCTAAAGATTCATAAAGAACTCGTAAATACATGATTCCTAAATTATTTAACCAAATTAATCCAACTGTGGAACAGTGCAGTGGTAAACAGGTATTTAAAAAAGGCTAAAAACGATACTGTTAAATAAATTAAATATAGATACCTAGAAGTGTACTTACTGTTTCATGTAATACTCATGGGTTGTACATATATATACTTGTTCACATTGTAGACAAGTTGTTAATTAGTTAAGCTAACCTAAGTGGGTAAGACACGGAAAGTTAAAAGTTCAGAGCGCACCATTCGCCAACAAACTGTCATCAGTTTGGCGGAAATATATGTATACCTACTATTTAAGTTTCTTTTGAATAAATAAATAAAAAAAAATAAAAAAATTAATTCAAAAATAAGTGCTGAATTTTTTGCAAAACCGATGTCGTCAAATTTTCATGACAATTAATTCAGAATCATGAATGGAATCCATGGTTTTAGGTTTAGGAAACAAATCTTTTCCCAAAATCTTTCTCTACAACCTGTATAAATATTTCAGATCACATTTTCATTTATAAGATTAATAAATAATGGTTTAATGGTTTCATCTGAATATGTCGTCTTTAAGTCGTCATGTATGGGTTAAATATAAAATGGCCATAAAAATATCAAACTATCCGTAAATAAATTGATAATAAAATTTAGTACAATCGATGAGGGTCAATTAAAAACATGGTCACATTTCTTTGTAGGTAGGTATGTTATTTTAATTTAAGGTCTCTTGACAATTACATACTTCGAACTGTTTGCTGAAGGTTTTCATGATTATTTACACTATTTTTTGTACTTATTACGTCAGTACTTATTTTTTGTATTTATAAATATTATGTATTATATATTTATAGTTCTAACAGGTGGGTCTAAATTAATGACCTATAGGAATTATCTGTAATTTTTGCAAATGGCGTCTTCTGTCATCGTGTTATTAACAGTTTTATAATTAAAAGATTCAAAATATACGACGATTAATAATGGAACAGTATACTCCCCAAGAACACGGAGTAATTGTGTCAATCTTTTGACAGAATAATTCATCAGTACTCAACTTAATAAAACTCAACGTAATTTAGTCGAAGATTTTCCCGCCCGCATAGACTGGTCACACAATTCCACGCCTAACCGCACGCCTTGAAGAGACTGAATCAACACGAGATATGTCAAGGGCTGGTAGACTAAGAACAGGCTGTTCAGGTGAGAACATTGATTCTGTGGCCGGGGATATCGAAGAGTGTCCAGAAACATCGACGAGACGACGAGCTACACAATTGGGCATTTCTAAACAGTCTTTGCAGCGTATTCTGGTAAAATTATTGTAGATGTTTCCGTACAAAACAACCAATCGCGTCTAGAATACAGCCAGCGCATCATAAACCTCAGCCACGAAGAGAACGATTTTCCTTCAAAATTCATCATGACTGACGAAGCACATTTCCATCTCTCCGGATATGTCAACAAGCAGTCAGTTTACTCGCTTCTGGGGCACTGAAAACCCGCTTATTATTCACGAATAGCCTTTACGTCCACTAAAAGTTACTGAGTGGGGCGGCGTTTGTGCGGAAAGGGTGATTGGTCCCTACTTTTTCGAAGACGCTGCTGGCACCGCGGTAAATGTCACTGGCGAACAAACGCTACAGAACATTATTTCGAGACTTTTAATACCCGAATTGGATGAATTGGGTTTGCAGCATGTGTGGTTCCAACAAGACGTGACACAGTGGACTTAGAGAAGGCCAATTGTCCAGGCCGGTTATCACCCGTTTTGGCGATTGGCATTAGGGCGCAAGTTCATCCAATCTGACCGTTCCGAACTTCTTTCTCTGGGGTAAATTTGAAGTCGTTGATGTTTTTAAACAAGCCACAGACTCTCGCAACTCTGCAAGATAATAATCGACAAAAAAAGAGAAAATACCGCCGGCAAAACTACCGGCTGGAGAAAAGTAATGGAAAATGTCATAAAAAGGGCTCAAATTTGCATCAACGCTGGAGGCCACCATTTAATTGTTTTTTAATTACGAAAAAGTTATAGCAATATCAGACTTTTGCGCCACCTGTTACATATATTTTATAATTATATAAAATTTATAATTTATTTTATAATTAGGTACATATTATTTGATAATTTATGAATTATAGTTACCTATCCGTTACCAAATAAAACATAATACAGTAAATAATACATAATACTCTTAATTGGCATAACGTCGTTTTTGCATTCCGTCTGTAGTAAAGTAGTTAGATTTTTAGGCAGACAAGATGTTATATTCAATACGCGTAAGTTCAAATTAGTTACGATTTCCATTTGTTAAAATATTTAATAAAGTAGGTATCTATTATTAGTTAAGCAGATTTTTTCCTATATTGCTGGATCGTTTACGTTAGGAAAAGAGGTAAGGTAATGCAATCAGAATATCTATTATGTTATGTTACGACAGATATCCGACAATAAGAAAAATTTAAGTTTACCAACAACGACTAATAATGGCTTTCAAAATTTATCTGTTACTTCTTTGTAGATCACTATCTTTCATAAACATTGCCAATTTTAGGTATTTCAGGGGCACTTAAAGAAAGACAGGTTTAATTAATTAAAGTTACAGTTACTTCTTGGTAATATATATTTCAAATAGGTATACTTTGTAAGTAGTAAATAACTAACTAGTAAGTATCTACATTATTAGTAGAAGGTTAAATAAAGAGTGTTCCTAATTTAAAACGTTTTATTTAAATTTGAGTAAATATATTTTTATATATTTACCATTTTTTTTACTCATTTACAAAGTTCACGGCTACAATTTAAGTAAGATTTAATTTTTATTAAATCAATTAAGTTTAAGTTTATAAACTACTCAATATTATATAATAATTAGGTATAAATATTTATAAATTTATATATAATAATAGTTTCATAATAGGTATAAATAGTTTCGGAATGAACAAAAATAATGTTCAATGAACATGTTTTTTCGAGACTGATAGACGTCGAAGGCTTGGCACTCGAAGTTGTTGACCATTATGTCTACCTTGGGCAAAGAGTCTAGTTAGGTAAGTCCAACTTCAGCAAGGAGGTCGATAGACGCATTCAACTCGGCTAGGTAGTATTTGGGAAAATGCGTCAGCCCTTCTCGTCGTCTATACAACAATGCTTGAAGACAAAATTCTTCAATCAGTGCGTCCTGCTGGTTATGAAGTATGGTGCCGAAACGCGGCCGCCAACGGTAGGCCTGATCCATAAGTTGAAGGTCACTCAGCGAGCCACGGAGATAGCTATGCTCCGAGTCCGATGCGGGATGCGGGACAGGATCCGAAACGAAGACATTTGTCAAAGAACTAAAGTCACCGATATAACTCGTACAATCGGCATGTTGAAGTGGCAATGTGCAGGTCATATTTGCCGCAGGACCGATGACCGATAGGCGAGACGAGTCCTCGAATGGAGACCACGTACCGGTAAACGCAGTGTGGGACGCCCTCCAACAAGGTGGACCGACGAATTAAAGAAATTCGGCGGTGGTGGTTGGATGAGAAGAACTGAGGATCGTGTGGTGACAAGCTTTGAGAGAGGCCATTATCCAACAGTGGATTGAAATAGGCTGATGGTATGGTATTTCTCGGTATCTATTGACAGTAAAAAATAGAAAGTGTTGTGGCTATTCTCACTTGACAATTTTTTACCTGCACTATGCAGGTTGGTGTGTTCACAATAGTAACGCCTTTTCATAATAGGAATGCAGTGACTATCTCGGATAAGGGTGTTTTAGGGCGGGGAAATACAACCCCTTTCGATTCTAATAGAATTGCAAAAGAGATTACCACATAAAGTGCATGGAACTCAATGTCAGTGGTGTACAGGTCGTTCTAGTGGTAACTTTGAATTTGTATAGAAATTAAATTATTAGTTTCTATGTAATAATTATAGTGAATCAAACACAAAGTTTCTTGTGGTGTTTAATAAATAATAAATACTGGATTACAATATAAAGGTAGATATATAATTAAATCGTAATAGTTAAATTAGATATAAGGTTCATACATACCTGTATACCCAAATATTAAATAAACTAGAGAAACATATTTAAATAAACATTTTTTAACAGATTGGTTTTTAACTTTTTTTGCAAGTTTTTTTTATCCATATAAGGAGTTTATAAATATTAGGCATTTCGAAAGGAGGTCAATTAAATAATTATAGGCAAACAAATTAATTAAAATGGTTTCATGGTCACTTCTCTTGCTTAGTTACGATACTTTTTTGTATATATTTTAAGTTTTGCTATTTTTTTGGGTATATTAGCTTCATTTTTATTTACTCTGGCTCATTCATGCGTATGCGAGCGAAATCTTCGAAGACGATGTTGTCCTCCTCCTCGTTGGTGTAGAGAGAGTTCTCGTAACGGTGTCTCTCAATAGATTGCATCTTCTTCATTGCATTAAAGCGCTGGCGTTCAACAGTCCCTGAAAATTATGAGAAATCCAATTTTAGCTTCTTTTGCCATCTTAAGCAATAATATTCTGTCAATTATTTCTTCATTACCTTCAGCAGAGTGAAGTAGCTTGAATGGCACATCAGTAACCAGTTCCCCGCCAAGTGTTCCGCAGTTCAGCTTCACGCGCACAGAGTACGAAACCACGATACCAATTGCCTCAGTAGGGCATTTTCCCTCAGGAACCAGAGTGGAGCTAGCCAAGTTAACATCATCTTCCTTGAGGTGTCCATCCAAAGCCACGCCTATTCAAAAAGAAGTTATCATATATCATAATTATTTTTAAAGGTAATTAAAAAGTTTAACACATTGTGTTTATTTACCTCGGATCTCCTTGTTAGTGCGGGCCAAAGGCACCAAGTAGAAGGTCTTTGACAGGCTTGCTCCAGGTGTAATTGGGCAACCTTCACGGCTTTCTAAGGAGGCAACATGGCGGCTGAACTGAGAGTTGATCATAGTAATCTCGACGTGCTGGACCACTATGCATCGAATGTTGCGCACAGATTTGCGAGAGTTGTTCGATACGATGATGTTGGCCGCGACCTTTTCGCCATGGTAATAGATCTCCTTGTCCAGAGTCACCTCGAGGTTGATCTTGCCGTTGCTGAAGGTGAATCCTTTACTCACGAGGGAGCTTGGGAGACGGCGTCCACGGCTCACAGGCGAGTGTTGCAGCTGTATAATCAATGATGATGATGATGATAAATGAAACGTTATGATACCTGTTCCTTCCATTATTTTTCCTATCTTCAAATATAAACAAAAAAGTTGTTACCTTCTTGATAGCCAGAGTCACAGAGCTTCTCTTGTGTGTCTTCTCCTCTCCCTTTTCCGCTACGTAGGTTCTTACGCAATATTCCACTCCCATTGGCTTCCCCTGGTCATCCTCAAGAGGTTGCATGGTCACCTTTAATTGAAAACGTGTTACAGAAGATTTTCAAAACAAAATGTAATAAAAGTATATAATTAAATAATTAAATTAAATGTATTAAATTTCAATATTACTCACCGAGCTTGGTGACATTTCCGGGAAGTTGAAAGTGAAAGGGTAAGCGTTGGGGCCGAGTTTCTTCAACAGTTTTTCCTGGACTGGTGTCACTTCCATCTTCGCGTTGACCATTGGTACAACTTGTTCCTGTCCAAGGACCATCTCCCTGGAGAACTTCAGCCCCATCACCTCATCTTCCTCACGACCGTAGCGGTATGTAGTCACAAGCTGGACAAGAAATCCAAATTAAATATGTACCTACAATGAAAACATCACTGATGTTTAATTCCACAACACTGCACTTCAAATACCTGAGCATAGACTTTCCTTCCTTTCAGGTATTCGGTGTCGACAACGACGATTCCATCGACCGGATCGCAATAATCCACATGATCAATGAAGTCGCGCTTGCCGAGGTAAACCGTGAGCTTCCCATTCGGAGTTGTTTTCTTAAAGACTTTTACAGCGACCACTAAAACCAAGGAAATAAAATCTAGCATATTGCTTGATTTCGACGTGCACTTGAAGGAAAGAGGAAGATTTGACTGGGTAATGTGCAGTGTGAAAGCTTTGAAGCCTTCACCGGGAATGCCTGTTGTGCCAATTGCCCTTTTATATTTATGGACTATGTGAGGTTTCACTGTACAACTTAATAGGATTTTATTCGTAGGCGCACAAATTAGATTAAAATCGTGTGACGATGACGTAGAATACACATTTGAATCGAAGCATTATCCCGCCGCTACATTTTATTACATATTTTGAATGCATCGAAAAATAATCATTGCGCATTTACGAACAGAACGAACGAGAATTTGGCACAAGTCAGTGAATTTGACCTATGTTTTGACAGTTTTTGGTTAGATTGTCATTGCTTATTTTCTTGAGTCCCTTATTTAATTTTTTTTTTATTGGATTTTTAACCAAAACCAAATATGTAAAGCAAACTAACTAGAATTTTACAATGAATACGTGTTCCCCAAAGTTTATTTAATCAAACTTCAATGATAATGTGACTGAAAGCTTTGCTGTGAGTCGTTCTATTTGTTTATTTTTATCATATTTTTTCAAATTCATTTAACTATTTTGGAAGAATATTCCATTATTAATTCACAATTTATGGCGTAGTTATAAGGAGAAATTTATTATAGAGGAATATAAAAATTATCTTTTGTTTTAGCTGTGAGCAAATCTTGAATATTTCGTTTTAGTAATTTTTTCTGGTTATCCATGACAACCTTATTCGAAAGCATATTTCTATAGCCTTTTTTATTTAAAGTTGCGTTGTTTAATGTAGGTCGTTTATAAATACCTCACATTTTTGAAAACACAATTTATCATAGAACCAATAAAAGTTGGCAGTAAGTAACGATAAACCACATTATACAAAACTAAGACAATTGTTAGCTCCCTTTTATTCATCCTGTTCTCGTTTAAAATACTGTTTATTTAATTTATATCTGTAATGTTATTGGTTTAACAAGGAAAATGTTTATAATGGTATTTTACCATTACTGAAATGTTCCATTATTATTTTCTCTGCGGATTCTTCTATAACTTTGATTTAACAATAAAATTGTTTAGAGTAGTAGGTATCTAACTTTAAAATGTCAGCCTGCAAACATAATGGTCTTAAATACACAAAATGGTCCAGTGACTAGAACTATGTATAAATTCATAATTTGACTGACTTGAAAATAACCATTAATGATGAGAACTTTTAGGCAAATTTATTAATTGATGTCTTATAATAGTGCTTATTACTTCTAAAAAATGTTGTATTTAGTTTCTAAAAAAAACCAACACAAGTCTTGAAACATATTGACAACAATTTTATGAATTAATATAAAAAAAACATCATTACCATAACATTATTTTGTCAATATCATCTCAATCCATCAAAGGAGCTTCACATACTTAGATCAATTATACATGCATTGGCTAATGATTTATTTTTAACACTTAACAAATCTTATTCTTTATTGAGCCGGTGGTAATCAAAAGTCAGTGAATAATCAGGCATCGCTCCAAATGCATAATTCCAATCACCCTGATAAGATGAAGATTCCTCAAATCCTTATTTCATGTTCCACAGTTATACAATCGCCATGCCAACCTTCCTGACACCAGGGCGGCATGGATACAGTGTGAGATTTTCTCGCACTCGTCCTGATGCTTTAGCCGTAGCAACCAGCCAATACTATGGTTTAGCAGGAGGAGGCACACTGTTCTTTCTAGAATTAGCACCTGACGGAAGTACTTTGGTTGAAGTACAGAAATTAGAGTGGAGTGATGGGCTTTTCGATGTAGTGAGTATGTTGCACATTTATGTTTTTGAGAATAGCCTACTTTAATGACCTAACTTGAAGAGGGTATATTGTTATATCAAGGTAATTTTTTAAGTTTATTTTTACATAATAAGCTATATTATGTTACCATTACCTACTTATGTAATAGTTCTGAAAAATGCATTACTTTGCACCATCTTTTGCTAGGAATGAGTCTACCCTCCCTGTGGTCCCTAGGTAATGTAATATTGAAATGACCCTACCATCATTTAAGCTTAGTCACTATTAAGTAGAAATTTGAAAAATCTGTAACATTACATGTCATGAGGATAAAAAAAGATGCATCTACCATAATACATAATAATATTTGGATTGTCTAAGAATGATTTTGGCACATTTTGGTATTCATTTTTTGGCACATACCTTAGTGACAGGATAGCCTTAGTGGCCCAAAATCACCTAGTGATTTATTAGGGGAGCCTCGTGCCCTTAAGTGGAACATTTAAAAAGCAATTTAGAATTTACATAATCTTAATTCTCTGCTATTTAACTGCAAATATTTCAGCGAGTCAGTAACTATGCAGAAAAACTACAATGCATCATGATGCCATTGAAAATAGTAGTACTACGGTTACCAAGGCCAACTCAATTAGGAAAAACCCCTAGACCATTTGTAGACCTGCCTTACCATACAGACAAGAGCTTCATTTCATCCAATTATCTGATACATAGTTATTTCAAGCCACATTATGATTGTATGCAAACTATATTTCCATACGCGTAAAGCCTTGCAAGTGCTGTTACGTGAGAGCTCACTGCATCAATGTTTAACTAGCTTATGTTTAACATTATTTGTAGTTGAATGTGATGTTTGGCCTTGATATATTACTTTTGTTGTCATAAATACACATTATGCAATATTGTTTATTAATGTCGAAATTTATTGTTAAATTCTTCATGATGTGGTGAAGGTTATATTGGCCGCGTGGTGGCAGCCGGTTTTAGAATGGTACCACCCCATCCCTTCCCGTGGGTGTCGTAGACGACGACTTAGGGCTAACAAAGTCACTAGCACAACTGAGGAATTTCACCACCTCTTCAAAGACTGGACTCATCAACCCGCTTTACCAGTGTCACATTTTGATGTCATACATTTATCATACACAAGACAATTTGCATGAGGAGGCCCATGTCTAACAGTGGACTACAAAGGTTGGTTACAATTACATTAGGTAGGCTGCGCATCTGGGGGTGTGCTAACATTTGTCATTGTCAACTGATGTTGGCATATATTGCAATCTGCAATACATGCCAACATCAGTTGACAATGACAAATGTCATTGTCAACATCTGTCTGACTGTCTATGGGCGACAGTATCCACTTACTATCAGATGAACTGTATGCTCGTCCGCCACCTTATATCTATAAAAAAAAACATTAAAATTACAATAGATTGCCTAACATTGTTTTCATTTATTTTATTGTGCACACAAAACAATATAGCTCTTTACATTTTAACAATTAACAGCGTAACAGCTTCTTAACAATTATACATGATTAAATGAGAGAACATGTACAAAAATGGAGTTATCTCCTATGTAGATCTCTTCCAGCAGACCCTCGAAATAGAGACATTGGTCAGAACAGAAAAGGCGTGAATAGTGCATAGTAAATGAAAATAATAATAATACATACATTTAATAATATAGACCAAAAATAAACTACATAGAACCTTTATTCTTAATATTATTATATAATAGATAGCGACGACCCGCCCTCGCTTCGGTTTATACGTTTTTTTTTCAAAATTTCAAATAAAAATATAGCCTATATTAGACACGGATAATGTAGCTTCCTATTTGTGAAAGAATTTTTGAAATCGGTTCAGTAGTTCCAGAGATTACCCCCAACATACCTACAAACACACAATTTTACTTCTTTATATATTAGTATAGATATAGATAGATATAGAAGTATAGACAAGCAGCTTGCGCTGATCTGTTTTTGTGCTCCAAGATATTGGTAGAGTCTATTTTTGAATTGATTAATGTTCTCAGATGCTATGACTTCTTTAGGTAATCCATTCCTTAGGTAATCCGTTCCATTGATTGACCACTCTATTTGTAATGAAGTGGTAGTAAGGCTTTGATGTCACAATTTTTTTGTAGCTTTAACCTTTTATTGTTTGTCTAATGTTTGAAATCACAATCACATAAGTAGGTTGTCTGGCAGAGATCGCTTTTAGCGATAAGACTGCATTTTGTGCATTTTGTCTACAATGTCTGTTATTGTTTTTGGTGTGCTATAAAGTGTTCTATCTATCTATCTCGTCCATTTCAGACATGGTCGGGTACAACAGAAGGTGCAGCAGCGTGTGGTGCGGGCGACGGAGCTATAATAATATGGCGGGCGGGGTGCGCCGCGCCTCTGAGGGTACTGCGAGGGCATACGAGCGAGGTCTGCTCGGTGGACTGGCCTAGAACACATCTGCTTAGTGCTAGTTGGGATACTACGATTAAACTGGTATGTTTTTATTGTCAAAATTTTCTTGGCATTTGGTATAGAAATGTACACAAATCTTATTGGCGTCAAGATAACTTCTCAAGTCTTAACAGCAAAGCTTCTGTACATCAGGATCAATTGATGACATTGAATTACTACGCATGCAAAACAACTATGGTGTATGAAAATTACTGTTGAATCTCATATACCACTATATGAGATTCAACAGTATATTCAACAGATTCAAATACTTAGATTGTGGTTGAAGAAATGAAAATACACTTTTTTAAATTAAAAAAACAGCTTAAATTTCATTATAGGTGGTTTTGACTTGAGATTCTGATTATATTTTATCAGAATTTTTAGTGTAGGTATTACATGTCAAAAATGATATTACGGTATGGAAATTGGACAAGAGAGGTTAGAGAGTAGTGAAGAAACAGAAACCATTTGTTATCGCTTTTGTGATCAGTGAGGAGTTTATTAAATTATAATTCTTTTAATCCTAATTCTTATACATTAACCTTCTAACATGTATAGGTTTTCGCGTTATTTATACATAGGCGGTAGGCAGTGCATTGTTTGTTATCTGAACTGATTTTGACATGTATCGCGCATGTCTATGGGCGACAATACTACCAACATACCAGGTGGACTTCACTTCCCACCAGGTGGACTTCTTATATATAATAAAAAAAACATTCAGTGAACTGTTTCTGCCATCTACAATACTGCATCGGACTTTAAAAGCCAAGTTGAATGTTTTTTTCTCTTCCACAGTGGGATCCAGAAACTGAAACTTGTCTAAACACATTTTCTGGCCACTCCCAGTTGGTGTACACAGCAATTTTCTCACCACACTCTGGTACACTTGCATCTGTCTCAGGGGACGGACACCTTAAACTGTGGACTTGTACTGAGCCACGTCCCGCTGCCGCAGTTAAAGCGCATGATGCTGAGGTAAGATAAATAGGTAAAATTGTCGCTTGACTAATTAATTTGTACGAGCTTTAGTTAAGTAATTAAGATAATAACAAATAAAATATGAAATATTCTTAATCGTAACTAATCAAAACAATTTCAACTTTTAAGAAAGTAAGATAATTATGACAATATGAATGGCAGATTGATAACCACCTAGTATTGGGTAAAGCTAGGTTTATACGGTTCAGGTCCAAATGACAGAAAACCTCACATATCCACTTCTTGCAATTTGTTAGAAATCATTAAAAGCTAAACTAGCACTAGCACATGCTTGTGATATTTTAAGGATGCCATTTTATTCAGTGATAATTAGTAATAAAAACAGTTCTCAATTAATTTGTGACTAGTATATTTGTACTATACGTGTGATTTGAAACTTTAAAATGATTTATTATTATTTTAGATGTTTGGTTGTGAACGTAACATTCCTTTTTTATCTGAGAAATATGTCGTATTTTATTTCAAAATATTTTGCTAAATGATGTATTCATTTTAAGGTTTTATATGTGAGGTTTTAATCCTCGCCTCCTCAATGGGGATGGTGTAATTTTTTTTTTATGATACATTCGTTATTTATTTTTCAAAATAATTGGACATGTACAATATCTATCTCGTACGAGTTTTTTTGGGACAAAGGAATTCTAGCGAAAAATGTGAAATATAGTCGATGAGGTCACCACAGTTATGGCTGTATGGATTACTACTTTTGTCTTAATGTATAAAAAAGTAATGTCACCACAGATCAATATAAACTTCACTGTCACCTGTCATCGAGCTAATCAAACAAAAACATAACTTCTATTTGTAGCAATAATCTCTTTGTTGTGAACTGACTGTGGTTTGTTTTCTTTCATTCTGAGCTTGAATTTCTGATTATTTACGACAATATTGCATTCGAAACTGCACAATGAATGTTGCCGCTCTATTTGTACGGGAAAATTCTACTAATTGGCCTAAAATTGATACATGTATGATTGTAGGACATGACTACATGAAGACCAGTGACAAGTTTATATACATGACGTCACGCTACTTTTAATAAATGAAAACTTTAAAATGTTATAGTTATATTATAGTTATAGTTGTTATAGTTTTATTGTTATAGTTCTGCGATTATCATCTTTCTCACAATGCCAGTTTGTGATTCAATCTCTAGTGGTCTGGTCTACTTTATATAAAATACACAAATATCAAAGTGTTAGAAAAATTGCACCATCCCCATTGTTTCAGACTTTACCTATAGATATTGGGTAATATTAAGTTAACCCGGGTAAACCTATGTTTAGTCACGATCGTAACATTACCCGTAACATACATAATTATATGTATGAAGGTGGTATTAAGTGTAATTCAATTTACAGGTACTCTCGTGCGACTGGAGTAGAATAGAGACGCACGCGCTCGCTACCTCTGGCTCGGACGGACTCGTACGAGGCTGGGATTTGAGGAGGCTGACCACGCCTATGTTTACTTTGAAAGGTATTTAATTATTTTTTTGCATTTTATTTGTTTTCAATGAAAATTCACTACCTCTCTCTCGAATCATTCGTGCACTCAGTCGAGTCGCGTAAAAGAGACGAAGCCAATATATCGATAGTTGGTTGGCGTTGGCAACGTAGAAACGATCTTTAGTTACAAACCATGTTGTTAGTATCGATATTTGAAACCGGTTTTAGAAAGGAAACGGAATATCGGTTACAAAAACGTTTGCATATAAATCTGATCACGCCCATCTGTACGGGTGACTAAAAATATTAATTTTGGTGGCGCTATCGATAAAATTGGTACGGTGCAGTGTGATTATCGGAAAATAAAATTTCGCAAATATGTGACCACAGGTTCTACCCTGTGCGAATTTCAATTGACCATTACCATAGATATATATTCATTAGTAAACTTAAAACTAATCAATTTTAATCGCTGACATAACAATTTTAATTACAATTAATTACTCTATTATTATTTTTGTTAGTTATTGTTGCTTTAATAAATCAATGTCGTTTGTTTCAGGATGCGAGTGTGCTGTGAGAAGGGTTCAATATTCACCGCATGCACCTTCAGTTATAGCGGCTGTGTCTTACGATTTCACTACGAGGTATTTGAATATACATATTATTATTATCATTATATAATTGCGTCTATATCTGTTTTTGTGCGCTAAGATATTGGTCGAGTCTACTTTTGAATTGATTAATGTTCTCATATGATATGACTTTCTTAGGTAATTCATTCCATTGATTGACCACTCTATTTGTAATAAAGTGGTAGTAAGGTTTTGATGTCGCACAAACTTTGTAAGCTTCGTGTACTCTATCGTTGTTATTTCATAAATAGACAGCCTAATTGAGATACATTGTAGTATTCAGTTAGTATTTTGAAGGTCTCAATGAGGTCTTTTGTTTTTTTTTATATATAAAACTTCAGAACTTCACAAAGGCGAAGCAGTATTTCACTCCGGAGCAACGCTTGTCGCTTTATAAAGCTCAATTTAGATCCCACATGGAGTACTGCTCACACCTCTGGACCGGTGCACAGAAATACCAGCTGGACCCTTTTGACTTCGTCAAACGACGTGCTGTCTGAATTGTCGACGATCCCACTCTCACAGGTGGTCTAGAAGCGCTCAGCATCCGAAGACATATACTGGGGAATGTTCTGAAGAATTGTTAAATTTGATGCCAACTTTGTGTTTTTACCACCGCACTGCTCGTCATCGTCGTGAAAAAGTTCAACTGCACTTCCTTGACATAGAGTTGATGCGTACAGTGCAGTCAAAAAGACACTTTATACCGCGAACCCTAAAATTGTTCAGTTCTGATCATTACAGTTCTGAATAGATTGCAGACGAGCGGGCGGATCACATGATGGTAACTGGTCATCGTCACCCATGGACACCTGCAACACCAGGGGGCTTGCTCTCTTGAAGCTCTCTCATATCGTAGCGTAATGGAAAAACCTCAGCTGGCAGTTCATTCCACAATTTTAGGGTTTGCGGTATAAAGTCTCTTTTTGACTGCACTGTACGGATCCTACTCTCGATACTAAACCACCTATTTTCAGATTTTGTATTATTTAAATGACACGTTGAATAAGCTGTGTTTACGAATCTCAGTATATTGAAATGAACATTTTAAGATTTTTTCTGCAATTATTCAATGTTTTTCGAGTTTTTGTCAAGTTTTTCATACAAATTTGCTAAATATAGAGTTCAACAAATCGATATTTTTACAAAAGAATACGGTAACATTACATGTCAATTAATTCAGAATTATTGGCAGAATCCATAGTTTTAAGGCTCTGACACATCTTGTATAATTTTATACCCAATTGCATTTTTTTTTCAGAATATGGGACTTAAAACGCGGCTGTGACCCTTTGGAGACAATTCGCCACCATTCCGAGTTTACATACGGGCTCGACTGGAGCTCGCTGCGGCCGCATCAGATAGCGGACTGCGGGTGGGACTCACTCGTGCACGTGTTCACGCCGCGCTCGCTCACTTGAGATCCGTGAGTTACTGTTCATTACAGATCCAAGTGTGTATCTATTCATTTAGCTATACAATCCCTATGCAGCCAGATAGCGGACTGTGGGTGGGACTCGCTTGTGCACGTGTTCACACCGCGCTCGCTCATTAGAGATGAGTGAGTTACTGTTCATTTTAGATCGAAGTATGTATCTGTTCATCTAGCCATCTATGCCACATGGACCATCTATATACTATATATACTATCTATACATCGGATTATTTATTCGAGTCAGGGATATGACATGTAGAACTGCCAATAAAGTGTCATCTCTGTATAAATTTTACTTTGTTTGACAGTTCTATATGTCATATCCCTGACTCGAATAAATAATCCGATTTACTAAAAATAGAATACTACTAAAAATACATACTAAATAAAGATAGAAATACTAAAAATTTACATTTTTCTTTTTGTTTTAGATCACACTGTTCGAGTTCATGATAAGATGACTTGAACTAAATTAAAATGAAAAAGGATTGTGCCAAAATATGGACTATTGCACTAAGTGCTAAATATAGTAGATAGCTTGTTTAAAATGGTATTGAAATGTAAAACAGGGAATAAGCAGGCACGACGCGGCATTGGAATAGGTGAAGGGTGTAAATATTATAATATATAATGAATTAATCTAATAATGGAGAAGTTCATTATAATAATGGAGTTTCGTATTTGAATAAAAAAAAATTAAATCCGTCTTTAAATCTACTTTTTAAACTTTAAATCCGTTAAGAGATAGCTATTCAAAGTTTCAAACACGCTACTCGTGATGATGACGTCACAATATACCTATAAGTATACCTACAATATAAGTATACAAACTTTAAAAGGACTTCCCTTACAATCTTTAAAAGGCATATTCAGCTATTTGCACAAAAGTTATAAAGCTTCCTGAATACTATTCAACGATATATCGTTTGTATGTAAATGTATCATGACGTCACACAGTTCGACAATATTTGTCAGCATCCAAGTTTTAAAAGCTATATCGTTATTTTTTGAATAAATATCGTAAATCAAATTCACTAGATTTTTTGTAATTTTTCAAAGCTTTCTTTTTGGATAAGAATTAAAAAAATGGTGAACTTCTCCATTGAGATATTGTCAGTTAAAAGATATCTTATTTTCAGTAATTTAAAGTTATGACTGAATGTAATCATTCCTGTTTTTCTATAGTTCATACATTAATTTTAGACCAGTCGCTATGAGAGTGGTTTTTACTCTTTCTTTTTTTCAATATAAAATTATAATTACTATTATAATTATAACATTGTTTCAGTAAAATTATGATATATGTTCATAGTATTGGTCAATCGAGCGTTTAAACAAATTACAAACTCCTTTACAGCTGGTTATCAATATGAGCAATAGGTGGTTAGGTGGCGTTAACGGTACAACGTTGTAAAACCAACCTTATGCAGTTACAGTAACTTTTCTGGAATTCAAATGTAAAATTATAAATAAAAAATTACTACTGCACACTCTATAGATATATTTTAATTACTTTTTACTGTTTATAACATCATATTTGCACGTTTAGTTTAAATCATCTCTCGTGTTTTGTTGTCTATACATTTTGATGAGTCTTAAAAATTTAATGTACTGTTGCTCCTTCTTTTAGTAATATAATAGAAACCTAGATTGGTTAAATTATTTATGAGTATATTAGTCTCATTGTATGTAATATGTAATATTTTTTTGTACAACTGTTTGGTTTCTTAGAAAAATAAAATAATAGAATTTGAACGTTAAAGTCAACCTATTAATTTGTTTATGAACGCAATAAAATTTGGTAAATAGCACGCAACAGTTCGGTTGACCGATGCTATAATAATTAATGCAATGCAATGCAACCAGCCCTTTTAGTATCCACTGCTGGCCATGGGCCTCCTCACGCACATTGTCCCGTGCATGAGGGATGTATGGCTGTAAAACGGCGCGCTGGCCAAGCGGGTTGGCGAGTCCACTCTTTTTACGTATATTATTTTTGTAATAATTAATGTACAGGCTTAAATAAAAAACACCTGCATCCTCTTAACAATTTAAAACGAACAACTTTTATTTTATGACTTTTTAAAATTCACCACTTTTTTACATTTATGTAACGTTATGTTCACCACTCAAAATCGCTCAGGTTTATAAGATCCAATGTGTCACAATGTCCACTGTTCCATAATGACCAATTCACTAAATCGTCCAGTCCCAAAACGACTAGTGTCAAATAGTCCATTTCCCGTAATGTTCAGTGCCCTAAAATTACTAGTATCCAGTCCTGAAAAATTAGGATCACAAAAAAAAAAATATTTGTCACACCGGGTCTTGTGATTATCGTGAATTAATTTTCCCCTTACTGGTCATGCTGGTGTCCGTCGCGACAAATCAGACAATCAGGTCACTGGACATTTTAGTAGAAATGTCACACACTTTGAAACACTGGAAATTTTGCGATTGGACGATTTAGTAAATTGGTCATTATGATACATTGAACATGCTGACACATTGAACCTTCTGATCCCGAGCGCTCAAAATGTATACAAATTTTGGAGACTTGTTTTATTTTTTGTTATATTAATTTTAAGAATACATTTTGTTTTATTTTATACCTTTTGTATATACACATTCCGTATTTGTATTAAGAAAAGTGTTTATTAAATCATTTATACTAGTTGAATTGAAATATATATTTATACATGTACCTACCTATTAATGTAAATCTGTTTACTGTATTTAAATGTCGCCATATTAAGTTTCCATTTGACTGCTTTTTATAAGTACCCGATTGTTAATAATTATTTTGACAATTATCTATGATTAAATATGTAATTTACGATAGGACTGCACTGGTAACTGATATAACGACATTACCAACGTAAGCATTATTTATTATTTTAATAGGTTTGTAATAAACTTGTAATTACCTAAAGAAGTCGAGTACTTATAGAAAGCTAAATAGATTTCAAAGATGCCGTACCTATTATATATGGAACTTGTATCAATAATCTGTGTATGCGTAAATCATGATCCACGTCTAATAAATAAAATGGCAAATTATTATTAAGATGTTTTTTATTTCCACTTTCTAACTCGCAAACTAAACAAACACAAAATGTTACACTAAAAAGTAATTTAGATGAAGTGGCTGACTAGAATTTTCTTCGTAGTTTAAACTTTAGAAGGCAAAAATTGACGTAGTTCTTAATCAGAGGGCTCTAGTGGTCTTCAACTGGAAGCAACGTCATCTATTAACACTGTTGGGTACTAACATGCAATGTTTCCCTTCAGTCTACGAATTCTTCCCTCAATCGCCGTTAAACCATAATAAACACATTTTAAATAATCTTGGTCGTTTTGTGGACATATATTAGTCGCACTTAATGCCGGGGAAAGGATACAGGCAGATATAGCAGTAGGTATAAACAAATTTTGTCTTCTTTGAGTCTGACAGTATGTTTCTTCACGGCCACTTGGCTTCATAGTGAATGCTTCTTTAAATAAGTCCGATTTTTGTAAGAAAACAAACTTCGGAAGATATTCTGTGTTTTCTAATAGTTTTGCTTCCTGTGGAGTTTGTAGGCGATACAATATTTCCTCGACAGATGTCTCTAGGTGTTGCGTAACTGAAAACGTTTTTCGGTTAGTCGTTGTCGTCTTTAAAATCTATTATAATAATTAAGTTTTAATTTATTGGAATGAAAGAAAATTAAATGACAATTCATAGAAATAAATTAAAAATTTCTTTTTATTGACACGGAAATAGTATCATTAATCTTAATAAAATAGATTATACTGGCGTTGGTGTGTGATATGGGTCATTCTACTTATGAATGCACATAATATATGGTACATATAATAAAACAGTAAAAGGATCGAGTCTGTACATAAACCTAATTTTAAAAAAAATAGGGGAGTGGGGGATCTCTTTAGAAGCTACAGAGCCCAAAACATTAGTTATTTGTCTGTTTGTTTGAGCATAATGTAAAAACTACTGAACGGGTTTTGGGAAAACTGACACAAGAAGTTGAGTTATAGAGGAAAATAAAAATAATATAATAGAATTACTCGAAAACTAATGGATGGATTTCTATTTTTTTATGTACGAAGGCGGCAGACGTGCATACAGTCCACCTGATGGTAAGTGGATACTCTCGCCCATAGACATCCGCGATACGTGGCAACATCAGTCCAAAATGACAAACGTTGCACGCTCCCGGATGCGCTGCCTACCTTTGTAGCTATAGGAATGGATTTGGGGAAAGGGTTGGGAAAATGGGGAGGGATAGGAGGGGAATGGGCTTTGGCACATCTCACTCACTACCGAAACACGTACGTACATTAGGGAAATAAGATAAAGTGGGAAATGCAGTACATTTCAAGGTAATCTTCTCTGAGAGAGGGGTAACGTGGCCAGTCGAGCGCGCCCAGCGGCTGTTGGATTGCACCGTGCAGTCTCCCCCCCCAAAATGGATACTGGGTGGATTTTCATTCATGATATCCATCATGTTTGTGCTTTTACAGGTACAATTTTTTTACAGCTGCTTAGTCCACGCGAGTGGCTCCGCGGCTAGAAGCTAGTGACTAAACAATTTAAATTTTTTCTAAAACAAATTTTGTCCTTGTATTATATTTCCGTCATCATGAGATTTATTATTATTTCATTTAAAATGGCAATTTATGAATGGTCGAACAATATCCGCGTTAATTATGATTTAATACGGGATTTGGATATTAAGTTACAATTGGTTTTCCGAAATATTTTAATAAATAAGGTGGGTGGACCATGGAAGGCCACTCTAACGATTAAACAGTTATTATTCCTTTATTTACTGGATAAATTAAACAAACAAATTATTAAATAACACATTGTTTTATTATGTAACTTATAATACATTTTTTTTTATTGCAGAGGTAATGGTTATTTATTAAATTTAAGTTTTATTAAACTCTTCCAAACGGCCTTGCAAGGAACAAGGCTCCATACAAGGCCGATACAATAAATCAATCGTCTAACTTAAAACTAACGTTGTGACAATCAAAATTTCTGCTTATACTTAAACTACATAAAAAGGTCTTTCATTAAAATGAAACATTAAATACTTACCATATTAAACTCACATAAAAAATACTCAACGAACATCACTTGAACACTATCGTAAAACTAAGAATGTATTCGTGAAAACGTTTTAAAAATAATTTTAATCAGTATTATATCGATATCAAATAAGTTGCCAATAACCTTTATAATGAAATAAAAAAAAATTATAACCGACCAAAATGGCCTTCTTATGGGTCCGTTCCTTGTAAGGCCAAAATGTTCCAAATAAGGTCAAACAATATAAAATATTATCTATGAAAAGTTTTTTTTAATCAACAAAACAATTAGATACTACAGACTACGTACTCTAATCACAACCTTTATAATGGCAGTTAGTCAGTCTTGTAATCAGGAATGTTTATAACTTTAAAACTAACGATTCCTATACTTTTCCCAAGTATGGTTTAAAAAACGAAAATAGAACAAAATAATAACTTCAGTTATGAAACAAACTTATAAACTAAGGAGGACAATAATTTTAGTACTTTAATCACAATCTGGACACAAAAATTGTAGGTCATTTTTAGTGAGACCCATACACTCCTCGTGATACCACTTTTGACATTCGCTACATTTCCTCATGTTTTCCATTCTACACTCGCAACATGCGTAACAGTACCATTTCTTTTCTTCGCCTTCTTTACTTTTCTTCGTCTTTCTTCTCGGCCTTTTGCTGTTTTTATTGTTTTGTTTTTGTTGTGCTTTTCTTTTCAGTACTTTTTTAGAATCATTTTTACTATGGATGTCTTTCTTTTCTTGTTCTCGCTTACTTGTGGACTTTCCTTTTTTCTTACTCCTTTTTTGATTCAAATCTTCCTTTTTTTCTTCAGTTTTAAATAAATCCTTAACTATTCTTTGTCCTTTATAATTTATAGATTTTTGCCGTGGACGTGTAGACTTTATCTTAGCGTAATTTGGAGTAGGCAAAAAGGTATGAAACGATGTTTCTTTATCCTGAATTAAGTTAATCAATGGTTCGTCATCATCCGAAGATCTAGTGGAACTTATCTCGTGACTCTTTTGTTGAGCTTTTGTTTTAGGTCTGCTTAATTGTTTTTCTGGAGTTATTTCTCCTTTCTGTTCGGGCTATTCATCATGTGACGAAAAAATATAAAAATCGGAAGTGTGAAGTTTACTGATGTAGTTATTTTTGATAAATGATTCACTGAGATTCAAATCAAGATCAGAGTCAGAGCTAGAATCAACGATATTTTTTTGTAGTCCGGATGTACTTGGAACAGGATTATCGTACAGAGATAGTTGAGGGTCATGATTTGTATTTGCGTCGTTGAGCCGGTCTACTGAACTTAGCAGTATATTGCCACGCTGACCATTGATCGTATTGTCTATTTCCATATCTGGAGCATCAGTTGAAGAACTGTAAGGAACAAGAGTTGGTTTCCTTTTTTCTATTGCAGGTGAAAATTCTGATACTTCATATTGACCCCCATGGGTCAAGTCGTGAAAAGATGATACGATCTTCTCTTGAGAAGTTACCGGAAAAATTGAAAAGTGAGAAACACGAGCTGACCTTTCATCTATCAGAGACAGAGACGACAATTTTGACACTTCATTAAATTGAGGTGCAGGGGGCGAGACTTGAATAGATATAAGCGGTTGTGATGTGGTCTTGTCTTGTAATGTTTCCGGCAAAGGTCTTTCTGTTACAATTGAAGGAGCATAAGCATCTTCTGGAATCACATCATGATCGAGAGGGTATAAGCCAGTAGCTCTGAACCCGTTCATTATATTTGTTTGAGTGCCAGGTATATTTGCCATATATATTATATTTGCCAGGTTCGCGAGAAAATGTGGTTGAATGTAACTTTGTTTAAACTTCTCTTAAGAGAATCAACACCTCTTCATCCCAATGATGTTCGAAAGGCTTATTCACAGATTTATCTAGAGGTTGGAGTTCGTGGGTGGTATTTGAAGGTAAGCAGTATAGCACTATATTATTTTTATCTGCTTCTTCCAGAGCCTCATAAGATAAATGACACTTTGCGCCGTCAAAGATAAGCAGACACTTACCGGGTGCTTTATGTTGCGCTAAATGTTGAATGAACTCTACGAACAAGCTACTGGTCATGCTGCCTTTGGGTGCCATTCGTACTTTTGTTCCAGCTGGCAAGTTTTCTCCTAATTCTGATCTGTCTGATGCCCTTAAAAATAATTATGGGCGGTACAGCACAACCCACAGCATTGACGCACATCGCGATGGTGACGTTCTCAGCGTGCTCCGGCGCAACAACATGAACTCTGGTGTTTCCCTTCTCAGCCAAAACTACATTTTGTTTGTGGACCGTGATGCGACACCCCTTCTCATCCATATTATATAATCGTTCTGGATGTGCAATAATGTCCAGCTCTTGATAGAGTTTCTTTACTTCTTCAAAATGGTGTTTCACGATGGACCTATTCATTTTTTGTGCCCTAGCTGGGTTCATTAATCGGGGTTTTCTTTTCGAAATTGATGGGTTTCGACTAAGAAACATTTTGAGCCATTTACGTCCAGCCATTCTTGTAGACAGATTGAAAGAGTGCTTGATTTTAAACCTCTCACAAAATAAAAAGGCTTGCTTCCGGATAAATTTTGGGGTAAGTGGTATACCCAGTTTGGCAAAACGTTTAATTCGCTGAGCTAAGTCTTCTTCTAACTGTTTTGTGAGAACAGTAGTCTTTCCAATAATCTTAGTAGTTTTACTGGTTAGTAAATGGTTCCTAAGGGTTCGTCTCGGAATATTGAATTTCAACGCTGCAGTATTCGTATTAAGTTGATTTGTTTGTACCGCTTCCACGGCACGCCTTAAACTGTCTTCATCCCATGTACTTCCTCTTTTTCTAGGTTTTGGTCCTGGCATTCTTGAAACCTGGAATTATACCTACACTTAAATTTAACCATCTGTTCAATGACTAACAAATACTAATTACGAGATTTCCAGAAGAAAGCCGCAAAAAAGTGAAACTAGTGGTAGCTATTACATCAGGCCCTATACAGAAGTGTGACTACAAGCAAAATCTATATTTAAATTAAAGCAGTAAAGCAATGACAAATATTGATATTAAATTGTATTTTGTTCTTAACATGCTTATGTAAAGAACGAAAACTTAGTCATAATTTTATTTTTAATAAGTAAGTATAAGTACTCATGAAGTTTTAAAATAAAATTATTTAAAGCATGATTATAAGTAATAATATTACGAACTTATACATTGTTTTACCTTTCCCCATACGTATTTACAACTAAAAACTCGGTATTAATATTTTCTTGATTCCTAGATGTTCCTAGTAAGGCCCTTGTGCCCTAGCAAGGCCAATTGTCAATTTTTTGATCGGCCTTACAAGGAACCATTGGCTTTCCTAGGAACACTACCGATATTTTAACTAAAATGAAAATAAAGTAATTTTTTTTTTCTTTAGTACCATAGCAAATCCTTATATATCAATTCAGCGTAAAAAATTTAAAGAAAATAATAATTTATTTACTTGAAAACTTACGTTTTGTTGTGAGCGCGTATTATAATTTTAACGTCGACGATCGAAATCAACAAAGCGAGGGACCGCACTGACAAAATAGCGGCGCGAGCGACTCGCCGCCGCGTCTGTGTTCTTGAGTTCGATGGGTGTTAGTGTGAGTAGAAGGAATTTGTCATCGCATGGCAATAACTACGACTTTTCAATAATCGGCCTTACAAAGAGCATGGCCTTCCATGGTCCACCCACCTTATATGAATTACGAGTAAAACCCTTTCTCCTTTAAAAACATTAGAAATTACATTTTTATAGTAAACGACTTTAATTTATTCATGTCCCAAAACAGCTCTTCGGGTTTAAGGAACCTAAAAGTTCAAATATTTCTTTTAAACATAATGATTTGAACAAATAGTATTATTATAATTTTACGTTAATAGAATTACCCAATTATTCAGTTTGCTTCTAAAAATTTTGGGACAGTTAAGTAATAGAAGGCATTGAAAAAGTTGCATTTTTTAATGACAGGTTTTGTAATTATTACAAAAATCAACATCTTATTAAAAAAATAATCATACTGAGTTAAAGTATTTGCCCGCAACCAACATCAGTTTTTTTTTTATTTATAGAGAAGAGGGCGGACGAGCAAGCGGTCTCACGTGATGGTAAGTGTTACCGCCGCCCATGGACACCTGCAACACCAGGGGGTATGCGGGTGTCAATATCTTTCACAATAATCATCATAAAGTATCTTTAATATCATCAATCTTAAACCTTGATCCTTGATTTAAACCTTGATTGTTGATTTTAACCTATTGTATCCTTTTTATAATTTTTATATTTATTTCCTAATGCTCTAATTTCTTCTTGTATAGATTATTTCTATATTGCTTTTTTCACTTGCTTTCGACCACGAGGTTCTTTTGACGATATAACTGTTACTCTGTTACCATGCATATTCACTATGTTATCACAAAAAAAGTAAAATAAACAATTATATGAAAATCTTTGCGTATGACTTGTGTAAAACTAATATAGTAATATGAAATAATCTAGGAAAAATCCAAAATTAAACTTAATATGAATTTAAAAAAAATAGTATCGTTGGGACAAGCTTATCTGTATTAAATAGTAGAACCACATTCATATATTAATTAGTATTTAATACATATAGATTAATTTCACCACATAGGTAAACATTTTTTTTAAATTACAATAACTTAGCAAAATTAAAATTAGCAACAAGCGACATTAATATAATAACGCACGTGGCTCGAGATATACATACATGTCAGGCCACGTACGTTATTTTAATGAATTACTTAGTTTATTTATAAATTAGATTTATAAATGTAATTAATGGTACATTTAAACATATCAAATTAACAGTCAACCGCTTTATACTGAGTAGATGGTAGAGTAAAGCCGCTATATGGTATTGTTTTTGGTGCCTTCGAAATGTAAGAGTACCTATCAAGAGCTTCACATAAAATATGTAATAATATGTATCTATGCTATTTTCTGTTATTAAAATTTCAGCCTGTTTTTTTATTAGTCTGTTGTGATTTCTTATAAATGCTTGTAGAGTTGCCGAAGTTTCAGAAAATAAAAATTATTTGAGATCTTCATTTGCCATAGATATATGCTACAGACTTTATTTTTGCAAAGGCAAGGCTTTTTTAGTGCAGTTGAAGGCAACATTATTTAAGTTATTATAATGAATATATACTTACAATTAGTTTTGACTCGGTCCAATTGCTTCGAGAGTAATTTTCTATAGTAACGATACGAATTCATGAAATTGTTCTTTGTGGTTTCATCAAATGACTCTGAAAAAAAAAGACATCTACATAATGTGTATGTAATAATTTTGTTAGTACCCACCTAACTTTGAATAAAGAAGAACAGGAATCGATATAATGTTGTTACTTTAGGCGGTCATTTTTAAGCACTATATTTTAAAACTTTTACATGTACATGTCTTGTAATATAATGTGTCAGTCTGTTTCTTGCTTGAATTATATGAATATATTGACATCATGTGAGCAAGCGAGGGCTTACGATAATACTCGTGAGTCGTGAGTCACATGTACGTACCCACATTTCTATATAAGATTAAATACTCATAAATCAATAAAACCAAAGCGGCCTAATTGAAAAGAAAATTAATTAAAAAATAATAAATAAAAAATTAACTAAAATAAATCATAATTATCATATTTATTTCTTTTGTATCTGTCTGGTGTTAAAAAATATCGAAATATTAACACGTCTTTTTTAAGTTTATAGATAGTTATAATAAACCAGTAAATAAATAATACTTTTTGTTTATAGAAAGTAGACGGTAGACGAGTAATATAGTCCACCAGATGGTAAGTGGATACTGTCGTCCATAGACATCTGCAATACATGCCAACATCAATTTAAAATGACAAACTTTGGTACGCCCCCAGATACGCTGCCTACCTTTGCAGATTAAGGAATGGAGTGGGAAAATGGGGAGGGATAGGATGGGATGGGAATGGGCTCTGGCATATCTCACTCACTACCAAAACACGTACGTACATTGGGGAAATACGATAAAGTGGAAAATACAGTACATTTCAACATAGTCTTCTGTGATAAAGGGGTAGGTAGTGAGGCCAGTAGTGCGCCCAGCAGCTGTTGGGTTGCAGCATGCACCCTCCTCCTCCAAAAATAAGCTTAGTGCTGTTTTCGTGTGAACACTTGTGTGTTAGTGGGACAAACCATAATTTTGTGTACACTTAACTGTCGTGCTTGACACGGTGTCGCAAGAGCTTTCAGCGAATCTCTTTCTTCCAAGGAATTAATAATTCAAATTGTGTTTAAAATCACTGAACGTCCACTTCTGCACCTAATTACTATTTACTATACCTGACTCTTGTTCCAACTCCGACGCAACTTTCAGTAGCCTAGTTTGATAAAAGGACAGAGTCTGTGTAGTGTTTTCAACAAGCGATCGGTGTCGGATTGGTGACCCCATCGTCCCGTTGACGGCAAACATCAAATCTTGCCAATAAAGACAGTAAATGAGAATTAAAAGTGTAAATATATACATATAATACGAGTAAAATGGTAACAAAGACGTGTCTGTACTTTAAATATTTAAAATAAATCTATTTAGTGTAAAGTACTAGTGATACAAAAGGCTAAAACAATTTTTGGAATTTTTATTTGTCTGTCTGTTTTATTTTTTATTTGGAATCACGCATCACGCAAAAACTACTAAACGGATTTTGATAAAACTTGGCATAGTTATAAACTTATACCATACCATGAGTCTATGTCTTTCCACTGTTGGACAGGATCCTCGGCTCTTCTCATCCAACTACCAACAGCGAATTTCTTTAATTCGTCGGTCCACTTGTTATAAACTTATAGCCAGATAACTATAAGATAACTTATAACTTACAGCCTGTTATAACTTATATTCGCTACCACAGGTGGTAGCGAATATCGCTTATATCTGAACAGGCCTTAAATCAGACCAGATCTTAAGGTAGGTATGGCACTCTGGAGCTGCTCTGATAACATTTGGCATATCCAATTGAAATCATAGATGCGATTTCGTTTTTTGTGAATCTTGTGCTTTACCTCGTCTTACCGGAACCCAATACTCCTTGGCGGGATACCTTGGGAAGCTAAATAAGAGGATGACATTCCTTCCAAGGAGTACATACCCATTTTGCGAGACTTTCTTTCAATATATATGGATCGATCGATGACAGTTTTTATAACCTCTCACAGTAGAATGCAGTCACAGCTTAGATACCTAAGCTGTAGTAGGTACAGTCACGATGGAGCTTCGAGCCATAATCTACCACGCGAGCCTAATGTAGATTGGAGGATATTGCACATGTTCCAAAACAACCAATTGAATGATTTTTTTTCGGGCATGCGGGTTTTCCTCCAATATTTTCCTTCACCGAGTTAGTAATAATTGAAAAATAAATAGATATATAAGTAGAAGTTCAATAGTACGCGCCGTGACTCATCAACACACTGACGGGCATAAAGAATAGTTACCCCTAAGCTATCACCGCTCTTCCTTCAATAGTTCACATCATTAAAATATAATCCCCGGGTCTGTACTGCTTGCTAACGTGTTTGGAAATAAATAAATAAATAACGCCACACTCAATGGCTCATACTACGAATCTGTGTCGTGGGTAGAAGACAAACAGAAATAAGGTGGTAGGTACTTATTTAACGAATAGATACTCCAGCTGAATATTATCACTTCAGGTCTCGTGGTCACACCATTTTATCACACCGGTGTAACTACGGTACAACATCTATTATTATTTATAATTCTAGATACATGTCAGTCTTCTTCTTATTATGTCAGTCTTCTTAGTATCAACGGGATATAGAAGCGCCTTCGTAGATACGGCCTTACTCGATCTAGTTCTAGCAGATCTAGGTAAGACATCTGTGACGATAAAGTGGACATTATTTATAGGTATAAAAACATAGATCAGCTAACCTGTACAAACGCTACACGATCTTAAGCAAGGATTTGTCAAGCAATTAGAAATGGAATTTGCTGTCGATTGTTTTTTATGTAATCCCAAATTCCTTACAGCATTTTCAGCTGCATTTTTCGCAACAAGCTTTGTCGCATCGAAGAGGGCTTTGTACGCTGAAAATATTTAGAATAGAGATGGAAATGGGAAATGTATGTTAGGGATCGTGAAGGGCTTGAGCGACTTCACGCAATTTCCTTTATCGGTGTGGCTTGTCAACTTGATTTGAGATTTTGAAAATAACTGCTACAAAACGCTATGAATACATCGCTTCATTTGCGGTTGCAAGAATTCGATCGAACGCTACATGAACCCTACAATATATGTTTTATGTTATATTTTATATCACTATATATGTGTCATTCTCTGAGAAAATGGACCTTATTGTCGGTTTGTTTCCCACCTATTGAGACTTTAGTGAGACCTTGTTTTTTGCTTTATCTTAAAAAATCAGATTTTGCTATTGAAACAGATTTTTGGAACAACGAAATTTTAAGTTAGAAAATCTTATTCTAAGTTCATATCGACATATCGACAAGGCCTCTTTGTTCAGATAACATCACATATATTTTTTGCTGGTGTAGATACTGTACCAGCAAATGGTTAAAGCAATATTAATATACAGGGTAACTGAGATCCTAGTGTACGTACTTTCTTCGATTGTAAATGTTAACTACCTCGTTTCCATCAAAGGTTTTTTAAAAAAGAATAAAAGATGTTTATTTATCACAACAGGACATAAACGCAGAAAATAGTAGTAATAACAATAAAATTGTGTAAAGAATTTGACACTTTCTTGACAGCGCCTCTGGACAGCGCCTTGACGTATCGAGAAACTTATAGAAAATCATTTGAGGATTATGTACTCGATAATAGCATTTCAAAACGAGAACAATTTATACCAAGGTTTCTGTTTACAATTATAATTTTAAGAAAAGACATCTGCTGAGAAGTAACACTAATTCAAGGTTCGATGTAAGATGGCGTTTCCACTTGCGAGAAACCCATCAATGTTTTATAAAACCATTGATTCGAAAATAACTGGTGCAAAAATTTTAAACTAAATTTTAATACATATAAAATGACATTTGTTTACATCAGTTTTAAACACTACTATAACTTGGGTTTATGAGACACTTCATATATTTGTGGAGGTTTCAGACACCTATTAAAAGTCAATGACTTAATACACTATTGGAGTCAATGACAAATCTGTATTCAGTGGCTTCTATTGCGTACAGGCTAAGAGTATAATGGAAAATAAGTTTATTCGTAAGTTCACGTATGTATGGAAAAAATATCATAAAATTTCAACCATTTATTTCACAAAGGGAACCCACTGTGAACTTGCAAATTCAATTCAATAAACAACTTTTGTTAAACGTTCCCATTTGTAGGTATGGTAGCCATCTTGAATAATGGCGAAATCAAAAATTGATTCTAAAATCGATATTAAGACCCCCCGAAATCCCGAGTTATCAATTTTAATTCGGATCGGATGAATTTGGAAAATTGTCACTATCTTGAAAAAAATTGTTTACTCAAAATTGTTTAGCCTAAGGATATTTAGTTGAGTACCAATCCGATCTCTTACTATTTCGGAAACACGGGCGAATGAAATTTGAATGACAGGCATCTTGAATTTTTAAATTTCGAATTTCTCCGCGACCTTGTCAAACGACTCGCAGTCATACGCTGCTCAGCACGCCGCCGTGCGAATTTATTTTTCAACATCCAACTTTGAAAGGCTGTAACTTCGTTATTTTTAAAGATGTTGTAAAAATTCTTTGACGATATTCTTTGTAAACTTCTTAAATTAACTGACGATATTTTCAAACTGATTTTTAAGTAAGAAATAAGAAAATGGTGAACTTCTTCATTACCGGCGAAAGGGCTTTAGAGTGTAGTTTTGCCTATTTCTATCGGAAACCATCAATAAAAAGCAACAAAATAAAAGCAATTTGTTCAGCAACTTATATTACTTTAGGATGATCGTCTATTTGGAGTTTATAGAATGTATTGATATGCCTGTGTTAACTTGTTTATTTAATATAAGCGTGTCCATTTTATTTTGGCATCACATCTGTTCAGAAACTTATGGCAAATTTTTGAGTCTAGATATTATGGAAAACTTAGTGTTCAGCGACTTTTGTTGTTGACTGTACCATTTTGGAAATCTGTCTGTATTTCAAGTAAGTAGTTATTTTATTTAGTTTACGATACTCTGTCAGATATTTCTCGCAGTTCTATCGCAAGTGGAAACGCGGTGTAGTAGAACTTTACCTTCTGCAGATAGAATTCCTTTAATCACGGTTCTGCATTTCTGATTATCCAATCCTATATCATTAGATAATAACAATCCTTCTTTATTGGGTATTAATATATCAGCATAACTGTTTGACATCTGTCTTTGTTTAAACGATTTTAGATCTGAAATCAGTGAAAGTATGTTTAAGTTGTGACAGCAATATTCCATTGACGGATGTATTTACAATACATACTTAAATCTATTTGGTTTACTTAAAGATACTGCACTTTCGTTGAGACAATCACAATTTGAAAAATATATTTAGGTATACGTCACTGTTAAATTTTGTGCGCAACGAGTGTAGGTACTGAAGATAACAAATTTTATTTTGATGAAGAAGTAGACGATTTTAACGGTTATGTTAATGGCAGGACAGTTACACGTTGGAATGACTGTTATGCGGTTCAATTTTAGTCCAATTAGTTAAACCGAATTAGTCTCAGTGGTCTTAGTAAGTAAGACAAGTTGAAATTAACATTTTCAAAAATTATAATTATAATTAACCAACATAATTCAGAATGGATTTGAACCGCGGCGCATATCTGTGCCATGTGGATTACGCATCTTGGGCGATTGTATGTGTAGTACGTGTACGAATAGACAATCTGGTGAGAATATATTTTTCAAAAGTCAATGTTTCAAGTTTCGCATTGTCTAAGTAAAAATACCTAGTACAAGATTACCGAATGAATAAATAAATATAAATTACTTTGATTAGAAACATTGTAAACCAAAACTACATTTTGACTTGAATTACGAAATATTAAACATGCAATTTAGGTGATAGAAATTTATAATTCAATTGAAATTTTTTGAAAGAAATAATATTAAAATTACCTATTAAGAATGTCATCACCAAGTCGAGAGTCCTGCGAAGTCTTTATTGTCGTCAACCTAAATCTAACCCACAATCTTCCTACCATCATTTTTCTGCTCGATCAGTATTATTTTGCAGCTCGTTTAATTACTTCTCGTTTAAAATACATAGTTTAAGTGGTATAAATGTATAATAGAATTTCTTTGAATTTATTACCATTAGAATTCTCTTTACATTTCACTGAATGGCATGTTGTCAGATTTGGCAATATAAATCTAGATGTTAGAACACTTGCTGATTTCAGGTTTTTACTTTCAAAGGATTCACATTCAATAGCTGTAAGAGAAAATATCATTACATATAAAAATATGTATTTGTACTCGTCAAATATATACTTTTTATATTTATATGTATTATTATACTATCACATTAGAACAGTTAAAAATCCTACCTATTTATTTTTTCTCGACTTAGACTCGATTTTTATTTCGACGGCATATTTATTTTTAGAATCACGGTCCATTTTTAATATGATACTGAATTTTGAACCGGGCTTTGTTGTACTGGGATGCACTAGAGAAGAAATTGACTAAAATGACTATAATGTAGTAAATATACATGAATAGGCAGCCTATTATTATAGCTCATACACTTAATTCAGTCAGTCCACTGACACTACTCGTATTATTTGTATCACAATCTCTTATATGAAATGGCTGAATTAAGATTTTGAATTAAGATCTAATACAGGATGGAACCTCATTAGATTTTAACCGCTGAAGACCTATTTAAAGAGGTCTGAAACTTATTAAGCATATTATTATCTATGTACTTTAATAAGCTTAAAATCGTTGTATTACGTATAGTCTCATAACCACTCTAACGTCACAAATGATAATTTATTCCAATACATTTTAATTACAATTTATTACAATTTTTAGTCAAATATTTCACTGCACAATTTTAAATCAATTTTGATTTCTAATATGTTTACTACACTTAATTATGATACACCTCATCAGCAATTGACATCTAATAAAGTTCCATGCTATATAATGATTGTGTACCTTCATCACATATATTTGAACGAGCTTGTACTGTGGATCCGTGCTACTTTTGTAAATATAAAATTTACTCAAGTAACGAAATATATCAAACTTATTAAAGTTATTGTTTACCCCAAAAGATTGAAAAGTACCTGATGTTACTCTGTTAATTGTTACATTTGGTAATTGATTATTGTTGTGACTTGGTAGTACAGTATTTTGTTGTACAGTTTCAATATCGCCTACATTATTTTTATTATTTTCATTTTTACTTTGATTTGATAGTACAATATCCATTTGTGCATTCATGGCATCTGTTAAAATACTTTGGTTACTTATATCATTATCTTTTACAAGATCCAAGTCTATAGTTACAGCGTCTCTTAAACTATTCCGATATTTGCTTTTATTTGGTAATGTAAGAGTCGGTTCTGTAACTCGGATGTCTCTTCTTGGCTCTTGGTGTCTGCTCTGATTTTGTAGCACAAGATTTTGTTCTATAGGTAAGATATCTCTTAAACTATCCCGATGTGTAATCTTTTTGGAAAATACATGACTCAGTTGAGCAGGCATGGCGTTTTTTACACTGTCTTGGTTTAACTGTACGGGTAAGGCATCTTGTACTCGTAGTTGTGTAGGTAAGACATTTTTAACACTGTGGCGGGTTATTCTTTGGATTTGTTCAAGGTTTATCTGCGCGGGCATCGCGTCGTTTGCACTAACATGATTTGATGACACAAAATTTTGTTGAGTATGTGTACCTCTTACATTATCATGATTAGTACTCTGATTTAGAACAAGATTTGACTGTGCAGGTAGAGCGTCTCTTAGACTACCCTCATTTATGATTTTACATTGTAGTTCAGAAGTCTGCTGTGAAGGCTTTACGATTTTTCCATCATCTGTCTGATTATTGCAGTGTTTTTGTAGTACAAGGTTTAACTTGGTCGGTAAGCCATTTTCTGGACTTATTTTTTTATTTGGAGAGCCTATTCGTATAGGTAAATAACTTACTAAACTAGTATCAGATAGATTTATTCTTGCAGGTACCGCTACTGAAAATAAGAATATTTCTTAATGATCGCAATGATTTCTTAATTACATTTGATTTTTAACGATAAGGTCATTATTTATCTTTAATGATACATTAATTCTAATATTCCTTTCTCTACCCTTTTCTCTACCGTTATTTAAAAATAGGAATTATAATTTAGCAAACGATTTGTCATTTGGTATTTACTATAGCTATTACTGTGCTATTATTTTTATAATCATATAATAATTGTATGTATTTATTTGTGTCATTATCTGAATAGAGGGACCTTAATGTGGATATGGACTCATTGACTCAGAAAAAATGATACAAATCTTTTTTTTAATAAAAGAAATAAATATATTTTCTTTTTTAAGAATTCACTATTCTTAATATGTGGGAAATTAGGTCCTAAAATGGGGTTCCTTTTCGCGTATAATGTCACATTTATATTTATTATACATTATATTATTAGGACCATAAGTCATCATTGTACCGTTTATGACGTCATTTGTACATTTTATCCAGTTGGTAGCATTCAAATCACTGGCTAGCGGTGAATTGTTTAATGGTTGGTAATGGTTATCAACGGCTTGTTGAAGTGATCCAATGTGACCTATAAGTTGAAGGATAAAATGTAACAAGTGAATTATTACTAAAATTATTTTGGCACACTCTAAGATATACCTACATAAAATAAGTCTTAAGATATACATGAATGTTGTTTTCAACAATACCTTACATACAAGTTAATGCTGATCTTTAGGACTATTGTTTATAGCAAAAAAAATATTTAGCTGTAGGTATATCAGGATTATGTATAAGTAACCTTTTAACCACTAATTTATTTGGAATTAAATTTTATGTTAAAAAGTCAATCGTGCTGTCGTCACCTCATTGAGATATCAATTAGATTAAATAGATAATTGATTTGTGATGCAAAATAAATAAATAAATTTGTTATATCAATATTTTCCATATATTTCAGCGGTAGACGCAAAATTACAGACTTATTTTAACATTTAAATAACAATTGTTCATTTATTAATTTATATCTCCATTACACAAGCAGACACGCGACATACCTAATATACGAGCATAAAATATTGATTTAATAATGCCCCTACGGCATTTTCTGCAACACAACCATCGGGTTACTTAAAAAGAAAATATAACATGGGTGCAGTTTCAGTTTAAGTGTAAATTATTATATAGTATAATATAATGTAATAATAATATATCGTAGTATAAGTATATATATATGTTGAAACAATAATAGACTTCTGGACATTAATTATTTGACCCATATGACATGTATAATATGTATACACACGTGAATATACAAACATGACTTTTAAGGAATTCCGCTTATTGTTTTCTTGCGCAAATAATGTAAAGCAATGGCCACCTGTGCTTTTGCACCATTACAAAATATTTTTGCGTTTGTAAATAAGATATTGTGGTGATTTTAAAGTTCATTTTCGTTGCTCTAACTGAATGAATAGATTTGTACGACAGCGTTATATTTGCGGTTGGCGCTACCTAACCGTATATCGAATGAATGCAGGTATGTCAATAGGTAAACTTTAGGTATGTCAATTCTAGTAATAACACTTGGAACGTATCTCGAGTGCTTATACTGAATAATAACAAAGCTAATAACAAAGCGGCTACACAAGCTGTAAGGAACTACAGCACACTACCTCTAACAGAGTAGACTAGCCAACCAACTACGCCAGCGTGGCGTTTTAAGGCAATATATCCCTCATGCACAACACAATGTGCACGAGGTCCGTGTCCAGCAGTGAACGATGAAAGGCTGGTTGCATTGCATCGCTAAGTATAATTAAAAAGTAAAAGATAAAATTCAAATGACTTACTTATTATAAGATCTGTTTGTGTATAAACATCGCTGTTATATTTCGTATCAGCACAAGTGCATACAAGGGTTGAAGCTGTAATAAGTTTAACTAGATGTCGGTGTTTCTCATCGACGGAACCCGTAATTACTTAATTGACTGTACAACGGAAGTTCGACACACAGTTGAGCGAAGTCTATTTGATCGACATAACGTTTGACAGACACGATGATTATTCGATATCACGTTGGATCGAAGAATGTTAGATCGACAAAACCTTTGACTAACACGACAGTCGAACGACATACGGTTGGTATAAAGAATGATTTTCCGACTGAAGGTCAAACGTTCTGTCGTTCTACTATCGTGTCGGTTAAACGTTATGTCGTTTCACTGTAGTGTCGGTCAAACGTTATGTCGATTAAACAGCCTTCGCACAACTGTGTGTCGGACTTCTGTTATACAATCTAATTGTTTTGGAATGGCTCTACTCTGTACATGTTAAGAAAAAGTGATGTCATCACTATCAGTCACGTGATTTTACCTATTGGCTAATTACGAGAGGAAGCGTTTCTCGATTAACCAATTAACGCCATGTTATGCTAACATTAGAAGGATGACGTCACTTTAACTAAATGTAGATTATAAATTCAATGGTAACAGGACATGTGATAGTTTAGGGCCAGCGTTGAAAGCGCTCAGCCAAGAAAAATTGTGTAGTGCTCTCGCTATGTGCTATGAGTCAAAGAACTGCTGCGCTGAATAAAAGAATTTTGGTTTAGGGTGTTGTTTTGGGAAGACGACGCGGGATATCTGATGAAAAAATGTCCTTAGCTGATGAAAGTGTTAGTTGAAGGGTTGTTGGTGTCGCAAGGGGAACATCCTCGTCTCCGCCAGCAGGGACGGTGGACCGCATCGATCAACCAAAATACTGAGATTTAGCATTACGGCCTTATAAGAGGGGTTTGTGCAAGGCGGCTCGATTTACCGTCTGCGAATTCAGTCTGTTAATTGGCGGCAAAAAACTACCAAGAACGTAATCCTTAATAATTTTCTATTTTTACAGTAACAGCAATAGTTTTGACGTAACTGTGTTGTCAACGTAAAAAATATAAGAAATAATTGAAAAACAAAACTTTATTTATATAAACCGAAATAATATTATGATGTAATATTTCGCAATAAATGTGTAATGGATTATTTATAATTTTTAATAAAAACAAAATTATGGAGAAAGGAGGCAGACGAGCGTACAGTCCCCTTGATAATAAGTGGATACTGTACCTCCTGGACATCCGCGACACATACCAACATTCGTCCAAAATGACAAACATTGGCACGTCCCCGGATGCGCTGCCTACCTTTGGAAATATAGGATTGTATTTGGAGCAAGAGTTAAGAAAATGAGGAGGATTAGGATAGGATGGGATGGGAAGAAAATACCGCTGGTATCACTCATGTAGGTACACAGTTCTGTCATAAGGAATTATTATCCATCTATGTATTTTGGTCGATCGATGTGCAACCCACACTGTATGTATGAAACAGCGTACTTGTACAAGTTTATTAATGCAGAGACACTGTATATGTTTCTAACCTATTGGTTCCTGTGAAGAGCTATGTTGGACGAAAGAATTATGTTTAATAGTATTATTTAAGATCTGTCTCATATTTCTTCTTGCTTCCGACACTTCTTTTTCTAAAACAGTATTCATGCTAGTAGAAACATATCTTGCATACAGGTCTGCAACAAATAACTAAGTAATATTAGATACACTCGATTAAGGTTTCACCTGTAGATAAGGCGGAATCTTTGTTTAAATTGATCATATTTTTTAATGATATTGTTTTACCGACGCAAGCTAGTAACGCCTACCAACAATTAATAGCAACAGTTTGTGCTTATATTATACAGTAGGGCCTCCGTATCCGCGGACTCGGTATCCGCGGTTTCACATATCCGCGATTCGGGTGAGCGCGCGAAGTCGTCAGCTCATATACAAGTTTAAAACACTTTGCCCCAAACTGCAAAAGTTACAGTTACAGTGCGTGATAAAGTATTAGTTAAAGGTAGAAAAGACAAAATCGACAACTTCCAATAACAATGTTTTTCAAAAAAGTCGATAAAACTATAGATGATCCGTATATAAAGCCGTCCACATCGTTTGCTTCCGAGCCCAGCAAATAATTAATTTATGTAATTAATTAGTTAAATTCTATTTATGTCACAGCATATAAATACTTATTTCATGTTAATATAAAATAAAATTTAATAACGCACATTTTTCTTTTCTTTTAGTTTAGTACTAATTTTGTTTTATGTGTACGTTTATACTCCAAAATATGGTGTTCGCTACTATCCGCGGAAGACGACGGAACCAAACCCCCGTGGATACGGAGGCCCTACTGTATTTTTATACCTACCTATTTAATTCATGAAGTAAAATAATTATAATTATTTTATTACCGGTCTATCCCAAGTACACTCGCAAAATATGTCACCGTGCCATAAGTCGAATCTAAATTAACTAAATTGTCTTTCTGGTGCAAACTTTAGGTGCAAAAGGTTTATTTCGGGTTTCATTCTAAGTTAAGACTCAATTATGTTCTCCAATATAACTGAGTTTATACATACATAAAATAAAATTACCTGTATGATTGAGATCAAGATCTATTTGAGTATCAGCGTCATTGACAGCAATAAACAGTTTGACAGGACTAGTGACGGCACCTGATAATTTGACAATGATTTTTAATAACATATGTATTAGGGGTAACGATTTTTTTTTTCGTTTTTCGTGGTATTAAAATAAATACAAATTAATTTTATGCTTTATTGAGTTATGTAGTTTCCATTATGGTTTATGAGTATGACACAATGTAATTTATTAGTGAGAGTAAAGAAAATTCTAAGAGTAAGAATTTTGTAACATTCCTGGCTCTGAAGAAAAAAGTTGTTCATGAGTCAGTTTAAGTTGGTTCACAACTCTAGCCATAATACATTTTCAAGCTTAAGGTTTTGCTATATCCTTCCTACTCAGCAGATATTACACTCTCTGTATACCATTTATTTTGGTCAAAGAAACATTTTTGTAATAGATTTGAGATGTGTTAAAATGATCCATGAAAAAATCCAGGAGTTTTATGAAAAGGAAATATTTATTCTTCCCGAAAATGGCAGAAATGGAAAATATATTATTTTGTCGCTTTTGAAGAATTATATGACGCACTAACTCAATAAAGTACAAAATTTTCCTATTATTTTGTTCTTATTTTAAATACCAAGAAAAAACATTTCTTTAATCACTTACCGGCATCTTTGCGACTAAAATCCATTTCAGTTTGCGCATCATTGAAGAACGACCGAATATTGAACAATTTGATTGGACTTATAACTTTTTCTATCAAAAACTTGGGTAAATCCTTTGTATCTTCACATCTTTCAATACCTGTTTTATATATTATAATCAATCATAATTACAGTTATGAATACAAATAATACAAAAGTAAAGAGAAAAGTTAATTATTTTTCTAACCTTTTCGATTCCACCAAGTGCTGTATTGGACATAAGAATCAAATTTGTTTTTATTTTCTGTATATTGTATTGTGTTTTCTGGTATCGACCCTGAGAAATATTTTTCTATGGTGTTTGTGCTAGTACAAACTTGTTTTGTAAAAAGATCTGTAAAATCTACAACGAGTTTTTTTTAATTCCAGTGATGTATTATAATAATTAAGTATGTTACGTTGTAAGATTTTCTAATGACAGTTAAAGTATGTGTCAGCAAATTACCTGCGTTCCACGATGAACACACGTTCATTCTTTTAATTGGAGTCGATTTTTTATAGCTTACGTTTATATCAGTATTAGTTCCTGTTTTAAAACAAAATTATCATTGAACAGATTTATAAAGTATACAAGAATGTCAAACATTGTTTTCAAAGCAATAGTAGGTCTTTCGGAACAGAAGCATTATATACCTGTACTTGATTTATGTTTAATTCTAGCTAATGATGACTGTTTCATGTTCAGCGATGATATAGAAATGACCTTTGTGTCTGAAAATGTAAGAATGTGAGTCAAAACATTTTTTTTTTATGTACGAAGGTGGCAGACGAGCATACAGTCCACCTGATGGTAAGTGGATAGACATCCGTGATATATGCCAACATTGGTCCAAAATGACAAACGTTGGCACGCCCCCGGATGCGCTGCCTACCTTTGGATATAGGAATGGATTTGGAGAAAGGGTTGGGGAAATGGGGAGGGATAGGATGGGAATGGGCTCTGGCACATCTCACTCACTACCGAAACACGTATGTACATTAGGGAAATAAGATAAAGTGGGAAATGCAATACATTTCAAGGTAGTCTTCTGGGAGAGATGGGTTTACGATAAATAACATTATTTTGACTAAAATGTTCCTGATTCTTCATAAACTTTATAAATATTGTTATTCTGTCTATTGCAGTGTTTATTTTTATGTAAGTATATATTGAGTACCTACCTGTTTGAGTTAAAATAGTCGGGCCTTGTATAGTTTCAGTTCCAAAATCTATTTTTTCAAATATCGTGCTTGTACCTGTAGACAAAAGAAATTGACATAACAATCAATTAATTATCAATTCCAAAGAATTTTAAAAAGACAAGGGTATATGCTTTATCATAATTTAGAACTAACTGTTACGGTTAGGATCAATTGTCTTATAAACATTTCTATGTTTATGACTAAATTTTAAGGAAATGAACCTCATTTATCGGATACATATCATTCACATCATTTTGACGTCTTTTCGCATGCTTACTATCTAAAGAAAAAAACAGAATATTACGAGTATTACCTGCATCGACGTATGTAAGAACTATCTGAGTTTGTACATCAGTGAATGCTTTAGATAATGTTTCCGAATTCCGAACAGCATTTGTTAGCAATTTAGTTTGGTCTTCATTATTTTCATATCTTTCAATGCCTGTTAGTTTTCGTTTCAATTAATTCATGTTAATATGAATAATTAATGAAACAAAAAAAAATATAAAGAATAAATCATGTTAAATGTAATTAATAATGATAGTCTTCATTATTTATAAAGGACGAGAATTAGAAATTATTTAGAATTATTAAGAAATTAAGGAAGAGAGACAGACAATTTAGTGCTAGTAGCATAAATATTTTTGTCATCCAGTAACACATAAATAGACAGGTAGAATTTTCTTTATTGTATAAAATTTACATTAAGACAAAAAATTAAAACATTATTTACAATATATACTTACAATGTAATAATGTGGTTGTTTTGGAATGTGAATGTGTCGTTTGTTTAAAATCTTTAGGCGTTTCCTCGTTTCTATCGACATCATATTCGTTTTTAATTTCAAACTCACTAACATCTTTTTGGAAATCATTATCTGTTCCTGTGTAACTTGTATAATGTGGCATTTGCTTAGGCTTTTCTTTTTGGTTCACAGATTGTTCTGAAATATATTGCATTATATCTTACACGTATAAGAGATGAATGTACTTTTTATTTTGCGAGATGCTATGTTCGTGTAAACAAGTATGAGTTATGAACTACTTAGGTGAAAGGTGTTGCTATTATGTGGCTCCCACGAAAACAGGAACATTGATGGGCCCAGCTTTACGTGCTTCGGGCGACAAGAGCCCAAAGGGAATGCTGTTGATTTATCTAGGCAAAAAAACATAAAAAATAAATAAACAAAATTTAACACAATATCAAGCGTAAACACATAGACAATTGTTACATGAGTTTTCTAACTTTTGTTTTCGTGAGTTCATTTTGATATTTACATAAATTAATCACGATTTTAATTTATTACATAAGAAATTTCACCGCAGTCTCACAGTGACCACGGTTCATGTACCTACAGTCACAATATTTAATTGTTGAGCCACTGTCCCTTATTTATTCTTAATTTGTCAGTATTAAACAAACATCGATACCACAATATACTCGTATAATTCAATGATATCACGTTAAAGTCGAACGTATCAAACATGACAGTATTATAATACGGCAGAAACAAGAATAAACAGTAGTGGCCCAACAATTAGTTCTTGGGACCGTACCAAACCGTACCCACATATAGGCTATACAAAAACCGTTAGTAACCAATAGACACTATTTGTCAGTTATGTAAAAAGGAGAATTTTGGTCACAGTTTGTGTTAATAAACTGAATATAAGTTAGCGAAGATTAAATATCCACTGAAGTAGGAACGCCGTATTGTCGTTGACCGTAGAAGTTTTTCACCATGACGAAATGCTGTAAATATATGAAAATTAGACATATTATTGGTAAGGATTTTATCGTATTGACCAATCAAAAGTTCGAGCGATTACAAACATTTTTGCATTAGCAAACGGGTTATTATAGGGGCCTTGAACTGCGAGTATATAGCCGTTGCTTCAACTGAAAGAACAGGTTTGTTTTACAATGCAGCATTTGCCATTGGTGTCACCTCATCGCCTATTTAACATGTTGAAAATGAGTTGTAAAAAAGTTTGTATTCGTTCGGACGCTCGACTGATTAGTTTGCTTATCATTAAAAAATGTTAGTGTTACTTCTAAACAAATGACTTTGGCAGGATTTTAGCAAAATACACATTTACTTATTAAACTTTCGCCTTTTGTACACATTTTATATTCTAAATTTGGGTTTGAACGCCTATAATAAAAATATTTGTTAACCTTTTAATCCTGTTGCTATTTGTTTTATTTGTTCATGTGACCACGGCTGGTGTAACCGGTGCCGAAACATCGAGTGGGTATAAAAGGTGAACATATTATACATATTTATTTATTAGGATAGCAATAACAATATATATCTAGGTTTCAGAAATAATAAATCAATCCAAAATAATTAAACATACCCGAGGCTAAATTTCCAACCACGGGTAAAACTGTTCCAATAAAATTTAATGAAGTCGCTGCAGACTTTTCCTGCGGAACTGGACAAGTCGTTCCTAAAATGTTAACAGTGAAACTATGTCAGAACACTTTAGTTTGTTTTTTATATGGTGTCAATAAAATATCGCAAAAGCTGAGAATAGGTTGTTCAGTATCGCGAGTAGAATCCATTGCAGTTTTTACAGTTAGTTTTAGTTTCTCATAACTTACTATTTCTAGTACATCTTTTATTCTACGCGAAGTAACGCAAACAATCATTGCAATACCGTCATTCCAACTACCGAAGACGCCGTTCGAGCACGTTATTATTGAGTGCTGAGCGCAATTAACGTTTTATATAGAACAACAAAACTTCACGGTTTTTTTTAAATTAAACCCCATTGTATTTGCTCTTAAAACTGGTAGCTTGTCTTTTTGTGGCTCCTAACAAATACATATATTGACATGTATACCATGACTGTAGGAGGGTGGGGATGGGGTTCATACAAAATCAGCCCATTGTTCTTTTGATTTATTCCCGAAAATAATTTTATTTGTCACTAGAATCGTTTTATTTAATTGACGTTTCAAGTTTTCCATTATTTCGGTGACACGTGGTATAAGTTTCTTTGAAGGAGACGGATTCGGGTTGCGGGGATGTAATGTGTTTTGTGTGTACATTTTAGGTGTTGTAGCGTTCATTAGAAGACAAATGATTGGCAATGTGTTACGCAATGTGTTCTATGAGGGGAAGCGGTGTTCACAGAAGGTTTTAGACGAATGGTACCTATACAATATATTAAAGGCTTGCGTACCCTAGTACGCAAGCCTTTAATATATTTAATATATGCCGTTAAAGCGCATAGAGTAGGGTGGCCTAAGTTTGTGCAGGAGATTCTTCTTCTTGAGATGCCTCTTCACCTAGTAGAGTTTGGCAATCAGCTCCGAATAGCCATGTCTCTCGCGAGGCGAAACAGTTCATCGACACTCGCGTTACCAGTCTACTCCCGTATGTTACGCAGCCATGACTTTTCCTGCGACTAATACGCCCTTTTCCGCCAATCTTGCCCATCATATTAGTTGCAAAAGTCCGTATCTTCCATGCCTTAACACGTGACCGAGATACGCAACTTTTCTGCACATGACGGTCTGCAGGAGTTCGCGTTTACGATCTGCTCGTCGCAGGGCTTCCTTATTGGTGACCTTCTGCGTCCAAATGATGGCCAGCGTAGGTCTGTACGCCCATATTTCAAACGCTTCTATATGTACGTTTACTTCTGCGCAGGAGGTAAGATTGCGCAATGCTCATTATTCAAAAGAATAATGATGTCTGCGGCTAACTTCGATTGTATTCTGGTGCTCAAGTGCGAAGGACTTTGCAGCGTATTTTTTTGTGAATAGTTTGAAAACAAAAGGGCCTGACCCTTTTGTTTCCAAACTATTCAAAAAAAATATCGTATTTATGTAACTTTTGAATGTTTTGAAAATGTAGTTCTTTCGAATTATGGTAAACTTTTTATGATTCAATCAGTGATTTTGTCGGCAAAAATATACTTAATTGTACTTCCTTGCAGATCACGCAGATAGCGTCAGGGACAGCTTTGTTTAAAAGTGGGTGGTTAAGATTGCGTATTGCTGGGGTAAGTAAAATTATGCACACTGACATAGGCAAACGTTTTATTTTAGCATTTTTTTTTCCATTTTATGGGAAAATAAATATCGAAGTTAATTATATTAATCGAATCGCCTAATCGAAGTTCGGAAGCAAGTGGGAAATGGAGAAATTAAAATAAACGTACTGCAGATACAGATCAGGTCATGAGGCCGATAAGGGTGCAGTATGGATATGCAATAACACATGGAGACTGAGGAATCTTTTGATAATGAATCTGTGCACAGGGAATTCGGGGAGTAGGTTTCCTGTTTGTTCAAAGACTGACAGTTCAATTAATGTTTAAGGGCTGGCGCAGACTAAGCGAAGCGCTGCACAGCGCGGTTTTCATTAACAATCAACAATCAACTTTGTCGACATTGGAATAAGATCAAAAATTCACCAACGCACCTACCAGTCTTCGAGCGCGTTAAAGCGTTATACATTATTTGATGTGTGTATGTGTATGTATTAATTATAATATATATGTATGTGTGGTATGTATATTTTATAAATGTAAGCATATTGTATGTATTCATAGTATTATTTGTAGGTAAAAAATATTTATCCCGTTTGTCGTTTACGAGTAAGTTTATTTATAGGTCACATCGCACCTCCCAATGTATCTCTCTGATAAACCAAAGGTTAGCTGCTAGAGAATGCCTTAAGGCACTCGCCTCGCTTTTGTACCAATGTGCAATAAAGATTTTTTAAATAAATAAATAAAAAAAATTACGTAAATATTGTACGCTCGATCGTATATTTAATTTAATTCTTGCAGTTTACAATAAATATATTCTGCTTATACTTAAGTTATTTAGCTAATATGTTTATAGTTCAGTTATTTGTCACCCATTGCTTTTATTTTGTGTTCGTTAATCCTTTCTATTTATTATAAATGTTATGTTAGAATTTAATTATAAATAAATAATTGTTTAACCGATACCCACCAATATCACACAATGCAAGTAATGTGCGAGTAGTTTGAATATTGACATGCTCCCATTCTATTGGACGATGTCCATAATGCAATGTGCGCACTGAAAGTCCAAAATAATAAAAATCAATTTTAAGATTATTAATAAATCAATTATAGTTTAATTAAATTATAACAAGCATATAGACCACTTATTTTCTGCCACTATTTTTCAAAAATAATGTTTTCATAAAATAATAATTCATACATTTCGCACCGGCATGAAATGATTTGTGCTAAGATAAATCGAATCGATTAGGAAATAAACTCACTTTCCCCTATAGGAGACGTCAAAAATGGTAAATAGAGACCTTCGTTAATAAGCAGACATGCTTTAGGTGCAATGTTCAGTTAAATCATTTTTCATTTTATAGCGCTGCTCATTGAATAGAAATGAGCGATGCCGAGAAGATCTGTTGCTGTGCAGTTTGAATGCAGTTAGTTCTACTTGGCCGTGTGGCGTCGGCCGGCTTTAGAATAGAACCACTCCATCTCTTCCTATAAAAGTAGGTACTCTTCCCATAAAAGTAGGTATTGTAAAAGGCGATGAAGGGATAACAAAGCCGCTGCCACAAGCGCTGGGGAACTACACAACCTTTAAAAGAGTGGACTCGTTAACCCGCTGACCGCGGTCAGCGTGCCGTTTTAAGGCCATACATCCCTAATGCACAATTCAACAGTGGACGAAAAAAGCGCTGGTTACGAATGCGGTTACTCATTGCAATCGGAACTGCAGTACTATTCGCTAACTGCACAGAAAAAGCATTCAAACTACATTTCTGCAGCTGTCAGTCCAGATGCAGCTCGTCTGTGTTGGCTTTAAGAATTGTCCCCTTTAAGGACTATGCTCGAGTTATTGTCCGCTTCGTAGGAACAGGGGCGAAACAGACGAGTGCTTAATAGACGCGACGGAGACGAGATTATTTTAATGGTCATAACACTAATATCAGAAGTTCAGTATAAAAAGGAAGCGACATTTAAGACATTAAGCTGTAATTTAAGACAAAATTTTTGAATTATTTCTATTAAAACATACGTTTTCTGAATTTCGATGGCGATTTAGAAGAACTCGCCCAACATTCGGTTGTTTTTTTCCACATGCAGTCCCACCGGCTACGACAAAATCGACGCCACGAGAAACGATCGCTTGAACACCGGAACTGTCTTGAAACTGAAATTATAGAACATTTAGTTGTTTGGGTGTGACATTTTTTCGGGGTAGAGTGAGATATCTTGTAATTAGTCTTGTGATATTGACCTTCCAGCTATGCCGACTTTTTTCTTGCAAAATGACAAAATGCAAAATAGTGAAATGACTCTCTTGTGTTATTTTCCGATTGCATTCGTGGTCGCGTCGGTCGATTTTAGAAAAACATCACCCTATCTTATCCCGTGACTGTAGTAAAAGGTGACGAAGGGATAACAAAATCTCTACCAATAGCCTTGAGAAACTACAACACACTCTAAAAGCGAACTGGTCCACCCGCTTGGCCAGTGTGGCGTTTTCAGACCATATATGCCTCATGATCAAAATAGTGTGCATGAGCCATGTCCAGCAGAGGATTACAAGAGGGGGAGAGTGCACGCTGCAATCCATCAGCCTATGGGAGCACTCGAGTGGCCACGTTACCTCTCTCTCACAGTAGACTACTTTGAAATGTACTGCATTTCCCACTTTATTTTATTTCCCTAATGTACCTACGTACGTGTTTCGGTAGTGAGTGAGATGTGCCAGAGCCCATTCCCATATAATATCATTAATATTCCCATATAGAAAATAAAATTGATTATCAAGCTTAGATTAAATCAAAAGGAGGAAGATACGTTACTCACTTACCGAGAATGGTTCTAAAAAACTGAGTGTAATGGACCTGCTTCGTTTAGTCACCTATAGAACAGCGACTTGCTTGCACGTGATACGCTCACACGTTGAACATACTTTTGAAGTGGAAAATACATTTAAAAATGCCTTCCTGTGCATTTATTCAGTGCACGAATGACTTAAGGTGCAAAAACAAGACATGCAATCACTTTTAATGCGTAAGTACACCAAAAAGTAATAATTTGTAGAAGTTTTATAAAATTCTTAGATTACATTCGGCCATTAATGAGTGAGCGAGATAAAACTATACGACCGGGAGTAGTGATTGTCTCGCTCGTGCTACTGTACAAGTGTATCGCTCTATTTCTGTTTTTCGGTGTCGTACAATTTGACTTCATATAGCTGTACGAGTTTGGGTGTATATAGTTGTTTGTGCATTCGAGTCTATTTCCAGTTGACGCAACGTAAGAACGTACCGTATCTTCCCCTTTTGTTTTCATCTAAGTTACGAGTATCAAGGGATCAGTTATCAAATTTCTTACTTTTTTGTCGGCTGCAAACGAACTGTTTAAATTTTCCCCGTTTGTTGTTGTATCTTTTGTTTACAGATGGTCTACCATAGAAATGATGATAGTGTGGTGAATTGGCTGTAATAGAAGAACACTTTAGTATACTCATATGATCTAACTATCTTTAACTTAAAGATAATCACGTAATTCGATGACATCGCATCATTATTATTGATTTATCTTTAACTTAAAGTTAGATGTTAGTGAAATATAAATTCTTACTTGATACACTGCTTTTTTTCTCGGTTGCATTTTGTTCATGGTATTGACAATACCATGATACTATATCACTTGGTTTAGATTCTATAGTAGACACACTGTTTTGTGATTTGCTTCTATGACACTCCGGGTTGCTATTCTCTTCCAGCATGCTATTGTCGTCCAATCGCTTCAGGTCGTCGCTGGTGTCATCACGGATTTCTAAATCTGTGCCAGCTATGCTGCTAAGAGTCTTTGAGGACTGACATCCTTGAAAGGAATTTCGAAATAGAGCACCAAGTGACCAAGGCACCAAGTGGCATATTAAATAATAGTTTACGGACAGTGCACCTGTAATACACCACAGGCTTGCTGGTATGCTTTCTGCCAATTTATTAATTTCATACTGTACAAGGTATATAAAAAGATTGCTCGCTGTTTATTTTTTTAAAACAATTTAATGAAAGGAGTTTACCAATTAGATATGTGTGTATCTATGGTCCGTAGACGATGATTTACTCTGAAATTACTAGACAGACTTACGTGCAACTTATGCATTGGATATTTCCAATTTAAAAAAAGGTATAAAGTATTATGGTTTTTAATTCCGGGCGAGTGAGAGTGTACTGATCTAAAACTTTTACAGGCTCATAAATATATGTGATTTTTTTTATAATAATTCCGTCATGAATGGTATTTAATAAAGTGTAACTTGGCCTTTTGGTTTCGGCTGATTTTAGACCAGCTGGTGTACTGCAATGTGGCACCGCCACATTTCTTGCAGTGGAGGGATAACAAAGCCGTTACCACAAACCTTGACGAACTACCACAACCTCTGGAGTAGTGGGACTCCCGAACCCGCTTGGCCAGCGTGGCGTTTCGAGGCCATACATCCTTCATGCGCTAGTCTCCTCATGCACATGTCCAGCAGTGGATGAAAAAAGGGCTGGTTACACTAAAGCGTAATTCAAGCAAATTGCAGTTATCTAATTATGAAACCAAAAGGCTACTCCTTAACAATGAAAGCAAAGTTCACTGTATTTGGCATTGTTAATTTTAGTTCTATGACCAGAAGTGATACAGACGTTGCGATCTATGGTATTGAAAGGTGAATCAGAACAGTTTAGTGTTTAATATCATCTCCCATCATATCATGATATCACTCCATGCTACGTCAAACTACACTACGCCACGCCACGCCATGACACTTCACTTTACATAACACCTCATTACATTACAATACACTTTTAATGTATCTTTAATGTATGTTTCAGGGTTTTTTAGGATAGACATTTATCGTTCCTTACCGAATATATCCAAGTTCGTAGTTTTTTCTAGAACTTCAGATGGACAATTTACGTATGAGGCAACGACTGTATTGCTTGCTTCAGGAACCGGTTTGGAAGGGAATTGAATAAATTTACTGTATCCTACAAGGAAATTTATTTAGATGAACAAATATGTCACAGAATGCACAGGAAGAATCGCGAGTAAGAAGTAGAAGGAAGTATGAAAAATCACTTTGTTGTGAGGTACACAGAACCGTTTATCGTTACACTGGTCCCATTACTTTTTATTATAATAAAAGAAACACCCACGTCTTATCCTCGCTACTCTCTCGAGACTCTCTACCACACACGATCGTCGATTCTTTTCATCTAGCCACAATCGGTGAACTTCATAAATACATGTTGATACATGTGGCCGCAGGGAGTCCTAAACTGCTCTTTCAAGTACGTGGTCGTTTACACCATCGGTTGTCGGCGCTGCGACAGAAGCGTCCTATCCATTGCCACTTTCAGATTTTAAAAACTCCGAGTATAGCTCTCTCCATAGCTTGTTGAAGGGCTTTAAACTTATGGGCTTGGCTGACTGAGGTTTCAACATACATTTACTAATATTAAACGTACCAACGAGTACGGCTTACACATACATTAAATGTAATGCAACATTGATAGTTGAAGAGGGCCAGTTGAATTTCTTTCTACTAAGGAAATATAAAATCGCATCCATTTTGGTGTATAACAATGAGATGAGTAAAATCTCTGTACCTCCTTCGCGACAAATCATTGATCAGTTATTTCTGCGTTCTGTAGGTAGGTAGCTCTCGCTTAAAGAAGATAATTCAATCTAGGTGAAGTATTGGGAAATGCGAGGTATGGGGTGACCTCAGAAATACAAACAATACAAATAACTCAAAGGGATGAGTAGACATTAGGGTTCAACTGTTGAGCTTCAAGGATTCAATTTTAACAATATATAATCTCCCGATTTCTTAACAGTGAGGGTGTTGCTTTTACGGGATCGTTCTCAATAGATATGGTAAGTAGCATAATACCGTTCACTTAAATTTAATTTAACTCTACTTTTCTTATTCTCGGATTGTATTCGTGTTACTTGCAAGTCAATTATTACTTGTATAAGTTTAATTGTGAAGTTCATTGGTTTATAATATTTCATATCTTTTAATTTATCTATTTAGTATTTTATTTTATTTGCATTTGCAAATAAAATAAAAATTAAAGAATTTATATACATTGTTTGTACCTTGTTTAGGAATGAATACGGGCTCCACGCCAGTGTCAGTTTTTCTAGTATCTTCCTGCAATAAATATACATTTTCAGCCCATTTGTATTCGAACACATCTTTTATTTGGTCCATGACTTCTGTTGAATGTTCTATTGGAGGTGTACCTACAAATTGACAATATAATTATTTATTATTTGTTTCAAGGCAGCTTACGAGCAGTATAACCAATTCAATTCACTCATCATTGGCTAATCACTAAAATAAATTATTGTATTTTGATTTGTAATGAGTGAATTTTGATTAAGTAATAGTCCAGTCAAAATAGATATAACACGTAGGAACAACTCCAATGGAGCTAATTTCTTGTGTGGGCTTTCATACTATCCTGAATGAAATGTCTAGAGTCCCCATAGATCAGTATGCTGTTAACAATTATACAGAATATAAAAAGTAAAAAAAAAGGGTTTTTGCGAATATCTCTAAAATGGCTAGTCTTATGGTAAAATGTTTATTACCAAATTTATAGCTCATGTAATTTCCCACAAAGTTCTTAATATTAATACGTCAAGAATTCTAATTTATATATTTTTCAAACACCCTTCGCAAAAAAACGATTTTTGTACTTTTGACAACCTGTATAATTTTTTGTTGCATGCGGATCGATGGAGACTTTTGACATTTCATTCAAACGTATAGTATGAAAATTCACATAGTTTAATATGAAAGTTCAAAAGATAGAATGAAAAAAATTTGCTGCATCGGAATTATTTCTAGGCTCGTACTTATTTATGTCTATTTTGACTGGATTATAAGGTTTTATATTGAAATACTTTTTTTTAAGCATAATTTTCTATACTAGTTATGTAGTTCACACAGCGTCAATTTTGAAATTTGGTCCATAATAATAATTTCTTTATTTCCAACCATATCCATAGATTTGTTAGTAAGTGAAACTTAGACAAATGTTAGTATATAAAATTAACTTATATTTAAGACCAGCTTCAACGACTACGTCTGGAAGGGACAGTCGGCCTTGACCACAATCGTCCTCAGGATGTTATTGATGATCCGTTTCACCCTGCTCTGCCTTTTTCAAGTTGAACGAGAACGAGGCTGCCTTTTTCCTCATGCTGGCTTGAAAGCCATCCGTGCGCGTCTCCGCAAACATAGTTGATGCGCTACAAAAACGTGGAAGGCGCAGTAACATCCTGAAGGCGTTGTTATATTGAATGCGTAGGCTGCTGTACGCTGCTCGAGTAAATTGGGATAATAGGGGGTAAGTACAATTTAGGCAACAAGCAATACAGACCGCAAACGCACAGACAACGTCTCAAATAAATGAATCACATAGTAAACTTATGTACGCAAGTTTTTTTTTATAAAACTAGTGATTTGCCCAGCTTTGCATAAGTGGTATAGCGATTTTCTAGCTATCCCAAATCAAGCCTATTTCCGATTAGTTTAGTTTAGTGTTGTAAAAACGCTATACGCTCTCGAGCCCTCGAGAAGTCTTAGTGGGAAATTTTTTGAAGAATGTTTAATGTAAAGCATTAATCGTTTTAGACTTTAGCCTTTATACCTCAAGCATTAAGATGATTAGACTATAATGCTCACGAGCATTTAACGCTCGTGTCTTGTTCATTAGTCGTCACTCAGCCAGCGCTCATCTTTACGACACTAGTTAAACTTCCTAAAAGTGAAATTATTTTCAAAATAGGTACAATAGGTCTATGGCTCCAAAATAGGTCTATGGGCGACAGTATCCACTTACCATCAGATGGACTGTATGCTCATCTGCCGCCTTCGTCCATAAAAAAAAAATAGTTTTTGGAACTTTTGTTGTACAAACAATAAAAGGCAGAACTTCTCATTATAATTTTAGTATTAGTATAAAACTTTACATAGATACAATTATACAAACAAACTGTTTCATAGTACTTACCACGTGTATGTAAGATTATATGATTATATTAACGAAATAAAGTTATTATTATTATTACTTACCATTTTCATTATCTCTCGTTGGATAATCTAGACGGAAGTCTGAAGTATACCAATTTTGTACATTGCCATCTTTCCTTTTGTGAACGTTTTCAGCGTAGTTGCTAATATTCATGAACGGCGATGGAGTTGTTTTTTTAGAAAGTTTCTCTGAAAATTAGAAAGATTTAATATTTTCCTTTGTATTGTCTACCTGGTGGTAGGTGGGTACTATCGCCCCATGCACACCTGTGATACATGCTGACATCAGTCCAGAATGATAAACGATAGCACGCCCTCGGATGCGCTGCATACCTTTGCAGACTTAGGAATTGATTTGGAGAAAGGGTTGGGAAAATTGCAAGGGATGGGACGGTAATGGACACTGTAGTATCTCACTGACTATTACAACACGTACGTATATTAGGGGAATAGGATAAAATGGGAAATGTAATATATTTCATGAAAGTCTACTGTGATATACTGGTAATGTGGCTAGTAGATAATAATTATTGTGAAATTTTAATTCCCTGGATGTTATTGCAATTGTATCCTTTTAGGCCACTGACCGATCTATCGCGATGTCTTTTTACGTCCCAAAATTTTTAAACGAAACTTACTCCCGCGGGTGTTATTCTTTGTGATTACGAGTATGTGTGCGTATGCGGCTCTGAAACCATTTGGATTGTTTGGACTACGGATTGTACTACGTCGGTCCAGACTGAATATTTCCTTTAGTCCCAGTAACTTTAAGGCAATCCCCCTTTCACCTAACAAGTAGGAATAATAAATGTTACCAGCTTTGTGTATTTTACGTTCTAAGCGTTATTATAATCATCTGTACTGTTTGGTACTATGTAACATTTATCGTTTTGTTTGTGATGAAATGAAACAGTGCATTAAGAGTATTTTTAATAATGTGCATACTTCTATTTTTTCCATAAAAAAGGACGCTTACATTGGCGTGGTGTATAGCATCCAAATTCTCTCGTTGTATTAACATTGTAGCAGAGAAAGTGCGTCAATTCATACGTCAATACGTATCAATAGGTATAGCAGATGATATGGAAATATGGATACTCTCCTATGCCTCCATCTTTTTCATTTTTCTAAATCAACTATTAAATCTTAAAATGTAGCCGGCTCATCTGGGGGCTTGTCACTGTTTGTTATTTTGGCCTGATGATAGCATATATCGTAGTCCTGTCTACAGTCAGGTGGACTGTCTGTTCGTCTGACATCAATTACACCCATATAAAAAAGTATGTCGTACTGTGCGATAAAATTGCACGCTCACTACGCTTCGGTTTATTTTATTTTTATTCAAAATTTCAAAATAAAATGTATCCTATATTAGACACGGATAATGTAGTTTCCTATTCGTGAAAGAATTTTTGATATCGGTTCACTAGTTCCAGAGATTACCCCCAACATACCTACAAACACACAATTTTACCTCTTTATTATATTAGTATAGATTTCTTAACCATATTAAGGTTATGGTTAAGAAATTAATTGAAGATTTTATCAAATATGTAATCGATTTTAGAAACCGTCAATGACATTTAGTTAATAATCTCGACGTAACTTATAAACTACTCAAAAGCGTTAGTGATCAAAATCAAAAATAGACTTACCGATATCAATAACCGTTTGATCGGTGCATTCACTATCGCGCGATGATTTTAATATCAGACTCTCCGGAGTGGATTCAAACGAATTTTCTGGAGTGTTCAAGCGACCACTGATTGTCATTTCTGTCAAAGTTTCTAAAGCGAGAAAACAATGTTTTGGATAGATAGGAATGTTCTTCTGTATAAAATTATGAAGAAAAAAATTTGAAACAATGTTTCCAGAAGAGCATACCCATACCAGGCGATCTCTTTGCTTTAAAGCAGTATTTTCCAGATATACTTGAAACAATAAGTGGACATCAACTACTGTATTAGTAATTGTTGTCTATATAATAGGTTCAATAGTAGTATTAATATTATTATTAATAATAACAAATGATCTATGAGCAGTATTATTCATAGTCTATCAGATACTCTGACGAGATTGAAATGCCCTAATTTTTAAATTACTATTTCATTATTTTGAAATATATTTATAGGAATTTTCGTCCTTTTTGTTTTTTTAAGGCACTTTTGGTTTCCTTTGTTATACTGTATGCAGCATTGTATTGCAGCAAATCTAGGTACGAGCTCCAATTTCCGATAATCATAATATTAAAAACTACATCAAAATCTCTTAGTGCAAAAATAGAGAATGACAGAAGTTAATTTTTAGAAAATTTAAAGAAAAGCAAATCATCTTTTACCGTGAACTTGATTATTGTTTAGTTCATTGTTTCTGTATAATTCTCCAAGTGTTGGTATTGGTCTCGACGATGCCAGTGAGTTTGTATCGAAGATGTGTTCATGGCAAAACTCTGTAATTAAATTGCATAAAATTCTATTGCTTAAAAATAATATATAATAATTTGAATATTAAGACTGGTCGTCAAACCACTTTTGGTATTCGGGCAAATGACCAATCGAAAACCAATCAAAATCGAAAATGAATTCGGGTACAGCTGTATTCGGGTAAATAAGCAAAACTAGGTGTTCTGTGATTGTCCTGTTGTTAGGATTAGGATGCGATCTTGAACCAGGTAATTAATGTTCTAAGTATCTCAAGGCTCTCAAGGCTTACTTATTACACATAGTCTTATGCGTTCAGAAAGCTGGATGTAACGGGTAGACTTTTGCAAAAGGAAGCCGATGGGGCAGCCGAATATTAAAATAAAGACCATGGACCTCGAAGCATAAATGCCCCACGACCATTATGGAACAAGGATTTCATATTACTAATACTGTGTGGATCGATATCAATACCTGTTTTTATATCTAAGAACTGAATACTTTGAACATTTGCATCCTTTTGAAGAAACTTTTCGTCCTTAGGATTTGTTTTTGTTGACAGTCGATAATCCTTTAAAGGCTGCTTAATGTACGATTTCCGCCGAGGTATGTGACTAACTTTTGGTTTTTCGTCAAAACCTAAAATTAATATAATTTATTTTAAAATTAAATGTGCGGTCAGGGGACCCCCTCAGGAACGAAGATCCTCACACATTTCTTTTTAAACTCCGAATGTAATTCGAAATAAAATCTGTATAGTTCATGTATTTTTTTTATCTTGTATCATATTTTCAATGCAAATAATTTAAAATAAGGAATTAAATCAAAAATTTAGGTTATACAACCGGCCAGGCACTAGTCTGCACGTCTGTTATTCTGCTTGAGTCTCGCTCTTGATACTCGTACGCACCCACACACAGAGAAAGAGAAAGGCGTATGGAGGGGGTAAAAAATTTACGTGACGTTACATTTTCTCTCGAATCACACCTACCGCAAACCGCGTAAAGGAACTTCGTTCCAATAAAACTTATTCTTTAAAACTCAAACTTAAGTAAGTTTTGTTTGCATATTTATCTATGTTTTATTTGTTGTTTGCTGAGAAAAATTGTCACACAGTTGGTCTTTTCGTTGTTAATGAAATTTCGTATTATTGAGACTATTGTAACGTGTGTATTTTATGTCAATACATTGCTCAAAATTAGTAAAGTGGATTAATATCTAAATATTTATTATGTGGATGGCGTGGTTAATATCTACCTCAGATCACCAAGCTAATGGATAAGTAACTAAACGTACTAATAAAAATTACTGAACTGTTTAATCAACTAAGTATTTATTGGTATATATAAATAAAAATGTATAAATGTTCGTTTGTTCAAAATCTTAAATCTCCAAAAGTTCTTCACCGATTGCTTTGAAATTTTGACACAACGTTGCATTCGAATACGCGCGCGTAACTATCACAGGGTAAAAACATGCTTTATACCCAAAAACAGGTAAAAACAGGGTAAGCGCCATCTGTTGGGCAGCCACAGCAACGCTTGTCCGGGCACAGCTAGTATATAATAAAAATCTCGTGAAACTTACGTGTAACTGGTTTCCATAGTTCTATTTTTTTGGATTTTGGCGCAGGTTTTTTAAAACGACTCGTTCCTGCTGCGGTGTCACCTAAAAGAGGAAATAATTTTCAAGTTGACTAAAGTTAGTTACGAGTTTTGAAATGGTCACATACATAAGTAAAATTATATAAAACTAGTTATACTAGTATTACGAGTTAGAATCTTCTATTCAATTTCATAATTCCTGTAGTATGTTCGAAACATTGTATGTGCAATTTATAGTCAAACAGTTGGAAACGTAGGCCAGTTTAGAACCTCTTCACAGTTACGAACTTAACCGTCTTTGCCCGACATCCGAAAACAACCGCTATTGCTGTTATTGTGACGAGGTTCTAAACTGACCTACATTACCAATTGGTTGACTGCATAATCTTTTGAAGGAGGGAGTGCACGCTGCAATCCAACAGCCGCTGGGCGAGCTCGATGGCCACGTTACCCCTCTCTCACAGAAGACTACCTTGAAATGTACTGCACTTCCCACTTTATCTTATTTCCCCAATGTACGTACGTGTTTCGGTAGTGAGTGAGATGTGCTAGAGCCCACTCCCATCCTATATCTCTCCATTTTCCCAACCCTTCCTTCAAATCCATTTCTGTATCTCCAAAGGCAGGCAGTTTGTCATTTTGGACTAATGTTGACATGTATCGCGAATGTCTATGGGCAACAGTATCTACTTATCACAAGGTTGACTGTATGCTCGTCTGTCGCCTTCGTAAATAAAAAAAAACAATTAAATCAAAGTTATTATAAAGTTGTAATTGTATAAGACCAAGAAGGAGATCCTATACATACACTTCTGGGTGTTCTTGCTTGTGTAAGATGAATGCAAAAACTGCTGAATGTTTGAACTATTGGACCATTTGAAGGTCCATTAGCTAGAGATCCGAATTGACAACTACTTATTTTATACTTGATTCAACTTTTATTTCATTAAAACATTTTCTGTGTTACGAATTTATACATCTTCGCAAGTGAAGCCTATTGTAGAACATATCTAGGACTAAATTAAAATTGGAAATATAAAACTGACTTTGGAATACTATACCATAACATCAGTCTATGTCTCTTCACTTTCCCAAGGCTCATAGGCCTCTCCCAAGACTCGCCAACATACACAACCATACATTTTTCTCATCCACACACTACCGAAGGACCTTGGAATACTATTGAATGTAGCTGGGCTTATTTTTAACTTTAATATTTCGATACATTTTTTTCACCCAAATATTTGCAAAACATGTCAAATACACTCTTAAATGTATCAGGCTAGTATAAAATGAATGAAACAGATCATGATTTGGAAATAATTTCGAAAAGTTGTACCTGCATCGTCCTGTCTTATTACATTTCTCACACCGAGTGGCGAATTTGATATTAGCCTTACTATCCTGGGTAGTTTGCTACCCGTTTTATGTATTTTCTGTTCCTGTTTATTAAGATCTGTACGAAAAGAAATGTTTGAACACTGTATGCAATTTCTTTTAACTTGCTTCAAAGATTTATCTCATTGAAAACGGAATATTTCTTTTCTTTTCGAGCTAATTTCGGGAAATATTAATCGATTTATCATAAAATCCGCACAAGAGTTTAAATAAGAAATATCGTGACTGAATTTTGTGAGGCAAAAACTATTCAGCCGCAGGCAAATACTAGTAATATATATTTAATTATGTTGTGGTGGCGGCCTCCTGTACTTGTGGAGGGGACTAAGTATCAGAGAGATCTTTAAGATTGTTTTTTGTTTTTCAGACCAATCCCAAATGTGAAAACCTTTTATCCTATAAGGGTGTTCCTAGAACGGTTATGAAGGAGATAAATTATTCAAAAAATAATTTATTCAATAAGATAATTCAATCATTTGTGGATTTATTCAAAAAAAGCAATGAAAAGGGTAAAATTGTACGAGATCGAGTCAGTACTCCGTCTTTGTCTGGTGGAAGGAAAAGTTATGAATATACGTAATTTATTAAAATTGTACCATTGTTTTCAAGATCTCTTGGTTTGTTATCAATTAATTTCGTAGTCGGTCCATGTTTGAGTGCGAAGTTATCATTTGGATGTCTCGTGTCCATTTAGACTACGTTAGGCGGGACGTTAAGAGACATTAGGCGGTAAGAGTCCTGAAGAATTGGATTACTATGTTATCATATACTTAAACTAAGACTAAAAGTATAAAAGTGAGAGGAGAACCGGCTCCAATCGGATTGCTTTGAGCAACTTCTCAAACAGCACCGTAATCAGAGGGTGTACTCTGATAACATGAAAAACGAAGTTTCGGCCGGTATTTTGGTAGATTCTTACTACGAAAACGTTCACTACGATATATCGGCCGGAACGAAGTTCATTTGACATTTGAAACTACTCAGATCGTAAGAGACAACGATCGAAATATAGATTTTGACAAGAAATACTTGGTATTCAAACGTCAAATTTCACGATCGGAATATCTCACATTTTAAATAACCGGAATACCCGATACCCGATATATAGAGCTCCGAACTAAAGAAAGTCAGACTAGGGTTATAGCACTTCGTTCGAATTTCGGGCAGCCCCGAAACTTCGGATGCGTAAAATCAGAGCAGGCCCCCAGTCCTAATACAAGTTTTAAGCTTTCAATTTCTATGAAGAGGGGGTTTCGGGACATAATCCACCGTCCGGGACCAGAGCATATGTAATGATGCATAATACCTACTCATTTACTTGCGACATTTAACGGCAGGGTTAGGGATAATTGAAATTTCCTTCTTCAAATGAAAACTTTAGGCTTTAAAGTTTTTATTGGTTATTAAGGACGAACCAACCATCTTACAAATGTAAATTCAGAATATTTTTATTATCAAGAATCATTCAACAATCATAGAATCATACAGCCAATCATTTCAACGGGATCTTTTCTGTATACGTAATAAGATCTACTCGACTCTCCTATAAATACCACTAAGTAACCACTGGCAACCACCATGCCCCAATCAGTAAAATATTTAACTGTGGGGAGAAGAGAAATATTTACCGAGTCAAATGTTCCGAATTGACTTTGGGAACCGTAACACCGCGGGACCAGTTCTACCTTCTAGCTTTTTCTTTCTATAGTTACGACTGTCTGGAAAAATAATCGAATAACTATTCTCAGCCTCAATAGCCTGTGCTTATATTATTGTTTCTGAATAAAGCAGGGTTGTAGGGCTGACTCGAGGCTTTAGATAGTAAAGGCGATGATATATGGTAGGCTAGTTTTCTCCCTATAGATGCCAGCATAAATAAACAAGCCTGCAATTAACATTAGCATTTTTTTTTCAAGTTAAAATAATAAGTTTCAATTATAATTTTAAAAGTAATAGCGCTTCTTTCATAAACTAGGTATTGTTAACCTGAGAGTAATAAAAAGGACGATACGATGATTCATATTCCTTTATATCTATATTCTATTTTATCGTTCTTTGTTATTAGAAAGACATTTATAATTAAACAACTAAAGGAGTTGTACAATACTTCATATTGTACTTATAACAATTTGTAGAACTTGCTTAATTTACAAAATTACAAACTTTAAATTGTTTACTCCTTTATTAAATGCCATTACGAGATTGATGTTTAATCAAAACATTGTTTGCAAAGGAACAAATTGCTCCTTCAAGAATACAGGATTTTGGTACAAAATTACCACTAATACAATACTTATTTAATACATTAAGTTCAATTATTTACCTTATAAGTTTCCTTTAACAAATTTGTATTTCTTATATATTCGATTTTTTATTTTTTACTATAATTTTTACCAATAACTCATTTTGTCAAACTAATAACGGCACAAGACCAAATTTAATTATGTCAAACGGTTTTTTTTCTGCCAGATGCTTCTTGTCTATTGCTTTGCTTCTTGCTCGACTTCGTCTTGGATTTTCACTGAGGTTGCATGTTGAGTTATTTTTTGCTCTGCCTTTATTTCTTCTAATTTCTTTATTAAATCTTCTTGAACACTGTTTACTATTTCCTTTAAGTTTTTGGCTGAAATTGCAATAAAATTACGGTTTTTATTAAAGGTATTTGACAAATTAGTCAAATGAAGCTAAGCCTAATTTTTGATTCTGAATGAACTAATAAAAGCAGTTTTACTAATTATTATTCACAGCCTTCCGAGGTTATACTCGTATACATTTAAGAACTAATTTATAGGTAATGTGAAATCGATTAAATATCTAAAGCGCGCGTTAGGAGCAGGAAGAATTTCGGTCATTGACATGAGATCAGCGAAGACTGGATGGTAAAGAATTTGTTTGAAATCGTTGATCATCAACCACTTTACTAGACCCCTCAATTGAAGGTTCAATAATGTGAGAGGTCTAGTAAAGTGGTCGGTAGTCCACGATTTCATACAAATCTCTTTACCGTCCAGTCGTGGCTGATCTCATGTCAATGACTGAAATTCTTCCTGCTCGTGGCGCGCTGTAATAATATCCACCAATTATTATCTATTAAACTTTTAAACTTTAAGCGTTTTGAAAACATCCAACCAACCACAACGAGGCGCAATCTGAGGGAGAAACATCCTGAGGTTAACAGACAGCCAACATTTATACCATACGTGAAAAGAGTGAAGGATAAAGTTGGAACAGTATTGAGAAAATACACCATTAAGACCGTATATACTCCATCCTCCAAACTAGCGGTAAATCTACGCACACCCAAGGATGTTGTACCTTACCAGACGCCAAGTATCTATAAGATAGACTGCTGCTGTGATAATTCCTATATAGGCCAAACTAGGCGTAGAGTTGCGGAAAGTAACCGCCAAACGAGTAAATCAACAATACACGCATACATTCTCAACGCTGGAACTAATCACTGGATAAAACTCTGCACTCCTAACATCCTCTCCACGACATGTCACTTTTATCCCAGGATTGTACGTGAAGTGATTGAAATTAAGAAATATGAAAATTTCAATCGGGAAGATGGATATAAACTGTCGTCGAATCCAATGATTAATAAATTTTAAACTTGCGATTTACCGTCGAATACGTCCGCGCACATTGTTATTGTAGTGTATCGCAACTTTTCTGAATGTGGAGATCAAATGTGGGTAGTTGATAAAAGTACTCACAGCTCCCATCCTAGACTACCCGCATCTTGAGTTAACTCGTGACCACGGCTGATGTAAACCGTGCCCCAACGTCGAGTAGAAATAAAAGATATACAAAAACCTATATACGCGCTCAGACCCGATTTACAATATTAAAAATTGTATGAGATAACATTCAATTATTTAACATTTTTCTTTATTATATTATGTTTCAAAGTTTCATAATTACTAGTAACAAATAATATTACACCTGTTTTTTGGTTAAATTCTTCAGCTATAAGCGATATTTTCTTTAAAGTTCCAACATGCTTGGCAATTTCGCTGGCGACGTCACGATCACTTCCAGTATTTACGGCTGCGTCTTCCATCTCTGTCGGTTTTCTTATTTCAATAGCTTGTTTGAACACATCACTAGTTGTTAGTGGCATTTTAGGCATCACAAAACCTGATTTAGTTTCTATTATTTCCACCCCCGATACATCTTCTTTAGTTATTGTAGGCAATGGTATATCTAAAGTGTCATTAGGTAGAAGCTCAGGGGCAAAGTTTTGGAGATTCTCTATTTCTATAGGAGAATCCTTTTTCGGTGGCGTTTGTTTGGAAAATTTTATTGGCAGCGCATTAGTAATGCTTTCTATGATCATCTCTGCAATGTCGACATACAGTTTAATCTTAAAAATTTATTTATTACTACTCAATTTGACTAATGTTCATGTAACTTACGCACGATATTTTTCGGAGACTCCTCTTCTTGTCTCTTCTTTAAAATTAGTTTTCGAGTTAATTCTGCTAGAAACATTGAACACGTTGGTCCTGAAATTGATAGGTAGTATATATGAAGGTAGTATATATGGTAGTATGAAATTGATAGTAGTGATAGTATTTTCTTTGCTAGAATGCGTTGTGGTCATTTATCAAGAGAACTACTATACCCACTAGGTACTACATTGTGATTATTTCTGTCACAGCTGTAACCAGCCCTTTTAACATTCACTGCTGGACATGGGTTTCCTAATGCAATTTGTCTCATGCATGAGGAATATATGGCCTTAATACGCGAAGTTTGCCAAGGGTTGGCGAGTCCACTACTTTAGAGGTGGTATAGATTCGGGGTTTGTAGTACAGACTGTGTTATCCGTTAGTTTCCTTTGACGATATCCATGGAATTATATATGGTGGGGTTATTCTGAAGCCGGCCATCGCCACACGGCCAACGGGCCGAAACGCGTTGTAGGTGTATATATGATATATACGGTGTATATACGTGTTGTATATAAGAAGTAGCCATAAGTATAATATAAAATAATTATGCACTTTATACTTTTAACAGCGTTGTAAGGATTGTTCCTTGATTGAATTTTCTTGGATTGTGAGACAATTTTTTATGTAAATTACTTTGTAATCTTAAAATTGACTTTTTATTACCGTCACTTTTTCTTCTCTTAGCAGACTTGGATTTTGAAGGAGGTTTTTTATTTTTGTTCCTATAATGAGCGGGTTTTTCCATGCCTGGAAATTAAAATCTAGGTAGAAGTATACAAAACCAATTTCAAATTAATATATCTACGATAGTATTGAATTTTTATTGTTGATGATAAGGTTCACAATAAAACAAATAGTTAAAATATTGTAAAAATAGTTATAAATTAATCCAACGCTCCAATAATGGTTATAAATTACTTCAACGCTCCAACAATAGTTATAAATTACTCCAACGCTCCAACAATAGTTATAAATTATTCCAACGCTCCAACAATAGTTATAAATTACTTCAACGCCCTTACTTCAATACTTCAATCATACAAATGCAGTTTGTTAAGTGGGAAATCGAGCTTCCATTTTTTTTTTAAATCCTCGCCAACAAATGAGGTTCCACATTCGGTAGGGGGAGAGTGCATGCTGCATTTCCACAATCGCTGGGCGCACTCGACTGGCCACATTACCCCTCTCTCATAGAAGACTATCTTGAAATGTACTGCATTTCTCACTTTATCGTATTCCCCCAATGTACGTACGTATTTCGGTAGTGAGTGAGATATGCCAGAGCCCATTCCCATCCCATCTTCTTCCTCCCCATTTTCCCAATCCATTCCTTAATCTGCAAAAGTAGGCAGCGCATCCGGGGGCGTGCCAACGTTTGTCAGTCTGGACTGATGTTGGCATGTATCCCGGATGTCTATGGACGACAGTATCCACTTGCCATCAGGTGGACTGTATGCCCTTCTGCCGCTCTTTTTCTATAAATAATAATAATAATGTCACCACGGACATTATTTTTCGAGACAGAATTCTATTTTTTTTTTCAGTAACAAGAAGCACGTCTTTTTTACGTTATATACATATTACTAAATCCTCTTACATTATGATAGATTTAGTGGCATAATATACATATTATACAATACAGAAATATTTAAATTTTAATAACTTCGAGATATTTTAAAATTATTACAAATGTTTATAAAATTTTAGATTTTGATTAAATATATTTTGTATAAATTTATTGTAATCTACATGATACTTTGCTAAGTACCTAAATTGTAAAAAATACAGCTTGTCCGCTAGAGATCTCTGCTCACAGTTTGGCGAAAATGTGTTTAATTTGATGAAATAATTTTCGATTGCAAATAATAATGAAAAGATTATTATTGACTGAAATACTTGATGTGATGACCGAATCCAGTATCCAAAGTTTGTGTTATTGTACACAGAACCAATGGGTTAAAAAATCTCACTAGTTCTCTGTATAGAACTACAGCACAGAACTATTTGCAAATAACCGCCCTGCAGTGGGATGTTATAGGTTGATATCACTCAATCAAAAAATGAAATTTCCAACAACAACAAGTCCTCAGAGTCTCAGACGTCCTCACATTAGGCAGAGCCTGTATCGTGAGGGCCATATCTTTATCTTTAGCACAAGCAAACACATTAGTGAGCTTACAAACACAGGTAGGTATGTTTATGTTTAGCTTAGGATAGGATTAAGTGCAACTTAAACTTGCAGTGGCAATGTGGCATGTAAAATTAAAATTATGGCATTAAAAAAAACGTATATTTGGATGTTAAGTTATATAAATGATTAGGAATGCATAGGAAATATTACACATGTGTATATGTATGTGTAAAAATGTGTGAGGCCATAGTTTGGTATCTTATTTGGCATGTCTAGGATTTATTCAGTTTCATGATAATCCAGAGTAGCAAGCCCAGCACAGATTTTATTTTTGACTTTAAGCACAGAAGAGTTCTGTAATTTACAAAATTTTACAGCCTTTTTGTAAATTAATCTATGCAAGAAGGGACCGAAACGCTGAGCAAGGTCGTGGACATGGGCGCACTACTCAAGAGGAATATAAGTCCACAAGTATGGTGAACCTTGGCGAGCTACGAGTATTGTGGTGAGTTAGGACGGCGGCTCTAAGAATGCGAGTACATAATTATCTAACCGCAAGAGTACTAAGTAAGCAGTAGCTACGTACAGCGACAATTCAAGGAGCGACCTCTGATTAGGAAATTGTGACAGGAAATCGTTAGTAAGTATTATTACAGTACTAAATTATGAAGTACTTACTTCATTAAAAGTTTCAAAAAGTTCTGATATTGTAGGACTCACAAAAAAAAATTAATTTATTTACACTCATATAAAGATTGATGACACTCGGACACAGAGAATTTGCAAAATGTGTCAGAATTTGACGTCACTAGGTTAGTAGTCCTTTTGACCGTGGAATTAGTTTTTAATTATAGGTCTAATATTCAAGCTCAATATCTAATAATCACAAGGGCCCAATTTCTACAGTATACTACTAATAGTATACTGTAGAAATTGGGCCCTTGTGATAGTGTGACCTAAGTAGTCGAATAAATTTGCGACCTTTTTATAGTGAAAATAGTAAAAACTTTTTTGTATTACATAAATATTTATGGAATGGAATATTGTCCATTTAATTCTACAATCTTTCGTAATTTTTCTGGCAGAGCTATTAACCCATCACTATAATGTTTTTGGGGTTTCTGAGCGAAAAACTGATTTAAATGGTTTATACAGGCTTCTCTTGAATGTTATTTTACTCCATTTAGAGAATTTTGTAAGGAGCGGAATAAATGATAATCCGAGGGTGCTGTCTGGACTGTATGGAGGATACATTAAAACTTCCCAGCCATAGTCCATCAATTTTTGTTTAGTCATCAAAGATGTATGCAGCCGAGAATTGTGATAGAAAACTATACCTTTTCTATTCACTAATTCTGGGAAGTGCTCGTTTCAATTTTGCTAATTGCTGATAGTAGACATCAGAATTAATCGTTTGGCCATGTGGAAAAAGCTCGTAATACCAATGATTTTCCAGTTCCACCATACAGATGACTTTGTTCGGAGTGAAGCCCGGCTTTGGGACTATGTATTTGTGAATACTCACCTCGCTTAGACCAAGATCGTTGTGATAATTGTTATCGTAGGTGATACACTTCTCATCGCCTTCAGAAATAGTACGATTTCATGTCGTTTTAGCAACATCTCCCGTATGGAAATTTTATCCGGCAAGTTTCTGTCATTTTAATCATGCGGCACCCAAACAATAAGCTTTTTTACAAAATTCGGTTTATGCAGGTGATACCAAACTGTTGAGTGGTGAATGCTAAGCTCTTTCGCAATTCGATGACTGCTTGTGTCGATCTGCTTCAATTTTTTCAATGATAACATCAACATTTACCTTAATAAGACGACCACAGCTAGGAACATCATTTACATCAAAATTACCAAACCTGAATAGTCTGAACCATTTTTTGCAGTAGTTTTAGATAAAGCATCTTCTCCGTAAACACCGCAATTGTCGGAAAAAAATTATAAAACATATCTAATTTTCTCCTTATTGTTCCATTTTAAATTTGGTTAAAAAATATGAAACGATATAACTTTTAACTTGTAATTTTAATTTTCTGCCATTACAACAGAATTCGTATCACTCGCATAATGATTAATAACCAATAGCAGTTAACGCAAAACGACTAATACACAAAATGAGCAATACGTATGACCAAAAACATTCCTAAATTTATTCCTGTAGAAAATCAGCGTAGTCAGATATCAGTCGGAATGGCTTTCCGAAAAAGTTTGGCTACCTGTGCTAACTTGTATATGGATATGGGTAAGTATTTATGTAGGTATTATTTACAGGTATAGGCGTCATTATGCCTGTAGGTCGTTACGCCTATAGGTCATTTTACATATACGTTGTTTTGCGTATATTTTTCCGTTTGTCATGGTGCGTATTAGTCATTATGCGAGTGATCCCAGATTTCTAATAATGACTTCCTTAAAATTATTTTTATTTCAGTTTAAAGTATTTTTTATTTCAAAATAGTTTTTTTTTTAATAAAAGAGAATACGTTGATTACATTAAATAGAATTTATTATTAATTAGTCTTCATATTTATAACTACAAATAAATTTAAGTTGCCATTTGTGTTTGCACACTGTACAAGCAGTGGACATATTAGGAAATGGTCAAAGATGTGGTCTTTTCAAGAAGTGGTCAAATCCAGATGGTTCTATGCAGAAGACATTTTAAGGAGTTTACAAATTTTACTGAATCTAGTAAGTACATTTCAATAAATTTAAAAGCAAGAATTTGTACTGCATATAAAAATCATTCTGCACTTTGCAGCCACTTTCCACCTTTACGGGTAAAAAATAAAAACGACTGCATAGATTTTGTACTTTATTTGATACTAGTTTAGGTTGAATGTTGTGGTGAAGTCGGGTGTTTCACGGGTGGGTCACTGAAAAACAAAACTGTTGATAGACTTTGTTGGTCACGGACTGAAAAAAGTGCATGTTGGACTCTTTGCATAGCGCGAGAGTGCTAGTCTTGTTAGCCCTCAACGATTTAGGCAAATGTTAGTGATATTATGCCATTTTACAGGATTTTTGATAGCGATCTTAATATGGATATGCCCAAAGATCCCAGGATTGTTAATAAGTAATAAAAACCCTAGGATTTTCTTAATTTTCAATAACATAATTTGCTATTCACTTATATCATAAATATCTACTTACCTATAAATATAATAAAACTGTAACAAAGCCATCTTTGTACACGAAATATTTATTGAAAAAAAAAAAAAACTTTGCAGCATACTCTGCGAACGATGCAGAACCTAATACAGCAATTGTTATATTTGTTGTCTGTCTGAACACGCATCGTGCAAAAGCCACTGAACAGAATTTAATGAAACTTGGCATAATTAGAGCTCATGACCTGGGTTAACATTTAGAGTACATTTTATCTCGATCTGTTGTAAAGTTCCTAAGGGAATTAACATTAAGTACGCATGTACAATGCCAGCCGTTACTAAAAACCACTGAATGAATTTTATTGAAAGTAACTACAGTGATAATTTATGTCCTGATACAACTCCTAAGATACTTTTTATACCGATCTATTATACGATCTCTTGGAAATCATTGTCATGATGAGCACCTGATAAAATCTCTAGCAATATGTTGGTAGGGTGTAAGGGGTCCCAACATACAACTCTGGGACCCAAGCCAACCTCACCGGCTCGTGGTGCACCCTGCCGACCAACGAACGAGGCTCTGGCGACCCGCCACCACCCACTGGACCAGCGCGGCGGGTTACGGTCCCCCCCCCCCCCCCCTATGGCAGAAAAAGTAAAACGGCCCCAAGTTCCCGGCGGCTCCAGTCGCAACACCGGCGTGGACGACGGGCGCTGGTCGAGCGCTGGAGCCAGGGGTGCTAAGAATCTCCGGGCGGGATTCCACCGTCGAACGACCAGGGCTTTCAAAACGGATTACCGACGTAGGTTGTCACTGGTGACTTACAACACGCGCACTTTGAGGACTGACGAGAAAATCGCTGAGCTGGAAGGAAGAGAAGATAGGCAAGTTGCACTGGGATATATTGGGGTTATCAGAAATCCGAAGAGAGGGGGAGGACACGATAACCCTGAAGTCCGGCAACTTGTTCTATTACCGGGAGGGCGACCAGCAGTCCCAAGGTGGTGTCGGGTTTATCGTCCACAAGTCTCTCGTAAATAATGTCGTAGCCATCACGAGTGTGTCGAACAGGGTCGCGTACCTTATACTCAGAATATCCAAGAGATATTCGTTGAAGGTCATACAGGTCTACGCACCGACCTCGGCACACCCGGATAACGAAGTGGAAGCAATGTATGAGGACATTAGTAGAGCCATACATGCTTCGAAAACACACTACAATATTGTTATGGGGGATTGCAACGCGAAACTTGGCAAAAGAGGCGACGATGAGTTGAGAGTGGGGCAATTTGGTGTGGGCACCGGAACCAGAGGGGCCAGAGGCTGGCCGACTTTCTTGAGAAAAGGGACTCTTTATGATGAACTCTTTCTTCAAGAAGCCGCCTCATAGGAAGTGGACCTGGATGAACCCCGACGGTTCCGTTAAAAATGAGATAGACTTCATTATGGCCACAAAGAGACAAATATTCAATGATGTCTCCGTGATCCACAGGGTGAAAACCGGTAGTGATCACCGAATGGTTAGAGGCACATTGAATATAAACGTCAAGTTGGAAAGGTCCCGCCTGATGAAGTCTACGCTCCGACCTACTGCTGCCCACATACAAAACCCCGAAAGCTTTCAGCTTGAATTGTCAAATCGCTTCGATTGCCTAGAGGATTGCGTTGCAGTGGACGATATCAACAACAGGTTGGTAGAAACTGTCCATACGGTGGGGTCTAAATTCTTCAGACATCGTCGAAGAGATGGACCCCAAAAGCTCACCGACCACACCCTCGACCTCTTGGCGGAACGACGTTCGATGGCACTGCAGACTCCTGATGACGCGGAAGCATATCGGCAGCTCAATAGACGGATTCACCAGTCCTTGCGACACGACATCCGTCTCTTTAATACTAATCGTATTAAGGAGACGATAGAGCGGAATAAAGGCTCCAAAGTGTTCGCAAGAGACTTATCTATTGGGCAGAGCCAGTTGACGAAGCTGAAGAGGGAGGACGGCAGTGTCACTTCCGACAAACAAGAGGTACTGAGGGAGATCGAGAAGTTCTATGGACAGTTATATACCTCGGTCGCTAAACCTGTTGGCAACTTGGCCAAAGACCCAAGAGCCAAGTTGTTCCGACACTATACCGAAGACATCCCGGACATCAGCCTGTACGAGATTAGGATGGCCCTCAAACAGCTTAGAAACAACAAGGCGCCGGGTGAAGACGGAATCACTTCAGAGCTTCTGAAAGCGGGTGGAACACCGGTACTGAAAGTCCTTCAGAAGCTCTTTAATTCCGTCTTGCTCGAAGGTATTACGCCGGAGGCATGGAACAGAAGCGTGGTGGTGGTGCGGTCTTGTCAAGAAAGGCGACAAGACCTTGTTGAAGAACTATAGGCCCATCTCGCTTCTGAGCCATGTTTATAAGCTGTTTTCGAGGGTTATCACGAATCGTCTCGAGCGCAGGTTTGATGACTTCCAGTCTCCCGAACAAGCCGGTTTCCGAAAAGGCTATAGTACCATAGACCACATCCATACGCTGCGGCAAGTTATACAGAAGACCGAGGAGTATAACTTGCCATTATGCTTAGCGTTTGTAGACTATGAGAAAGCCTTTGATTCGATCGAGACTTGGGCAGTGCTACAGTCCCTCCAGCGGTGCCATATTGACTATCGGTATATCGAAGTGTTGAAGTGTTTGTATAACAACGCCACCATGTCAGTCCGAGTACAGGAAGGGAGCACGGAGCCGATTCCATTGTAGAGGGGTGTGAGACAAGGAGATGCCATCTCTCCGAAGCTCTTCACCAATGCGATGGAAGACGCTTTCAAGCTCCTGGAATGGAAAGGACTCGGCATCAACGTTGATGGCGAATGCATCACTCACCTTCGATTTGCCGACGATATCGTGATCATGGCAGAATCGCTGGAGGATCTTAGCACAATGCTCGGAGACCTCAATCGAGTTTCCCAACAGGTGAGCCTTAAAATGAACATGGACAAGACGAAAATCATGTCGAATGTCCATGTCGTGCCCACCCCAGTTTCAGTCGGGAGCTCGATTCTCGAAGTTGTTGACGAGTACGTCTACCTAGGCCAAACGGTCCAACTAGGTAGGTCCAACTTCGAGAAAGAGGTCAATCGACGAATCCAACTCGGCTGGGCAGCGTTCGGGAAGCTACGCAGCGTCTTCTCGTCCAAAATACCTCAGTGCTTGAAGACGAAGGTCTTCGACCAGTGTGTGTTGCCAGTGATGACCTACGGCACCGAGACGTGGTCTCTGGCTATGGGCCTCATAAATAAGCTCACTGTCGCACAGCGAGCTATGGAGAGGGCTATGCTCGGGGTTTCTCTACGTGATCGAATCAGGAATGAGGAGATCCGTAGACGAACTAAAGTCACCGACATAGCCTCTCGGGTTAGCAAGCTGAAGTGGCAGTGGGCAGGGCACATAGCTCGAAGAACCGATGGCCGATGGGGCAGACGGGTTCTCGAATGGAGACCACGTACCGGCGGACGAAGCCGAGGACGTCCATCTGCTAGATGGACAGACGACCTCATAAAGGTTGCGGGCACCCGCTGTATGCAGGTCGCTGCCGATATGTCTAAATAGCGGACAATGGGGGAGGCCTATGTCCAGCAGTGGACGTCCAAGGGCTGAGAAGAAGAAGAAGAAGAAGAATATGTTGGTACAAGGAGGAATTATAAACATAACAGGCGTCATTGAAGTTTTAATTTTGGATCATTATAATTCAAATACCACTGTATTTGAATACTAATGATCCAAAATTTCCAATTCATCGGGGCCCTCTTGGACCTCCCTCCCTGATGAATTAAGCAACTGGATAGCTACGACCATATACAGTAGAATGGAATATATGTAAATAAAATATAATAACCATATGTAGTGACAACAAAAAACACAACTAAGAGGGTAGTGCCTTAATAACATTTCTACACCACCAATATTAATATGTATGTGTCATCGCTGTGTGTCGTTCATACAGTTTTGTATTTTATTTCGTAATAAAGTATGCAGTTATAGATACGGAGATTCGTATACGTGGATGACTCGTTCGGATGTTTCCGGATTAACCTATGGCCGATGTTTTCGTAATCTATCTGTACTCATATTATTTAGTGACGAAGAAAATATATTTAGTAACTTAATACTTACTAAATATAATTTCTAAGTTACTTAAGTTTCTGAGTTACTTTTCTACGCACATATCGTAGATATGGGCGTAGAAAAGTGGACAGTAGGTTAATTCTCGTAATTGATAGAAAACTGCATAAGTAATCAATCAGATATTAATTAAATAATAATTATCGATACAGTAATAGAATAATATTTTAGAACTAAAACAGAACTAGTGAGAAATGCTTCCCATTTGTTCTATCGGCAGAACTAATTGTTTCCACTTGTTTGGTGAACAGACCTATTGAGAACAAAGGCAAATTCAGCCAGACACGATAGTGTATCACTGGTACAAATCTGGAAACATTTTTTTTGACTCAACGTATTAATGTGAAATAATTGTGATTTAGGTATTCTCTTGTTTACCTGTATGGTGTTTACTTTGGCTGAGTTACAGGTTTCTGAAAAACAAAAATATTGGACGAGTCATCCTCAATGTGAAGCCTGAAATGTAAATTGAATTTTTATCGGGAAATGAGACGAATTTATTTATAATAAACCAGTTGCGCCCGCGACTTCGTTCGTGTGGATTTTTGCATTTTAATGTGTGATTACTTGATGGTTTGATTAGTTTATTATTATTAGATCAATAAACCTGTGTAAGCTAGTACGCTAATGAATAGTAATGAATAGGAGGTGATGGTAGGAAACGCGGTACTCACGTCTGATAGACGGATGTCCACAGTCCTTAGATTCTTAACCAATCACAGATGATATGACAATTTTATAAACAGAAATATGTACCATATCTACAACGTGGCGCAGGCGGACGCAGGCAAGTGTACCTGCGTTCCACGTGCCTGTGTCTACATCCACATACATCCACATGTATACGCTGACACATAAAAATGCATTTTGTCCAAAAACCTAATTTGCAGCGCTGTGTCGCTTGCGTTTTCGTATACGTCTAAGCTTATACCTCTATATTCCATTCCAATCCTTTTTCAATTCATCTTTTTTCAAATCCTGATTCTTAAATGACCAATGGTAACGTATTTACTAAAGTATCGATGTTCGTCATTTTATGTTATACATGTCAACTTTAGATGTATCACAGATGTCTGTGAACAGTTTCAAGTACTATCATAACTGCTTATCATCAAGGAGATATTTTAAGAAAATAGATATTAAAAATTACATCGTAAAGAAACCCGTGACAAAGTCGAGCGGATGATCTAGTTGTCTAGTTCTAGGTCTAGTTCTTTCAAAGAAAAACTTATCTGTGACAGATAAACACAGTGAGGTAACCATTAACGCCCGTTGCTACTGCGAAATAGTTTCTTATTCACTACATTTTTATTAATTTGATTATTTCTGTTACTACAGTCAAATATGACATTTTCTTTATAACCGTTATGATGGCAGACGATTGACGACGTGTATCCTCTGGCGTCGGCAATGCAGTCTGCGTAGGTTCTGTTTGGTCTTTAATCGCTGGAGTGGGAACCTTTGGGTTCTGCTCGTGCACAGAGTGAGCTATCACTAACGCGGCACTCGTCACAGAGTTTGCTGGCTTGTGTACTACAGAAAAAGATATTTGTAGTGTTAAATACCACTATTTAATGGTGTGTAAAAGAAGGATTTGATTTACATGTTTCTTTTTAAATAAAAAAGTAAGGAAGACCAAATAATAAGTAACTAAATGGCGGTACTAAATATGGAGTAGGTATAAAGAATAGTTTTATTGCTTTCAGTGGTTTATTGTCGAAACTAATATCTATACGCTCATCGTATCCGATATTGCTATTATGTTTTGAATCTAATTAAAGCTTTCATCTGTGACGATTTCCTTGGTTTCGTACTGGGTCAACTGCTGGTTATATGCCTCTCTCAAGGTATAGGCCTGGTACCTATACCTATTACTCGGTTTTCCACTCTTCTCATCCATTACCAGCGATTATCCAAATAATCGCTGGTAATGATCAGTCCATTGGTCTATTCATCAGTCCACCTGGGGGATAGGAAAACGTCTTACGCTACGTTTCCCCCCATCGGCTGTGGCCCCCTCAGTCTGTCAAGTGTCAGTATCTTAAGTACCTAAGGGGACCTATGCCTAGCAGTTGAGACATATGGCTGACGCTATAAGGTACGGACGATCTAATGAGAGAAACGGGAGGCGGCTACGGGAAGGCAAATAATAAAGCATTTTTGCGCACCTTGGGAGAAGCCTACGAGTATGTTTGGACATAGATCTGGACAGACACAGATTGACAAAGAAGATATAAAGTATTTACTGTATAAGTACGATCGGCCATACTTCAAATGATCTGCTTAATCTCTCGTGAGGTTTATTAATATCATAGACACAAATTGCTAGTGAAGTAAAAGGACTCTATTATTTTTTCTTTACATTATAAGTAGCACGTAGGTACTAGATGTCACAGTTGACATTGTCTCATATATTTAACTTTCTTACCAGATACTTGGTTATTTTCATCGGCATTATACAACTTTTGTTTCGACATTTCTTCAACAGCATCGTTTGAAATTGAAGTCTCAGAAGAGCTACTTGAAACGGAATGGCGTTCATTTGCAGGTTTACTCCTTATTTTCTTCTTAAGTTTCTTCACCTACAATATAAGATAATTCATGTTAGTAAAAGGTGATTAATTAGAGTTTTTGTTTTAGTTAATTTATTATTCTAGCCGTTTAGAAAAAAAAACAATCATTTGAAAAATTAAGGATAATAATTTTCGCAAAACTTCGTAATAGAGTTTCCTTCAAAATTGCTTTCTGGTTATGATTGGATTTATATTTCCATACACGTTCTTATTGTTTAGAATAAGACTTTAGCAGAATATTTTAATTCATTTACAAGGTAAACCCATAAATTAGTATTTGGATTTCGTCAGTAGTTAATATTTTCTTTTATGTACATAATCAGTAAGTTTTATCGTGTCACTTCGGCCCATATTTATACTCGTATTCACAGTGTATTGAATTAGTGGCCATATCACTATTTTTATTGTTTGTTATAAGCGTATGATATAACATAAGTACATGTACTAAATGAGAGATAGTGACTGGAATACCTCAGGATGGTTAATTGCATTATTATAATCTGTTTGACGTCGGACAGCCTTTCCAGTAGCTATATAGTTATTTTTTCGGAATGACTAAACCCTTATGGCCCTAGTAGCCTTTCATGTATAGTTTAGGGCGAGTGAAGAAAGCGCTCAGCCAGGAGCAAAAATGTAATAAGATTGATACATTAAAACATTTCACACTATTTTTGTAGGATCTTATACTCATATATTTTTCACTCAATGAATCATTTTGTTTCTATTACCTTCACATTGGATTCTGGTGCTGACGTTGGAGACTGAATCCTGTTCTCAGGGGTCGGTTCGTCTCTTATCAATTCGTGCATTTGCAGCACTAAGGGTGTGCGCGCATCAAACGGCTCAAGATTTGACGATGAATTTGAGGATTCACCAGAATCTGTCAGGCTAAAGATGTCGTCCGGACCATTATCTAAAAGATTATCAAGTTCGAAGGATTAAACAATTGTTTTTGTCGATATCAGCCTACATACCCTAAAAAATCTCAGACCTGTAGTTACTAGGGGATTTCGCATCACCAATCATCAAATTTCATCGTCAATATAAAATTGTTGCTTTACAACGCCCAAATTAGGCTTCACGTGGAGTATTTCTCGCACCTCTGGGCCGGTACACCAAAGTACCAACTAAACTCTTTTGACCGATTCGGCGGTTTATGACCACTTCTAAATTTGACACTGTGTACATGCAGTGAATTTATTAAGAAGTGGTCAAATCCAGAAATGGTCTCCCCAGAAGTGGTGTTTACGAGAAGTGATCAAATCCAGAAGTGGTCACTGACAGCCGAAACGCTTTAGACTTTGTCCAACGCAGTGCTATTCGAATTGTCGCCCCTGGGCGGAGATGACCGCTTACCATCTCTTAGGCCGTCCGTCTGCCACCTCTTCTAAAAAATGCATGAATAATAACAAAATCTCCTTCCATTGGTGTTTGTCCCCGGCCTTTTTCATATTTCGTTTACGACACAGAGATAATTTCATATTTAATATATTGTTAGGGGCTCTAACAATATAGATTTCATACTTACCAAAGTCGTCTTCCATTTTGTTTTAGAGATTTACGATGTCGGTTTTTTGTTTTATTGTTATTAGTTTTTCATTAGTGATTGTTTACTTTTAGTACCCATAGTTTCAGCTGTAATATTTTATTTGCTAATTATATTGACTAAAATACATCTGTTATTTTTAGTTCAAAATATTGGGAAAGTGCGACAGGCGAATTGTCAGACTGTTGATATGATTTGATTTTGGAACTTTAGAAATATATTGCCGTCAAAAAATATTTACAAAAAAGGTTTGTATTTTTTTATAAATGCAAAGCATCGACTTCGATATATCGATGATGCAGAGATAAGAAAAAATTTCGTTAAGTGCAAATAAATCTATATCCAATTTATTTGCCTGTGAAATGAACGAGGCGATTACTTTTTTGTTGCTCTAATAAATCTTTTTCCCATTGCAATAATGGGTTTGCGAGATTTATCGTGCCACAGTTGAAGGCAAAGTCACATTGTTGGTCAACAATGGAGAGGCAATAAAACATTTGGCGTTATTTTTGGTTTTATTACATACATTGATAAATTTCATGACAATACTAAGCAAAGAATAACGTAATATATACGGGAGTTAGCAAAGGATATACAAATTGTACTTAAAGGTGTCCCAGATTGAGCGCCGGATTTAATTTATATAAAAAAATTAAGTCATTGTTTCTCCGGCTGTGTGACATGTGGCACCGTCCTGTTGGAACCACAGTTGATCGAGGTCCATGTCTTCCATATTGACTAAATGCAACTGTCATATGTGACATCTATGAACAAACCAGAGTTACCAATCGCCGAACAAAAAATGGCGTGAAATTTAAATCCGGCGCTAAATCTGGGACATCCTCTATAATATATTTAAAGAACGAGCCATATTTTTACTTTCCTTAATGGCAATAACGCATTTATCACACTGTGTGTGACAAGTTTTCTTCGAAAATTAATTAACAGGTTTAATTAAAGTCAAAAGAATTCAAAACATGCCTCTTCAATGTCCAGTCCAATATTACAATCAAGTAGGTGTGCTGAGGACAGAAGAGACAGACAGACTCCTTGGAAGTAGTATATAAGCATAGGGCCTTTTTCGGGGTTATAAGCGAGTTATAGGGCGCTATATCGCCAATTGTTAGCTTAGCGCCTTTGTACTACTTGAGTTCCACAAAAGAACTTTTAATCAGCTCTTATATCTGCCTTATTAGCACTACAATTTTAGTTGGGTAGACAATACCTTGATTAATTAAATAAATAATTTTTATACAAAAAAATATATTTGAATTTGTCCATATAAAATGGCAATTTCATAGGTTAGAACCTAATGCATGGTAATGCATGGGTAGTTAAGAGACTCCAAAAACTACGTTAGTAAGGAACCGGTTTATCTTCATCATCACAGCCCAAAAATTTTTGGATGGGACAATCAGTTCTGTCCGCGATTGCCATTTAATGACAATTTAAAAGATACATATATTACCTAATGAATTAGAGGGTTTTTGCCAACTCTATCACGTCCTAAAAATTGAATTTCCCATAATCTTATACAACTCAATTGAGAGAGGCGTAGAATTTTAAAAGAGATACGATACGCGTCTTTTATATTAATAACACACACATGTAGTTCCGGTTTCGGTTCAAATAGAATTTTCGGAAGCGTACGGATTTATTCAATTGTCACCATCTCAATACAAAGATATGTTGGCATGAAAGTCCCCTAGTTCAACAATTTGAAAAAATTTGAAGTTAGTGTTAATTTAGTAGGGTAGTAGTAGTAGTAGTAGGGTCATCTCCGGTTTTGAAGGATGCTTGTCCGGAATAAAAATTGGGCTACGGTCTACGCCATGATTATTGACCTTTTATCCCTTTTTTTTTCTTTATTTTCGGAATGGCTAAATTTTTGTAGCCTAAATGTATAGTTTAGGCCCTAAACTATACATGTCCGGTGACTCAGTAAAAGTTTACCCAGTAGTTTAGAACAGTCAATATACCCATTCGCAATCTTCATAAGGAAACTAATGTACGAGTATATTTCTGCACACGCCGAGCGGTAGTAAGTGAACCCGAATACAGCGTTGATCATATTGAGTATAAGGCAATTTGAATTTAAAGAAAACACGGGGCGTGTAAACTCTCTCTGATTTTTTTCCGACTTGTCTATATGTGTTTGGCAACGAGGGTTCCAAATCTGTGAAGCGTACTCTAATATTTTTTCTTCTTTAGTATTTACATTGCCAAGACATTGTCTTAGCTAAAGGTAATAAGTATTACACATGTTATATAAAGGAACTGTTATGACAGGTCAGAATTTTATCCAAAATTGTTGGCTTAGGTACTTACATAGTTGTTATGACGCGTCAGTTTTAATATTTCTGAGGTTGTGTTTAAAACAAAACACGTAAAAGCCTTTCATCTCTGACGCGTTTCAACGAAGTTGACGTGAACTGTGTACTGAAAATTTACGACATACCTACGAGTAATTTACGGCTTTACGTTTACATAAAGTATTTACTATAATATAAACAGAGCTCATATATATAATTCACGAAGGTTTAAATTGACAATAAAAATGTTTAAGCTACGAGTGGGTATTTTTTAGAGATATTGATATTAAACGCGTTTTGACTAGTCAAGTGTTGGCTCAAGTGTCGCAAAAGAAAATAATTATTGAAGGTATATTAATAAACCTTCAATTATTTTCCTTACGTATCCGTGACGTTCGTTCGTACGGTGACGTAATCGTCACCTATATAGTTATTTATGTATGTATGTAGTATGACTACGACTTAACATATTTTAACATTTGAGATTTTCACGTTTTCCACACATATTTATCTATTTAAATGGGTCTTAACGCAAATGTTTAGCTTATTTATGTTACTCTACTTTTTACTTACCTTATTTTACTCGATTGGGTTTCGCCAACCATAATCATTAGCTAACTGAAGAGGCGGGTAGTCCACATCGAGAGTTGCGAGCAGTTAGATCAACTACCCGCATTTGATCTTCATAGTCCGGAAAGTTGCGGCACTATTTAAAATATTTAAATTACAATATTTGAAGTAACACGAGGCAAATGGCGAGATTTAATTTTGAGACAACATAAATAAATAAGGTAAATATTCGCGTTAAGACCCGTTTAAATAGATAAATATTAACATAATTTATTTACAACTGTGTACAATATTTGGCACAATACTTAATTAAGTACAACTGGTACCGGTTGGCCATATGATGTCGGCTGACTTTAGAATACCACCACTCCTTCTCTTCCCATGGGAGTCATAAAAGGCGACTAAGGGATACCAAGGTCACTACCACAAGCACAGAGGAACTATGCCACCTCTAAATTAGAGAATTCGCTAATGCGCTTGGCCAGCGTAGCGTTTTAAGGCTATTCATCTCTTAAAGCCCACAGGACAATGTGCATGAGACGGCCCTTGTCCACCAGGAGACGACAAAAGGGCTAGTTACGATTACGGTTACGGTATAATACGGAAAATATGTGAGTCTAATGATATAGTGAACAATTGATAATTGCAACTTAGAGATTATACCTATATACGAGTATTAACCTAAATGCCTGGTCTTCAGTTTTGGAAGCGTTTGTTAATCACGTCTAAATTAGACAGCAAATACGAAAGTATTTCCTGAATAATATCACGTATAGTACTCGAGAACATGAAAAAGCCATCGTGTAATGAGATGATACATAAGTGTTAACGACGGAATAAATGACAATGTAAAAAGCTAGGGTACTTGCATATGTATAGATAATAGTTTCGCTTGTATAATTGTTGTTTCTCTTTAGTGTCTTATAAATGTATGAATATATCTTAATATCGTTAGGTTTACACTATCTGTTTAATGTCCGTTTTATGAGTATGTATTGTGTAACTGATATTAAAATGATCCCTAGTGTGTCTTTTATTACCTTATTAGGATAATTATTGGTGAATAGGGTAAGTAGGGCATGCTAGGGATAAGTTGTGGGCGCTATGGCGTTCGGGAAACAACTGAGCGCTCCGCCACCTGGCGGACGAATATAATATTTATAGTCCTGAAGCGGGGGACGGGGTTACGTAAATATGTCGCGCAAACCACGCACCCCGTCCACTCGAAACCGAACGTTATAGCGTCATGATCTTATTAGATCCCTCTTAGGCTAGTTTACATCTAAGTTTTATCTAATAAGAATCCTATAAGAATCTTGTAAATGTATGAAACTGTATAACTGTGTCTTGTATGAATAAATGATCCCCCGCGGGGTAGCGGGAGGGGTACACATGGAGAAAAGTAGAAGGGGAAGCCAAAATGGAATAAAAGACGGACCATTTTGGGCTTCCGGCATTCCGATCAGCGGCACCACTCCGAACACTACAAACGGTCAACCAAGTGACTAGGACAAGTAGTAGAACAAACAAGTACCTCTGCCCCCTGCCCCCGGCTTTGCTGATATTATCGAAGACAAGAAATAAGGCGTTATTATTGTTTAACATCCTATATATACAGTCCACATCCCCCGGCGACCTATAAGGTTGTAGGACAATACTGTCCTCTATCTATTAAGAGATTGTAGTAGACAAAAGTGTCCTCAACAATAAGTCTCTTCGTTTATTCACAAACGTATACTAAATGAATGAAAAATCTTAAAGACCCTATTTAAATTATGAAATAAATACTTTATGATGACAGCAATAAAGTTTAGAATTGTTATGTCACATGTTATCGTTAATTGTGAATAAGTAAAGTTTATCAATCCTAAATGAATTTTGAATCGATATCCTAAATTCAAACTAAATATGTATTTGTGTTGATTTATATAGAGCAAATAGAAGTGTGATTTAATCAACTAAGCGTGACAATGAAATCTAATAAGAATACTTAATCGTAAATGAATCTTCATTATTTATGTGTTCATGGCGATTGTATAGACGAATTCGGAATATATTACGTGATGACACCCGGTTCATAAAAACCTTTAAAAAATTATACTTTATTAAAAATTATATATATATTTTAATTTGAAGAAAATATTTTTCTTCAATATAAATAACATGCCGAGTGTGTGAATGAATAATTTTCCCTCTTTTAAAATGAGGTGGTGACATAATTATTTTGTAATGTATGTTATTATAACTGCTTTTTATTATGACTGCTCTATATAAAAGTATTCTTATACTGTCTCAAAGGCAACTAATTACGATTCGTGTAATTGTAAGAAACGAAAGTAGACGATTATGCACGATGGCTTTTTCATGTTCTCGAGAACTGTAAATTTGGATGAATGCGTCCGTAGTAATTGTGAAATAATTTTCGCTTGGCACGTTTGTCACGTAGGGTCGCTACAAAGGTCATATAGCTACGCCGTAGTTTACCACAAATTGAATCCTTTGAATAGGATTCAAGTGTTTGATAGATGTCCATGGGCGGTGGTGACCATTTACCATTTTGGAGGTCGACCAGTCTTCTACCACATTTTTTTTATGGACGAAGGCGGCAGACGAGCATACAGTCCACCTTATGGTAAGTGGATACTGTCGCCCATAGACATCCGCGATACATGCCAACATTAGTCCAAAATGGCAAACGTTGGCACACCCCCGGATGCGCTGCCTACCTTTGGAGATATAGGAATGAAATTGGAGAAAGGGTTGGGAAAATGGGGAGGGATAGGATGGGAATGGGCCCTGGCACATCTCACTCACCGAAACACATACGTACATTAGGGAAATAAGATAAAATGAGAAATGCAGTACATTGTAGTCTTCTGTGAGAGAGGGGTAACGTGGCCAGTCGAATGCGCCCAGCAGCTGTTGGATTTCACGTGCACTCTCGCCCTCAAATCTTCTATTTAAATTTAAAGAGATTGGAGTGGTGTTATTGTAAAGCCGTCCGACAACACACGGCCGATTTTGTGTTTGAAACACGCCTGATTTGTGAATAAAATACAAAAACAACGATGTTAATTGTTTTAGCAATATTTTGGAACTACAGTCCTTTTTTCTGGAATAGGTGTGAACTTACTTACCTACTCTTTTTTGAAGCGATTTCATAAAAACACAAAAATACATACTCATATAAAACGCTTTATTTTACGACTTAAAAACCTTCTATATTTATAAGGGTTGGCCTTAGCAGCGGAATGTTTATAGATTCAGACACCATGTTTATATCATGTTTTACTTATAAACAAGGCATTCTTCACTAGTCAATCACCAGATTGGTTAGTACCTCTAACTATAAAACATCAAAATTTTTATTTGGTGTTACATAAAGTTTTAAGTTTTAAGAACCAAATAAAGGAGAATTATCTGAATCAGTAATTTCCGCATACCCTATCTCTCTTTCTGTACTTGTTTATCTACTTAGTTTTTTACTTTGTTCTGTACTCATAGTGAGTTTAAATTTTATTTTTTCCTTCCATTTTCCACATTATGTATGTATGTTTGTGTGTATGTATGCATCTATATATTTATGTACCTACGGTATTCATCTTAAGTATGTAATACAATATTATTATTATTAAATTATTATGTTCATTTGATATTATGTCAAATCGCACCATCTACCTCTTCTTTATATTGTTATCTGTTTTCTCCTTATCACTAAAAGGTTGCCCGGAAGTGATCGCTTTGGCAATAAGGCCACCTGTTGCACTTTTCGTGTTACCTTAAATTGTCTTTTTGCAACATGTGTTGGTGTTCGATAAAGAGTTTATCTATCTATCTATCAGATTGAATAAAGCGATTAAACACGATTAAACAATGGTGCAGTTTTAGTTTGGATGTAAAAAGCAAAACATTTTAATTAATTATAATATAATACATCAATCGCGCTTGTAAGACTTATAATGATGCATATTCTCATCTAGAGCCTTTTGTCTTTTAAAGCATATGCTTTAAGAAAGCAAGTTCAAAATGGCTGTAAGGGTAATAATAAATGATTTTATTGTCTATTTATTGTGATGTTGTAAGGTGTGAAACTGGCCTATGTGGGAATTGATGAGAAGTTGCTTCTCAATCTGTATTTATAATTTTGCTTACCTAAATTATAAAAATGTTCAATTACTGGAGACTTCCTTATATTTCTTTTCTATTTATTAAGTTTTGTGTAGACTATAAAAATGTATGTCTTCCTTGAATAAATAAAAGTAAAGTAAAATAAAAAATAATGTATCAAGGTTTATTCAAAACAACGAGGAAACTTCAAGTTGTTTGTTGCAAAAGAGTTCAAAACCTTTATATCTTTGAAGAGAATAACTTATTTCATTCACAAGCTTTGCAGACTCAGGTTCATTCATAGCTCTTTCTTGTCTGAATTTCCATACACAGATTTATGTGCGACGCTTACGAGCGCAGTTCTTGTAAAAACAGTCGAGATTGTATGCGCAAAGAGGGGAGTATGGATGGTTACCATGAGTTGAGTGAATTAACAATTTTATTAATTATTTTTTATTACATTTGAGACTTCGTTCAATATTTTCGTCCATTAGTGATAGTTTGATGACATGTTTTGTAAGTAAGCACTTAAAATACGAGTAGATAAAAAAGTACAATACTAAAGAAAATATTTGTTAGTAAAAATTTTTTTATATAACAAAGGTGACAGACGAGCATTTGATGGTAAGTGGATACTGTCGCTCATGGACATCCGCGATACATGCCAACATCAGTCCAGAAAGAATGACAAACATTGACGCTGCCCACCTTTGGAGGTTTAGGAATTAATTTGGTAAAAGAGTTGGGGAAAAGAACGGGGCGAGGGTTTTTCTTCATCGCACTACACCTTCCAATTCTCTTTTTGGGGATAGGGAGTCGAGAGTATAATGGAATAAAGAATTACTTTTATTACATTATATTTTTGTTTCGATGGGCAAGGAGTAGATTAGATAGGACGGAATGGCATGGGACGGGCTCTGGCATATCTGACTCACCCACCAAAACACGTACATATATTACACTGGGGAAATAGGATAGGATGGGAAATGTAGTACATTTTACGGTAGTGTTCTGTGAGAGAGGAGTATCTTTGTCACTCCTGTGCGCCCAGCGCGGCGGCTGTCAGATTGCAGCGTACAACCTCCCCCTCAATGTTTTTTGCCTCCAATGAATAAATTGTTTATTGCATTTATGTTGAACGTAATATTCATTGTTTTAAATTTATTTGAATATTTTTGAATCCATAAATTGAAAATATATTATTCTGAACGAGGACCTTACTTTCAAATGCTAATAGAATATTATCCCCTCATTCCCTACAACATTAGCAAGCAGCACTACCACTACCAGTAGTGTCGTGGACAATGAAGGATAATCATGGCTACAAAAATGAACAGTTTTCAGAAATTGTGTAGTGACAGATTGACGACAACTTTCCATGTAAAATCTTTGACAGTCATGGCACAAAATAACTAATAGTACAAGTACAGAAGACTCACTCCCTAAGAACGGTCCGTAAAATCTACAATATGAAATTTCCTTCTACGCGAACCAAATTGAATCCTACGCGCATTGGAGAAAGGCGATATTACACCGAACGGCTGAAAGTCACGCATACAATGACACACCGTGCGTGAATCGCAAAGGCTGTCACCCAAAAATTATAATATAACGAATAATAGTAGTTTTATTAGTTTCAAAACAATTTTAAATTTGTTCCAAAATGTAATAAAATAAAAAGTGATATTTCTGCTTACACGATATGATGGTACTTTTTAAACGCTTTTATTTGCGAGCGCAATACAAAGAGTTCGCGGCAACCGACTGAAATAAACCCCTGCCCAGGGGTCCGTCGCTGTAGGCATATTTTCCTACCTAAAGTGCGGAGTGAGCCAGGTCTGGTTACGGTTCCTGACAGCGCTATGTGAATCGCAACACGACGGCTAAGTGATATTATTGAGTTATCTCGGGCATTTCTATGAATAAATATTGCCGCTTTCATACTTCGATACGATACTTATCATACCTATTATTTCTTTTTCCAACTTAAATTAAGGGTGTAGATCGTGAAAATCACCGAAAAGAGTGTTACGATTTTTCATATTTAACCTATTTACATATGATTGATATCAATGATAATTTGTATATATTACAATCAAAGACCAATAAGTATGTTCATGCTTATATTAAACTCTTAAACCTAATAGTTGTTATATAATAAACGTCAACAAACGCACAAAATTGAGTAAAAATGCAAAAACATGACTTCGTATTTTTCAGATTTAACCCCAATCAACACAAATTGATAAAAAGAAACACTTTTTGAACACTGAAGAAACCAATAAGTATAGCTGTATACTTCTTTTTATACCTTTACAAACAAAGACTTCCTCTTTTAAAGCCCTAAAATCTAGATATATTTTAAGGTAAATTTTTCATACACAAATGTATGGGATAAAACGTTCGTTTCATTCGTGCAATCTCGGTGGTCTGCAGCGGCAGTTCCTTTCTGTAAGTGAACGCGACACCACGCTTGTCGGCTGCAGACAGCAGAATTACGTATTGTGAATTTGTGTTTTTTGTAAAAAACTGTAAGTATAACATTTTTATAATTAATTTATTTTCAGTTAGTAGAAAGTATCGATATAATGAATGTCTGAAAGAAAACCATGATGGAACTAGATATAAATCGTAAAAAATACAATATCTACACTAATAGGTATTATAAAGAGGAAAGATTTGGATTTTTGTATGTAACGAATAAACTCAAAAAGTACTGGACTGATTTTAATAATTCTTTTATCATTCGAAAGCTACATTATCACTGAGTAACATAGGCTATTTTTTTCGCAGGACTGATTGAATTTGAGTGGCATGCCAGGGAAAAGAAAGTTTTGTACGCATTATAAAAATATGAAAGCCAAAAGATCTCGGAATAAAATGTAAGTTCCTCCCTACTTATTTATTATCGCATTTGAACAGGGTACATTACAAAGCTAATACAATATGTCATATGATTTAGATCGCCCGATTCAGACATATACCTACAATAACATGTAAATATTGGTTTGTATTATCTATATCTATACTGATAAATAAAATTGAAGTATCTGTATGTAATATCAAAATAATAGGATTTTTAAAAAAAAAAAAGGAGATACGGAGTTCGCCGGGTCGGCTAGTATTGTCTAAATATCAAATTGTGGAAGTAGGTAGGCGACAGCGCAACTTTGTCGACATACCTATACCGCCAAACAGACGCGAGGCGCCTAGCGTCTGGCTTAGGGTTGTACAAAATAAATAAAAAGTGGATAATATTGATGAATAATATTTCCAGTATTGAAAATAAAGAAAACCTTGGGGCCGAGACTCTGAGCAACAATGCTACGCGCTGTATAGAGGTAAGTTGTTATACGTAATTCTTGTAGACTTGTTACATAAATAAACAAACTACTTAGTTAGTGATGGGCGAAGACAAAATCTCAATACCTACCTATAGATTTTTCTTGCAATATTTATTATTTTCATCGAGAGACAAACACCTTAGTACCGAAATACTTCTCAATTACTTTCTCAAAAGAAAATTTACGTTCAAATAGGTGACGTCATAAAAAAACAATACCTAATGCGTAAAGAAATTATAATTTCTATTCATCAGGAACCTAATATTGTATTAATTCTTTTGCATTTTTTTAAATTATTAATTATTTTTTATAAAAAAAATCAAGCCATTATCTTTCTTTACAGGAACTAGTTATTGAAAACGACCAAGAGGGAAAGGTGGATGAAATGGAAGTTGGGCGTAGAGTTGTAGACGTTTCTTTTTTTTTTAAAGCTCTTCAGGCCATAGGGGACCACGGTCCAATGGATTGTAAGTTAAGTTACCTCAGTATAATAGGTGAAGTAAAAGTTGGTCTGGACTCAAAACTCATCATGAAATGTAGTATGTGTAGTATGAAATTTACTGTGTGTTTGATTGAAAAGAAAGAAGATAGAATGGAAGTGAATCATCAAATTGTATCTGGTATCATATCATCTGGTGGGAGCTACTATCAGTTAAAAACATTAACTGCCGCAGTAGCCCTACCAATCATGTCACCTTCATTATACAATGAAATTAATAATACGGTTTGCGATTGGTGGGAAAAGACAGCAGCACATTCCATGGCAGAAGCTGTCAAGGAAGAAGCGGAGTACGCAGTGTCTATAGGTAGTGTTGATAAAAATGGTACACCATTAATATCTGTTGCTGTTGACGGTTGTTGGAGCAAGAGATCTTATGGTAAGAATTTTTCCGCCTTGTCCGGCGCAGCTGCGATAATTGGCATTAAAACTAATAAAGTATTGTTTTTTGGAGTTAAAAATAAATACTGCGTAGTTTGTGCACGAGCCGCAAAGAACGACAAAATTGAAGTTGTCTTGAACAACACCGTTGTTTCAAGAATTATTCGGGATCATCTACCGGTATGGAATCGACCATAATAGTTGAGGGGTTTAAACGTTCCATTGTTGATCACGGTGTAATTTATAATAAATTTGTAGCAGACGGCGATTCCAGTACTTATAAAAAAATATTAGATTCGCGACCGTACGGTAATTTAACAGTAGAGAAAATTGAATGCAAAAATCATCTTTTACGAAACTACTGCAATAGCTTGGAGAAACTGTCGAAAGACACTAAGTATCCTTGCGAATTGCGGAAATTCCTAAAAGAAAGGTATTTGCGTTTAAGAACGGGTGTAAAATGCGCTATTAAATATTGGGGCGATCAAAATCAGTCACTCGAAGAAAAAATAAAAAATCTTAGTGAAGATATCCTAAATGGTCCACAACACGTATTTGGTAATCACCAATATTGCAAGGAGTATTTCTGTAGACCTGATACTCGTCGAATAGAACCTGTTGGGTTGCTTCCAGCAATTGTTGGATGCGGATTAATGGACGCGGTACACATTTTAAGTAAAAGACTGTCATATCATTCTAGAAGTTTAATTCATAATTGTACAAGTAATATAGTTGAAAGTTTTAACGCAGTGATTGCCAAATTAGTAGGGGGTAAGCGTGTAAATTATTCTTCCCGTGGTTCTTATGCGGGCCGATGCGCAGCTGCTGTTGTGTCTTTTAATACAGGATCGATTCATAGTAAAACTCATGAAGTAATATTTAAATCTAGTCCTAATCCTTTGATCGCGAAAGTGGAAAATTGTAATCGTAGAATCCGTTTAATTGCTAAACCTAAATTAAGATTGAAAAAGAGCCACAGCGCTGTATCGAAAGACGCTCACTATGGACCAAACTGCGAAAAACCTGATCTGAGTCCAGAATTATATGAGAAAGCCAAGTCATCTTTTTTAGCCGATTTAAAGTTGTCTTGTGCTGAAAGAGAGGAGCTTGAAAGGTCGACCCATTTGCAAAGAAGTAGTTCTGAGTGGATGAGTACAAGGAGAAAATTACTAACCTCATCATCGTTCGGGGAAGTTTGTAAAAAACGAGAGAGCACAAGTTGTGCTGTTCTTGTTCGTAAAATCGTTTATGGTAGTAATATCTCCAGTTTGCCTGCTGTACGGTACGGTATCGAAAACGAAGAAACCGCAATTAAACAGTTAGAAATTCAAGAGAATATTAGTATACAAGGTTGCGGTTTGTTCGTCGACGATCAATATGAATTTCTTGGTACTACACCAGATGGCATTTATGCAAACGGTTTAATTGAAATTAAGTGCCCACATTCTTTAGCTGGCATGACTCTTGATGAAGCAATGGCCAAACATACCTTTTGGGTTAAGGACAAGGCTTCCAAAGGTTATGTCATAAATAAAAATCATAACTGGTATTTCCAAATTCAGGGACAGGTACATATTACTAAAAGAAACGTTTGCATGCTTGGCATCTGGTTTGGTGCTACTGTACCTATGAAAGTTTATATTATAGAAAAGGACGACAAATTTTGGGAGGAGAAAATGGAGATGAAATTAGTTAGGTTTTATTACGATTGCCTACTTCCAGAATTAGTTGATCCTCGGCAGTCACGAAGCATGCCCATTCGTGACGCGCCCAGTATCATAGAGGCTATGAAAGAGAGGAAAGAAAGAGCTTTACGTGTTATGAAAGAGAAGAACGCCTAATGATTTTGAAAGATACAGGTAACTTAACTACCCAGCCAGTCGATTCACGTAAACACGCCAGTCCAAAAGTCGTTTTAACTTAGGAACTTAGAAATCGCCTTTTGGTTTTCTGTTTTAAACGCACTTACTTATCTAGTCTTGGATTGTCATAAATCTTCCAATAGCTCAATTACTATACAATTTCTGAGTTACCTGGTGTAAAGAATCATAAAAATTGGTTCAAAAATACAGCGAATTGAGAATTCTCCTTTTTTTAAGTCGGTTAAAAGGGCTAAATTTGCAAAAAACGAAGTGACGTCACTGCGCTACGGTTTTTATTACTTACGTGAATCGGGCAGCTGGTAACGTTTTCATTCTGATAGGTTTTGTGATAGCCATTGATTTTATCATCAAATTAGCAGAAATCAGAACTTGATCCGTAATCGAATGAAAAACCATTAGAATTTTGAACTCATATTTCGTTATTGTTTAATTACATACTTTTAATTAGTATATTAATAATTTACAAACTTCTGTTAAAATTAGTAAATAAATGAATTATTTACTAATTTTTGTACAACCCTAGCACGCTTTTGAGATAGCGAGTAATGGCGACTCATATTTGTTATTGTGTAGTAAATAAATCATTTTTATACTTGTGTTTCATTTATTGACATTTTTTTTAAAACCCTAGGATTTTTTTTAGATATCGACGAGGTGATCGTAAACAAAAAGTAAGTATTTGAGTTTACGCAATAGGCACATTTCCTTGCGTAGAGATAAACACACTTCCTACTGAATTTGCAATTATTTTATTGAATGAATATTTTACGAATTAGAATAAATTTTGGTAGTGAAATTACAAATAAATAAATAGTTGGAATTTTAGGTAAGTAGAATACAAAAATGTCAGATGTCAAATGATAGAAAAACATAAAAATTGTGTCTCAACTACTCTTATTAATCTATTAAAAAGAATCAACAGCTAGTTTCCAAAAATTCAACGTTATTGTTATGCTGTAAATATTTAAGTTCAATAACAATTTCTCAACGTGGAACGTTTGTTGCAAAACATTTTGAAAATCGCGCTCTCTAGGTCATTCATCCGCCCCGTCGGATGTTACATTAAACTTTGGCGCTGCGGTCGCTCGAAATCGAGATCTCAGGCCAACAATCTACACCCTTAAGTAATAAATATACATGAACTTGAGCCATTTACATTTGTGTTGTACAATGGTGTATAGAACAGTAAACTGCAAAGAACATTTAACAAAAATATTCCCTCCAAACAATACATGCTATGATGTGTAAAGTTTACGTTTCACATACTTTTCAGTCCCATAACCGTAAAACTCATTGCCACTGTACGGAAACAAAAGAAATGAATTTGAATAGAAACTGCAGCCAATAACAAGTTGTCTCGTCGTGTAGCTATCGTTAGACCGTTGGCAATTGAATCGACCGTGAAAATGTATGAGCCTTCCTACAAAAAAGAAAGGGAAAAATAAACACCTACAAACAAACGGCCCGTACTAACTACATGAACATGACTAAACAGAGTAAGTAATGACAATAACCGTACTCCATGGAGTTATACACATGTAATACAATGGTGTACGCCGATGGTGTATGCCAATTTTCAATATTGTATTAGTCATAGAAAAAATATTCTTATATAGGAAAATGTGACAGAAAATATAAATAGATAACCGAAAGTACTCAAGATATAGTTTTAATTCATAAGTTTACCTTTTTTTCATGTATTATTTTTAAGATTTATTTTTTAAAAGATCAAAGAAAATATCAAATGAGTAACAAATAAATCATGATCAATGTGATTTTTACACGAAACAACAGCATTAACAGTATAAAAATTACGTTTATAAAACCTCTAAACACATGCCTATTAATAAATATTAAAGTTTTATTATTTTAAATTACTAAGAATGTCATCGTCAAGTCTACGTTCATGGAAATCCTATTAAATAGTTGCCAGAAAATCACTTAGCAACTCACCCTTGGCCATATCGATTTTTCAATTGCTTTTTAAATGTAAATAAAATATTTTTTTTTATTGGGATTTATGGCGCCTATTACTAATAGTTCATATTTTATTCTATCTGTATAAATAACTAGCGGTGCCAACGGCTTCAGTCGCCTGAAATATTGAGTGATTCCCGTGGGAACTCTATGATCGATTTGGATAAAAAATACCTTAAATATTAACCCGGCACATAAGCTATAATAACTATACCAAGTTTCATTCAAATCTGTCCGCAGTGTCCCGCGATGCGCGTTCAGACAGACAAACGGACAGACAAAATTTTCAAAAATGGTTGTTTTCGGTTTTTATCGTTCGTAGAGTACACTGCAACGATTTTCTTTTAAATAAATATTTCATGTACAGACACGGTTTTGTTACGGTTTTATTATATGTATATTTAGTATGGCCATAAATACCGTAAAAAATAGATAATAAAAAAAAACATTTGAATTTGGAATCTGTCATTCTCACTTGAAAATAAATGATTTTTCTCATTGTGGCTCCTATCATTATTAAATATTGTACTCATATTAAAATGGAGTGGGGTGTTAACGAAAATCGTATTGCTGTAATTGCATTACACAAAGTAGGCATGAAGCTAAATGTAATTTTTGAAACTCTCCATCCGCTCGGTATTAGCCGAATTCATCTGTAGTTACCTTTAAGCAAATAAAAAATAAATTTTAATAAATTGATAATGTAAAAAAAATATCAACGTTGTCTTTGTAATAATGTTTATGGATAGATTAGGTATAGATTTACAGTTTAGTAATTGGATAAATATTGAAAAATAAATATCGCGGGGTTGACGGGTAACACCTTTCTCACCTGTTTTCTTGAATATTAGCTAAATATTCAAGAAAACACGTAAGTAATTGTTCTAGCTTCTAGATGATTTCTCCTCTACACCCTTTGAAAACTATTTTACGATACCAATTCGTGTTTTCTATTATGTATTTATATTATCGTAAAATGTTATTATCACATCTCATATGGTATGCATTTTCATTGCATTCAATGCATTTACAAAATAACTGCTACTTAACTACGCAACTTATATTTTTTTATATTCTAAATCGGGTCTGAACGCGTATATAAAGGTATTTGTTTACCTTTTATTCCTACTACATATACTCGTATTATGTCCGGTGACTCTCGAAAGGCCACTGGGGCCACAAGAATTCAGCCATCCGAATAAAAAATCTACTCCACGTTTCGGCACGGGTCACGGTTTAGAATGTAAAATATGCACAAAACGCGAAAGTTTAAAAAGTTTTAAAGCCTACATTTGCCAAAAAATAAAAAACAATCTTTATCTATCTGCATTCTGCCACTAATGTTTTCACAGTTTCAAAACCATTGATGCAAATGTTTAGTAAAATGCATACGAATGTTATGTTTTCTGCGTAGTATCAAACTGATTTACCAATTATTTATTATTAGTTACTAATAACTTATTAGTATCTATGCATGTACTAACTTATTAATTAGTACCTGCATACTCGTAGATACATTTTATGTCGGAGATTTGATAAATCGTCGTGTAAGTAATGAAATAAGAAGATAAAAGAAGCCATTTTGTTTTGTCGGGAGCCATTGAGCCAAACCTGATTCATTGCCACTTATTGCTGACTTCCTGTCCCTATAGATGTTCCCGATGTTTTGTTTCATGTCAAATAATGTGTGACGAAACCATCAAGACGTTAATAATTTGTATTAAATAAATAAAATACATGCGTGGATGACTGCAATGAATAATATTTTAAACTGTAGTTCAGCATAATAAATGTCATGTAAAGCGTTTACTCCCGACTCTTTATTTTATTTGTTTTTTCCCGAGTTATTGTTGTTGTTGTTCCGTATAGTTATTTTTATCTTGATTCCCATGGGAACTCTATAATTGATCCGGATAGAAAGTACCCTAAATATTGACCCGTTACACAAGCTGTTACTATGATAAGTTCCATTAAAATCTAGTGGTTTTTGCTTGATGCGCGTTCAAATGGACAGACAAAACTGTTCATCGCTAACTGTACATTACATTGAAAGACGATACCATATTCCTCGGCTCACTTTTCACATCCGAAGTCCCTAAGGTCAATTGGCCGTAAAGGAAAGTTTATTCAACAAAACGTAAATATTCGTCTACTTATATTGAATGAGGGTGCGCGACGTTTTAAAAGTTTTATCAGAGTTTGTGCCGTGTGGTGTTGGCCCATTATAGAATAACACCATATAATTCTTACTATGGATGTCAACCTAGTGGTGTGGCTGGTATGTGGGTAGGTGTTAGTAAAGCGTGACTAAGCTAGCCCTGTTTAGCTAGTTAGCTAAACAAGCCCTGACCTCTGAACCTCTACAAGCCTGAACTACACCACCTCATAAAGGCCTTTCACTACATCCCTCATGCCCGAGACAATTTGCCTATGTCCAGCAGTGGATACCGAAAGGACTGGTTGCATTGGATTTGTACAAAGAAACATATTGGAATGGAAACGACAAAGATTTTAAAGAAATTATCTATTTTAGAGATCATAACTGTCGTAGTTCAGAAATAAATCATTAAATTTCAGCTAATGGGTCACCTCTAGTCGAAATGTACATCAAATATTAGTACCCATACTTAATAGTAAAAATATAAGTACTTATATTAGCCCTATAGAAGGGCTATTATAAAAAAATAACTTCTATATATAATTTTAAGTTAACAGAATTTAAAAAAAAACATCTAAATTGGCTAAATATGAAGAGCTCAAAAAGTATGTATTTACAAAGAAAAAGAAAATACGTAGTATTTATAAGTATGTAAATTCCCTTACAGATTATATTTCACATTATGTTCACTTTTACACAGGCGGGATATAGCAACTTAGCGATATAGTCACGTTGTTGTAACTCCACACGTGATAATTATTAATAGTGTAATTTAATTACAACTGTTTCGTTGCAAGGAATACTCTGTTACATTTTTAATATCACTTTTTGTGATATAGTATATAGGGGACTTGACGTTAGTGTTGTAAAAATAAGCGTTGAGTACCCGAGCGCTGCGTGAGCGCTAATGCACCTTTGATACTCGAAATTTAAATGATTGTAAACGTTAAAAACTTGAACTATGACAGTTCAAGTTTTTAACGTTTAACGATCATAAACTGTTGAGGCTAAACTCCAAGACGTTTAAGGCGAAGGTTCTTAAGGTCCATTAGCGCTGGCATAACGCTTGCGTGCTCGAGCGCTCAGCGCTCACTTTTACCATACTACATGCAACGCAATCAGCTCTTTCAATATCCACTGCTGGACACGGGCCTACTCATGCACCTTGTCTTGTGCATGTCTTGTGTATGGCCCGATAACGCCACGCTGGCCAAGCAGGTTGGCAAGTCCAGTCTTTTATAGGTGGTGTAGTTTCTCAGGGCTTGTGATAGTCGCTTTGTTGTCCCTTAGTCGCCCGTTACGAGCGTGCCGTGAGATGTCGGCCGCACATACATACAATAGCACCACTCCATCCCATCCCGTGGGCATCGTAAAAAAAAAACCATATGGCATTTTGACAGGCAGAGGGCCCTTACCATTTATCCATTCTAAAGTTTTATCATGGCGTTTCAACTCGAAGTTGGCGATGTAGTTCGACGCACGGCCAATGACCTGAATGGATTAATCTAGAAGTGAACAGCGCACTTCAAGTAGTCGTAGGTTAATGAGTCTGACTCTGAATTCTAATTAATCTGAGACGAAGTTTCGTAGCCGCCGATCAGTTTTCTGTCGCAGTAGTATTTGCGAGTTTTGAGATCAAAGGCTTAGGTAAATGGGTATTATAAATATTAGTATAACAAAATAAGTATTTATTGTAAATGATTTATCCTAATCTATACATACAATAAAATTGTAAGAGAGTCGTGTCTGTACCTACATGAAACCTAAAACCCAAAAAAGGCATTTTCAGAATTTTTGTCTGTTTGTCTGAACATGTAAATAGGTATCACGCAAACGCCACGGAACATAATTTAATGAGTCTTGCCATAATTATAGCGTATGTAACTGGTCAATATTTAGTCAGATCAATTACAGAGTTCCCGCGGGAATCAAGCTAACCAAAAATATTCTAACGGTATCGCACATGAAGTCTGTACTTTATTGAGTAATATATTTTCCATTATGATCTGTCATTGTCAGGAAGAATAAATAATCTTCTTTTATAAAACTCCTGGATTTTTGAAGAAAAGAAATGTTCAATGATCATTGATCATTTTAACACGGCTCAAATCTATTAAAAAAATCAATTGACCGAAATAAATGGTAGACAGAGAGGTAGTACATAATATCTGATGAGTAGGGAGGATGTAGCAAAACCTCCCAACTAAGCTCGCAAGTTTATTTTGGCACTGAAACATTTTATTTATGAAACAAGACCCCAGAGATATGAACCATGTTAAAACGACCCTTGAACAACTTTCTACTTCAGAGCCAGTAATTTTATAAAACTATTACTCTTGGAATTTTATTTACTCTTACTAATAAATTACATTGAGGCATAAATCATAATGGAATTTGAATTCCCGATTTCACTAATAAGAGCCGAGATACCTCTATCACACATGTACGGTCAACCAATTGAAACTGTAGGCCAGTTTAGAATCTTATTACAATAATAGCAACAGGGGTTTTTATCAGGTGTCGGGCAAAATCGGTTAAATTCGTAGCTGTGAAAAGGTCCTAGACTGGCCTATAATTTCAATTGGTTGACCGTACATTGTTATATGTTTCGTGTTAGTTAAACAAAGTTTTTATGTGTGTCATGAAACAAATTATCAGTGGCGTACCTACGAGTATTGTGACACGGCCTGTTTGGCCATAAGGTGCCTGGTCTGACCTACTCTAAGGTGTCTGTCTTTGCGGGCCGTGTAGCTGAGATTCAAAGCCAGCATTTCATTCAATCGTCTAAAATCGTAGTAGTAGTAATGTATAGGAAGTATAGAGTAACAAAACCAGAGACACGCATTAAAAAAATATAATATTTTATTTGGGAAAAAAATCATGTTCAAAAAAAATTCGTACAGCAAATTATTTAACTCTATATTCAGTTACGGTCATACAGTTATGAGAAAATACTCAAAATTACTAAAAGCTCTGATCATTCATGGAAAATAAACAAGGTTACGAAAGTCTGTGACTAGTGCGAAATTTTCCCTAGTGAAAAGGGAAACCACAAATTATATGCTTGTCGAACACCAAATAAGGGTGTGTTGACCGGACAAATTGTCATTACTCTGTAAATAATAAAATACTCATATATCATATTGTCAGCGAACAACTAGCCAACTGAAAACATACCCAGTATTTTGAATAGGTATCCAGAAAGTAAAACTCGTATGCATATCTAGAATATGAAACAATGGAATCACACCGTCGAAACAGAAGGGTGATTTTTTAATGCGTGGACTTTGTAAAAAATTAATTATGTACAGAGGCGGATACTTATTTATATATGATAAAAATAGATACAATTTGTTAACTCCTTGATATAAAAAGAGAGTCAGGTGGCTCTGTCCCTTCATGGCAAGTATAATAGTTAAGGGACGTAATGGTTCAAGACGAAATATGATAAATATTTTCATCTTTCCTGTGCAACTCTGCGCTTCGCTTTTAAGGATTAAAATCCAGTCGCGCGACGGACTCTGTCTCGAGCGCACGTTGTGAGCGGACCGTACCTACTTATCGCTTATCAGTTGTGTACGGCGATCCTCACGCGGCGCGGGTGCATTCCCGCTGCGAGCCATGGCGAGTAACAAAAGCGAGATAGCACTACCTGTGTCTGTGGAGCTACCGTTATCTGACCATAACATGAGTGATATCGAAGTTGATAGTGCGCAACAGGGTGGACGGAAGTCGGATTGGAGTGCTGAAATAGATTTAGAGGTGACAAACATCGAAAGAAGTGGCGAAAAACGTCCTAGACCTAGGGAAAAAAGCGACGAAAGCAGTGAGGACGGATTTATTCAAGTCGATCGCCATAAGAAAAAATCAATAAGAAAGGACTTATTGTCCTCTCCGGTGCGCAATCAAGGTATATTACCTGACAATGATCATGGTTTGGATAGATATTATGAAGTTTGCCTATCGTCTATACAGCCATTGCCTAAGCAAATGGCCCTGGCAAAACTAATGAAAGCCGAACATATTACAAATATTACTCGAATAAAATATAAGAGCCCCTATAAGGTTTTGGTCCAGTTTCACGACAAGAAGCAAGCCGAAAACCTAATAAATTGCCAGAAGATGCAGCAGTCTGACATAAGAATCCAACTCACCGATGAAGCCAATCTGTCTTACGGAGTTATTAAGGGTGTAGACTTGGAAATGAGCGATGACGAACTTTTATCGTCTTTTAGCTGCTCGGTCGATATAGTCTCCATAAGAAGACTGAAGCGTATGAGTGTTGATGGAAAATGGGTAAATAGTGAAACGGTGAGGCTTTGCTTCAAAGATCCAGTCTGCCCCGACTATGTATATGCTTATGGTTGCAGGTTTAAAATAGAGCATTACGTGTTTCCTGTCACACAGTGTTCTGGCTGCTGGCATTTTGGGCATTCCAAGAAGTTTTGACCTCGTAACCGGATCTGTTGTCCAAAATGTGGGAAGGAGCACGAGAACTGTGACACGAGTACGTTTAGGTGTCTTAACTGCAAGGGATCTCATATGGCATTAGACAAAAACTGTCCATTCTTTATAAAAGAGAAGAAGATACGAGTCATAATGAGTGAACAAAACATAACCTACAAAAAAGCTCTGGAAGTATATCTTGAAGTAAAGAAGGCCATAAAGTATGCTGAATACACTAATATTGTGGATAATCCCTCACTGCCTGTACAATCTGTTGCTGCAGGTGCAGCTAAGACCTATACTAGCGCTGAATGGCCAAGTCTTGACATGGAAGATGTAGAAGAAGAAAACATAACAAATTCTATCTTTATGCCAACAACGAGGAATACTCAAGAAAAAAGTAACCAGGGGAAGACCAATAAGAGAAAGACCTATAATAAAAGTGTTTATATTGAACCAGAAACTGCCACGGAAGATGTGAATACCCATGTGAAATCAGTTTACGAGTCTAGAAAAGTGGCGGAAGAAAAAGGACGCAAAAAAACGGAATGGAAGTTTGAGTGGAAAAAGATTTTTGAAAAAATAAAAGAAATTGTTTTTACGGGACAGAAACTTGAAAATAAAATAGTGCTGATAGCGAAATTGATCTTATCTGAACTCAAGTCCTGGGTTATGAATATGTTTACTGAAGGTGATGTGGTAAAAAGGTTTTTTAGCATGCATGATGGATAACACACCAAACAAAGATTTTGGAATCAATATAATTCAATGGAACGCACAAAGCCTTAAGCCCAAATTGATTGCTTTTGAAGCCTTATTAACCCAGGAAAAAATACATATAGCGATATTATGTGAAACTTGGCTAGATGATAAAGATATTTTAAAAATTAATGGATATAATGTTTACAGAAGAGATAGAAATGACTCCTGGGGGGGTGTTGCAGTTATTGTTCACAAGTCGATTCGTTCCTATGCGTGTCCAATTAGTCTAATTAATTCAGGTATAGAAGCCCTACATGTTAAAATTCTCAATTGTAAGTACTTAGAGAACATCATATCTGTATACTGCACTCAACCAGTAAACACCTGCGTACGTGATTGGGATATGCTGTTCTCTATTAGTTCTAGAAAGACGTTGGTAGCAGGCGACTTCAATGGGCACCACACTAACTGGTCCTATAAGACTGATGCAAGGGGGACTCAATTGCTAGATTCATCACTGGATAATGGTTTTATAGCACTTAATAACGGGAATGAGACTCGAGTTAAATTAGTAACCAGCAGGGTACAAAGATCTTCCCCTGATATTACCTTTTCTTCATCTGACATAGCCATTATGTTAGACTGGAAAGTTCTAAATGAAAACTTGAAGAGTGATCATCTCATTATTAAAACCACCTTGATGTATAGAGATTATGTTGTTTATAATAGAAAAAGAAACTTTAAAAAAGCCAACTGGCAGACTTACAGTGATGAGCTTTTAGAATCATTTTCTAGTGTGGATTATGTCAATTGCCCGAATGTACAGGAACTGTATGACTACCTACAGCAACAGATCTATGCGTCGGCGGATAAAAATATACCATATACAAAAATTTGTACAAACCCTACAACTAAATTTAAACCTAAAAAATATTGGAACCCTTCATTATCTGAAGCAGTGGCACGGCGCAGACAGGCACTTAGGTCTTTCAGAAGAAATCCTAGTCCCGATAATCTTAGAACACTAGAGGAAAAAACGTTGCATGCACATAATTTAATAAGAAAAGCTAAGGCTGCTAATTGGCAGAAATTTTGGAGCAGCATCAACGAAACGAGTTCAGTATCTGATATGTGGAGAAAGATGCGCTGGTATAAAGGTTATCGTCAACCTAATCACTACCCTTCTGATTCTAAACAAAAAGAATTACTATGCAGCTTAGCACCAGATTCGGTTTTGAATAAAAAACCCAGGTTCACATCTAAAAATGATTTGTTACAGCTACCTTTTACATTACAAGAACTTGAAAATTGCCTTAAGAAAAAAGACACTGCTCAGGGTAATGATGGAATCACGTACTCTATGTTATACCACTTGCCAGAAGTATGTAAAAATATCTCCTTTATCTTTATAATTCTATATATAGCTTGGGTATGGTACCACATCAATGGCTAACAATAACTATAGTTCCTATACCTAAAATTTGTAATGGTAGCACTAACAGCAACAACGGCGAGCCTAAAATTCGTCCTATATCGCTTATTTCGTGCTTATGTAAAACGTTTCATACCATGATAGGAAAGAGACTCGAGTGGTACATAGAAAAAAATAAAGTATTGCCTTCATATACTACTGGGTTCAGAAGGGGCCAGTCTTGCTTGGACTCGCTGTCAAGATTGGTAGCTACCATACAATTAGGATACTCGCTTGACCAACAAACAGCTGCTTGTTTCCTCGATGTTGAGAACGCATATAACAATGTTTTAATCGAAAAAGTTGTCTGTATTCTGGATGAACTTAACGTAGGCACCAGTATCTGTAAATATATCTGGGAATTTTTGAGCTTAAGGTGCCTTCAAATAAAATCTGGAACTAGTGATACAGTGCACACAAGGTGGACGAATAAGGGCCTTGCACAAGGTGATCCTCTAGCCCCTATGCTTTTTAACATAACAACTCACAAACTATGTGGTGAGATAGCAAACGTAATATCTATATCACAATATGCTGATGACTTTGTTTTCTATCTAAGTAGTAAAAACTTGAACTACTGTGAATCTCAGTTACAGATTGCACTAGATTCTATGATAAGCAAACTTAATGATATTGGTTTAGAGCTTTCGGATAGTAAATGTAAATTAGTTTTGTTTAGTAGGGGGCGTAAATGGAATAGTATACAACTTAAAATCAACAGTAAATTAATAAACTCTGTAACTGACGTGAAATACTTAGGAATGTGGCTCGATCAATCTCTGCGATGGAATATACATATCAAAGATTTGGCGGAAAAAACAAACAGACATTTGAATTTATTTAAAGTACTTGCAGGATCCTCATGGGGAATTCACCCTAAATACCTACGAACCCTGTATATTTCACTGGTGAGAAGTAGGTTAGACTATGGCTGTTTCCTGTATGATAGCAGCGCTAAAGTACATTTGTATAAGCTGGATAAAATACAGAATCGGGCACTGAGAATAATAGGCGGCTTCATCAGAAGTACTCCCATTCATGTAATGGAGAGTGAATTATGCTTATCGCCCCTACATAATAGACGGTTGTATCTTTCTTATAAATTTTGTCTTAAAAGTCTTGCCTTCACGAATAACCAAACTATTCAACTTGTAACTGAATTACAGGAACGGGTAAACTTATCGTATTGGCGAACTAAAAAAAAGCCTTTGATAGTCTCGGCACTTAATGATTGCAAAGATCTTGATGTCCATTCGTCTGATCCTCTTGAAATGTTTTCCTTGCCTATGTGGGTAACTTACGTAAAACTCAATGGAATAATAGAATGCAATTTAGAATGTGTTACTGGATCTAAAAGAACTTGTGAGACCTCATCTTTAAAAGTAGATATTATTAAAGAATTAAATGTTAAAATATTTGGGTTATGCTAAATATTTCACGGATGGGTCAAAGAACGCAAATGGCTGTGGAGCCGCATACTGTAACCTTAAAGATGACAGTTCAGAAATGTATAGCACTAAGTCAGATGTATCTATCATGACGATGGAACTCATTGCAATTACAAAAGCTCTCGACTGCATTGCTAGCTCGAGCCACCGGTATGTCGTAATTCTGACAGACAGTAAAAGCGCCCTGCAACATTTGTCTCGATGTTCTTTTGGTGTCATAGGTGTCTCCGTAGCCTACGGTATCCTTAACAAGATTAGGAACCTTGTTGAGAAGGAAATAGGGTTGAAATTGCAATGGATTCCATCACACATAGGTATTAGAGGTAATGAGGAGGCTGACAGATTAGCCAAATTAGCAGTGACTGAAGGGATGGAAATTTCTATAAAACCAAATTATACCGAAGTACTATATAAATTAAGAAAAAAGTGCTCGTCTAAATATAAAGAATATTTTGACGAGAGAAGTAAGGAAAAGGGCATTTGGTACAAAATAATCCAGTGTCAGCCTCCTCCAATACCATGGTTCGGTATGTCCAAGATGGGAAGACGAATGGTTGTCCTAGCGCATAGGTTAAGATCTGGGCACTTTCCTTCAAAAAGTTTTAGCTTCCGAATGAAAATAGATGAATCACCAGATTGTGAAATTTGTGGAGCCGTAGAAGATACGTACCACTTGTTGATGGAATGTGCCCGAAACCAAAGGCAAAGGGCCTCATTGATGCAGCGCTGGAATTTGAACCCCTATGATATGGGTGTGTTCACTCATATCCTAGCGGTTCCTGCATCTGAGGCTGCTATTCAGGTGTATGAGATGTTTGGATTTGGATCAGCTCCATCTTAGGTCTATCCTGGAGTGGGAGTCTTGAATTTGAGTCGTAAACCGGCCGCACGGCAGAGCCGCTTTTGGGCGGTGGCACTGGCGGATATGTCTAAGCCGTCGTTGTGTTTTTTGAGTGTTTAGTTTAGTAAGTGAGATTTTGTTTAGGTTACGATGGGACTGACATGCCAGTGTTGGCCAAAGTCCCAAATTAAGTATATAGAATTAAAAAAAAAAAAAAAGGATTAAAATCCTAAGGTTACACAAATCAGAGGCGGCCTCTATACCTACGTACATAATAATATATTGTATGCCTGTTTATTTTGGCTTACAAACATTATATACCCACGAGTACGTATGTAGGTATGAAAAATCTATGTATTGTTTTTTAATTTATCACCAAATCAATTACAAGCATTTAAAAACACTCAGGTATGTATTGAATGTGATTCTACACATATATATGTATAGGTAGGTATAAGATCACATTATTGGAACGGTAAACACAGTCTATATGATAGTGGACTCCTAGTGACACCCTTAGTTCTGGTAATATAACCTTAGTTCCAATGGCAACCCTCAACCATCTCTGCCATCTCCAAGTGGGTGGATCGAACAAAAATGTCCTGTTAATTATTAATATTACTTAAGGAACGAAATAGAGCCCAAACAACATATTTTGGAATTATTGTCCGTTTATCGGAACACATACCACAAAATAACCACTTGACGGTTATATTGAAGCGTCTGTACAAGACTTGAATGCAACTAAAGAAACGTACAAGTACATATCGTTTCGTTAGTGCATTTTAGTTGTATGTAATAAGACTATGAATCAAGAAAATATTTTACCTCCCTCAGTAGTTTTTTCACGGTGAACTATTAAATTTTTCAAGCAATTTCTCTCTATTTTTATCCACATTTTCAAGTTTCTCATTTCTAGGACGTCACGGCCCATTTACTCTCGCGAAACTAGCCGTGACGCGTCCGGGATGTTCGTGCAACTACAGTTTCAGTAGAGAACTTTAAAATATATACTTGTTTATAAATATCATGCACTGGAATGTTATGGAGCGTACAGATTTCTACTGAAAGGAACTGAAAACTGGAACTAAAAGGTGACATTTCGTTGCAGTTCGCTAACATATAATTGAATGTTTATTTGCTGACCAACAAATTATTCACTTGTCTATTTTTGAGGTCCTGAGGACTCCATACGCGAGATGAAAGATCTGCTTACAACATCGGTGGATCTGTCTGCCTTCTATTTTTCTCATACTCCTATTAAGGCTTGTATGGACGACACGATTTTATATAAATCTAACTGAAATAACTAACTTTTTCTATCTGTATACAGTAATATTTTCTTTACTTGTGTTACTAACAAACTAAAAATTATGGATACATCACAGTCAGAAATAATATTATACAATTAAGTTTAGGCATCGAATACACGGTGTCGCTGGACGACACTATTAATTCGAAAGGAGTTGTGTGGAATCACGGAGAAGCGCTGCCGAGGGACATAGCACAGAAAGCGGTCACAGATGATCTCGCCTCTTATACAGACGGGTGAATTTTTAAAATTGCATTACAACTGAAGTTTTATCGATAAAGTTTTCGATCGATTACAGTAGATCACGTTGTCCCGTGTCATAGCGACCACACCGCTGACCTGTAGCATTACTGATTGCCGCATCCTGCCAGTGTATTAGACGCCTTACACAAACTACTCTGTAATGTCTATTAGTTGATATAATACATCTATGGTTATGCCGATTCAAAATGTAACTAGGTAGAGTTTATGAAATTAGATAATTTGTTTTGGTCAGTACTTTTTTTTTTTTTTTATAGATTAGTGGTCGGACGAGCAAGCGGTCCCACGTGATGGTAAGTGTTACCGCCGCCCATGGACACCTGCAACACCAGGGGGTATGCGGGCGCGCCGCCGACCTTGCAAAATCCTATTCACAGCTCTCTTGAAGAACCCCATATCGTAGCTCAATGGAAAGACCTCTTGAGGCAGTTCGTTCCACAGCCTACGGGTTCGCGGTATAAAATAATTAGTTAGTACTACAGCTAATCCTAAAATAAAGACAATTATTTTTAGGCACATTATAATTATGTATGTTTAACAACGTATGTCCTCTGTGTTAACTGAAAATAGAGGTCGAAGACAGGATATCTCTTTGAAAAAACTGGATATAAAGTTACGACATTTATTGTCCTGTGTCAAGGGTCAGTCACATTGCTCGTATGTACCCAGCAATATTTCACCGCCTACGCCTATATCAACAACTTTCTTGATACATAACGAATTACTTTTATGATTTATCGTATGATATTTCGTTACAAATCTGTTGCTAAGAGTCTTATAGACGACATTATATTTGATGTCGTTCAAAATTCTTAGTGTTAATAGTATTCGGATAGTTTTTATTTTTATGGTCCGTCGATAGTCTATGGAAGAAGTTAAATTTAAAATAAAAATTGTCTTCCATATCATACCATAAGCTTATGTCTCTCCACTGGTTGATATAGGTCTCCCCTAAGGTTTGCCACCACACACAATCCTCGGCTCTTCCCATCTCCTGGCCGGAGGGCATCCCACGCTGCGCGTCACGGTACTTGGTCTCCATTCGGTTATCGGTCCTGCAACAAATATGACCTGCCACTTCACCATGCCGATTTTACGAGCTATGTTCTTTAGTGAATGTCTTCTATTCCGCAAACAAACTTCGAGACCTAAGACTAATAAATAATACTCTCATTATTTATTATGCGAGCATAGCCTTCTCTATAGCTCGCGGAGCTGTTTTTTTAATTATCTTCATTTTACCTAAGTTATTCTTAGTCCAGTCAAAATAGACATAAAAAGTACGAATCTAGGAAATTGAAGCTAATTATTTATGTGAGTTTTCATACTGAATTCTGAATGAAATGTCAAAAGTCCTCATCGAATCTGCATGCTGCTAAATATTATACAGGGTGTCAAAAATTAAAAAAAAACGGCTTTTTGCGAATATATCTTAAATGATTACTCTTACGGTAAAAAAGTTTATTACCAAATTTACAGGTAAACACATAATGTTTGTAATACTTTTTATCATATTAATGACCGGTGTTAAGATATGGCGATTTCAACAATTGTAATTCTCATATTTTAAAAAATGTATCCCTTTCCACACTTCAAAATGCATTTAATGTGTGTCAACTGTGGGCCCTTTCCACGACTTATTCTGTTCAAACAAGAAAGTAATTTTGTTCAGATACAGATTCAAACTTAATCATAAAAAAAAATTAAAAAAAAACATGTCTACATTTATCCACTGGGTCAGGGATCGCCGATATTTTAAGGGATTAATATACACTTATTTTTATCGACAAAAACACCTTTTTATCTACTCCTATCCCACCTTCCCTATTTTATTATACATTTTATCAGTAGAAAATTCATACTTAGGGCTACGCCACATGTCGTTGTTCCTGATTTTACCGATTTAGCAGTTTTTTTTAAAGGAAATGTGATACTTTTATTAAATCCGAAAGATCCATAATATACTTAAACTCTTCAACTAACTAAACTCAGTTCATTCCTCGTGGTCAGATCGGACTGTCCGATTGATCTGACCACGAATAATCGTTCTTCCTTATGGACCGAATTCTTCAGATTTTATATAAGTTTGGTCAGTGTTCGGTGAAAACCATCGAACGACAAATTTTGCCGAAGGATGGCACAGAAAAATTTTAGTAGCAAAGAAAGTTCCGAGTGTAATTAATTTATTACAAATTTTAACAAAGGACGCTATATTTTATGCAATGAGAATGCATGGCGCCTTATTGAATAAAAGAAAAAGAAACAGATAGCACGAAGTGATTTTATTTTGACTTTGCAAATGATGTTATATCTAGTTCGAATGTATTATAAGTACCTATGTGAAGTGGACAGTATTCAAGACTGATAGTAAATCAAAGAGTAGTATAGGAGTAATAAACAACCCATAAAGAGGATTAAGATACAATAAAAAATAAATGTAACATTGTGTCTGTCTTTCGACTTTTAGATAACTGAACTAGTGGGGAAGAAAACCCATTAGTTCAGCCAACTGAATTGGACACCTGAACATGTGGGAATGTAGGCAGCGTATCCGGGGGCGTGTCAACGTTTGTCATTCTGGATTGATGACGGCTTTTTTTTTTCGGAATGGCTAAATTCTGGTGGCCCTAGTGGCCTTTCAAGAGTTACCGTTTGTGGCGAACAGATAGTCCACCCAGTGGTAAGTGAATACAGTCATCCAAAGATAATCATATTACAGGAGACAGTCCATCGGATGATAAGTGGATACTGCCGCTCATGGACATCCGGAATGATGAACTTTGTGACGCCTCTGGATGATGCAACTCTGGATACCTTTATTGATGTAATAATGGATTTGGAGAAAGGGTTTAGGGAAATGGGAAGGGATAGCATAGAATGGGAATGGGCTATAGCATATCTCACTCACTACCGAAACACCTACGTACATTGGGGTATATGATAAAGAAATGACGACATGTATTGAAGATGTCTATGGACGACGTCTATGTATGTCGCCTTATTTCTATAAAAAAATGACATTTTCTATCAGTCAACCAACCGCCAGATAAAATATAAAAAGGAACGCGGGTGAAAATTGCTTTAAATATAAAACAAATACATAAATATTATGATATTTTATTATACATACACATAGTTGCTTAGCTAATGTTTCAAAAATGCATAATATTGCACAATAGAACAGAAATCTTAATGGAGCCGTGAAAAGCAGGGCAGAAAATACAGATCCCTGAAGCTTTAAATACTTAATGATCTTGAAATAATCTTTTAAAACATATCTTGTTGAGTGATTTCCTAATATTAGTGGGTATATCGTAAATTGATAACCTTCTAATGTCATTTTAGCTAAAATGTTCTAGTGTACACGATGCACCAGATCGTCAGACTATACACGTACACCTTAAGTTGTTAGTGAAAAGGATGAGGTAGAATTGAACGGTAGCAGTGCTGGTTTAATAAGTAACCTGTGAGTAAATTATGATTTTTTTGATAATGTTATGTATGTAGAACAAAAATTGTTTTAAGCAAATATGAAGTGTGAAATTTTCCAACATGTTATTTTGTTCGTTACTTTTGTTCCTAAAAGTCACAAAAATTAATAATTACATAAATAAAGTTGTAGGTAAATAGAGTGAAGTGAAATTAGAAGTGAAGATTTTCAATTTTCCACTCTACGCAACTAAGCCACTTACCATAATATTACCTAGCTTAAAGCCATGTGTGCTAATGAAATTCTTGTACCACTAAATATTACAATAAGCTCCTTTGAAACACTCATTTGCTGTCTGCGACATTCATTTTCGCCGGAATGTGCTTAAATCTCGAGAAAATTTGACATAAACAACAAACATTACTTGGCATGGTCACAGTGAGCGCGAGATTATTTATTGTCTCTTTCCACTGAAAGCTAAGCTGCTTTAATTTAAAAAAAAATGATGGGACAATATATATTTTTATCAAATAAGTAGTAGGCAAATCACGTGATACAACCAAATGTAAATAGTTGTAAAATAAATAAAAAATATCCCGAACGAGAAAATGAAAAAAATTAGCGAATATGTATGCAGAATGATTTACAATATGCTAATAGATATATTGAAAATTCTGTAATCACTCAAAATGCAAAAGTTTACAATATGTAAATCAATTAGGTCGGTATGTCATTCACAATCTGTAAACAATTTTGTAGGGGGAGAGTGCACGCTGCATTCCCACAGGCGCTGGGCGCACTCGACTGGCCATGTTACCCATCTTTCATAGAAGACTACCTTGAAATGTACTGCATTTCCTATATCGTATTTCCCCAATGTACGTATGTGTTTCTGTAGTAAGTGAGATATGTCAGAGCCCATTCCCATCCCATTCTATCCTATCCCTCCCCATTTTCCAAACTCTTTCTCCTAATTTATTCCTTAATCATACGTATTCATCAAACGTTTGTCATTCTGGACTGAAGTTGGCATGTATCGCGGATATCCATGGGCTACAGTATCCATTTACCATCAGGTGGAATGTATGTTCGTCTGCCGCCTTTTCTCTATAAAAAAATTGGTATGAGTTTAGTTATAACAACAGATGACTTTAATATAACTTTTTAAGCTTTCGGGTTTTGTACATATTTTATATTCTAAATCGGGTCTGAACGCATACTCCTGTAATATACGTATTCGTTTACCTTTTATTCCTACTCGATATTTAGGTACGGATTACACCAGCCGTAGTCAACTCGTGACCACGGCTGGTGTAAGATAACTTCAATCCCAACATATTGAAGGCAGAAAGTACACGCTGAAATCCCACAGACATTGGGCGTGTTCGACTAACCAAGTTAACCCTCTCTCTCACAGAAGGTTACTTACTGCGAATGTGTTTCGGTAGTGAGTAACATATGTTAAACCTATATTATGCTATATATCATCTTATCCTAGTCCCTCCTTATTCCATTATACTATTCACCATCCCAACCTATCCCCTAAAGGAGAAATGAGAAATGTAATGAGATGGTGAAAACTTCAGTTATATCCAGTTATACCCCATCTTCTTAATCCTTCTTTCCAATCCAGTTCTTAATCTCCAAAGCTAAGCAGCGCATCTGAGGGCGTGTCAAAGTTTGATATTCTGGAATAATGTTGGCATGTATCGCGGATGTCCATGGGCGACAGTACCCACTTCCCACTTAGTGGGCTGGTTGTCTGCTGTACTTTCTAAGCGAGCGCTCTGGATAGTTTTTGTTTACTTGAGGCTTTTTGGCGGGAACTCGAAAATAGAAGTTGAGTTTTTGTTTGATTTAAAATAAATAATGTGTAGGTATAGTACGTTTTGTGATTTACTCAGTAAACCTACTATCACTTTACTGAGCGACTACTAACCTACTCCGACGGGACTGGACTGGATAAGTTTTAGACTGTAAAATTGTTTATTATGAACAATACTGGCACCATTGCCATATATGAAGAAAAAATAAAGTGTTCTTAAATATATAATTTACTGTTTCGCTTTCCGTAACGCTTCTAATGGAACCATGTCCTAAATCTGGCTAAAATTACGCAGTGATTTGTCCTGCCATAAATCAAGTTTTGAGTGACACAGGGAATATTGTTACGGTGATATATTTTTTTTTCGCCAATTGAAAAACTGACAGCAAAGGTTATCTGGAAGAAGACCTAGATTGTTCAGGTCTATTTTTATTTTTAATAATCAAAATGCCGGATTACTTATTCCGCTTATAATATGTATTCACACTAATAGAAAACTGTTGTGTGATAAAAATATTATGTTACATTTCTTTAGAACCGTTATAATGTTGGGAGACAAATGTCACTCAAGTTCACAGTATCGATTTGAGAATACATACTAGATATGTTATACGAGCATTCTAGTTACAGTACGAGCATGTTACAGTCTAATAAACTAGCGGCACCCTAAGATGGCCGTTTTGACACATTACAATAGTGACGTGAAATGTCAATTTATTATCGAAAAAAATATAATCAAATGCGAGTCGCATCTATAAGTTTTTGGATTTATAACTAGTATTGCAAGTAGTAGCTGATTAAAAAGTTTTAATAAAACGAAAACATAAATGTTTACTTAATATATTTGAATGAACTGAATATTGGAATGAAAATGTATATACATACTTTATTTGCACACAAGAAACAAATTCATACAGAAAGAGACAGAAAAAAGGTGCCACAAAAGGCCATATTTAATCACCGTCGTCGCTGCTATCATCACCTACATTAATTATAAGTTCATTTTCTAAAATATTATCTATTTTCACATCTCTGTCATAATCTTCCCTTATTAATTTCATAGTTCTATTTACAAATTTTTCCCAGTCTCCTTTAGTCACATGTTCACAAGATTCTTCTAATATTTTTAGCATTTTTGTTGTGGTAAATGGGGATTCTGTATTGCGTCTTGCAGCATATCCCTTAATTTGAGCCCACACCAACTCAATTGCATTGTATTCACAATGATAAGGCGGTAACCGTATAACTCTGTGCCCATGTTCTAAAGCTATTTCGTCAATGACGTATCGGATCTTGGTTGGTTTGTTTTCTCTTAAAAGACGTACTAATTCATTTCTTTTAACATATTTATGTTTGCATCTACGCGTTTTTTTTAAGCCATTTGACGATGTCAGCTTTCTTTTGGGATTGGGCAGGTGGTTTATCAATTTGCATCGAATGGTATAGGGAGTTGTCCATAATTATAATAGATGGTTCAGGGAGGCTACACAACATTGAGGTAAACCATTCAGTAAACTTTTCTCCATTCATTTCTTTATGATAGTCTCCAGTGGTTTTTGACTCAAAAGCCACGAGAGAACCTTCGACAAACCTTTTGATAGTTCCGGCGTGAAAAATTATAAGCCGCGATCCTTTTCCAATAGGAACTTTGGACGTAGATGCTGCAGTGCATCGGTCCAAGAACGGCTTACAGTATGGTTAGCATTAAGCCATGTTTCATCCAAAACACAATATTTTGTAAATTTTCAATTTCTTTCACTTGCCGTAAAAAAGTATACCTTGACATCACGATATCGAATCCTTCCATCAATATTTTGCGTTTGTTACACTGTTTGTATCGAAATCCAACGGTCTTCAAAATCTTCGTTAACGAACTTTCCCCACCGGAGAATAATCCAGCTTCCTTCAGTGATTGCATTAACTTTTTACTCGTTGGATACTCCTTCCATAAATAGTAGCCGTACACATGTCTTCGGATGGCATCGGCATCAAAGCTATCGACGCCTACTACTGGTTTTGATCGTTTTCTCTTTTTTAGTGTGTGAAGTTTATTTTCTTCTGTGCCACTCTCGCCATATTTTTCTTTGGTATAGGTCTAACAGTTCGTTGTCCAATATTAAGCGCATCAGCTACGCGTTCAACCACTGACGTTATAGGTAAAATTGGCCCTCCATTTGAGACTCACGTTCGAAATAGTTATGAAGTCGTATAACGAACTCACGTGTCTGACTGTTTAAAACAGTTCTCTGCGTACGTTCGGCCATATCGATGAAATCCACAACAAAAGGCGTAAACAAAGTCTTAAATTAACGAGCAAGGGTCAACAGTAATGCAGTATCAATATCAGAAATCCAAAGCCAGGTGTAAAATTATATCACAATCGCAGTGCACTCACAGTTTGTTCTTTTCGAAGCAACGTCAAGCCGAAACTGCTTTGTTTTGCATTGAGCACTGACGCGACTTTGCCGGAGATAGTAATTGGGCTGGCCAGTGATCCTATATGTGACGATCGTATTAACTGTTTTTTTTGTTAGTAAAAAAGTGAAAAGATTTGTTCGCGGGACCATATTATATAGTTGGACCATAATATATATTATATAGTTTAGAAATCAATGTAATAAATTAATTTTGTGTCCTAAAATTATATATTCGATAAATTTTATGACTAACTGCACGTCACTATTGACAATAAAGAACAGCAATTTGCTCCTTCAAACGTAGTTATTAATTTATACGAAATTTCATGAGCGGAGAAACGACAAAACGGCCATCTCAGCGTGCCGATAGTTTAGTGTTCTATGTTCAGTAGCTCTCGAATTATTTAACTCATATGTTTTTTGAAAATGGAACATACTAATAGTATGTTCCATTTTCCATAGTAGTGAGTGGATACATATGCCAGAGCACATTTCCATCCCATCTTATCCCTCTCCATTTTCCCAACCCTTTCCTCCAAATTCATTCCTAAATATCCAAGGGTAGGTGGCACATGCGGTTAGAATACCAGCGTTTGTCATTCTGGGACTGATGTTGGCATGTATCGCGGATGTCCATAGGCAACAGTATACACTAACTATGAGGTCGTCCGTCGCCTTCCATAAAAAATATATATACATAGATATGTTAGTGGGTACTGTACGACAATGGCGACTTCGTAATTCAACAGTCACTTTTTTCAACTGTTTGATAAATTGCGATGTTTACTTAATAACAAGCACATGATAATATATTTCTAAGCATCAATGAGATGATACAATGCTTAGTTTCCAAGTCCTTTTATTTCGAGATTTATGACTATTCTTACTTTCAAAGTACGTACATTTAGGTCTAATGTTGCTATTTATTAGTTGTCGAGTACATATAATATGTGGTTGTCTTGTTTTCATTTATAGATATGTTCAACAAAGCACCATCAGTAGTTATAATCGGTAGTTTCTTGTCATCACTAGTTGTCGGAATAGGTAGTGCCATTTCAGGTCAACGAACTCCAATTACGAGTAATTACGCCTTCGCGTTTCTGTGATTTTGAATTTAGGAAATTCGTTAACTATTTCACTGAAATACATAATAAGTAGGTACCTGAACTTCAATTTTATTATATCGGTCGTGTGTCAACCGGTATTAGAATAGCACTATCCTTTCTTTTTCAGTGAGTGTCGTAAAGGGCGACTAAGGGATAACAAAGCCGCTACTACAAGCCTTGAAAAACTACACCACCTCTAAAAGAGTGGACTCGCCAACCCGCTTGGCAAGACTGGCGTTTTCAAGCGATACGTCCCTCATCCTCAAGACGATGTACATGAGGAGATCCACATCCAGCAGTGGACGAAAAAAATGCTGGTTATAACCCCAGTTACTCTGATCACTGGTCATCACGAAGAGGTTTCTGGCCATAATCCACCATGTGGACCTAGTGAGGATTTGCATTTTAAACTTTTTAGTAAAGGGGTCTTCTCATTGTTTTCCTTCACCGCCGAGCTGGTGATCATTGAAAAAATCTTTCATAAATAGAATTTCGTAACAGAAGTGCTTAGAGCAGGGGTTCGAAATAAAAATACTTAACATTATTTGTTCCATACATTTATTATTTTCAAACCCTTTGTTCATTACGAAGTAGTTATAAACCGTGTGGTTTTTACAATGAAAATATTATATGATATTAATATACGATTTGCAGTATTACACACAAAATGACTAGAGTTTGACTCCCATCTATTTTGGCACCATCACATACCCTAAACATGTTTTGAACATAACACACTTGTACATACATTCAGTAACAAACTGGGACAGCTAAGGAGAGTACATATGTGTATACCATTACTGACTTGGGTAATCATTATATTAGTCCAGGTGGCAGTAACTCTGCCTACTGTATAAGGATACTGTCCGGCCCTAATAAAGTTACAGTGCCCTCCTTAGAATAAAAGGCTTAAGTGCATTCGAGAAAAATGCATATTGGTAAAAGTTTTATTAATATAAAATCAAGCTAGAAACTTGGTGTTCTGGATAAAATAAAAAAATGTAAATTGTTTATTGTTTGTGTTTATGTTTAATTTGCAAATATAATGTTACTTATGCTTTAGTTAAAAATATATTAATAACGCCTTTTCTCGCCAGGGAGGGCGAATCCGAAGGGAAAAACGCAAAAAGAAAAGACTGGTGTCTTCCTTACGCTGTGAAGACACAAGTATAAAAAAATACTCGTCGGTAAAATCAGGGGGAGACACGAATCCGAAGAGATTATTGTTTTATTTCCTTAGCAATCGGGGTTAGAATACGTTTCTATTTAAAATAATCTTGAAACAACGAAATTTGAAAGTAGAAAATCTTAATCAAGTTTAGAACGATAATAATGTCCCTTGGCTCAGATATAAATGTTTATACGTCATAAATAAATGTTTATTCAGGTCTGAGTGGTTGAGTTCGTCTTGCATGTTTTTCTAGTTCGTAGTACATAGGACATGACTTCATAATTGTAAATGTAATTCACTAGGGCAACAACTTTCTGGTTCATCTAGAGCGATTCACTTTTGACGAAAAATAATTTGTATGTCAATTCTATTTATTTTTTCATCATTATGAAACGGACATTTTTGATCAAATATGTAAGAAAGATGTGATTTTTAAACATATAAGTTGAACGAAAGAGATAAACTGTAAATTTTTACTTCCATCGTTACGGAGAATGTGAAATGTTAAGATACGAGTATCTAGGTGACATTTATTTAGTAAGTTGCATTAATTCTAACCGGTTTCACTGCGGAAAATAGTTAATTGGTCTTATACTAAATTTAACTGTATTTCATAGACATTGAAATAGTCGTGCTTTAATGAAAATAACCACAGCAAATTGAAATATATCGAATATAAATTCAACTGTGTCATTTTGATGTACTTTGATGTTCAACACTTTGATGTAGACACATATGGATTCTCCCCAACTGTCCCTTTATATTCATAATTACATTAATATTAATATTTACAATACTTTGGTTCAAGAGATCTCTTCGTCGTACAAAATGTAGACAAAATTGAAAAAGTAGCCAATTTTTACTAGTCCCTGTATTTTGTTATCGACTTATTACAGTAGGTACATTAAAATACGCTACGGGCGATTTTTATTATCTGTCTATGTAATGATGGTCGATGTTTTGTATAAAATATTTATAAAAATGATTTTCCATTTATTCAGATCCATTTTATAAGTAAATCTTTCTTCTAATTTTCTTATGAAAACAATTAGTTTTATAAAATATTGAATAAATATGCACAATAATATATTAATGTAAGTATTAAGATTGAATATTAAGATTTTAAATTAAATGTTCTTGAGAGAGAAAAATACTTTGGAATACTATTGAATAAAATTTCTGAACTTATTGATGGTGGGTAATGTCGCTGATACTATTCTAACATTGTAGAAGTAAATATATTAATTATATCACACTTACGTGCATATATCTTAACAATTATTAAAGTTATTTACAACACTTTCGTATAAACTATAAATGTATGTAGTATGGACGATACTTTCCATAATCTCGTATAGTAAACTTTATAGCTCTTTTATTTAGAACTAAATAGTTACCAGTGTAAATGTGACAATGTCTGAGAAAGGTATCTTATTGTTGAATGTAATTTTCTAGATATTGTGTCTTCGGTTAAGTATTAAACAAAATTACACATTTTGATTTTAACAGTGGTTTAGATTCTAACGAGTAAGTAAGTAATATATTTTTTTACTGGTTCCAATCTTGACCATATTTAAGTGCTCTTTTTACGAACCTGGATAATCAATGGTATGTAACTGACATCGATTTCTATAGAAAACTTCAGTTTGTAATTTATTGCCCCCTCAATCGTCAATCGTGTCAAATTTGTAATTTATTAAGTATAAACCCCATATTCAAGTAGAATTATTACCATTATGTCATTATTAATTTATGTCGTGCTTGGACTGCGACTACTCAACTACTTATATTGGTCGGTTTATCTATTTTCTATTGCTGGCTTACTGGCTTGTCTGGTTCGAATCTTGTACCAACGAAAATTTAAGTTTAAGATAATTTAAGATTTTAAATCTTAACCAAAGTCAATAAGTTCATACCGACAATCCCTTTGCTCAGAAAACGTCACAAATAAAAGTATAAACAAACAAGATTTCTAGAAACGAGCGAATATTTATAACGGTCAATATAATGGCATAATACGAGTATGGTTACTACCAGTTACCATATTATGCCGTCAACTTATTTCCCTCCACTGCTGAATATATGCCCCTCCTATGGCTCGCCGCCACACTTGATATTCGGCTCTTCTCATCCAGTAGTATCTATAGTCTTATCAAGTATGCTAAGTATACGTAAATACCAATTAGTATGTCTGTAATATTATATTTTTCAAGTAGTTGGTTCATTTGGCCAAAGAGTGTCCCGTATTAAGTCTTCAGTTGTCAGTCCTGCGGCAGATATGGCCCGCTTATTGCTACTTTAGCCTTGTTAAGTTGGTTATGTCGGTATTTAAATTTGTATTTGTTTAATATTGATTTTATTCCGCATAGAAAACCCGAGGAAAGATCCTTCCGTAACGTAAATGTTATGTCTAAGCATTGATGTAAATGACAAAATAGTAGGTATGTGGGTAGGCAAAATATAAGATGAAACAATGCAAGAAGTAAACAGTACAATTTCTGTTTTAATTTACTTTCGCTGTTTAGTGCTTGCTGCGTTAGTGCACGGGTGCCTCACCAATTTGTCCTATATCTGTAGAAACGTATACAAAAATTACAAATAAGTGTCGTCTCTTCTCCTCTGCAGTGGATGGCAGTTGTTGTTCATCTGGTGAGCGTCGGGCATGTGAAGACGGACTTTACGAGAGTTACTGTTGGAATTGCACGAGGGCGCGCGTTGTTTTGGAAATTTCAAACTGTCTTCTTTTACCTGTTGTGAGAATGCTTTTATTGAATTCATAGGATATTTATCATATCAGATTTACATAAATTCGTGAGTGACTATACAATTGATAGTTTAACAGAATAATTGCAAGTTCGATTGCATTTGTTTTTAGACATTTATGTTATTATTCTATAATGTCTCACTGGAAATATATATTTTTTAAATTTTCGAGTATGCGGGATTGATTTCCTTATGATGGTTTCCTGCCGATGGTAATGGTGAAAAATTGTATTTAAGTAGAAATTCAGTGGCATGGGCCGGGGAATTGAACTCATGAACTTAAGAAATAAAGTCGAGAAAACACATCTTCGCTGTCTTTTAGGCATGTTTTTATAGATATAAATTGAAATTTGGGTAGTTTATGTGAGATTAACATATGTGGTATGCCAGATTTACATAGGTTTAACTTGTGTAATGATTATATTATAAGTAACGTCTGATTTTTGGTTCGTAAATATCAATCGAGGTTTAAAAATAAATTAATAGTTATTGTTACCCTGACTGTGAGCTCGTGCCTCGTGCGGCGGTGCGAGGAGGTGAGCAGCTCTGTGTGCGCGCGCGACTCGTTGTTGGGCGGACTGTCGCGCGCGCGCATCCAGCACCACAACCATTTGTACGGCGGAATGTTCCTGTTTACAGTATTGTTACAGGGTTTACAGGACTTAATACACTTTTTATCGAGTGCATCAAGTCTTGTTACTGTCAACCGTTTGCTCCTTCAAATAACTTCAATATAAGTAGGATAAATGTAAAGCAAAAACTAATTTAAGATTTTGTTGTAAACAAAAAAATAAAATATTAGTGTTAAACGCGCATAGGAGTATTTTTGTCGTTATTACTGATCGACATGGGAATAAATATATGTAAAGACTTTGCCCCCTTGTAATAAAAAGGTCGGGTCTACAAAGTGTCAACTTTTCAGGAGAACGGTTAACCGTTTTAAAATCGACATTATTTATACTCGTTAAAACAGTAATTAATGAAACTATCAACATTTTCGTTAGCGGATCGTATATAAATACGTGAATTTTAGAATTTTAGAACAAACAGAAAACTGTAAACATTTAAACCTACTTCACTGAATAGGATTCGCATTTTTATTTTTTTTTTTATTGGAGAAAGGCGGCAGACGAGCATACAGTCCACCTGATGGTAAGTGGATACTGTAGCCCATAGACATCCGCGATACATGCCAACATTAGTCCAAAATGACAAACGTTGGCACGCCCCTGGATGCGCTGCCTACCTTTGGAGATATAGGAATGGATTTGGGGAAAAGGTTGAGAAAATGGAGAGGGATGAGGAATGGGCTCTGGCACATCTCACTCACTACCGAAATACATACGTACTTTAGGGAAATAAGATAAAAGTGGGAAATGCAGTACATATCAAGGTAGTTTTCTGTGAGAGAGGGGTAACGTGGCCAGTCAAGCGCGCCAGAAGAATATAGAGAAAAAGGAGAAAAAAGCATTAGCTTTGTAAATTTCTAAAATTTCTCTGTAATTTCCTTGTAAAATGTTTCTTTGTGCACTAAAGTTTAAATAAAATAAATAAAGAAATAGGAGGGGATACATATTCCCCTATCCATACTTTTATCAGAGTGAGTGTAGTTTGCATTTTTATTAGACATTCTGTGTATTATCTAGGATACATATTTACAAAATCCATAATACCACATGAGACGGGCAGAAGACACAAGTATTTATGTGGTGGTGATCCTTGGAAGACGCTTGTATACAGCAGTAGAGAGACACAAGTCGATGATACGGCATGATATAATACCTAATTTGATTTGGTTAACGTTATAGCTTGAAACAGCGAAGCTAGCCATTTTCTGTTTGTAATATGTAGTTAAGATAAAGCTTTGAATGTGTAGCTTCTGTTCTGAGACCTTTTCAAAAAGGAATGATGAGCATTATAAATCCATGTAACGTAATGGGTGGGTTAAAACTAAACGGCAACTCAAAGAAGTTCCACAAAGCAATAAATTCGGGCTGGAAGGGGACTAAACCACAACAAAGACAGCTCGGGACAACCAGTAAGTAAAACATAATCAACTTCTCACTTATAACGTCCAGAACAAATAGTCTACCAATTAGGCAGTCAAGTAGACGGGATTATTTGGAGAGACCAAATTGGGCAGAAAGGTTTGTTGACATGCCCTCTTAGAGAAATCACAGACCTTATTAGTTCGAGGAGAAAGGTCGGAGGCTATCGGCGTAGTAAAAATAGTTATTGACGAAGGATTTACTCGTCGAATAATCTGGCAATAATGTAGGTAATTCCAGGATCAATAAAGATAGATGTCTCGTATAGTTGATTCTTGATTGCTAGGTAAGATTACGTCCGATGAGGGTCTTTTCATTTGTAGCGTATTGTATAGGAATTCATGGCCCACACTAGGATTCCCTGTGCCGTGGGTCTAGAGACACATACAAATACACACCCAGACCGAATATACATTTGTATTTTTTTTATGTGTGTCCACATTTATTGTACACATTTCATTGATTTCATTGTTGGGTAACGAAGAATCGTACTTTGTATTTAGTCGTATATGATATTTAATTCGTACTCTACTTCAGCAGTTATAATTCATTTTTTATAAACTATTTCTTTATATATTTAATATTTTTAAATAGTTAACATAATATAAAACTTTGGTTTTATATTTAACAGCTATATATGTCTAGCAACAATTAATTACGCAACACCTTTTATAGATATTATTATAGAATATAATAACAGATAATATTCGATATTACCCGCGACTTAGTTTAAGCGGAATTAGGATTAAAAACTAAGCCAAATCGATTCATTGATACCTACTCAACAAACCATCTCCACGTTTAGTAGGAAGGATGGAATATATCCCACCCGCAAACTTTTTCCAATATTTCTGATTTTCATTTCAACACAGGATGTATTTTTCTAATTGGGTTGCACGTGTTAAGAATAAGTAAAGTACAGTGAACTGAGAAGAGTGATAAAACACTGACAACCATGTGGCGCGTGATGATTAATGATCATTTTAGCGACAAGTTTAGTGACACATTAGGCGAAAGGTCGGAGCTCGATCTAAGGATCAACTACGCTTACAATGCTTTTCGTATTACACGCCACGTTTATAATACGTCGCCAAATATCGGTTGAACAACAGACCGTATACTAAGAGTCTACGAAAAGGCACAATGTCCTTTGCGGTTTATTATGAACTTACGCAATAGGCGGCAACGTGGAGTCTATGGTAAATTCATTTCAAATGATATAAATTTATGCAAATTTATATCTTTTTTATTTAATTAGAAACATGCTTTTACATCTGATTCTTTAAAGATTAAACAATAAAAAAAGACCTCACTAGTCTCTATATCTGGGTAACTGGAACTGACAAAAAGAGTTCCCTTTTCTCATAATTATAAAGCAATGACACAATATGACCATATTATATCATCAGGATAACTCAATTAGCGCCAGAGAGGCTCATTCTTTTAGGACCGTAACGTTGACTTCTTAAAATGTTCTTATGTTAAAATGGACGGACGGACGGACAGATAGACAGACAGACAGATAGATAGATAGATAGATAGAACTAGGTTTTTAGTGATAATACTTAATTTTAGTTGAATTGTTTCTAATTTAGCTAGATGCAATTTTTGTTTCGGTATGCAAGATGAACTGTGGGAGAGATGAAATGGCAAATCAAAATTCAATCTTCTGGAAATTTAACATTTTAGGAAATCAACATTTTAACAAGTGAACATTACAGTCTCAATCTCTCATTGTCCGCATGGTCCGTTTTATCTTACATATGTATATGCGGATGTCCTTTTAATTTGTTTATCTCATAAAGTTTAAATTTCAAATTAGTACTTTTACGAGCATATGAATGAAATAAACTCCTCATCGTATAGTAAAGCAACAGAGCAATTCTCTACTCTAAAAGCTAGCTTATAAAGTGTATATAAAGTGTCACATCGTTCAGAGTTTATGAGTGGTAGTTTTGCGATAGTTCGCTCTCGCTAGTACTAGATTATTATTAATGCTGTAATGAGGTTGTGAGAGGATCATATTATATGGCTTTATCGGAAGCTAAACAATAAGTGATTAATATATTTCAATTTGTTTACATAATATGAAGATTTTATATGGATACTTGTATGCATGCGTTCCAATTTATGTGAAAAGGTGGGAGGGTTATCTTAATACAAAATACCCATTTGCGAAGTAAATTGCGAATTAATACTGATAAATTATTTATCTTATACTGAAGCCGTAATCTGCTACTTGGCTAACATGAAAATTATTTCTATATTAGGTACGTTTTAGTACAATTTGCACAAATATGGTAACTTGCAGGTATTTGAGGGGTAGAGTGCACGCTGCAATCCAACAGCCGCTGGGCGTGCTCGACTGGCCACGTTACCCTTCTTTCACAGAAGACTACCTTGAAATGTACTGCATTTCCAACTTTATCTTATTTCCCCAATGTATGTACCTACGTGTTTCGGTAATGAGTGAGATGTGGCAGAGCCCATTCCCATCCTATACCTCCCCATTTTCCCAACCCTTTCTTCAAATCCATTCGTATATCTCCAAAGGTAGGCAGCGTATCCGGGGGCGTGCCAACGTTTGTCATTTTGGACTAATGTTGGCATGTATTCCGAATGTTTATGGGTGACAGTATCCACTTACCATCAGGTGGATTGTATGTTCCAGTGCCGCCTTCGTACATACAAAAAAATTAAAAGCTTCTCGGAAACAACAATCCACTGGCACTCTATTATATATCTATTGGTTTAACTTTATTGGTAATTTAATTAATTTGGTAATTAATTATACTTAATTGGTTTATTTGGTTTATGACTTAAATAAGTCATATCAATTAATAAATTATTAATGACAATGTTTTTCCAGATGTGATTTGTCATATTTTTTATGAAGTAGTTTAACTGAGTTTTAAAACATCTAAGAAAAATATACGAAGTGCTATCAAATTATTCGGTTTTGTTTATTTTGTAACCGTTTTATGTTCCCGGTTCCGCCGCCGGACGTTTTTATGATCGACAGAAACTGGATAATGTGTCTGATGAACTACTGTTCCACTTAATATTTATTTGAATTTACTTCGTAAACATGTATACCTAATTCATAGTTTTTGGTTTCGCAAAATATACGAAATTAACCCAAATAATTCGTTTTAAGATAATCGAAAGAGAGCTAAGAATATTGCAGACGAATAATTCCAATTTACGTCCAGAAAAAACATTTTAATATGTTATTAACGAAGTTATAGCAATTACCGAAGAATTGACAATATTAAGGACAAACGACAAGTCTCAACTTCCTGAATTAATGAGCGTTGTGGGACTTAGGAGGACAGCTTTGTCTTAAGAACTTGACTCAGAATTTAATAAATCATTTCCAAGTTTACAATATAAATCAATTGGTATATCCTGGGATTGCCACAGAGAGAAACTTCAGTGAGTGAAGTTCAGTGAATGAATGATTAAATATTAAGTACAAGTTAGTGCCAATGTCAAGGAAGATTGTTATTAGAAATTCTTCGTTAACTTGCGCTAATGTGACTATTGGACAACTAATGTTAAGCACTTAATAATTTTGTGATAGTTAATAATTGATAATAATATACTTAATAATACGATCTTAATAATTGAATCCGCGAGTTTCGAAACTTTGATAATTTGATGTTTATGTAAACAGACTAACTGGTGTCTACGAGTAAATGTAAGATAGCCAATCTCAACCGATGTACATCTAGGATTCTTAACATAAGAGGAGTCAACTTAAGGAGTCCATTCAGATAGACCAATAATTTATATTTTACTTTGTACACGCGTTATTTGACTTCTAATCAAGAAGTTCCTTATCCACTTATCACTTAATCCTTATTTCCTCATCAAGCAGAGGTGAAAACGCTTACAATTAAGTCTACAAATTAATATTTTCTTTCGTTATCTAACTAAGGAGGGCATCGGGTGGGCTTGTTCTGTTTTTTTTTTGTCATCTTAGAAGGCGGAGAGGATATTGCCCCGAAAATTAATTTTGAAAACGGCCTAGAACATCTTTTCACGAAACACCGTCGTAAAGGTGACTAGAGATAACAAAACTGCCATCACAAGCTCAGAAGATCTATACCATCTCTAAAAGGGTGGACCCGCCAACACGGTTGGCCAGTGTGGGGTTTTAAGGTCATACATCATGAGGAGCCCCATGTCCAGCAGTGGTTACCGAAAGAGCTGATTGCATTGCACTGCAAAATCATTTTTATGGAGTTATATAATTCAATTCAATAACAAAATATACAAAGTTAAAATGCAATCTATACTAATATATAAAGAGGTAAAATTGTGTGTTTGTGGGTATGTTGGGGGTAATCTCTGGAACAACTGAACCGATTTTAAAAATTCTTTCACAAATAGAAAGCTACATTATCCATGTCTAATATAGGCTATATTTTATTTTGAAATTTTGAAAAAAAACTTTTATGAACCGAAGTGAAGCGAGCGTCGCTAGTACTAAATAAAAGTGCAGACCTAACCTTTTTAATTATAAATACAAATACGTAATAACCTGGTGTATAATATGAATCCAATTCGCAATATAAAATATAATATATATCAAAATGCCTATAGCTTCTCACTCACCTGAGACTAACAAATATCCTATTAGAGAATATGAAATAGATGACAGGATTGGCGGCTGAATTCAGCGGAGCAAGGCTCTGGATCAGTGAAGCTATGGCGATGTTAGCCTGCGTGTCGGGCACGTAGTCGTATACTTGGAGTAAGTCGAAGATCATGTATGGCGACCAGCAGAGAACGAAAACTGGAAAAAATATCAAGTGTTAGAAGATCAAGAACCGAAGGTCATATTGACAGTTAAATAGCTGGAACATGAGAAGCACGTGTCAAGAAAGCTTATGAATATTTTATAGTAAAAGAAAATGGTTCAGTTTTGCGTTGTATCTGGTATGAAACGAGTTCATGTCAGTTCCTGTCGTCATATTAGATGTGACAATTTTTAGTTATATTTATTCCTACAAAGAAAGTGTTATAAAATTATAGATTATATTGCCGTTGAATTCTTTCGAATTTGTTTTAACATTAAGATTGAGGAGGAGAGTGCACGCTGCAATCCAACAGCCGCTGGGCGCGCTCGATTGGCCACGTTATCCTTCACTCACAGAAGACTACCTTGAAACGTACTGCAGTTCCCACTTTATTTTATTTCCATAATGTACGTACGTACGTGTTACGGTAGTGAGTGAGATGTGCCAGAGCCCATTCCCATCCTATACCTTCCCATTTTCCCAACCCTTTCTCCAAATCTATGCCTATATCTCCTAAGATAGGCAGCGCATCCGGGGGAGTGCCAATGTTTGTCATTTTGGACTAATGTTGGCATGTATCGCGAACTGGCATGTCTCGTCAATAAAAGATAAATCATTTTACGTCATTATCCAAGCCTTCGTTCATTAAATAAGCATAGTTACTGATGTCGTTATTTTGAAAATTGTTAACTAGACTGACTGAGAGTGCAGATAGTTTATAAACACCACATTAATGTAGACTACTAGTAAACAAAGTTTCAAATACTTTTTGAGAATTAAAACCATATTAGAAACATAAATTTGTCATGTGATTGGAAATCTGTAGAAGTCTGTAAAAATATTTATGAACTCTAAAAGGGTACTTGTTGACTTAAATGTTTAATTACTATTAAGTACCCGACTTTTAGGCTTTGCTCGCTTAGGATTTAACAACTTTAGGAAATTTGATAACTCTGTCTTATTTAATTTTTTTCAACATATATAGATATATATACCTATATAATAATACATACCTACAAATTTTGGCAAAAAATGTGTCAAAATTGACTAGTAAATCCCAAGATTCCCGCGAACAACAGACGAGTAAATAGGCGTTATTTTATAAAAGAAATAATAATCTACCAAACTTTATTTAAAGGAAAGTCTGGGAACCTAAGATCAAAAAATTTAATGATCCTCTTATTACAATATAGTCGTTGACATTTAAAGATCCATCAGTATGCAATTGCAAGGAACTAGTGGAAGAGGGATTACCACGAGTATGTATAATGCGTTACGGTGGACAATTTCATTGCGGCTAAACGCTAAGCCAGTCTAGTCACGATTCAAATTGTGAATTTATAAGATTCTTGTGCAAACTCGAAAACTACGTGGAAGTACCTACGTGATGGTTAGAGTTGCGATATTACAATACAATCCTGTTACGTTTAGAGCTCTTATTTAGGTACTCCTTAAAGATAAGATAATAAACAAAGCGAGTATGAGCAATCATTCAATTCACGCATTTGTAGATGTTGAAGTGATTCTTTCTAACTAATAATACATAATAAACTGGTACTATAAAAGTAATATACACAATTATACAAACAGGTATTGGCGAAGTTAAATTGTAAGTTAGCGATGTAGTCGTGTTATTGGGGTTCCAAACGTACCAAGTTTTGTCTTATAATAGTGCTGTGTGGTGTCGGCCGACTATAGAATAACACCGCCCCATCTCCTCTCGTGGATGTCGTTAAAGGCGACTAAGGGCTGCTGACAAAGCGGCTGCCACAAGCCCCGAGGAACTACACCACCTCTAAAAGGGTGGACTCGCCAACCCGCTTGGCCAACGTGCCGTTTTCAGGCGTTACAGGTGTCGCAAGTGTCGAGTCAATGTGTTGTAATGCTCGTGCTTGCAATAGTGTGTTGTAACGAATAATAATTCTAACATCATCTATTTGTGACACTAAATTATTTTTTGTGTAACGTAGTGTCTATAAAATATGTCAATTTACTAATTGAATAAGACCGCGTTCAAATTAGGCTAATAATTTGCAGCTAACAGCTTTAGTTACGCCAAATCATAAATTAATATGGGAATATTGATTTCAAACACACTACAAGTGTATGTTTTTGCATAAAATGTTTAGTTCGGTTAAATGTCGAGTGCTCAATTGACGGTGAGTGCTTATTCGGCTTAGTTAGCTGTTTAATCGCAAGACATATTTATTTATACTATAAAGCAGACTGTGAAATTTATTATTAAATAAATCAATTAATATTAATTTTATTTAATAAGAATTAATAATTGAATATCTAAATGAATCAACTACATATAAATGAGCCTGCCAAATGTATCACAGTCTGCTTATTAAAAGTAAGCACTTTAATTTTCTTTGCCCATATACTCGTATGTACCGGGATTTGATAATAAATAATTTTAGGGTTATCTTGTATCTTTGGATATTGGTCTTCTCTCTCTATATTCTTATTATATGTGGTTATTAAATACAACAGAGAAAAATATTTATCAGTTAATTTCTACTCTGCTCTGTTGAAACTTTCTATAATTGTAAAGAGAAATATCCTGACTGACCGACTGACTCATCAGCGTCAAACCGAAACCGCTGAAGCTAGAAATATGAAATTTGGACAGAACATTTCCTTTATGATTTAAAAACTTATAAAGGGATTTCCAAAAATTTAGTCTAAAAATATAGAAAAAATGCGAGCGGAACCCGGACAAGAGCAATAGCTAGTTTGATAATAATATGATAGATCTTTATTTTCGCCTAGTCAAACGCATAAGAGTTGAAGTAAACTGCCCGCTTTTACTGATGCGGATGAACATAAAAATTTTATGGCTCTCGACCACGTTCCAATGCTATAGTTTTAGGGTGAACTGTGACGTGGAAAGAACAATAAATAATATTATTTTTATGGTGATCATACAAATTACGAGCGTTTTACGGCCAGTTACATCAGAACGCCTATTTATATGACCTAAGTTGGCTTATGGAAACTCATCAGCCATAAAATTAAGGAGCGAGAATGGGAGTCATAAATTGTAGCATGCCAAATATGTCAAATTGAAGATATCGGGTGAAACTTAACATCTTGAAGTTCAAATAGGAAATAAAGATGTTACTTTTTAGATACGGAAAGATAAGGTTGTGTCTAGTGTTGTTAAAATGAGCGCTGAACGCTTAGCGCTGGCGCGCTATATTAGTGCTGTTGAATCTTAACCCTTTTAGACTTAACCTTTTAACAACAAGGGCTCAAGACCATCTAACATTAAAAAATTGGACTATAACGTTAGAGTCTTTGAGCTTCATTAACGCTCACTCAGCGTTCGAAGAAGGAGCGCTCAACTCTAGTCACAACACTGGTTGTGACAGAAAGAAAATAGACGTAGGTAATATACTCGGGGAAGACTCAAGAACTGAATATTTCTTTTATAGGAAGATAGCGTAAATCACTGCATTTAAAGTGGTTTATACCGAAAAATATCGCTGTAATTCTGATTTTTGCGTACTAAAAGGTATTTATTGATGAAAGGTATTTATTATTATTGAGTGTGGATTATTGTAAAAGGTCAATAAATTATACCCAGTATGCGTGTATGTCTATATGTTTGTATTTAGTGTATTATATATTTCTTATTTATATATATAGTACTATTAGAGTATCTATTTAAACTAAACTGCACCCGCGTTTGTTTTTTATTTTCGCGTGAATGCGCTAGGGCATTAAGTCCGTCATTTTGTACAAGTCAAATACACGTGCAATAAAGTTTAAATAAATAAATAAAATTTAGTCAATAAGTATAGAGTAAGATGGTAAGTAATTATTGTCGTCCTATGACACCTATGATATATGTTTGAACAAAAGGAAATGTCATTGTCTAATAGTTCATTTCATGGAATGAGATCACTAGACGCATCCTATATTCTATCCCACTTCCTGTGAATGAGGAAATTGAAAAGGTTTACATGGAATTTGAAGGCATATCGTGAGGCGGAATGGGACTGCAGCAAAAAGCAAAGAAAACGGACGCTAGCCGCTCACTTACTTTCGAAACTAGTTGCTTTATTTTGTGGGAATTTTGAGTTTTCTGTAAGACTGAGGTATCTACTAAGCTATACTCAATTCACATTAAGAAAAAAGTTACGTCAACCATCCAATGTAGCATAATACAATGTTAACTGGTCAACCGTGGAACGCTCCCTCTCGTAATTGGTCAATAGAAATTACGTGACATACTGACGGCATCATTATTTCTTAACTTGAACACAGTATTATTGGATGCATCCAATTGTTCAATTTTATGAGGAAGAAAATTCCCTACGAGAAATATCCGTGTGTATACATTGTAAGTAGTATCATTTTACTTTTGGTGCTTTTCCTATATCTAGAAAGTAGATCGATGGTTGGTAGTATTATAGGGATAAAGGATTTAAAATAATATTCCATAAAAATAAAGTAAAACTACTTGGAACATTGGAATTATCTAGTGAATTAAAATTTATGCCAATGGTAGTTGGCACTAGTAAAAGCGGAGCACATATCTACTTAGTACGTAATATTATATCCGTATTACGTGGTAGCAACAAAGTTTATAAGTTCATAATACTTATATGTCCTTTTATGATGAGTCCGTTGACATCTCGGCTACTAGTGTTACCATGGCAACGGGGCGTCCTGACATATCGAGTGTGACCTACAAAAAGGGTCAAGAGAGAGACGCATTCTGGGTGACATGCATTTATAATGGAGAGAGATGGTGATGTTATGTCTTCATTTATAATTCATGTTGGGTTTAATAAAAATGAAAATAAAAAATAAAAATGTATGTTATTGAGAGAAGACCAGTGGGTAGTAGTTATAATAGTTATAATGGGGAATGTTCTGCAGAGCTGTTCAATTTGATGTTAACTCCGGATTTTTAGCATCACACTGCTCGTCATCGTCGTGCGGTTCATCTGAACTTCCTTGACATAGTCGATGCGTACAGTGCGGTCAAAAAGACCCTTTATACCGTCAACCCAAAAGTTGTGGAATGAACTGCCAGCTGGGATACTTCCGTTACGCTACGACATGGGGCTCTTCAAGAGAGCTGTAAAAAGGATTCTGCAAGGTCGGCAGCACACCCGCAAGTCTCCTGGTGTTGCAGGTGTCCATGGGCGGCGGTGCCATTTACCATCATGCGGCCCGTTTTGGGCATCATTGTTTTGGGAAAAATATTCTTTTAATTAAAACTCCTGCTGCTGTGTACTTTCGTATGAGATTTTTTTATAATTATATAAAGATATCATTACTACTGTGAAAATAAATTAGTCTCTAAAATAATAGGGGTTAAAGTATGAAATTGCCGTTTTATAGTAATAGATACTTTGAATTGACATAAAACCTTCATGGTGTGAGATTTTCGAGTGAAACTTTTTTCATATGATACCTATGAGGTTCTTGTTTTAAAAAATGTGCAACATTCGATTTTCGACTTTCAATTGTTTTTTTTATTCAGCTTAGATGGGAAAGATAGATACTTCGAAAATCCGAGTAAACTTTGAATACGAGTTCCGACGCGGAACTAACGCGGCAGAAACGGCTCGCAATATCAAGCTGCGTTTGTAGAGGAGACTGCTAATGAACGAACCGTGCGTTTTTGGTTTAAACGCTTTCGTAATGGAAACTTCGACTTGAAGAACGAACCACGTGGAAGACCGCCCACACAGGTGAATAACGCTGAATCGAAGGAGATGGTGGAAGCCGATCCGAGTCAAACTACCCAGGAATTAGCGGCATGGTTTAACGGTACCTTACCTACAATATTGACTCATTTTCATCAAATCAATAAGATAAAAAAATATGAAAAATGGGTGCCTCATGATTTGACTGATCTGCAGAAAGAAACGCGTGTTGAAACTTGCGTTGCCTTGTTGAATCGGTACAGAAATGAAGGAATATTGGATCGAATTGTGACATGTGAGGAAAAGTGGATTCTTTGCGAAAACCGAAAGCGAAAAATGCAATGGCTGACCTCAGGTCAAACGCCGCAACAGTGCCCTAAGGCAAAGCTTACCAATAAAAAGGTAATGGTAACTGTTTGGTGGTCTATTCATGATGTTATTCACTATAGCTTTCTCAGGTCTGGACATGCAATAACAGCAGATGTTTACTGTGCCGAACTTCGAACAATGATGGCGAAACTAGCAGTGAAACAGCCCCGACTCGTGAATCGATCTTCACCATTATTGCTCCATGATAACGCAAGACCTCACACTGCACGAGAAACCGTTGTAACTCTACAGGAGCTGCAGTTAGAAACCATACGTCATCCTCCGTACTCGCTAGACCTTGCTCCAACGGACTACCATTTTTTTCGTGATTTGGACAATTTTCTACGTGGTAAAAAATTTTCTTCCCAAGAGGCAGTACAAAATGCTTTCACACAGTTTGTTGAATCTACATCCCCAGAGTTCTACCGCAAAGGCATAAATGAACTTTCGATTAGATGGCAACAATATATAGATAATGAGGGTAAATATTTTGATTAAATAAATATGTTACATTTTAGAAAAAAACTAATTTTCAGTACAAATCGGCAATTTCATACTTTAATCCCTAATATATCACGTCTATAAATTAGAATTTTTACTATTTAACAATGTTACTGTTTTTTAAATAACATACACAGAAAATAAAAGAAAAACAATGCGTTTTATTATAAAATGAATAACATTTACTTCCTTTCAACAACAAAGAATTCAATATTTCAACACTGTTTTCATTCCTATGAACTGAAAATAGAAATTAAGTTGTAACTTCCCTTATTGCACGTTTAGCCTTCGCTAGTTTCTGATGTTTTAATGTGTTTCGTGAACAAACAAACTAACATGTCAACGATTTAATATTAATGTGTTATGCGCGTGCCCGTTTTAGGAAATGTTTACACGTTGGTTGAATTATTTCTGTATGTTTTAAAAATATCTACTATGAAAATGACATGAAGTTTGTAATGGTTCGATTAAGTATTTATTTTAAAACAACACTGATATACGTTGAGATTCTCCACTGGTACAGAAACTCAACGAAACTTCAAACAAATACACAGGGTTAAATAAAAAAAATCTTGCACCCTTGTAATTAGTGTTGTAAAAGCGAGCGTTAAGCGCTCGACTCTCAAGCGTTGAGTGAGCGCTAATGAAAAGTTAAGACTACAGCCTTTACAGGCTACAGAGCGTTATAGTCCAAATGTTTAATGTTTGGTAGTCTTAAACCTCGGTGGTTAAAAGCTCGAGTTTAAAACGGTTAAAGTTAAGGTTCAATGACACTAACATAGCACGCCAGGGCACTACTCGTGACACTTTTAAAATTAAAATTAAAACAATCCTTGTTCTACGACTTTTTTCTGAAATTGTCAATAAACTTTTCAAATGAAGTCCCTGACTTTATTGCTCTGTACTGCTCAATATACGCTACTAGGAACGGCAACGCCACGCGCTAAATTCTTAAAGAGTTGCTAATGCAACCGCAAGCTGCTATTAGATAGGTACGTACCTATATGGATGTAATCGGTGAGTGAATAGCTTGTAGGTAAAGTAAAATATTGAATACCTATTAAAAATAAAGACTCATACGTAGCACTGTAGATATCGACTACCCATATACGTTGGAAAGGTCTGTCTTGATAAAGGTCTATCTTTGTCCTATATCACCACAAACCGTATTAGGCTCTACTGAGTTTCAGTTAGAACTCCAAAATCGATTCAAATCATTGGAAACCGCGGCTGATGTTTACGAAATGACCGACAACTTTGTAAAAGCAATTCGAGAAATGGACTGTAAACTTTTTAAACAGTCGCTCGAACACACGAGACTCTGGATCTCACGGAACAAAGTCGAGAGAGAGCTAAGCTCACCGCATCATCAGATCATTTTCGGAAGCTTGAAACCACGGACTCGTTCTGAGTTGATTGTCTTATAATGTTCCGTGTTTTTGTGAAAAAAAATTAATTATTGGGCTTTTTATTTAGCAAATATTTATGAATAAATTTGGTATAAACTCAATAAATTGATTTTTTTTATAACAAAATATGTACTCAAGAAAGTCAGTGGCATAAACCGGTATTCGAACTGATGATTTCACAAATGTGAAAAATAAATACTTGTAGGCTATTTAGTACCGCTCGTAATTAACACCGTGTAAATAATCTTGGTATATCAATAAAAATTAAATGCTGTTCGTTGGTAAGCGCATCGCTTGAGAACGGCTGGACCGACTTGGCTATTTTTTTTTAAATGTTCGTAATAGTCCGAATAAGGTTTTTAGGGAAAGAAAAATTGGAAAAGTTGCTTAGAAAATTGGAAAGTTCTGGAAAAACTGAAAGTGCTTTTTTCTATGGGATTATTGTATGAACTTATTGAAATTATTTTATTATTGAAATTTGGACAGGACAACGTCTGTCGGGTCAGTGAGTACAATATAAATATAATCCTATAAATGGAATATTTATTTAGATTAAATGCCGAATGTAACATTCGATACGTACGTGTCAAATGACTGTGACTTGTAAAAGACGTGTCCATAAAACAAACACCGAAAATCACTTCCCCCATACGGAAATACAAAACGGTTAAATATAGGTCAAACAAGGTCAACTGTTTAAATTTAACTACAATGATACTAACGTTACGTTAACCTACGCTATGTTATGCTTATTTGCCGAAAATTCTACGTTTCTAACTTGATTTAAAATTAATGAAAATTTAATCAGTTTTTTTTTTCATTTATCTCGAATGTCATCCATATTTGTGCTTTTTTTCTAAGGACGGTAGATTTGAATACAGAGCTACACATTATAGAGTGTATTACGGCATTTGGTTTTTGAGTTCTTATTTCGAGTTTCACTTACCGAAAACGATAACAAAGGTCATCTTGACAGTTTTGATTTTCGCTTTGGGGATGATGCCGCGACTACTCGCGCGTCGGCTGTCCAGGTCGTCACTGTCTGTATCAAAAATATTCATAATTAGAATTAGATATTCCTAAATAATACAGAGTTAAAGAAAAAAATATCGGCATCGTTTAAAACCGTATTCATTTCATGAAAACTAACAACTTTTGTTCTATGGCCATATTAAAGTCAACACTTTTTTCACAGAAAAGTTTTTAATAATTTCAAATTACCTAAAAATGTAATCTATTCTGCGAAAAAATACGCAACTTTGTGAAACTGTTGAGAAACAAAAATTGCACGTTGACGGTGCATTGGACAAAAAGACAAAGAGTACAAAAGAGGAACGGAATCAGAATTTCATTAAAAAAAAATAAACTTTATCAAGTTCACAAAAAAGTTATAGAACAAAATTTGTTAGCAATAATGATAGAAATTCGGCTTTAATAGGTTGCAGATATTTTTTATCTAACTGTATAATTAGTAAAAATATTCATTAGATAATTTCCTACAGCAGGACTTATCTGTCCTCTTTCAATCACTAGGGCTTATAATCCATCACCTAGTGCGTTAGACAAACACCATATTTTCTAAAGTAATTTGCATATAAATAAATATAAGGTCCTACAAAATAATATGAAATATTTTAGTATGTCAAATCAGTACTAGTTTTAATTTAATTTATTACAGATTAATTTATATATCTCGGCCGAAAGTAATACACATTGCCTATGATCGGCTAGCTTCGGTTTTGTAGAGCGTCGCCTCTGTCGTGTGCCGATATGTTGCTGACTTGTCAGTCGTCGTACAGGCACGCAACAGAGACGACGCTTAACAAAACCGAAGCTAGCCGATCATAGGCGATGTGTACTACTTTCAGCCCGGAAATGTATCTACTCATATGTGCTCTCTCGCTCACACTCGCTCAGAGGTCAAAGCCTTTGAATGCGTCCACTTCTATCAGTAAGTTCGTGTTATGCACATACGACTAATTAATTATTTATTTTTAATGTAATAAATAATCGTGAAAAGCATGTTATTTTTTAGTTAAATATAATATTTTTGCTATATTGATTGACATATTAAAATATTTCTTATTATTTTTGTGGGACCTTACATTATTTATTATAAAAAGCATCTAAGTAGCTTTGATAAAAATCACGTAAGGTTATGTATAGTGTAATGATCGCTGGAACGAGCTAATAATATGGCTTAGTGTATAAAAATCTGTAGGTAGTTAACAGTCAAGATCGTAATATCATATCTTTTTGTAATAACAATCTTCACGTAATCAGGGTGTACAAGTGTCACATTGCTTTCTATCAGCAGCCGTCGGCAGGCGCGGCACGTTTCACTTAATTCGGTCCTATTCCCCCACTTTAGTTTTTGTGATCATCAATTACCGCTAAGGTTGACAGGGTCGAGAAAAAAGATGGCTACCGAAAAAGAAAAATCTCCATTTACGAATTTGTAATGTTGTGATTTTTTAGGATTGCAAATTCGCAAAATATGTTAGTGGATTGGACGTTTCGGTGTTTTGATAGTGAGTTAGAGTGGTCAGTTTGTTTCTTTACTCATTACACTGTACTTCCCATTCGAGGATATAGGTAAAAGGAAGGATAGGAAAGAAAAGGAAAGGAAAAGACATATCCCCGTAGCTCGCACTATACACGATCTTTCACTCTTCTCGTCCATCCTTTATCGGCGAACTTCTAGTAGGTGGTAGAAAATAATTTTCAGGGAAACTCATTTTTGTCAGCTCTCATAAGCATAATAGTTATTTATTCACGAATTTTTTTACACAAAAAACTTTTCAGATAGTTATGCGGACTATATAGACCGACCATATCCACCGAGAGGTATGCGAGTTGGCTGTAAATACTTCGTCCTTTCAAAAAGAGTAGCAGAAAATATTCGCAAAATTTCTTTGTAACAAATATGTTCCGTTTTGTCGATCCTGAACCACCCTTTAAATTAGGCACTTTATTGGGATATCCTCTAATTACGGAAACCGGATTATGTTGGATTCCATTAATTAAAGGCTGAGACAGATAGAGGCGTGATAAATTTCAAGGACATTCAATTTATCCAACACCAAATATACACAATTTATCCTAAATACACAAAGGGGTAATTAAGAGCTAACGTATGATTTTATTGGATCCCAAGCACTATATTTCCTTCATATTATAAATTATGATAATTTAATTCATGCGTTTACCACCGTATAAGTAACCGTATATTTCCAATATGCGTACTCGTGACCATTGTCGGTGTAATCCAACCGAAACGTTGAGTAAAATAAAATGGGTAGACATACACGTTTAAAACTAGTTTAATATATAGATAAGGTGTGCAAAACGCTTTGCTGTGTGGTGAAACAGCACCATTTCATCTCTGCCCATCGATCTCGTAAAAGGCGACTAAAATTCGTTTTTTAATCCCGGAGACTAAATTGACAAGTACAAATGTCAAACTTGAAAATGATGCTGATCTGCTCCATCTGAACATCAGTTAGTTCTGAAACCCAAAAAAACTGTTTATCTAAAATTTTAAAAATAATAGATGACAATGTCGCTACTACAAACCCCGAGGAACTACCATACCTTAAAAAGAGTGGACTCGCATCCCACTGTCCGGCGTACACACAAGACACAAGACCGTACACAAGACAATGAGCGTGAGAAGGCCTAAAAGGAAAGTAGCTGGTAACGGCGACATGCAAAACGCTTGTCGTGAAAGCTATACTCGTATTCCTACATACGTGAACATTAAATTCGCGCTTGTATTGTTCAATCTCATCAGTCACATGAAGTTTCAAGATCGCCAACACATTATTGCTTGTTACATACATATACTACGATCTTTCCCAACCGGACAATAATCAGCCCAATGACTTCCGTACGCGTTCGTACCTTCTGCTTGTACTCTAATTTCCTAATCGTCTCTTTATGTGATTTTAAGAATCTTTAGGTTACAGATGGTAGGTGCTTTTTTATAGAAAGTAGATGGTAGAGGTGCACCAAAGAAACCGCTGGTAAATTAATTTTGTCGTCCTTGAATTTTGCGATATATACCAGCGAGAGCGATGATAGCCTCGGGGTAACCATACTCGACTCACATTCGTGTGATCGTGATTTCAAATCGTCAGCCCGTACTACCGAGTTTCTACTTAAGTACGGATTTTAAAAAAATGTTACTTGCTCCGCGGTTAAGAAAAACAACGTGAAAATCCGTGAAAATGAAAAATCCGCATGCTGCAGAAATAAAAAAACTAGAGTATGTGATTTACCAATCCGAACTGGGCCCGCGTGGGTTGGATTACGGACAGAAACCCCTAGCGATTTATTAGGGGAGGCCTGTGCCCTGCAGTGGGACGTTATAAGCCGATACAAGAGCAATACCAACGTCAATAAAACATGATGAACGTTTTCTTAGGTTTTCGCGATTACTATACATAGCAATTAAACAACTTTAACGGTTTAAATCGCGTATATTTGACATTATTTATATCCCGACGTTTCGAACACTTTGCAGTGGACGTGGTCACGGGGTGACTAATTGATTTTATTTGTCACTTGAGTTATTAAGAAATTATTTGGACTACCGTCTGAAAAACTACACTGCAAAGTGTTCGAAACGTCGGGATATAAATAATGTCAAATATACGCGATTTAAACCGTTAAAGTTGTTTAATTGCTATGATGAACGTTGTCATGTTAACAGATGTAAAGTGTTGAGACAGGGTTCTTGATCACTTATGTTTCTTTAATAGTGAAAGTCCACACTTTATTTATGTAGGTATGCCAAGATTTACAATACCGATTAAGATTTTACAAGAACCATCATGAATTTTGAACATAGGATATTACTGATAGGAAAACGAAGTATTAGAAATGAACCTCTAGAAGAAACTTTACGGAGAGGCATATAAATTTATAAACAACAGAAGTAAAAATGCGCATGCATTCGCCGTCGGATATGGGGAGCGACTGCGCGGCGCCCGTTAGCTCTGCGCCTTCTACAAGCGGCCGCGCGTACATTACCTGAGCAAATTTAGCATCAGCCGGCGGGTTTGCTTGCCTGATTAAATTAATTACAGTGTAGGCTAGGTTCCTACAGATGCTTGCCTATGGAGATTTAAAAGTCGGGACTTGGAAAGAGATTTTTGAAAGAAACAGATAGTGAATGAATGAAGATTCACTATCTGTGGAATGAAGGTATGAACGGGAATGAAGATCTCAGTATTCAAATGAATAATCTTCGGAAGAGTTAGAGTATTAAATATTGATTTGAAAGAGTATTAAGGAAAATAAATAAAATGAGAGGAGAATTTGATTCAAATTAGAGGATCGCAGAGTACCTTATACGAGTATTATTCAAGATAATTATTATGGAAGGACCTTTATTTACCGTGATTAGGAAAGAGTATTACGAAAAAAACAGAGAGAATAATATAATATGGTCCCAAGAGAGTATTATTAGGAATAGTAAGCATAGAAAAGTCTATTGAATCAGGACTTGGGGAGTATTAGGAAAAAATATTATAATGGAATGCAGGAAGAGCCATAATTCGTTGCATTTTCGGGCAGTTTTCCGTAAGAGTAGGGTAACTTCATCATTTGGATGTGCCCAGTAACTGTGAGACACAGCTTCGGTCAATGAACTCATATTGAAATGTATTACAATCCTCACTATTTTTAGGTAGAAGAAATGCGTGGGCAAATTACAATTGAATACGTTCAACACTGTTATAAACAACTTTAGGCCATCCAATAATAGAACTTTTGACCTGTTATTGTCTATTGTATCAATGATTTTATTGGAGAGAAAATCGCTTGAATGATCAGTTTAATTTAGGTTTGTCCAAGATCGACGACTCATTCTATTTACTTGGTGTTATCAGAGTAATGTTTCCTTTGTATTCAATTTAAAACTCACATTGAGAATCATCCCATCTCTTTTCCGTGGATGTTGTAAAAGATGACTATGGGATCACAAAGCCTCTACCACACCCGCTTGGCCAGCATGGCGTTTTAAGATCATACACCCCTCACGCATAAGGTCGGTGTTCAGCAATGGATACCAAAAGGACTAGTTGCATTGCGTTGCTTAAAATGCCTAGTAATTGCCTAATTAACAAAAAGTGTAATATTTTTGTAGGTACTTAATTAAAGTGATTATTCTCCGTGTTTTAACAAAATTTAATCTCGACCATAGGTCTCTCCTAAAAACGGATATCACTTGCCACTTTCTTGATTACGGAAATTAAAACAAAATTAAAAACATTTTCTTGACTATTGAAATGAAAATGATCTGTACAGACACGGAAATAAAATCTAGTTTTGCATTCATATTTGATTTAAGAAACTTTATTGTACATTGTCGTACAAAAGGCGAGCTCAATGCCTTAAGGCATTTTCTGCCAGCTAACCTTTGGATTGATGATGATCTTTAAGAATTATGACTTAACCCCATGGGATTTAGTCATAATTCTACTATCCGTAACTAGTCCTTTTCTCGTCCACCGCTGGACACGGGCCTCCTCACGCAAATTATCTTGTTCACGAGGAATGTGTGGCCTTGAAACACCTCGCTAGCTAAGCGGGTTGGCAAGTCCATTCCTTTAGAAGTGATGTACTTCCTCAGGGTTTGTGGTAGCCGCTTTATTATCCCTTAGTCTCCTTTTGCGACATCCACGGGAGGAGATGGCGTGCTCCTTCCTATTCTATAGGCGGTCGACGCCACACTGCACTGATTACTGAAATGAAAATGACCTGTAATATGACCTAGTTTTTCATTAACTTAATTAAATCATAATTCTACTGCCAGAAAGTTCTAAATATATCAATCACCTTGTTGTAAGATATTAGAATATATAAAAAACTTACATTGCCTAGTAGCAGTCGTCCGTCTTCCCAACACTCTTCGGCTCTTGTGTCGAATTGTGACCACGATGACCCCGTAGCAAGCGGATATCGTGACCGCGGGCGCCACGAACAGCGACAGGAAGACGCTCGTCATCCAGATCCGCCACTGTAACTTGCTAATACCCGACCAGCACTGTGGGGTACCTACAGGATTTTTTTTATTTGTTCATTACTGTCATGTATAGGGGTAGGATCTTAGTCTAAGTACACGGCCCTGAGGGCATTAGAATTTTATAAATTCTAATGAAATTCATATACATCATATCATATTTCATATTATACTCACATTCATATCATGTCATATTCACATACATATACGTACATACAAGACTATGTATATGACTATATACCTACATGGTAAAACAAAAAAGACTTGTATTTAAACCGGCAGCAAAAAATGTTGAATAGGCAGCAAATCATGATCAATAAAACAAACTATTTTTAATTTTTCCCATTTCCCAACCCTTTTTCCAAATCCATTCCTATATCTCTAAAGGTAGCCAGCGCATCCGGGGACGTGCAAACGTTTGTCATTTTGGTCTAATGTTGGCATGTATCGCAAATGTCTATAGGCGACAGTATCCACTTGCCATCAGATGGACTGTATGCTCGACTGCCGCCTTCGCCCATAAAAAAACAGAAATAACTGAAATACTATTTTTCAATAATCAACATAAAATCGACGAAGTCCCGCTTTGCGGTACTCCTATTACTTAATTATCACCAGAATACCCCACAGAATAACTAGTAGTACAAGTACAGAAGACACACTCCCCAAGAACGCTCCAAGCCTAGAAAAACAGACCTACAAAATAAAATTTCGTTCAGTGCAAGCCAAATTGAATCCTACGCGCATTGGAGAAAGGTATTCTTACTCTGAACCGCTGAAGGTTACGCACACAATGACACTCCGTGCGTGAATCGCAAAGGTTGGTCAGGTCACCCACAATTATAACGTAACCATTTATAGTAGTTTTATTCGCTTTAAAACAGAATTTTTAACACATAACCCACCTTTAAATTTGCTGCCATCGATTTGCTGCCACTTCCAGTATTTCCCATGCTAAGTTAATATATTTCCCAATAAGAATTACCTGTACCCCAATTTCAACTTTTATTCAATGACTTTTAATGATCTGGATAATTTTAAGTTTTACTGGAGCCTTCTTACAATCATAAGAAAGATTAGTTCAGCACATATACACGCCTGCAAATATTATTAATTTCTATGTAAGTATGCGAATTTGTTCACAATAGCAATTATTCTTTATAGCCTTAACCACAAATATAGAGGTATAGATAACGCAAGCTGTCCATAGTTGCGTGTATGAAATTGGCACTAAGCTCCTACTTATCGCGCTGCTCGGTCAGTCTGTTCGACACTTGTCGCTAACAAGTCGTTATTAGAAGACACAAATGTGGCTAAGTGCACTATAATCAATTAAAAAAACGTCAAGGGTGTTGAACCTTGTCAAGGGAGACGTTTCGTTTACATTTCATACAATTTCACGAACTTGCTTTCTCTCTTTATGTCTATGGCCTTAAGGATAAATCGCTTAAATAAATCATAATCACGATCGTGGTCATAATTACAGTCATAATAATAGTCCAATGAGACATACAAAATTTAAATGCAACGTGCATTCATTAATCTAAATTTAACAAACCTATAATGTTAATCAGAATTTAAGTATCTACGTAATAAGAATAATAATCTAGGTACGTAATCAAGTAATAAGTAATGGTAATAATCTATTTCACGACATTCACATTTGACATTTCACTTAACTAATACTTTTCTATAAATCAAATACATCTAATAAGCCTTACTTTATCTTTATCGAGGACCATTTACATAAATAGAAGTAACAAGGTGAAACTTTATAAAACTGTACGAAAGTAATTCTTTAAAATTGCGATAAATGAAAATGAGATGTCGCGAACAGATGACGTCTTATTTTCCATTCAAAACGATTCGACGTTTGGCCTGAATCAAAAGACACTTTTAAGATAGTTCCAGCGATCTTTTATCTCTAACTTTTTGCCGGGAATTATAAGGTTACAAAGAAAAAACCAACAATCATTTAGAATAAAAAAAGGGTCAAATATCTAAGATACTTAGAAACAGCAGTAAAACTTATGTTATAAAATTCTTATGAAGAATGAATTATTTTATGAAGTTTTTTCAACGATTTCTTTTTATGATTTATATGTACAAGCATATTAGAACTTGTTAAATTTAAACGAACATGCTCCATTTATTTCATAAAATATAATAGATAAAATGGTTCTATAATACCTTGTATGTGAGCTTCTTCAAAGAGGAACAACATCGGCACGCAGAACAGGAAGCTGAGCAGCCAGGCGCCAATAATGAGGGCTCGCGCGCGCCGCCCTGCACGAACACCGCCATTATTAACTATTTCCCACCCTTTGCATTGCTTCCTTCCCCAAATTTTGATTTCTAATCTATAAGAGGTATTTAAGGACATCTACGGATATCTACGGACGTGTGACTGTTCGTCATTTTTGACTGATGTCAATAAAAAAGTAACAACCCCACGTGAACTTACTCGCATTAACAAAAGTTGTAATCAGATCAAAGTTATGAAAGGTTAAAGAAACATTAATAATTTTAGGTGTGAGTTCAAGTATTGTTTAAGTGAGTCCAAGTATTTAAGGATCATCATATGACTATCCTATGACTATGACTAAAATGACTATCCTACGTAACAGTGAAACTGAAAACCTCTTTGAAAAAAGTCGCGATGAACTTGAAAATTGATGTAGACGTACAGATGTTTATAGACTTAGATATTAATCGGTACACTTCATAAGTACCATCGAAGACAATATCTAATTAATACTACTATGCAAAAACCTATTAACAGCAATAAATATAATTAATGGTAATAACATAGTAATTAGATTACTTCTAGTGCAATGTAATTGACTCTTCTAAAATTAGAACAGTAGTTGGGAAATGGATTTTGTAAGAAAAGGTAATAAAGTAAGGTAAGAAAAGTTACGATATATCAGCTGCAACTTTTTATTAATGCCACCCTCTTAGATTATAATGAAATAGCCGTCGTATGTTTCCTGTTCAATGAACAGTCCGGCCAGAAATTCATATCGCGGCAAAGGTCTACATCGAAACGCGCTCGGTATCCGTTTTTTGCTTCAAAGTGTGGATGCAGTTTGCATGTGTATAATTTGACTGAGTTACAGTTAAAAAGGCTCGACAAAAAATAGCCGTCATTTGTGAACAACTAGGTTTAAAACGGCTTAAGCCGATAAATCAATATATCAATCAATTATATCAATCGATTGGCAATCAATGACAACAGATTTATTTGGATTTACGCTTGATATTAAATTATATACTTGTTTCATGTCAATATTGTATGCAATTAATGGTAATACATATTTTTAAATTTCTGGAGAATACATAGAATAAAGGGCTATTAATGATATTTAAACATTAGAGAATACCAAATCCATATCTGAATACAACCTGAAATAAAGACAATTTCCCTCTATGATACTTATAATTAATAATAATGGACTCGATATCGGGATATCGTCAAATACACATTTACAAGGTGTTACAAGGAAGGCAATAAACTAGGATCTAAAGATAACAAAGTGCATGTTGATAAAGTAGCAAAAGGTGACAAAAAGAATTGGGAAAAACATTATAACAGTTAATACAGTTTCAACTGAACAAATAAAGAAAAAGATAGTATTAGATGTAGAAAAGCAAAATTGATAAAACTAGTATAAAGAAAAGAACATAAGTATTGAGAATGAATTCAAAAACAGGATGCCTAGAAAAGTAAAAATATAAATAAATCTGATTTGTAACACTTACAGATAATTAAAAAGAAGTATGTTAATTACTTACAACTGCCGGTGAAGTTCATTGGATGTGTGATGGCGTCACACCGGTCTATACTGAGCGCTACCAGCACGTATGTAGATGAATAAGTTACTACACCCTAAAACAAATTAATTTTAGTCTGTAATGAAGAAACATAGTTTATTACAGACCAGCCAGATGACCTTCATCATGCAATGTCACCCATAACGTTTGCTATGAATGTTTTGCCAAACTTTGATTGTGATTTAATGAATGGATCAACCATTGATCCAACTTCGCCTTATCTAGCAGTGGGGAGACATATTCTAATGATATGGTAACTATGAATAATATAAGCATAGTAGTATAAGGGGAAGTATTTTTTGTAAGTTCAATGTTTATCTACTTGTTTCAATTTATATTAGGTGGCTACGTATGTTGCAAAAACTAGATTTATTAAAACGTATGCCTAAACTAGGTCAAAATCACAGGCACTAGAAAGGTTTATTGCATAAAACAGGAGTATCTCGTGAAAGAACACCTGGCTCTCTTACTTTCATATTGACACGCGGTTAAAATAAACTATCAATCAAGATCATCTTTTAGTCTATATATTTCATGTATTTGCTCTGTTATATATATCAAGAAAATATTTTTTTAATTTCTTGGAATAAAATAATAGTCTAGAATTTTTACATTTTCTAAATTAAGATAAAAGCTTTAAAGACATCCGGAAAAATTCACTGGCTATGTAGTTACATTTTTGTATCAAAATCCTAACAAAGTATTGATTATCGTCTGTTCATTGATCTATAAATTACTACTCGAGCGTGTTATATTGGATATCCGTTTATTGTTTGAGACGTGTTTGCTTCTGGTCCGTAGGTCTGTACGGTCAGTCGTATTGGAAACTGCGATCTCATTGTTTAAACTGAATGTTTCCACGCCCATTTCTATTTGTTATTGGTTTGTTATTGTTGTTACTTAGCAACTTATTTTGTTTTAGGATCTAGTTTTATCTAACTTTTTAGGACATAATTATATTGTTATAATTAAGTAGTTATATAGATAGATTTTTTTGCTTTTTTATTATATTTGCTTTAATTTATTATATTATATTGCTTTTTGGGAGGGGGAGAGTGCACGCAGCAATCCAACAGCCAAGGGAGTCGCAAAGGGGGGCAGGGGAGGGCTATTGCCCCCCTCTAGAGATTTGTATTTGTACCTACAAATTACCTACAAACCTACAACCTACTTTGTACCTACAAAAAAATTGTATTTGTATCTACAATTCATATTTCTCCCATCCTCTCTTTCATCTTGCCCCTCCCCCCCTGGCCCATGGCTGGCGAGGCTCTTGCCAACAGCCGCTGGGCGCGCTCGAGTGGCCACGTTACCCCTTTCTCATAGAAGACTACCTTGAAATGTACTGCATTTCCCACTTTATCTTATTTCCCTAATATACGTACGTGTTTCGGTAGTGAGTGAGATGTACCTGAGCCCATTCCCGTACTATCCCTCCCCATTTCCCCAATCCTTTCTCCAAATCCATTCCTATATCTCCAGAGGAAGGCAATGCATCCGGAGTCGTGTCAACGTTTATCATTTTGCACTAATGTTGGCATATATCGCGGATGTCTATGGGCGACAGTATCCACTTACCATCAGGTGGATTGTATACTAGTCAGCCGCCTTTATCCATAAAAAATAATCTAAATAGATTTGATTAAGGTCTAGTACAGTTTAGAAGATCGCCGATAGTTGCTGGATGTGAACAGCAGCAGGTCGTAGGTATGTAGTGGTGAGATATATGCTAATGATACAGCATAATACAGGAAGATAACAACTGTGTGAGTGGGTACCGAATAGTCCAATCAGATTGTCAAAATAGTTCTCTCTATACACTATCGGTGTGCACTCACATAAATGCAAAGTACATGTCTCGTTGCTTTGACTGTACCCGGTAGCGGCGCGCCGCAGTCCACACCGCCTAGTGCCCGATCATCATCCTGCACTGAGTAATGAGCGCTACGATTGTTGTACTTATAAAAAGAAAACTTTACGCGTATGTAATTTTTAATTTAATTCGTAAAATAATTTCATTTTTCGCCAGAGCGGTTTTATATATTATAGATTAGTCGACGATTAATTTCTGTGTCACTTTGTATATTTTCATTCTATATTAACAACAATAAATCTAAATTAATATTAGTATTACCTGTAAGTATTTGGTGAGCTTGCAGGCCAGGGAGCCGGCGAGCCAGGAGATGGTCATGCGTTGTACCAAATCCGGGAGGACGCTTATTAATCCCACCCATAAATCTGCGAAAGGTACGACAATATCACGCATTTGGCTAATAAATATGTCCAAATTTTTTACCTATATTTCCGAACCAAATTTCAAGGACGACAAGGAAATTTCAAGTACCTGCTACTGCGACGTTGCTCTGGGTAATTAATAATATAATTATTAGAATAAAAAATGGTTGCAACTCATTAATTTGAATAAAACATTTAATAATACATATATTTAACACTTACACACTGTGTAAGGTATACACACTTACATATATTTAACATAGTGTGTAACCAGAACTTTCCGAATCCTGAAAAATATACGATTTCTGTTTGCAAAAATACATTACTCAGTGGAATTGCTTTCAAACGTCGAATTCTCAGAATACTTGTTGGACGCCTAAATTATTATATATTGGTTTATTTGATTATATATAGAAATCAAAGGATAAATTGATTATTTATAGATGCTTTTCATCGGCTTTTGAAAACTCATGTCACTCATATGGTATTCGAATTATTTTCTAGTGATTATAAATAATTCTAAGTTAACGTTTTATTTGAACTTATTGACAAATACTTATTTGGAAAAGAGGAGAACATTGAAATATTAAATTCTTGATCTTACTAATAATCACAAGGACGAGGTTAAACATAAAATCAATAAGAAAAAAATATCTTATATCTTACAGAAAACACTAATTAATGGAAGAGAACTATAATAACATAATATTACATACAAATTAATATAATACATACACACAGATTACACATTTAGAAAAAAATACGAAATCTTTGTAGCATCCCATGAATACTAAGGAATGTATGGGCCTACTCACCTGCCCACCCACCCACCTACCTACCCATCTACCCACTTGTGTAACTTTAAAAGTTCTAGCATACAAATTGCGTAATTTTTATGTTCTATTTTACCGTAATGTATGTATAATTAATTTTGTAGACGAATCTGGGTTTAAACACAATACTACTGGTTTTTTTGGAAGCACATAACCATTTGTAAAATGCACAACCGTTTTCTATTATGCCAAGTATAATCAAAAATAATTAATATATCAAGAAGATGGTTGAAAGTTCCTCATATTTGAAATACAATTTTGGAAGAAAAGGACGTATTTACGGTCGCAGAAAATAATTGTAGAGCCACTATCCTTTCTTAATATTTTCCTCTATCATATGAACTCAACTTCCTTCTGTCATATGAAAATGATACATACACTAGTTTTCCTTCTGGACACTTAGCTATAAAATCGTGAAAGCCCGATCAAAATCTGTTCTGTCAAAATGAAAATCTGTCTTTACGTGATGCTCAAAGAAATAGACATACAGACAAACATACAGGTACAAATTCTAAAAACTATAGTTTCGGTTTTCTGTATCTTTTAAAGAGGCCCCTCAAAGTCAAAATTACAGTCTTAACCTATTTACTGTTTTATTACGTACGAGTATATTATTGAATTATATATTATGTTGCCAATGTTTGTTTAATACTGCCAACTTAAGAATATAAAGTATAGTGACTCAATAATTAAATATTGTAACCGTACAGGCTGTTTATTAATATTTTCTTTATTCAAAGTAAATATACGAATCTATCATCAAATCGTGACCGAAAAAAAATGCGTAGTTCTTACCAGCGATTGCCAACTGCATGATGAAGAAGTTCATTCGACTCTTCCTGGACTTGGTGAGAAGAAGGGCCAAGACTACTGTCACGTTGCCGGCTACGATCGCGATGAGCAACACCCATAGGATCGCCAGTTGTGCAGACTGCAAAACACATGGTATAAATAAATAAAGATCGCTACACTCAATGTCATAAACACTAGAATTCCGTGTCGGGGTCCAGAGATATATATACAATATACAATGTGTCACCGATTTAAGGCAAAACATGTCAACCAATTTGGAATATATAAAACTGTTCGAGCAAAAAATAAAGTTATTTTAAGGAAAAAATTACAAACATGTAGGGTTTTAATGTCCTATCTAAAATGTTCGTATTGCAGGTTACCCACATCGGGCAACTAGGCGGTACGCGCGACGCGGCCCGGGCGACGCGCGTAGAGTAAGAGATATATTAGAACTGTCCTATAAATATTGTAAACACGGGTAGAATCGATTCTACTCTCAATACTGACCAACCTATTTTCACATTTTGCGTTATTTTAATTGTATATGTAACTTTGGATATGTATTTATGATCCAAATATATACTCGGGTCTGATACTGTCACTACCAGACCTGAACAAACATCTATGTATTTAAACAAATAAATGTCCGACTGGGAATCGAATCAAGGACCTTTAATACAGGGGCACTACCAGCTGGGCTAATCGGTGTTCTATGTAATGAAACAAATGTAATGAAAACATTAAATTGTACTGGGCCAATGGAAAGAGCGTATGGCAGAGAAAATAAAGAGACAGGGTTTATTGACATAGGCCAGAAAAAAGAAAGAATGTAACAAAAGTCTCCGTAATTCACATTCAAATCCATTCAATCAATTCAATTCAATTACAAAAGCATTTTGCTATGAAAATAATTCTGCATTATAACATATTATTACAACGATATTAATCGATAGTGTTATAATGCGAGTACCATAGTATCGATTGACATCATGTTTTTTAAAAGGTTTCTTTACCTTTATAACCAAATATTCATATTTCATTTATTTTCACTACTTCACTTATAAAGATTCTATCAAAGAAATACTGAACAAATTACGAATATACCACGAGTATTTACTGAGAAAGAAAATGGAAAATACCCAATAAAGCCTTTGCGCTCGGTGAGGATTAATTTCGGAAAATAATAATTACTTAATAATTAAAACAAAAAAGGTCCACAGTCTTTGTGAAGTCAATTTCAAAAAGTCAATAGGACTAAAAGTCCGTTTCCCGTCCCCTTTGTCCTCGTGTTAAAATATTGAAACATTTGGAGTCCTTCCAAAATACGTTTCACGAAATTTAGTCCTTTAAATGTTCCTTCAGCAAATGATCCGTTAATTCTCGAAGGTTCTATCTAATGACGCAAAATACTTTCCATTTGTTCATTCTACGTTAAATTCTATGTCTAAAATCTGTAATCTGTAACTCTTAATAAAAATCCTTTTATGAAATGTTTCGTTGGATCTTTTCAAATGTAAAAGGGTAATCGAGTAGAGGAAAACGAATTTTAAACAAGAGAATGCTGCTAATGGGTTAACGGTACAAGTAACAAGAGAATAGCAATATTTTTTTTAGCATAAGAAAATGAGTACTATTTGATTTTATAAACTTGTTTAATTATTTATTTCATGAAAACAGTTAAAAATAACTATCGTATTACAAAGTAACTTAACAAACTTAAGAAAAAAAAAAAGGTTTTTATTGTACAAAATTTTCATAATAACGGATTGAACATTAACATGTTATACAAATTTGGTCACCGTGGCCACGGTACTCATAATTTGATTATCCAAGAACAGTCATACATGAGAGTATAGAACTAAATCCGTCATCAAATGAAACAAACGGAAGTGATAAATATCGATTATGTTTAATTTAGTATTAATATTAACACATGAATGTTAATTTAATATAGACGTCGGCAGTGACTGAATTAAAAAAAGCTGTATATGGTGTCAGTTTGTGGAAGAGGCCTATATTTTATGGCATGGTAATGGGTATGGAACAGGCTTATGGTATGATAATGTAGACATTTATAACTTACATAGGAGAACAATAAATAAAAATAGTCGGTACCTATCCTAAAGCTGGATGTAACTGGTTTACTATAATAATAATGCATTAATTCTTTTCTAGGTCAATGCTACAGAAATGGGCGATAGTATCCACTTGCCATCAGGTGGACTGTATGGTCGTCTGGCGTATTCGTACATAAAAAAAAATTAACGACTTCGTTCCAATTGTTATAAATAGCACAAGATATTGCAAATTGTATTCACAAGAAAAGTCGCTTATGACTTGAAGTAATATTCCCAAAAACACGATCTGAATATAGAGGTCGTGTCTAGACCCATACATTAGGAGGGCCGATCTCTTACGCAATTAAACTGGACCCTACAGTTTGTTACAAGCCGTTAATATAATTTCTATTGGCAGACGGTTGAATAAGGGTTTCGGATGTTGAAACTGTCACTGTTTAACAAGGACTGATGTTTCAATAGTAGTCTGGGTTATCCAGATATAACAACCAAAATATTCTAACAAACTTCAGAACTTTCAGCAGGCTTGTTAAATTATTTGATTAGTTTTTGGATTTATTCAAATTTATCTATTCAACGGCTTTTTAAATAAATTAATTATGTTATCCATTATTAATAAATTCGCTATTTTAATGTAAGTTAATTGGTGTAATAATAATTACATGTTTCACTTTCGCTGTGTGGGACGTCCTCCGTCCAGGGAGACCAGGTTTGCCCATAGTAGCTGGATGAGAAGACCGGCAGGCCATCGTTCGAAATATCTGACTATTCGTATTCGTTTGAAATTCGAATACGCGAGATTCGTATCTGACCACAAAAATTGCGAGAACTCGCCTGTTGCAAATTATCTGCAATATAGGTAATAAGCCCGCGGAAGGCCGTGTGATGGCATGCTTGTGTATACTTTGAAGAAACACTTTTAAATTGCATGTTTAAAGTCTAAATTTCCATTTGTATTAAAATTTAACCCTTAAATAACCCTTTATTTTAAATTTTGTATTACAGTCTCTTTCTTATTTGAGAAGGAGGTACTGTCTCTTTTTTTTCTAGTTTGGAAGAGAATAATGAGTAATATGTATTATTAATACAATTAATAAATAAATAAAAGATAAGTAAATCCATGTAAATAGAATTCATTACAATGTCGCTTTTATTGTGCTCTGAAAACTAAATAAATTGACATTCAGTAAGACAGATCGGCTACGTCGTGTGGAGGAAAGTTCGACGAGCGGCATATTATTTAAAAAAGTCTCAGGAAACCCGCATATGCTACATAATGATAGAGTATCTGAGTTAGGAGTTTCATGATAATTTCAAAGTGTTAATGTTTATCTGTCCAGAACAAGTTATCACGATAAAGACGGACTTAAACAGACCACCAACCTTTTTTTAAATAAATAATATACAGAAAATTGTAGGTCAATTTGTCACTACCGCTTACCGCAACAGTAGATGATATTTTTTTTATAGAAAAAAGGCGGCAGACGAGCATTGCCCATTTGATGATAAGTGGATACTGTCGTCCACAGATATCCGGGATACATGCCAACATTAGTTCAGAATGACAATTGTTGGCACGCCCTCGGATGCGCTGCCTACCTTTGCAGATTAAGGAAAGGATTCGGAGAAGGGTTGAAAAAATGAAGAGGGATAGGATAGGATGGGAATCGGCTCTGGCATAAGTCACTCACTATCAAAATACGATAAAGTAGAAAATGCAGTACATTTCAAGATCTTCTATGGAAGAGGGGAACGTGGCCAGTAGAGTGCGCTCAGCGCCTGTGGGAATTCAGCGTGCATTCTTCTCCTACAATATGGATGGATTTACTATTTTATGGGTACTGTCACAATCCTAACAAATCATTATTTTGTTATCAGGACAGTAAGATAATAAATGTGTATTTTCATACAAAATAAAGGTCTTTATTGACACATCAAAAATTAGCATGTACATTTAATTAAATGAATAATCGATTTTTTTTTGTAAAGAGCCATTGCCGTTCCTTTTTTGTAAAGATATCAAATTATTAACAAGGACGGGTCTTGAGTATGGATTTAAAAAAATAAAAATACAGTTGCTCGGCGGTGAGGTAAAAGATAAAACCCGCGAGCTCCATAAATGAAAAATAAAAATTTGCAGTATGTGTTCCGCCAATCGGCAATGGGCCCGCGTGGTGGATTACTGCCCGAAGTCTCCTGGTGATTTAGGGAGGCCTGTGCCCTCCAGTGCGACGTTATAAGCTGATACAAAAATACAAATCTTAAAAAAAAAAAAAATGCTGCTCACCTGATAGAAGTAGAACTTATTAATGAAGGTGGCATTTCTAGTGCTATTGTACAACAGACTGTCATTGAGCTCTTGATAAAGGCTACAGTTGTCGCAATCCGGTTCCTCCATGTCACTGAACTTCACATCTTGACTTTAAGTGTAGCTGTGAACAAGATTATGCATATATAGTATTGGAAGAGAAATAGAAAAATAAAAGGTTCTCATCCGTTTAAACGTTAAAATTTAGCTAACAAATCTCATGGCATTACTTTATGAAAGGTGTTTCAAAATATTTCTCAAAAGTAGAACGCTTATCAAGGATTTCATTTTGTTTAGAAGCATTAATAAAGTGAAATAATTTACAAAATTGAATTTTTCTTGTCATTACAATATGTGCGGTGTCAGACGTGAAGGCACCTTACCATCCCTGGAGTGTCATGAGACGGTCGGATCGTCGATCTCGAGGTAGCTATAAATGAAGCTATGTTTTTGGCTCGAAATTCATTTTAAACTTATTATTTTTACTATAAAAAATTGACGAAATACTTATTTCTATAATAAATTCAAAGTGTAGTAACAAGTAGATACATAAGCAAATGTTAATTAATAGTTATTAACATGAACTGGCAACGATACAAACCATCACTATTGTAATAAGTACATGAAAACTTATTAACCTAATTTGCAGGTAATGCATTAATGTTTAAATATAAAATAAAACAGAAAATAATATTAATAACAGCATACAATGTTAAACAAAATATTCAGTCAATACATAATTATTACTTGTACAATAATCTAAACGGCAGCCATTTTGGTATTCCCGCGCTTTGTTAAGTTTATTTTTTTAATTCCTTATTCCTAACAGCCAGTATGTGTCAATGCCAATTTAACAGCCAGTACTTACATAAAGACGGTTAACTTTTTTAGGAAATGTTTTAAATTCTTGGGAAATTGATTAAATATTACATAATGCACTCATATTTTATTTATTTTTAATCGAATAAAAACGCTATCTGTTATAATGTGACATGTGAAGTTACGGTTATAATAAAAATAAAAGCATGCCTACTCGTATAGCCGCGATAAACAATGCTTGTTTTTGTTTACTTTAAGAAGGATTTTTTTTCTTCATATAGGGCAATGGTGCAATTAACACATTCTGCCAGTGTCAAATTTTCTTCGTAATAAACAATTTCGAAGTTTTAAACGTATCCTGTCAATGTCCAGTCCCGTTGAAGTATGTCAGGAGTCGCTCAGTAAAGCGATAGTACGTTTACTGAGAACAAAAGAGGACTCCCTGGAATGTAAATTTTCCGTCTGGTTCCAAGGAGGCACACGAAAAACGTAGTCCTAGGCTTTCATTTGATTATCACAAACACTACGCACGCACTATTAAACCACAAAACGTCTTCACTTCTCGAGTTCTCGCCAAAAAGTTCAAGAATGAAGTTCCATTTTCAATTTAAGTTTATTTTTAATGTGACATAGATATTAAAATTATATTTTTTGAAATTACATTCTTGTGTTTAATGAATAAAAATTAAAAATCATAAACTTCACAATTTATGTTTCGATCCCAAATCTATTAATTTCATCGATTTCATTCACATTCGTGAATAAAAATGTTTGTCAAAATTATAATACAAACAAAGGTAAGATCAACGTTGCGTTTCACTGTAACATTATGCTTCGGTTGTTGCTACGGTTATTATTAGTCAGCCGTCTAAGCGTGTGTAGAACCTTTATTAGCACTAAGCCTATGTTTTGGTGGGCGGTTTCGCTACGCATAATGTCAACGCTCCCTTTATTGTAGTTCTTAGACATAGTAGACAAAATTAACAGTAAGTAACTGTAACCACAGAATTCCTCACTACAGAAAACAGTTTAATAAGAAGTTTACAGTTAAAAACGGTAAGTGGTAGAATTGAAAGAATCCTATCCGAAAGGATTGGATAGGACAGCATATTTATTTAAGTTAATATGACATGTTTTATTGACGTAGTTTTAAGTTTTCTACCAATAGATTATGGATGTGATGTCTGAAAATAAATAAAGAAAAAAAAATACTAAAGGTTGCATTAAAATGAGAAAAAGTTATAAAAATCTTTTTGTGTCATACTCAAAGTAAACACCTAGTCCTAAGATGTTCTCAAGTATGATTCCCAAGAACCAGCCGACTTTTCATAAGCCGTTTGATTTCTATTTGTGGTAAGGATTTTAAATAAATGTATTAATGATAATTGATATTCTCCAAATAAATTTTATACCTAAGTTGATTATGAATATTATACCTAAGCCATTTTTGCTTATAATTCAATAGATAAATCATGCTATTATCAAACTTATTGACAGAAAAAACAGTCTTTTATATAATATTTACAGGCATGTGCGAGTGTTGGTGACTGCTGTTCGACGCGTCGTTGTTGTTCCGCTGTCACAGTGCGTTAGTGTGCGTGATTAACGTTGGATGTTTATATGAAGTATCTATACTGTTTCTTATAATTCGTATATTGTGTTTAGATGCTGTACCAACCCATTAATCGGCTTAAATTACTACCTATATTAAGACTAAGTCTAATTTTGTAATAATACGTTAGACTTAAGTAAGATGAATGTGCATTATAAACGTTCTGTAATTCCTTGCTTTGTATGATATCCTTCTATCATTCATATATTTCAATTATTCTTATTTCCAACCAATATAAAGTCAAAGATGTTTTTGTTAGATCTTAAAAGCAAGATCTAGTTGAAGCAAATCTTTGGTGGGATTTTTGATATCCTCTATCTGTGATTCTCTGATTTTAGAATTTTCGCAAGAGTACATAACTGTTAAGAACATATATAATTGAGTATACGCTTGTAGTGTATGATGTAACAGACAAAACAGACATAGGTAAAGATCACTACCGTAAATTATACTGCATTTCCCACTTTATTCTAGTCCTCCAACGAATGCTCATGTTGCTGTAGTGAGAGAGATATGCCAAAGTCTATTCCCATCCCATCGTATCCTATCCTTCTCCATTTTCCTAACCTTTTATCCAAATTTATTCCTAAGTCTCCAAAGGTAGGCAGTGCATCCGGGAGCACGCCAACGTTTGTCATTCTTGACTAATGTTGACACGTATCGGGGATGACCATGGGCGACAGTATCCGCTTACCATCAGGTAGACTGTCCGCTCATCTGCAGCCTATAAAATATCTTTCTATAAAAATAAAAATATTGAGAACCCATAATTTTCTGTTAAAAAATTATGTATGCAACTAAAATACCGTAGTGTTTGCAATTCTGCACCCCTTTTCCAAACTGCTTTTTAATATAACTTTTTAAAAGTCGCCGTCTGTTAGGGCAGCTGCTCTGAGAGTGATTGATTTCTCATTTTGTGACCTCTACTCAAGAAGTTAGCTGCAAGTAGTCTGAAAACATGTTCAATGTGAGGCAAAAGGGATAATGTTGTGGTTATGTGTGGTCCTATTGTCCACTTTATCGCTCTTTCTATTTCGCTGGCCAACAGAAGTATTTGAGGTTTATTAGTAAAGATTTATTTTATCACTAGAAACCTTTTTTCTTTTCTAGTTGGCTTTATGGGCTGGGAATGTAGCAACGAGTGTGTAAATTAGGATAAAGTGGAAGAAAGATTGAATTTCTTCTATGTTTATTGTTGTCAAAACAATACAAGTACAATATTCGTTTCAAAACCCCCTGGAAATTGGACTAATTAACGGGTGTATACTCGTACAAGTGACTCGAAGAATTTGAGGATTTGTTCGTCGATAACTCGCATAATAAACATTGTATTTTAAGATTAATCAAAAAATTCTGTGTTTAAGAATGCTTTAAAAATTTAACCTGTCTTGCTTTATGGTTGATATTCACCTTTTTGTTGTTAAAGAAATAATAGGTAAAGTACTTTTTGGCGGGAACTCGAGAAGTGAACTTCAGTTTTTGTTTTATTTATTATAAAAAAATATATATAGTGCATTTTGTGATTTAATAGTAATAGTTTATTAAACTTCAGTGTTTTTTGTTTGTGATAATCAAAAGCATGGGACTGCGTTTTTCGTGTGCTTCCAAGGAGTCCTCTTTTGTCGTCAGTAAACGTACTTACTTTACTGAGTGACTCCAAACTTACTCCGACAGGACTGGACATTGACAGGATACGTTTTAGACTTTGAAATTGTTTAATAGGAAGAAAAACTTGATACTGGCAGTAAGTGTTAATTGCACCATTGCTATATATAAAGAGAAAAAAAAGTTATATGTACTTAATTACTTACCTATCCATAAAAATTTTCATTGCGGCAGCAAAAAAATAGCTCTGAGTTATTTTCTATTGGTCAAAGATTTGCATGCATGCCAAAATTGTAACCCTATTTCAAACGTATCCGGAAACTCCTATCCGCCGTCGGTGGTTGTCGGATATCCGACTGTAAGGTTTATGGGTTAATAAACTCCGGTTTCCGCGCTTGTCTCCTGAATAAACTAATATCTATGCAACCTCTATGCTGATATTCTTGGATCATTTAATTTGGAAAATTTGGTATCTGGAAACGACCCGATAGAGATGACGTAAAGATTCCGTCCCACAAGCCTCATTGGGATATTTTGGTATAGTTCTTTCATCTCACGAAGGCGGGTTACGTGGTAGTGCTCGTACATGTACATTGTATTAGCGTACGTAAACATGAGGGCGCTCAGTTGGGTGCAAGACACCGCGCCGCGCCGCGGCGCAATGTAAATATGCGAGTACAACCCCTACCAACGTAACCCGCTTTTGTGAGATGAAAGTATTTATACGTCGTATTAAACACCTGCGTTTAATAAATTTGAATGAATGAATACAATGTTTATTAGTTATAATTTGAACTATAGGATAACACGGGCGATGCGCATACATCTGCGGCCAACTGAATACAAAATTGAAGAAATTATCTAAGTTAATTGTTGGGTATTCATAAATACACGATCTTTATCGGCTCTTGCAAACTCAAGCGCGCACATTTTGAACTACGAGTATACGCCGGATCTTATTTATAATCTTTCAAATAATTTCAAATAATATTTTCCTTTCAGTGAGTTCAGTCTTTTTGGGGTTATTTTGATTCTACGTTATGCTGTAGCTGTTCCAAATACCAAGGAGACGATACCGCCGGCCGATACATCACGTTGTTTCCCATTTAACACGACTCTGAATTTGCTGAGAAGTAACTGCTTCCGACGCATCCCACACTTGCCCCCTAAAAAACGGCATTTAAACCCCTCGTGACTACAAGGGCAAGCCTGTGCCTTGTAGTGGGACATTCATGGGGCTTTGTAGGTTCTTATAATTATTTTCCTTTGCATTCCATCGGCCCGTGTCCTTTTCTTGTTTTGGTAACGGGGGGGAAATCTTCATTAAGATAACATAAGATACCCGACCCTCTGGGGGGAAGGCCGGGTTATGTGGAACTCATACCGTGTGAACAATGCTATTGTAATAAGTACTATGATAAACGATCTTCCTCTTTTCTTATTTAGCTACTGATTTAAGTCGTCAATCTTTCAATCACCTCTAGTGTACCATTATGTAATATTCGTATTAAAGTTTCATTTATCTTCTTCATAACATAACTAGCGGTGCCCGCGACTTTGTGCGTTTAGCTGTGTGGTTAGATTAATTCCCGTGGGATATAATTGATCTGAATAAAAAGTACCCTAAATCTTAATGCGACAAATAACATAAGTTTCATTAAAATTCGCACATTTTATTTAATGATAATAACGTAATGACGATGATGTAATGATACTAATTTAACTTAATATTGATAATTTAATGACTAATGATCAACGTAATAATCAATATATAAATGTTACATTGTTTTTATTATTTTTGTGACCTGTGTTCTTGCGAAATAAATGATCATTATTATATGGCTTTTGCGTCAGACTTTCAAAAATTGCAAAACATTTTGCTATGAGTTCTGTATTATTCGTACTTTAATGCTCCAATGAATTTTGTGCAGACACGTCCTTTTTACGATATCATTATATGTATAAAGTATAGATATATAGACACAGACACACATGCATAGATATGGTCGCATATTTATGTAACATCATGAGGCAACTTCGAGTATCCACTTCCACTGAAACGCTTAGAATAACGTACTTCGCTCTCTGCCAATCGTTTACGACATATTGTATCTCAAGCTGGGGAGGTGTGAGGAAAACACACATGATTACTAGGGTGGAGTGATAATGTATGGAGTTTTGAAAAATTCTTTTTATTTCAACGGCATAGCGATAAAAAGTTGTCTTGTAATATATAAAACAAAAGCACAAAATTTCACCCACCAGTCACAACGTTTAGAGGTGCCCCAGAACAGCTGAATATTGAAAAAAAAACTTTTTTTTCTATTTTTTTCATTTATTGTAAAAATTAATTAGAAACATTAAAAAAACATATTTAAATATCAAATTGTTTTTTTGTATTGAAACTAGGCATTCGTTTACGCGAAAGTAATCTTGCCCTAATGAAACCATCTCGTTTATTTTCCCCACAAACTGCATTTGATGCTTCTGTCACCAACTTGATGCAGCGTTCTACGGCTTGGATGTGGCATGGAAAATCAATAATATTCTGACACATGCCGAGACCATTTTTGACTATGTCTTTCAAGATTTCATCGGACATATTTAAAGTAAGAGGTGGTTCCGTTATCTCAAAATCTCGCCACATAATAATGTCCGTATAATCTTTTGCATCGAAATTAAATGCAGGCACCTTAAACTTTCGAAGCCCTCGAACATTCTCTGATCTAATTTTTATAATTCTTCGGTATGCAAGATCCTTTATAACCTCTCTGTCATCGCCAAGCATGGCAAGAAGAAGATTTTCTGGGTGACCGAAATATCCATTTCGCTGGATTACTTTGTCAATAATTGTCTTCATATTGGCGTTCAAATAGCGACTAAGACTAATAGTTTGCCATAGGTGCTTGGCTCCGTTAATGCACGAAGAATTAGATTTTATTGTAAACCACATCGGTCCATAAACCCTCATCACGTACGTGGCTAATACTACTAACTTTTCTTCTGGGTCAGTTTTAGTGGCATACAACCTTAAAATTCGATTAGCTGTTGTTAGCCATCTGGAATGGTTAAGTTGTCCAATTTCCATATTAGCTAAATCAGAAGGAAATATACCAGTACTGATAGCAGTCATTACATCATAAAGATATTTTTGGTCGGTACTCAGGTCTCTCTTTGTAATTGCAGGTAATATTGTGGGTATAACGGTGAATTTGACTATCGGCATTGTATGACAATTTTGTAGTTGAGATCCGATGGCACCGGAAAAGCATTTGGGCCCTGTAGTTTTGCCATCTAAATGTAACAACAAATGTCGCAGTGGTAATTCGTTAGAATGTAATTGGCAAATAAACCACTGCAATGGTCTGTTTAGTTCTTCTTCCATCAGACGAATAACACCACCTTTGAAACCTGTATTCACCACTGTTCCATCGCAGCCAATTACAGCTATTTCACTCAGTTTTACGGACTTAGATTTCAAGTGATTTATCATAGTATCTTTTATACCTTTAGCAGTTCCCGACTCACACGTGACGTGCCCAAAATAGTTGCTTCCTGGTTCCGATAATATCACATAATGATCTTCTATGACCCGTTTTCTGTAAAATTTCCCTTCTTTCTCAATACGAACCAAAGTTTTATCTTTTCTCCCATCAAAATACATACCACGAATAATTTTCTTGCAGTCAGATTCTTGTAAAGTTGATCTGACTTTAGTTCGTTCACGGCGCAACTTTGAACGATCAATAACAAGACTTGGATCGTTAGATGAAATAATGCCAACATCCTTTAAGACAGAAGAAACTATAATGGCAGCGGCTCTATCCGAAACTCCAGTACGATCACAGGCAAGGGCTAAAGATGGTAAATTCAGTCTCTTTTTTTTTTGAGGTGGCGAAGCTTTGTGTTTCAACTGTTCCGGGTTTTCATACTGAGGACTAGAAGATGGCACAAGTAAACTATCGCATGAGCTGCTGCTTTCGCTTGGCAAGTTATCAGTCAAAGAACGAGAACAACAAGGTTTATCAAAATAGTTTACCTCTCTGTTACGCGATAAACTTTTTTCATTTCTCTCTTGTTTTTTCTTATTTTTTACAGTTGCAACCACATCCACACCGCCTATCATCATTTTTCTGCTCGTTCTTTGATCTAGTAAGAAATTTACTTCCTCCTTGGGAACACGACTACCTTTAACACAGTTACAATTCGAGATAACTTTGCATTTGCAGCTGCAAATATCAAACAAGCTATGGGATTCTGATATAAATTTATTAATGTTTTCTTGGTATTTAATGTTCGTTTGACGGCCTTTATATGGTTTCATTAAGCGTCTGTATTTGTCGTGATCAAGAGCGAATCAATTGTAGAATTCTTTTTACACTTACAGTTGGCAGCGACGATTTTTGCCATATTTCTAAAACTTCTTGAGCCAATATTTCGGATATTTCATGAACTGTTGGCTCTTTTGTTGTTTTATCGGGCTTTAATTCATGTTTGATAAAAAGATAATTTTTCATTACGTCGTTATAAGTTGGTAACTGAGAAACAGGTAACTTTTCTGGCAAACCAAACACAGGACAGCTCGTCATTTGTCGTGTTTTAACTTGAGACATATTTCTGTAATCAAGACAAAGAATATAAACAATAGTACAAAAGTTATGAACAAAACTGCGAGTAATAAAGATGAAAAATATTACTTACTTTAAATATCTCGTTCCCAGGGGTATATTTCGATGCGTCAAGTACTTAGGTGCACGACAAAAAAGTGAACTCTTGTACGCGCGCGAGTTGACTAAATGTCATTCCGTTGGTGTGAGAGAGCGAAATGTAAAATACCCCTCCCCGCACCCCGTTTACCTACCGATCAGAACACGTACGTTTCAAGTTCAATTTTGTTTATTTTATACTAATAAAGCATCGCTTAGGATGTGGTTCAGCGTTTATAGAATGTTTGCGATTTCATGAGATTTGGTTAAATTATTCAAAAATTTATGATGATGGGGGCACCTCTAAACATAGCGTAAGCAAATTGAGTTTTATTGTGTTTAGTTATGACCTATAATAGCAACTTTTAACAGGTATGCTGAAGCAAAAATAAATAAAAAAGAAAATCGCTCCACCCTAATGATTACTCTTGAAAGAACTCGACGCGCTGCCACGGCTATATCCTACCGACAAAATATATAAAGAGGCAATTGTGCTTGGTGTAGTGCAACCACAGAACAGTGAATACTGCTCTGTGACTGCAACTGTTTGTTTTGAAGGTGAAGGTGATTTTTGTTTATTAATAGCACCATTGTAATTTTTAATACCGAATATTTTTCTTTGTGGCTCTCGTTTTACTCTAATAATTAATGTTAGGTAACTACTCGAGGAAAATATTTTATTTGAATGACAGTGAAAGTAATAAATAATTGAAAAAATTGTACATTCTAAATAGGTATAATTGGATATTGTAAATAAATAAAATTAAAAATAAAATAAATAAATAGAAGATATATAGATATATTTTATTGTACACCAAAAATCTACAAAGAAATACAAAGTACAAGTAAAAGTACAACCGGTGGCCTTATCGCTAAAGCGATTTCTTCCACGCAACCTTTGAGTGCTAAAGAGAAGTCTGTAGACGAAATAGAGGTATAGATATACAGGTACAGGTATAGATAGGTATAGATTACATTTATCTTCTAACATAATTTATCCATAATTAACATAATTTAGTTCACATGAAAACAACTATCTTATTGAAACATTATCTTCATAGCATAAATCATTCTGTGGACACTTCACCTGAAATTTATTACGGTTTAACAAAAGTAAAACTATTCTTCACTTTCCCTTCCATTTTTCAAATATTATCACAAGACCGAACTTTTTAATACTTTTGATACATAACCTTTATCAAGCAGGTTATAAAGCGTAAAATCGTCTGTCGACCTCGAATACGGAAGTCAACACAGTATAATTTCGAAGCAATCAGTCATTCGGACAGGTGGTGGCATTGAACAGTAAGCACTTAGAAAATGTTATCAAATATTATATGGTTAGCAAAAAAAGAATGGGTGGTTTATATATATTATAAGTACTATGATATATTATATATATATATTAACGTGCCAACATTGGTTATTCTGTTCCAGCGACTTTGTATGCGTGAACTATAGATTAATTCCCGAGGGAACTCTGTAGCTGATCGGGATAAAATGTACCCTAGACGTTATCTAAGTTTCATGAAATTCTGCGCATTAGTTTTTGCATGATGCGCGTTCAGACAGGCAGACGGACAGACAAAAAATTCAAATAAGGTTGTTTTGGGCTCTATATAGTTCGTCTTTGTCTTTCTTCACCAAATGATTTCCTCTCGCTACCATTTTGTTTCTAACCTGTTCTATTTCGTCCATTGGAGGCTTCAATTCCCTCTTATTTTTCTATCCTTGTCAACTTTGATTCTTATTTGGGAATTAATATTGGGTGCAGTTCACATATAGATATGTATTATTTAAGTTATTTATTATTATAACTATTTATTATATTTATTATCGATATAGGCGACAGGCATATATTGAACAAGATTCATTCTGTGGATTTCGGTCATTTCGCACTACCTATATCTCTTTTATTTTTCTCTATCCCAAGGTTGCCTGGAAGAAACAGATCGCCTTAGCGATAAGGTCCCGCCTATTGTATTCTGTCATTTATTATTTGTGCACATGTAATTTCTATTTGTATGCAATAAAGAGTATTTATTATTATTATTTATAAAATATTTAGTTTTTCTTACTGACAAGGCTTCTCGACTATTTAACAAGGAAAGCACGGATTTTATTTCATCAAAATGTTTCGCATAAGAGAATGCTGCCTCCAGCCAAGACCTTCATCTAGTAATGGCTCCGCTGGCTCCAGAACCAGTGTTCTGGAGCCAGCGGTAAACAAGGATAGTTTTCTTTCAAAATCTTTATTCTGTTTGGTGCTTTCAGTAATACTTTTTAACATTAGATACTGATATATCCACATCTGTGTACTATAAACGATTTTGTTCAGCTAAGAGGTTCAAGGCATGAGCCGAACATGTGACAGTAACGTAGATTATTTTAGATAATTGGAAGACCATGTAATTCTTTTCTTAAGTCTTCCGTGCCAAGAAAACTTAACGTTAAAAAGAAAAATTGTTTCGAAACTAATTAGGATTAATTTTAGCTTTAAGTCCTTGATTTGATGCGGGAATGTTTTAATTACACCCGATAATATTATTCCCGGAAACAGGGAATGTCCATATTCATTTTTATTTCTGCATATCACAAAATTACACTATCTAACCCCGACCTGTGCTTATAACACATCGGGATAAAAAAAATGTTGAACCAGGACATAAACTATCATTTCAATGAAATCCATTCAGTGATTTTTGTATAACGGCTGATGATAATTTGTATGATTCGATTTGAATGATTTGAAATAATTTGAATGATTGATGATAATGATCATGCATACTGAATGATAATTCCCTCAGGAACTTTATAACGGATCGAGATAAAGTCCACCCCAAATGTTAACCCGGATCATAGGCTATAATTGTGCCCAGTTTCATTAAATTTTGTTAAGTGGCGTTTGCGTGATACGCGTTCCAACGGACAGACAGACAAAATTTCTAAAAAAAATCTGTTTTGGGTTCTGTTCTGTTCTTAGAGTATGCAATGATTCAAAAAAAATATTTCATGTACAGACACGGCTCTGTTACGATTTTATTATAAGCATTAGATATGTGTAGGTTGATGATGTATTGTATCGTGGATATCCATGGGTGCCAGTACCCACTTATGAAGAGGTGGATTGTGCCTACTTCTTTTCACAAAAAATAAAAATATCGCCGCATCATTAGAATTTTATTTGCCGATAATACATATTTTCCATTTTAAGCGCTGTGATGGAAACGGGTGCGGTGTGGTATTTCCGATTTATAATAATAGTCTAATAATAATAGTATAATAGTCTAACGTAACACGTAACAGACATTTCCGAGTAATCACGATCGCAAACCACAAACGCTTAATTGCAACATTACAAAATTCTGAATATTTTTTTTAATTATTGGGCATTTTCTCACTATGTTTTCCCTCAAGATATTGATGATTGAAAATGTAAAAAATGAGTTATGTCTGCAGTCAGCGGAACCTGATGGGAAGGCGTGGGTAGGTCAGGGAATTATTTGCAGATCTGTTCTACTGAATTCTGCCTAAAATTAGACTTGTTCCGCGGAACATTTTGAAATAAATGGTTTTAAAGTGGACCTCCAGTCAACGGGCTACTTTTTAGATAGACGGCTGAAGGACTTCAAATCAGTTACAAACTTTATTGCCTACTATTTTTTAACTTTGGAATAAACAATTTTCTATTTTTTTTAATAGACGAGATAGCAGACGAGCGGGCGAGCCACATGGCGGTAAGTGGTCACCGCCGCCCATGGACACCTGCAACACCAGGGGGCTTGCGGGTACGCTGCCGACCTTGCAGAATCTTGTTCACGGCTCTTTTGAAAAGCCTTCAATTTCTTTCAGAAATAATTGAGTACAAAGTGAAGTAATTCAGAGCAATTCCTATCTCATAATCAGAGCAAGAACTGTTTGTTCACGTTCAAGAATTATTTCTACCTTTAATACTAATAAATAATAAAGTACTGGTCTTGTGTCATTCTACCTGTAATACTAATAACGTATTGGTCATCCACGCATTTGAATGATTACAAATTCCTTTGCAGTTCATTGTCAATTATTCAAAAGGCGGATACGTGATAATAAACTCAAAAATAAAGTTATACTTCAATCTTATTTTTTCTGTTCAATGCTCCGAATATAAACAATATACATTCCACTTCAATTGTTTTCTGACCAAAAAAAAAATTTGCGCACGCTTGTTTGACCCATATTTAAAAATATAACAACAATGTTGAGGGTAACAAAGTTTTTCCATAACTATGCTAGATTTTACTGATATATGAAAATAATATAAATTATGTTGTAACTGTGTGTTTAATGTTATAAAATTTGATTGCGTGAATGGAATGAATCAAATTATGAATAATGAAAGCGAGCATGTGACCCGGAAGACATATTATTTCATACAAGGTAACACATTTTTAACACGCAAATGAAATAAATAGGTACTCTTTTTCATGACAAGATTTTGTGTTTAATTAAGAACTATTTGATGAAAGAACGGATTGATGAATAACAAATAACATATGGAATGAATGATATTAATGACCGAATTAGGTGACGTTGAAATGAAGATGTTGTAATGAAATATTGAGATTAAAAGATAGTATTGTTGTTCCAATTTTTCTATTGTACAATACAAGAATTTGATTCTGGTCGATATCCATCGATTTATAGCTTTTTGCTAACTGCAAATATCAACAAAGCATGCGAGAGATTATGTAATCGTGTTATGATCACCATAAACGAGAAATAGAACCAACTCAAGTTTTACATATACTTTGAACTATGTAGTTGGCAAGGGTTCTGTTAAAGGCTTCGTTCGCACTCGCTGACAAAAGGCGTGCGTTGAATTCTTTGTAGGTATGTGGCGAGAGCGTAAAGCTTTTATCGCTTAAGGCTTAGCAGAGCATTAGCGACGTTAATACGTTTAATCTCTAAGCAACACGCGCCATTTTTGCGCTTGTGGGAAAGAAGGTAAGGTACGAATGAAGGCGTTAATACGGTCATGCTTAGTAAACAAACATTTTATTAACGCGTAAGTGGTTAAGAATGGAAATAATTATCAATATTCGATTGACAGTTTATAACGTTGCCAGCCAACAGTATTTGTTAAAACCAATGCTAAAACCAGATGCTCTGTTGGCCTGTCACCGACACAGCCGCCACTGCCAGACATCGGATTGCATCCCATAATAATGCCTGCCGCGACTTCAGTTACGTGATATGAAGCCTTTGCGGCCATTACCCTCACTTAACCATATTCTCGTTACGGTCACGGAGTTAGAACAAGTGAGGGCGCCGTCTTGCCTAGCGAAAGCACGAATAAAGTAGCTAGTCGATTATTTTGACTTTTATTTTATTATTAATGTCAATCTATTGTAGCTTGATTGATATAAGATTTAATTAAATAATGTATACTGAAACAAAATTTGTATAAGTTAATTTCTTCTATACTCAGTCTTTTTGCTATAAATGCTTTATTTTTTTAATGTACTTAGAGTTAAAACATTTCATTCAATAAATTAGTCTCTAACAAAATGTCACGTGGTTGGAACCTAAACAGACAGGCGAAACAAATGATCCGCCCTGGGAAAAACTGGAGTGAATTAAGATCCCCAACCCTCCTTACTGTCCCCTTAATTCTCTTCAAGTGGTTTCCACGGCAATTCAACTTTAGCCGTCTCTCTTCTGTTTCAATTTAGTTGAACCTTCTGGTATTATGTCCGTCTTGATTTTACAGAGCTGTCTTCATAAACTAGAAAACAAAATGTTTATTCCTTGGCTAGTTTTTATAATCTAGTAAAAAAGAGCCACGGTACAGCAATAGGCATAGTAGGTATTATCCATATACTTACGTAGTTCCTGTATTCCTACTAGGGTTTGAGTATATGTATTGCATTTTTTGAACATATACATATACTTGCCCACCAGGTTTTCAAGTAGTATAGTTAAAAAATAATACAATAGTCTCATACTCATGGACATATGAGACAAATTGATTACATAGGTCACCCACCATCAGGTATGTATAATATCTGTACAATAATTGTATTGTTAGTGTGTAAAACTGTACACTCGTTTTGTGTTCAATAAAATTATTTTTCATTTTATTTTTTTATAGCCGAGCCTATATCACTCAAATACATACAATTTAATTAATATATGAGTAATGATATCTTCCAATTATTCTTAACTAGCTGACCCGACAGACAGTGTCCTGTCCAAATTTCAATAAATTACAATAAAAAAATTCCATTATTTCAAATTTCAATAAATATTTTCTTTTTCCTAAAAACTTTTCCAGGACCATAACGAACAAAACTAAAAAAAAATTACGCATATCCATCGTTCGAATCGTGAGTTATGGTCTTGAGTTCGTACAAAAATTCCATAGAAAAAAGCTGAAAGTGCTGAAAAAGCTGTTTTTCCCGAATTTTCCAATTTTCCGGGCAACTTTTCCAATTTCTCTTTAACTAAAAATCTTATTCGGACTATAACGAATATTTAAAAAAAAATAGGCAAATCGGTCCAGCTCTCAAGTGATGCGCTTACCAACGAACAGCATTTAATTTTTGTTTATATAGAATATAGAAGATTACATAATTATTGAAATACGTATTGCATTAATTTATTACCGTTTATAAGCTCATCAACTCTATGTAAAGGCTGTGTAAATAAATTCCACAGACGCTATTTTACCTATCATCTGATATTTTAGCGTTAAATTCAAGGCAATAGGGCGATAAGGGTCTCAGCCTGTCCAATAAATAGGACTTCCGAAACAGCTTGTTAAAATAACGACCAACCGGTTCCCTCAAAATGAGGGCACAATTTTCAAAATTACATGTAATTTTACCGGACAACTTTTGTAATTATGTGCAAATTAAATAAAAATTTGGTGATGATTTTTGGGACAAATAAAATTTTCTTTCAGTTACAGTACAGAAAACACAAGTTTGTTTAATTCATTATTCAATTTAGTATAAGCCCACTGCTTTATCTGTGACAATTTCGAAATTCTTTATTAAAAATATGAATAGGAGGGGTAAGGTCCACGCTGCACTGCCACAGCCGCTGGGCGCACGCTAGTGCCCATGTTACCCTCTCTGAAAAGACTACCGTAAATATTTTCCACTTTATCCTATTCCTGAAATGTACGTTTGTACTGAGTGTGAATGCCTGAGCCCATTCCCGTCCTATTTTTAACTATGGACCTATACAAAAATAGATAATATGGGCAATGGGCTTATACATAAACCATCACGTAAGACTCTGATGAAAGTATGTGTGTGAGAATGTTTGTGTCTGTATATGTTTCTGGGTGAGTGTGGGTGTGTAGGTGTGTGTGTGAAAAAAATGGAATTGATATAAAGTGAATATAGTTAGATATAAATAGGTATATTCATAGACCCAGATCATGATAAATGTTTCAATTATACCGCTGAGCCCATCCAGCGACGGTACAATGTTTTCGTTTATTGAAGTCATTACTTACCAGAAGATTTAGTTAAGTTGAATATTTCATTTCTTATATACTGAGCTACATAGGTTTGGTTGGATGGAAAATGATTTTTGAAAAATGAAAGATAACTTTTAACAATGCGGTAGATCAAAAATAGGTAGATATCATCTTCAGAATACGAAAAAAGTGTTAGTCTCTATTTTATTTTGTATCGTAGTATAATTATGTGTATACTAACGAGTATAGGTTGCATTGGTTGGTGGTAAACCTAGATTGTTTTGGTAACTTAATTACGAAAATAATACAGGCCCGAACTGGGAGTTGACCTTTTGCTCCACATGCAACATATTTTATACAAAGACATTAAGCCATCCAAAAATCCAAGGCCGTAATTGATTCTGGCTTATATTTAAATGAGCAATATAAAATACTAAATGAGCAGCAAATCGTGATCAACGAAACAACCCATTCTTTAATGAAGTTAGTTTTATATTTTTTGGTGTTTTTACCTACACAAAAAAAATATAAAATTAAAAATTGTGTAAAATTGTGTAGTTCTCATTTATTTTTTCTGTACAGCCATGAAACATCATTAAATATCGATAACAAAATTACGAATCTCGACCACGCTAAGGAAGAAAAATATAATCTGTCCCTAACAATATCCGAATTTCGTCCCCACGGGGGATTCGTAAGTTTTTCCTACCGTAACAGCTAATTTAATTTGCCTAAACCCCTGTAAGGGACAAGAGCTGGCCTAAAGGCATTTGCTAGTGGGTCACTGTGGTTAACTCGTGTGCTATTTTGAGGAGTTGAGATAAATTGAATATCGTATTTCGAGATAAGTAAATAAGTAAATTACCGAATGGGAGAAAGCTTGTATTGTAATTGTCTCACAAATATTGAACTCACTCGTGAACCATTTTGAGGATTTTAAATATAGGAAGAGAGAGAGACAATCAATTTTTAAACATTCATGCGACAAGGGATGGTCTTGCACGAATTAGCACGAATTTATGATTTACTTGATTGGACACCCAATTTGCAAAAAAAAGAAGAATATCGCAGTCTATATTTATGTTGTTACCGAACAATTCCCGAATACTGAAATAGTGAATTCCGTTTAAGATTTTTCATACAAATTTGTTAAATACACAAAATACAAAATTGATATATTTTGGCAAAAAGTATTCTGAGTAGGCCTACATTGGCAGAGGTTCGAAATAATCTCGCATATATAAATTGAGTCAATTCCTAAACTAACATTGCAAAGGTTATTATTACAATGTTATGACTTTTACTAACACTTTTATCAAAGTTAACAAGTAGTGTATATGTTTGCTTAAAATAAATGAGTCAAATGAGTTACGATCTCCTCAAAATCTCGATTTAAAATGAGTACCTCCTTTGACCTCATTTCTCCCCTATACTGAACAATACTGTCTTAATTGAGAATTATTAGTACTTAAAACTAAGCCAATGAAAATGTAGCCCTACACTGTAAAGAGGTTGTGCAAGTGGATTGTTTAAAGTTTTCAATTTTACTTTAACTTGAAAAGGTTCTGGAGAGACAAATAGTTGGCTGATGTCCTTTAGGAGGTCTCTTTGAGAATCACGCGGATTTTCACGAGTCGTTGATTATATTTCTCTTTAAATTATTTACACACAAAATAATTCATATAACATCGTTGAAATCTGAGAATAAAAAGGCCCGCATTGTTTTTGCAGAATGAGGACAATTATCTTGGAATGTAAAAATTAAATGCGTATTATTCCACCAATTATGACTAGAAAATTAACTACTTAATTAAAATTCCAGAAATTGGAGCCCTATTGAAATAAAACACTTAGACATTAATTCATTAGCTGCTTACAGTTTCTTTTTATATCGAGTCTATAAAATTAAACTACTTGGCATCGCTTTAGTCGTGAGGTGGTTTAAAGATTTTAAAATGTTGCACTGGCCATTACGCGTTAGTGAGTTCACTCATGTAAGGTTATTTAGGCTCCACGGCTTATTTTTAGTATGTAAAACTGTCGTAATAATTATTTTTTATAAATAAATACATTTATTGTAATTAGATTTAGTTTTATTGTTTGTATAGCATAATAATCTCCTTCCAGTTATTAATAAAACATATTTTTACCAGGTAAGGGTCATTAGACTCCCGACCGTCTTTTGTGGTAATTATTTGTTTTCCGTTTTTCTGGTGTTCAACTCTGTGTTTGTGGTGCTCGATCTGGCAAGCCAGAGGTCTACTTTTCGTCGCCCAATATTCGGTGTGTTATGTTGTTCATTTATCACCAGCCGAGGGATATGTGTAAGGAGTCAGTTGGCTCCTCTCTTTTTCTACCGTAACGTAATTCGATGCAAAATAAACGAAACGTTTTCCTTGACTTGAATGACTTCTAAACAATGATTGACAATATACATTTCTTTCATCAGACTCATTCAGATGCTAACCATTGCTCAGCCCATAAGATGAAGATTTATTACCCATATTTTATTCAATATATTTCGCTTTGAGGCAGACATTCATTTCCATACTTATTTTCAGTCATGAATTTTGCATAGTGGCCCTTTTTGGGAATATGAGAGTTCCATGTGTTGTAATTTAAATTTAAATTATTATTTGTTATGTTTTTGCTCTTATATTCATTCATATACTACTTTTATAGTTGTTAGGAACATCACGTATCACGTATACACTTACACGTATTTGCATTCGCTTACGCAATGCAAAATATTTGCGAAGTTTGAACTTTCACTAATTCATTTCGCTTTCACTAATTTCATTGGATAAGTTTTAGGGAATATTTTCACGCGAAACGGATACTCGATCGATCGATATTAGCCTATAACGTCCCCCTACAAGGCACAGGCCTCGCCTAATACATCACGAGGGGATTTCGGGCCATACCTTTCTTACCCGTAGCACTACCGGCTGTACTATTGCACCGTCAAATCGTTTTTAATGGTTTGGATTTTTTTCAGTAGTAACAAAGGTAAAATAAATCTCCTGTGATATTACCAGGCTGGTCAATAGTAATACGGGGAAACAAAAATTACCAGTGGAACTTTCAGTAGTACCACGGATAAGGGGGTATTAATCCACTACACGGGTCCAGTGCGGTGCAGAAGCGAATACACATGCGCCAAATATTTTTTAAATTTTCGTTTATGCCGATTTGCTCACGATGTTTTCCTTTACCGCCTAGTTAGGGATAAGTTAAAAAAATCGACAATTAAGTCGAAGCATAATGATAAACAAGACCTAGATGTAACTAACACAAGAGGCAAATGGTGTGAAAGAAAAGAGAATGATGAATGATGGACCTTTATTAATCGGCAGTTTAACAAGCTTGGTATACAGGCTCTTTCAGCCTATTCAATTATAATTGGACGTAGTGTTCATTTTCCATCTTCAGAACTCTGCCACTCTAATCAATAAAGGAGCGTACGGTAGACGTAATATTTTAACATCTAAGAGGCCTTAATAGCCTTCCTTAGCCTAATTTTCTTCGTATAATAGAATTTAACCCTTGTCGTAGGCGCTTTATTCAAATACACATTCAATATGTAATTAGTTGCGCCATTAGATCAATGTTATGTACGCCTACAAGACTACGGTTGGATCGTAGTTGAACTGTATTTAAGTGTTAATTCTGCCTTAGACACTATACGAACAAAGCGTTTCGTTATCGGTGCGTTTCCGTCGTCCTGTCGCCGCCCATACCACAATGCTAAAAGTCGAAAGTCTATAATCAGTGCGTCCTGTCCGTTTATACCATATGATGCTAAAACATGGTCTCTAACAGTTGATCTAATCAATAAATCTATAGTCGCTCAGCGAGCTATGAAGAGAGTCTGTGTGAAGTTTCCTTGCGGGATTCGTAAACGGAATCGATGAGATTCCTTAAATAACTTTTAGGTGATGAGCACCAAGGAAAGTCGAAGCCTCGAGGTATAACATGTTTAATATTATTTTATCGTGCTGCTGTAAAAAAACAATCGTTCACACACCGTCTATTATTTAGCTGCCACGGTAGCGATCTGTCTTTGCTCGATGCTCGAGGTGCTCGACACGAAGTATGTTTGAACGCTACAAAGTTAATTCACCGATACAGAACCGAAAACCTGAAGGATAGACGAATTTTTTAATGGAGACTATCCCATCGGAAAGCAGAATGTAGAACCTTCTCCATTCAGATGGACCGCATACTTAAAGAAATTCGCCAATAGCGGCTGGGCAGGAGAGCCGAAATCGTTTAAAGATCGTATTAAAAATGAGTATAATACGCTAAGCTTGGAAATGCCCTTAGAATCAATTACGCGTGTAGTATGGCAATAATTACTGATACTATGGCGTTATAGTGTAATGCATGTGTTGTTTAATAGCGCAAAAGTCAATTTAAATAATTGCTTTATTTCAAGTAGATACACAATACCCTATGTCTCCTGCACATTGTACAGAAGTTTGAGTATCGTAAGTGTAACTAGCTAGCCGTTTTTGCATCCACTGCGTGAGGAATGTGTGACCTCAAAACGCCAAGCTGATGGTTAAATGGATTGGCGAATCCTTTCTTTTAGGGTGATGTGGTCCCTCAAGGCTTGCGGTAGTGGCTTTATTATCCCTTTGCTGTTTATGACACCCGCGGGAAGGGATGGGGTGGTACTATTTTAAAGCCGGCCGACACCATACGACTATTTAAGTTTCAGTAAGTTCTTTCAAAATATAAATAAAACTGGCTGATTTGTTTGACACAAAATCGTAAACAGCAAATAAGAATTTCGTCTCTTCATCAGTCTATTTATCTTACATTGATTGTCAAAAATGTATAATTGTATTTTAAAAAATCCTTTCAAAACATTAAGGACCCGAATTAACACAGGATAATTTTTTCTTGAATTGTGTTCACCCAATAAATAATTAAATAGGTAAGGCAAGTAATTAATTACATTACCTAATAATGAAATTGCGACAGTAATCGTGAAAAACTTTACTCACAAAGGCCTTGAACCTTGGTTTCTTAATAAACTTTTACTTGAATGTTCTCAACTGAACGTTAAGAGATGTCGAGTTTCTTAACAAATTGTTATTTCCAGTACGTAATTCTAATTATTCATTCATTAGGTACTTGGCACCGTGAAATGCGTTTACGTTGAAATAAATGTTTGTTCTTCTTGCATTTAAAAGCTACAAGGAAGAGGAGGATCTCGTTGGCAACTGAATAATTAATATTAAATTTGTTCATCTATAATACATAAATAAAAAAGGATGTTGGTATATCTGATATTAATGACTTCGATACCGTTCGACCGATCGCCTTGAAAGTTGGCCCATATATGTATCTTTTCATGGAAAAGGTTTTCATGCTATCGACTTTGTTGTAACTCGCCACTAGATGGCACTGCAGCACATTAACTTCTATACCGTTTAACCGATGGCCATGAAAATTAGTGTACATAGGTATTTGACCGCGGAGAATATTTTTGAGCTATCGACTTTGTTGTAACTCACCACTAGATGGCGCTGCATCAACTTTTATGGCAGGACAACGTCTGCCGGGTTTTGCTAGTATTATATAAAGAATAAACAAATTATCCTCGTATATAACCGTAAAAGCTAGCGCGTATTAATAGCCGGGCCGCACCGCAACGCATGACATTGCATAGATCCTGCTGATTAATTTTCATACATATTGTATAAACCATGGCACGCTAGAGGCTGGCCGCATCGGTCCGCAGCGCAGCGTAATACCAGCCGTATAATGCGCCAATGTTATGCGCTGCGACGCAGCCCGCGTCAAAATGCGTTGAACGAAAGCAGTTACAGACATATTTCGAGAGATATTTTCTGTGCGACGACACGAAGATTTGAATGTCAACAGCTTTGTTAGGGGAAGAGTGTATTCTGCATTCCCACAGCCGCTGGGCGCACTCCAGTAGCCACGTTATCGCTCTCTCACAGAAGATTGATTACCTTGAAATGATTACCATTTCCTATCTTATCGTATTTCCGCAATGTACGTTGTTTCGGTAGTGAGTGAGATATGCCAGAGCCCATTCCTATCCCATCCTATCCCTCCCCATTTTCAAAATCCATTCCTTAATCCGCAATCTTAATGTTGGCATGTATCGTGGATGTCGATGGACGACAGTATCCACTTACCACCAGGTGGACTGTATGCTCGTCTGCCGCCTTCTTTTTCTATAAAAAAGCGGGCTTAAATTATTGCGTTAACTGCGGCCAGCCGCGTCGTCTGAAGTGTGTGCGAGCCTTAACGAGCCCCTTTATCATCTACTGTAGGACATGGGTCTCCTCATGCACATTGTCTTATGTGGGATGCACGGCCTGAAAACGCCATGCTGGCCAAGCAGGTTCACGAGTCCACTCTTTTAGAAGTGGTGTAATACCTCAGGGCTTGTGATAGTGCCTTCATTAGTCGCCTTTTACGACACTCACGGGCAGAGTTGGGATAACGCTATTCTCAAGCCGGCCGACACCACACAATTAAATGAATCTATACAATAAGAAAGAAAGTCGCTAGTAGCGGTTGGATGAGAAGAGGTGAAGGCCGACTGTGATGTACCTTGGAAAAGGCTTATATCCAACACTGGTGAGACATAAACTAATCGCATGGTATCGCGTTATAAGTAATAATTATGTATCTATCCATCTATCAGGTAGATATAATTAATATCATAGTGATCTACAGAGAAGTGCTCAGACAGGCAAGTGACACTATTGTGTTGATGTGGTATTTTACCCCGTGACCTTCAAAAGTGCGTGAACGCAATGACTGGCAATATTATTTCAACGCGTTTCTACGCTGTTTCAACATTTAGAATGAGACAACTAATTGACAATATCTCCCAGAATCCCAAGTAATACATAAAAATTAAACGATGTCTGTCTGTTTGTTTCAAATGCTGTCACGTGTCAACAGATTGACCTTCTCGGTGACCACGAAAAGGGCTTAAACCACAAAACTAAGGTTTCCGTGGGATAGAGAGCACGTCACTGTAGGTTGTAACAGATCGATGACACTGTCCTATGAGTGTGAATTTGGGCCTGGTGCTATTAAAATGAGTGCTATTAAACGCAATGGCTAGAAATATTTTACGTCTTACTTCAACAGCGTTGTGTAGAAAGAGACAGCGGCATAAATTCGTAGTCTTTAAAAATAGTGCCGCTGCGCCGTGAGACCAGTATATGGGATCCACCCCAAACCCATCACGCACACATACGTAAAATGAGCTTCTACGGCACACAAATTACTGTGTCCTTTCTGTTCGTTGATGTATTATGTAATCCGGGACTAAACGCCATTGCGTGACTCAACTTGAGCACGTAATTGTTTTGAAGGAGTTCGATGTTTAAATGTCGAACATCAACTCCTTGTCTTGAAGCAGTTGTGGTTTATTTGTGAAGATAGTTAGTTCATTCCACAACACAAATGTCTTGTAGACCGCATGTCAACAACACGTTAGTTCTAAAAACCCTTCAATTTTAGCATTTTCTTCGCTCATTATCGAATCCGTGGCCTCTAAGGCCTCTTACCGGTAACATTTGTAACTTTAAAAACGATTTAAAAATACACATATCGAGGTTCTGTTATTTAATAGTTGACCCACATAAAGCTTTTATTGTTTTGCGTCATAAAGGATAAGAAAAAATCTATATACTTACACATAATAAAATCGTAACAAAGTCGTACATTAAATATCTTGCTGTACATTATGTGTACACTATCAATGATACAGAGCCCAAAATAACAGTTTGTGTAATGTTTGTCTATCTGACTGAACCGCGTCACGCAATAACCACTGGACGGATTTTAATGAAAACTTGACACAGTTGTAACTTATATGTAGCTTATATGGTTAACATTTAGGGTAATTTTCGTCCAGATTCCATTTTACACTTCTCACGAGAATCACATACTCTTACGTCGTTGCAAACGAAGTCGGGACCCTAGCTAGTTTGAAATAAGGGATAATGTGTATAGAACAACTCACTTAGGTTATCTGAAGTAGGTTTGTCGCCATGTCAATAAGTTTTACAATTTACTAAATGATAATATCATCAAGTATACTCAGTACACATAAGGATATCTTCAGAGATTCTTAACATATTTTAATACCGTTTTCAAATTAATTTAAGGTACTCGTATTAACGGAAGAAAACTTGATAAGTAAGAAAATTAATAAGACTAAAATTGTATAAGCAGATCCCAATCTTGGAACTTGAAAACATGAAAATATTAATGTTGTCGAAGTAAGCCTTCAATTCAAACAAAAAACACGCCAAAAAGTCATTTTGAAGTAAGAATTTATGCTGTTGTGTGTATACTCTAATGTTTTAGTTTGAACTAAGGAACCAATTTTGATAATTCTTTTTGCATTCTGGTAGAGTTTTTCCAAAGTCGGAAGAATGCTTACCAGAGTGCGTGACATTTTTTCAGATGAGGATTTTCCGTTACGTTACGATATGGGGCTCTTCAAGAGAGCTGTGATCAGAATTTTACAAGGTCGGTAGCGCTCCGCCATGCCCCCTGGTGTTGCAGGTGCGCCTATGAGTAGCGGTGACCACTTACCATCATATGGCCAGGCCGCTCGTCTGCCAACTATTCTATAAAAAATCGATAGTAAAAAAGACATGAAAATAGATAAAAAATGTATGTCATGGAATCAACATACCCATTTTTATTTTATTCATACTAAGAAGGCTGCAAACGAGCATACAGTCCACCCGGTGGTAAGTGGATACTGTCGCCCATAGACATCACCGCTACATGCCAAACTCGAATCGAGCCCCCGGATGCGTTGCCTACCTATGCAGATTAAGGAAAGGATTGGGAAAATGGGGAGGGATAGGGATATTAATTGGTAACGGGCAGGTCATATTATTATCTGCCGCGGAAACCGGTATCCGGTAAAGTATAAGACGTTCTTGGTCACGTAAATAACTTGAAGAAGCTCGCCGTGGCTAGAGTAGAGCAGAAGGCCGTGCATAGGGGCGTACCTCGTGAGAGGTTTATATCCAATAATGGAGAGACATAGGCTGATGGTAAGTTATGACAATAGAGCATTACTGTTACCAGTAAATAATAGTGAAATTATACAATTTAACCAGTTTTTTCAATCTACTGTATTTAAAGTATACTATAGAAAATACGGGAAGAATAAAACATATTTAAGAAGCTAATTAAAAATTCGTCACAGGTGCAGTCCGTGAAACATTTTGTTTACGCCTGGTCTTTGAACTTTGGAGGGATTTTGACACGCAATTACTAGAAGGGCAATAAGTTGATCATAAAATACCTACTGGGAAAACGTCTAGAAATGTCTGTGAGATCAATTTCTCATTCTCTTTTATGTTGCGGCGTAGATGTTCTTAGTCATATTTACCGCTATATGCTAGTAGTAGGGAACTCACTGGTAGAACTTAAAATATTTAAATTTTATTTCTACATGACACAACAGCATAGCCATAGTACAATAATCAATAAGTACAATAAGACCAATAAAGTCTTATTGCAGGGCACAGACCTGGCAAGTATCTAATTCTAACTTAAGTATTTTTTTACACTCTCAGGCATGCGGGATTCCTTTCGATATTTCTTTCAACAATGAGCTAGTGATAATCGGAAATTTAATCAATGAATTTGATTTGAATTCATGGCCTTCATGAATGTGAATCATAGAGAGGTACATCTTGGCTATCAATGCTCCATACGATTTTCAATATAGAAATCCGAATATTGTTGTGTGTTGCGTTACGTAGGTACTCGATACTTTTTCCTTGCGTGCTCACACAAAATATGTAAGTAAGTAGGTACTTTTTTAAATTTTCCATCTACATTCTTGACTTTTGCTTAAGTGAGGCCAAAGCCCCACATTTTCGCTCGAGATATTACGTTTTAAAATAAGTCCTAAGCTCACGCAAGCGAGTGAAGGTACCTTATTATGCCTTAAGCAGGCTCGATCTTTAAGTGCGATTTTATGTTAAACAATCGCGTATAGTGTGTATAAATGAGGCTCGCAAACACGTAGCTCCCGCCTCGAGGATTACGGAAGGAAATACTACTGAAATTAGTAGGATTCCTGCCGCCTACATCGTGGTTTATCTAATTTCTCTATTATAATTACATATATAAGGGTTAGGCATACGGGGTCTTTGGTCAAGGCGCCGACCCCGAGATCCTGCGACCGATATCTCTGAAGGAGTTACTAATACAGTGTGGAGCAACTATGCAGCCAGTTCAAGCAACCAGCTGTCACGTCTTTTGTATAGAGATCGAGAACTGGCACAAGGAGGAAAATTTCTGGCAAAATAGTCAAACAACATTAAAATTCAGCCGGTTCCAAATATCCTTGATTAACAATACACTATAGAAATAGAAAATAGAACGGCACTATATCTAATTAACAGCGGATGGCGACAAACTGATAAAACCGATGAGATCGAAAACGCGAGATCGCTCGTGAAAGTGCAACCCTTACCACTTTTTCAAAGCGAGGATATACTTATTGTAAATACTTATTGTAAAGTCGTGTTGTGAAATCGTGAAAGAGAAATCCAAGGCATATAAGTACGTAATATTACATAATCCGCATTGGACTCTATTGACTAATTAATGGTTCCTTACCTAATAATAGCTGATAGTGATAACGTACAAAAGGTTCATTTATTATCCCCTAGTAAAACTACAACTGCCTACAAAATGATGCCTACTAAAACGAGCTATTATCAAATCTAAAAGTCACAGGAGACCACTAATACTTTATTAGATGTCGCTTCTTCTAGTTGACCCATCACTATTACCAACTCTTATGAGTTTATCACAACACTATCACCAACTCTAATGATTTGGTGATAATGTGAGTGAATGGATGCGTTAAGAGCACCTCGAGCTCGTGGACGGTGACAATGATTTAGATGCAATCTTCAGAGCTAATTTCTGAAGATATACTTTCCTTCTTAAAGTCTAATCTTATCTTTACGATTCGAAATACGTAAATGAGTTATAATAACAAAATCATGCCAGGTTTCCGATTTATCTACCACATAAGGAACCATATATCGAAAACCGATAAATTTTATTTAGCAAGATCAAACATGTCTGATCCCTTTGTCATCCCCTATCAGGAACATGTCAAACTGTCAATTACACTGTTTGACGTTGAACAACTACCTACCTGTTTGAGGTTTAATTCCGATTTACCAATTGTTGACGAAATCAGCAAAAACAAAGGCAAAAGGAAAGCGTTACATTTGAGTACATTTGAAACTGATTGCAGATAGTGGTTCAACATCAGCCTACAAATAAAGTTCTACTGCAGGAGTAAAGGCTGAAATAAAAAATGCGTCAAAAAAAATGCCGATGTTTTTTTTACTTATTGGTAAAAAAGACATACATATTTTAGCATCTCCCTATTTCGGATATTAATTTTATTAAAAATACCTAATTTTTGTTAATTTTCGTGACTCATCTCCTTTCCGCACTACCACAGATATATCGTCGGGTTTTCACAGTAATTGATACCAGTCCACAAATAACAACTGTCCTGTGTTGTAGTAGTTTTCCATCTGATATAATACTCTTAAGTTGAAGCAGAAAGAGAAGGGAATTCCATTCGAGTATTCCGGTAACACTCGACTCTTTCAAGTGGAATAACAATTACTTCCGAGTACGCACGGATAGGCCTAATTTTCTACATATGCGTGGGTAGGCGGTAATATAAGACATTATCGAAGTATATTGCATGTAATTAATGGGGTTATTGAAGAGGTTAGTGCTCTTAAGGGTTAGGCTGTACTTCGAAGCGATGTATCGATATAATTATGGCGGAACAGGTAGTTATTGGCAATTTGGTAGTCACTGTTTTGGAATACTTTTCAAATAGGCGATTTTCTAACTTAAACTAAGACTGAGTTATATTTTTAAAGACCTTATGCATTTTGTAGAGCGGTGAGTTTTCAAATACTCGGTAGACATCGTACGGTTCATGGAACGCGTGGGGTCCTAGGGTGAGCTGTAATATCAACGATACAAAGGAGTGACAATAGATCTTCTAAGTGGTATTGACGGTATTTGTGAACTTTCAGGGCCCATTCTAAGTGCTATTCTAAAGCCGGCCAACACCGCATGACACCAAAAAAAATGAACTCGTTAACATAATTTACAAAAGGTTTCATGTAATTTAAAATATTGTAACTTTTATCGATGCCTATAATTTTGATAACATTCGAATAAAGAACACAAGAGAAAAATATAAAATATCCATTTATCAAGAAAAGTGATAATTTAATAGTATATTTTAAATTCGTTTTATTCTTAGTACCACCATTTCAAATTACAGATAAGAAAAACCGATTACAAGAAACATTTCATAAGTTTATTAACTCACAATTTAACTGACATAAAATTATTTTAACTTAAATAAAATATGTCACCATTTTATTTCATAAGCCTCTCAACTTACCCGCTTATCCTATCTAAGACTATATTTTAAAAATATTTTCTCAAAGGCAACCCTCAAGACGTTAGTAGGATAAGACAAAATTGGATTTCTTCTTATTACGAACACTCGAGAAAAACATATTGTTGTGATCATAATGTAGTCAAGTGTAGTGATATATTTGCAGTGGTTAGATTATCTTGAGTAACTTCCTTTTCTAGGTAACTGCACTGTGGCACATTATAGATGGTATAGTTATGACATTATATATATTTTTTCACTTTATTTTTGCTTCACAAAGCAAGATATCAATATATTAATTAATATAGTACATATTACACATATACAACATAGCACAATTTAATAAAGTGTGTACAGAAGTGTAGTGTAGAATCTAATTGACATCTCAATAGTGTGACGACAGTTTGATTGACATTTTAGTTACAAATTTAATTTTAACTAAACTGGTGGTTAAAAGTTAATAAAAAAAGATAAGAAAGTAAAACGATGAGAACAAAACAAAAGGAGACCTAAATATGACGCTCTGTATATTATATATTATATGGCATCTGTATATTATATAACATCTAAGAAAAGGGACCTTAATTATTGTTCTAATTTTAAAAAATATTAAAAAAAGGCATTTTTTGGTTTATCTTATAAATCAGATGATAAAGCCTTTTTCTCTACAAACAACCTTGAAACATTGAAATGTTAAGTTAGAAAATCTTAATCAAAGTCAATAACTCCATACCAAATATAAGGTCCCATTGTTTTACAATTAAAAATACAATTTCTACCAATTGTTATACAATTTCTACAAAATAAAAAAACAGGTGTTCTGTACAGCAATGTGCCTAATGATAGTCATTTTAATAGTTTTAGCACACATCAGTGGCATATCGTGAAAAGACCACATAGGTACTAAAGGCTTCATCTTACGGCTCTTAAACAAAGTTCGGCGACCCCAAGACCCGAGGCCATTTTTCGTAACAAGATGCCCAAATCTGCGGCTCCGCGAGAAAATAAATGGGTAGAGGCAGCGTTGGATCGTAAATTACAACAGTATTTTGACGAGTCGAAAGAGTAGAGAGATACTCGTAGTGTCGTAGTTACTCTGGATTACTCTGAATCATCTTGTCTACTCACTAAAACTCAATTATGACGTAAAATAATAATATTTCCGAGGAAAATTGTTAGGAAAGCGAATTCCGTACAAAATACTGTCTCTGTCATTAATAAGTTTTGAGTTATATTGAAAATGAATAAATGAATGGACAAAGGAACGCCGCATAATCGTATAGGACACTTTAATAAATAAATTACATTATTTTAACAGAATTCTAATTTGCCGCTACACACGATCAGTTAATGTTAAGATCAACTATGTTCCTAGTATTAAAAACTGACAGTTTTCTTACAGCACACTATCTGTTTAAACTGTTCAGTGATGGTATATCATATCACACACATATTATTATAAATTATAATTAAGAGCAGAATTCATGGTTTCAAATTTGAGAAATAATCCCGGCACGGCCTATATAAAATATATCAAGTCTTAAAAACACTAAAAATATTTTTGTGAAACGTGTTATGAATTTTGTTTTAATAAAATGAGTCTGATGATAAATGAACGGACGGTGAAAGCTAGGGAGGGGTATCTATTCTCGAGTCTTATTCGTGAAGTCGTGAGTTCAGATCCTCGGCCCGCACCAATGAGTTTCTACTTATTTATTTTTAAAAAATATCACTTGCATATTTCAAAATGAAAAAAATATTTTATATTTTTAGCATGTGTTTTTTCTAGCTATCACACTGGGCTCGCGTGTTAGATTGTGGTGAGGGTTGGGTTTGAGCCGGAGTCTTTGCGTTTAAAGGATGCTTGTCCGGGCTACGGGTTAATATAGGTACGGTTATTAAATCTTTTGATGAACCTGCTTTGACTTTGAAAAATTGAATTTGAAATATGAAAGTCTCAAAAAAAATTATTATTTGATATTACCTCGTCGAGAACATTATAAATTATAACTTAAAGTATCATAGTAACTTAAACATTTCCTGACTTGTTTTTGTCGCATTTTTTTAATCTCCGGGTTTAGGATATTCCGAAGGTAGCAGCCTTAATTGTGGCGCGCAACCACCTAGTGATTTACTAGGAGATGCCTGAACCTGCAGTGGGCCGTTAAAAACGCTGAAAGAGAGAAAATATGAGCCCGGAAACTCACGACGACCTCATTTTTAAAAGGATAGTCACTCAACTTACTCAATTTCAATTTGCTATTTAAAGCCACCCCTGAGAAAATCTCGAGATTTCGATTTAAAATTTCCAAACGCGATTATCGCTGTTACTTCAAAATTAATTTCGCTACTCAAATCAGAGTATTTGAAGCGAGAAAAATCTAATTTCTTTTTCAAAAGACCTTTTAACAATGAAGAAATAGGTTTTAAATTGGCAACTAGAGTCGTAGTAACGGAATTAATGCCAAATAATAATAATCTTGTTCAAACAGTATTTGTTGGTATTTCCAAAAAAGTGATTTAAATTCGAGTAAGAAGTTATTTTTACTTTGTTCCGATTGTAAGTTCAGTTTGTAGACAGGGACTTTCTCTTCCACTTTTCTCTTCCTCTGTACACGTTACATCATACCATACCATCAGCCTGTGTCTCTCCACTGCTTCTCATCCAATCACCACAGGCAAACCTCTTCGCGTCGTCGGTCCACTTGCCCGAAGGGCGTCCCACAGTGCGCTGCCTGGTACGTGGCCGGAGTTTCTTTGCGAGATAAGATCTGAAACGAAGAGATTAGTCAAAGAACTAAACTCACCGACAGCTCACAGAATCAGCATACTGAAGTGGCAGTGGGTAGGTCATATTTACCGCACGACCAATGACAGATGGGGTAGACGAGTTCTCGAGTGGAGGTCACGTACCTCTCTATGTAACACGGGAAGAGAAATAAATCGTACTCGTATACACGAATAATTTCAGCTCCTTCTTTCTTCTTTAGCCATGTTCAACCACGTGATATATGTCTTTTCCAATTTTTTCCACTTATTTCTATTTTAGTTAGGCTTAAAGAGTGTTATGCGCAATACTTAATACATTTATTGCATTCATATGGTTACAAGAAAGCTTCTGTCGACCTACACCTGATTTTCTCGCTTTAGGCCTTGTTGTGTTGAACAACCCCGCCGAAGACTGGATGAATACCCCAGTGGACGCAAGATAAACAATTGATGAAGGATAGGAGGGACCAATATGGCATATCCCTTGGATTTACTGGTCTAGTGATGTTCATGGACGGAGGAATCACTTAGGGCTAGCAGCGGAGGAGTTTGTAATGTTAGACCAACATAGTGATAGTTAGATGGACTACTTAGCATCAGGATTACAAGGTAAGCGGGTGAGTTAAACGTCGATTCCTTTCAACAATGACAAGACACAATAACGAGTCTAGTGACTCGTATAAGCCCCGCCCACGCGCAATCTCCGACACTGCTTGTTCCACGCAATTCACGAGAGTTACTCGTGAAAAGTCGGTTTGGCTATTGCCCAACAAACTTTATATGTTACTAGCTACAATTTCATGCGCGAAATTCATGCATTGTGTACACAATATTTGCGTGGACGCTTTCTTCGATGCGTTTTTGCTCCAGGTACATATTGTTCCGTGTACAAGCAGCATAATATGTACAAGTAATTAAATTGATAAAGCGATTACCATTTACCAAACTTATTACATTCATTTAATCTCGTAGCGCTGTGAGTTTCAATGATGTGGGTAATTATTGAAAAACAAATTAAAATCAATAAATGCACGACCCTTGTCATTCATTGATTGACATTTCGCCATTGACATGCCAAATTCAGCGACAAAACGCAAAGACCAAATTCTAAATTTAATAAGAAGCGTAATTATCAACATTTTGATTAATTTTCAAATAAAGCCACATAATTATCTTTACTGATTTTAATTAATTAACAATTTAAGGAAGTTAATTTAAGCGTTTCTGAAACGATTTATTTGATACGATTGCGGTATCACGATCGAAAACAAACAGAAAAATTGTTGTTTGAACATCTTCATACACTGATAGTTTTTTCATCAGTGATGAAAATTTCGACTGGTAAAACGGGAAAACGAAAAAAAGAAATGATAACTAATAATAATAATAATAACTTAATAAATTGTAGTTAATATTTTTTTAAAAATATATTTGTAAATTAAATTTACTCTAAAATTTTATTTTTAAATAAATAAAATATAGTTACATAGTATGTATTATAGTATGAATTACTGCATACATATCTGTACGAATATTTAAATAGTTATCTACTATTGTATTGTACTTGTACTTGTATCAGCCTATAACGACCCACTGTAGGGTATAGGCCTCCCCTAGATACCACAGTGGGGTTTCGGACCGTAATCCAACACGCGGGTCCGTGCGGATTAGTTGATCACGTAATCCAGATTTTTTTTAATTCATGGAGCATGCGGGTTTCCTCACGATGTCTTCGCTTACCGCCGAGCACGTGACTATTTTTACACTATTGTATCACCGTGGCAGATTGTTTCATAATATTAAATGTATAATTTCTGTTTTAAATGTTTGCATTACTTATTAATGTTGTTACCTTAGTCACTACTCCTTTCTGAAGGTTGTTTGGAAGAGAGTGTTATAAAGCGAAAAGACCGCCTGGTTGTATTCTCTTCTGCAAACATTGTTTTAAGTGTTTCTTTCACTTTCACTCTTTATTTAAAATTAAATGGCTTTTAGAAAACCTTGCCGAAGCGAACACGTTGAAAACGAAAGGTTTAGAATTCATTATTGATCATTAGGACTTTCGAATTACTTTCGAATTTTTTGGCTTTAAAACTTTCTTAATTAAATTTTAAATGTATCAACATTGTTCAATTTGAAGAAGGAAATAATGTTGCCAAAGTTACTTTGCACATAGCGTAAATTTTCCTTTTTTATTTTCATTAGCGGCACTTCAAATTAAAATTAAATATTAATTTTAATTACTTTTGTAATTTTGATTAATGTGAAATAAAAAATAAACGAAATAATGTTTACTTTCACTGTTATTTTTAAATAATGTTTTATATTGCAATATAAAGAAAGAAAACATTACTTCAGAAAAGTTTCGACCATTGTTTTTATGACAAATCATTTGGTTTAGATCAACATAAGCGTTATGTTATGTTATTTTTCCTAATATACTTAATGTCAACAATGTCTTTTAGTAGGTTCCATAAAAATTGGCATTTAGACAAAAGGTTCTATGCCGTTTATTCAATAGTTTCACCAATAAATGAAAACGAATGGTATTGTAAATTATATTTTTTTAGTAGAAAGATGCTGGTAGACGAGCATTACAGTCCACCTGGTGGTAAGTACATACTGTCCGCCCATTAATATCCGCGATACGTGCCAACATCAGTCCAGAATGACAAAGATTGGCACGAACTCGGACGCGCTGGTAACCTTTGGATATTTAGGAATAAATTTGGAGAAAAGGGTGAAAAAATAGGAAGGGAAAGGATAGGATGGGGTGGGCTCTAGCATCACTCACTATCGGAATACATAAACACGGCAAAATAGATAAGTTTGCAAACAACTGACTTTACTCACTATGTACAGCAAAACACGCATACATAGATAGTTACAATTGATTTACTGAATGTGTAACGAAATTGTACTGACAGCTTTCATAGCTTGCATGCAAACTTATCTATTTTGCCGTTTGTACGTACATTAGGAGAATGGGATAAAGTGGAAAAGGTAGTAAGTACATTAGAATTTAAATTGCCGGACATTGGAATTGCCTGTGTTTCTAACAAAATACCTAGTAGAAAATCCTTGTAACAGTTTGAAAAGGGGCATTATCCCTTCGACAGTCCACTAAACAGTTTGCGCTTTTCCAATTAGTTTTTGTGCAAATCGTTTAGAAGTCTTAACTTTTTTAATAGGTGAAGTTGTTGGCTCAGTTTACACAGTTTTAGAGTCATGCAAACTAGTATTTTACTACGACTCTGTCTGAATCCTGGTATAAAGAATAACCCACGCAGAGTAATATTCTGTATGTGTATTTTCACAACCTTTCTTTAACAGCGCTTTAACCTTTCTTTTATAAAGTTATAAAGTTAAAGTAAAGCCCCTAACCGACAAATGCGTGCATTATTATTTTATGTAATATTTGTTAGTATAAATTTTGATAATATACTGCTGACACATCTTAGTAACCAACTCTTGCGACACACAAATGTGTCGCGAGTGTCGCGACAAACACATTGAAAAACACTGGTCTATACTGAAAATAAAGTATTAGCCATTTGAAGGTTTAAACAAATATAAACTCCCTAGCAGTTCAATATTAACTTATGCAATAAGGTGATTTGGTAGAACTACCCGTAAATACAACGTTGTAGAACAAACCTGCATTTACAGTTAGAACAACGAATATGTAACGTTAAGGTTGTCATAATAATTCATTTGTGTAACCAAGAAAGTTTGTAATCGTATTAACGCTCGGTTGGCTTTAGATAGAGAGGCTATAAATAAAATCCCTGCGAAGCTCACATCTAGACTAGATGATCTAGTTCACCAGTTTTTGTGTGCTCGTGTACCGTCAGCCGGCTTTAAGAGCACCAACCCATATCTTACCGTGGGTGACGTAAAGAGCGCCTAAGGGATAACAAAGATCTACCGCAACCCTGAGGAACTAAATCACCTCTAAAAGAGTGAATTCACCAACCCGCTTGGCCACCCTGGCGTTTTAAGGTCATACATTCTCTTGTATTTTTCTTTTTATAGACAAAGGCGGCAAATGAGCATACAGTCCATCTGATTGACATCCGCAATCCATGCCAACATCAGTCCGGAATGACAAACGTTGACACGCCCCCGGATGCGCTGCCTACCTTTGCAGATTAAGGAATGGATTGAGAGAAAGGGTTGGGAAAATGGGGAGGGATAGGATAGGCTGGGATGGGAATGGGCTCTGGTGTATCTCTATTATTACACATTATCTTGTGCAAAAGGCACATGTTCAGCTATGGATACAAAAGGGCCGGTGTGTGCGATAACAGACTTAAACAATCTCCCTATAAAGAAAATATTCAATATAAAAGGCTGGCACAGTTATATAAATGTAGAAGATTTAATAAAGAAAATTCCGAATGTCGTATTTCAAAAATGAACGGAGAATAAGAGTTTCGTTTGTGACGTCTCTATTTAAAAACTAATCCGATTTAGATGAGAGAGACACTCTTTGATGTTTCTCTTTGGCATTATTTCGATGACATCGACATACTTCTAACGACATAGTGTATACTCCATACTTATTCTGTGTAATGCCTTAACATATTATATAAAAAATAAGGTATTGAACATTTTTATCTATTAAACGGGTCTGAAACGCGTATTTTTACTTTTATTTTACTCGATGTTTCGGCTGGGTTACATCAATCACGAACTGACTGATACAATATAATGTTGATGTATCATGGGCGATTGAAGTCTAAACTCCATGGGACAGATTTAACGTATATGGGGTTCAAGGTACAAGAATTATTGTTAAACCTTCGGAATACAAACAAAGAATTTTATTTACTTCAACGTTTGCTCAGTTCACGGGCCCCAAAGAATAATCCAAAGAATTTCGATTAATTTTGATATAAATAACACTGTAACAAATGAACTTCACAAACTAATTTTATAAACCTAAACGCTGTGTATGTAAAAGCGGAGTATTAAAACTACTTACACTAAAGACCTGTTTTTAAAAAAAAAATCTTGTCACACTCATACAGCAGAAATGCGTTTATGCACTTATACAGCACATACTTCAGTAACCAAACTTTTTATGAGATATTCACAACCACAAGCAGTACTGATACAGAAGACTTCGTAGCATTGTAATTAATATAATAGTAATTAGCACGTCTTTACGGATCGAAGATACACAGCATAATAAATCAAAGATCAATTGAATTAAAGAGTTTCGAGCGAATTTGAATTTAGATTTTTCATTAGCGGTCAATTCTTAGGGATCGAATAGTAAGAAGTTTGGTAAAGGACAATACTCGAAAGAGTATTGTTACTGTTGGCGACGACCGGCTCATAATTTGTACATAGCATATAAGCCTATAAGTATACAATGTATAAGTATAGGTTAAGTACAAATACAGTTGATTCAAAACAGTAGGTTAAGGTAGGATAGTATAGTTAAATTATGTTTGTTAGTTCGTTCCATACAGACAGTTATTTCAACCATTCTAAAGGGACGTTGGAGTTGAAAAAAGGACGAGAAAGCGCATTCCGACCTAACGGTTTACGCGTCCCCGCTCACATTGAATAGTTAAAGGACGAGAAAGCGCATTCCGACCTAACGGTTTACGCGTCTCCGCTCACATTGAATAGTTAAAGGACGAGAAAGCGCGTTCCGACCTAACGGTTTACGCGTCTCCGCTCACATTGAATAGTTAAAGGACGAGAAAGCGCGTTCCGACCTAACGGTTTACGCGTCCCCGCTCACATTGAATAGTTAAAGGACGAGAAAGCGCGTTGCGACCTAACGGTTTACGCGTCCCCGCTCACATTGAATAGTTAAAGGACGAGAAAGCGCGTTCCGACCTAACGGTTTACGCGTCCCCGCTCACATTGAATAGTTAAAGGACGAGAAAGCGCATTCCGACCTAACGGTTTACGCGTCTCCGCTCACATTGAATAGTTAAAGGACGAGAAAGCGCGTTCCGACCTAACGGTTTACGCGTCCCCGCTCACATTGAATAGTTAAAGGACGAGAAAGCGCGTTCCGACCTAACGGTTTACACATCTTCACTATAAACATTGAAAAGACAAAGGAAGAGAAATTGCATTCCAGGCGAACGGCTTGCAGATGCACGCTGTAACGGGCGCGTAGGCAAAACAGCGCGCTATTGGTTGTCGTAACGGTAGAAACGCCAAACTCCAGCGTCTCTCATTGCATCAATATAAATAACGGCCGATCCCGGCCCACGTTAGTTCAAGTCCGGTGACTCTTGAAAGGCCACTAGGGCCACAAGAATTTCGCCATTCCGAAAAAAAATCACGTGATCACATCACCTCGCAGTCACTACAGTAAACACATGTCGAACAAATAGTTAAGTCTGTACTGAATATAAGTTTTAAGAGTGGTTCACTGCGTTTTTTCCTTCTTCACAATCCCAGCCACAGCACAATGCGGGTAATACAGTAATAATACAGTTACATTACCGTTACATTTATTGTATTGTTACATCACGTTACATTTATTGTATTGTTACATTACGTTACATTTATTAAATTAAATGTTTATTATATTTTTGTGATTATCATTTATTTAATTATAATTTTTTACGTTATTGTAAACTGATAAAATAAAATAGGTACGTGTATATAAATACGTTCAAAACTCCTTTAATATATGAATCTTAAAACTGACACTGAATACCGTTGGCTAGAAAATCTTATAAAACTAACAAAAGTATTTTTTTTTCGGTCATGTGATTGTAACTGGTCACCGCCGCGCTCTTGGATTGGACATATAAACACTACGGAATATACGGGTGTGCAGCGAAGCGATACTTCACTTGAAGAGCCCCATGTCCTAGCATAACGAAAAAATCTCATCTGGAAGTTCCACAACTTTTGGGTATTTGGTATAAAGTGTCTTGATGAACTCACTGTACTCACTCAGTTATATCCAAACAAATATCCAACACATACCATCCAAAAAATACAAAAAAAATACATTAAATAGAAAAGATAGTGTCAACGTTTGCGTTTGCGCAGAAGTAAAATTAATGCAAAATTTCAATAACCAGGAATAAATATATGAAAATGTAAAAAACAACAAAGAAATTATAATCCTAACGAATATTTTTTTAAAAAAAGCCGTTCTGTGTAACCGATTATCACGTCTCGGCAACGAAAAAGAACACCTATTTTAGTGCGAAAAAGACTTTCTTCTGAAACCTCGGAAGTAAATTCTATCTCACTATCATAATAAATAGAAAATATGAGGCAACATAAGTTAGCCAACACGGTGACGACGTGTGAAAAGATTTCCTGCCTTTACAAATGTTTTCACGTAGCTTAGCGTTGATATACCTAAATTAGTCTTACTTTACTACAGTGACGTGCCTAGGGTTTGGTCTAAGTGAGATATTTCAGTATATATATATCACTGAAAATTAGTTCCGATGTCACCATGGGTTCCGGTTGAAAATCAGCGCTGTGCGTGCTCGCAATACATAGCTACATACTCGCAGCTGAAGCTGAGCTAGAGGCTCATTCGGTGCAATTATAGGACACACGGACAACAGGCTACGCTATCGTAACATATATTTCTTCAATTTATTAAAATTTCTCTTGCTGTTTCTAAATACATATGTGTTTCTCTTTAATTTTTAACTGTATTGTCCTGTAACATAACTTGAATAAACGTTTCATCTATCTACGTATTTTTAAAGTTAACTTAATTTAAGCCGCCAGCAATATATTTCTTATATCTTAAGCATTTGAATTTCCAACCGAGTTACTATTTCCACACTGCTCTATGCAATGCTATAAAATATATATTAAAATACATATTAGATAGCCTGCAGATTGCTGAGGGTCTTCACACCAGATATACTGACAGACACTGATATACTGACGAGGAGACTCCCAGCAATCAATGCACAATATACTGCCGACAGTTACAGTTTGGCAGTTACAAAATTTGTAATGGTTCTGTGTATGTTTTTTTTATTTAAATAAATGATAAAGCATTTTTGTTATCTCGAATTATGGCTGAAGTTTTGTCGCACATATGTAGAGAACTGACACTATGCAACGAGAAGTTTTAGGTAAATGTTAATTAGCATATTTTAATAAAAAACTCTGCAGTCTTGAAATATAAAAGTATTAGTGCAGAAATTTTAAATAAGTAAACAAACAAATAACTTTACGATATATTTTTTTTATAGTAAAGAAGATATAGGTTTTATAGTTTTTATAGGCTCACGTGATGGTAAGTGGTTGCTGCCGGCCATGGACCGTTGGTATTGGGGTATGGGTGTTTTGAACAGAGATGTGCTACCTCGCTGTCTTGCTGCGCTGCCGGGTACAAAATTTACAGTTAAAGGGGAGAGTGCACTCTGCGATCCAACAGTCACTGGGGGCACTCAAATGATCACGTTACCCTTCTCTCACAGAAAACTACCTTGAAATGGACTGCTTTTCCCACTATATCTTATTCCCCATTGTACGTACGTGTTTCGGCAGTGAGTGATATATGATAGAGCACATTCCCATCCCATGCTATCCCTCTCCATTTTTCCAACCCTTTCTCCAAATCAATCTCATCTACATCTCAAAAAATAGACAGCGCATCCGGGGGCGTGCCAGCGTTTGTCATTTTGGACTGATGTTGGTATGTATCGCGGATGTCCATGGGCGACAGTATACACTTACCTCCAGGTGGACTGTAATGCTCGTCTACCAACTTGTTCCTAATAAAAAAAATCAACATAACATTTGATATTTTCGCGTTTTTCACACATATATACTTCTCTTAGGTTGATAGATAATAATATTACGGCCACATGATGGTAAGTGGTCAACGCTGCCCGTGGATATCTCCAACACTGAGGGTCTGGCGGGTGCGCTGTCGACCTTGCAGAATCCTGTTTACAGCTCTTTATTTACTATAGTTCAAATTTACCAGTACATGTCAAAACACATAAACGGTTAATTGTTTCATTGTTATAAGGTTCAAAATTCAAAACGTATTACAATAGACTAATCTTAATACTTACAGTTAACATACGAGTGGTAAGTAATACAAGTGCCAAAATGTCTTTTTATCAAACGGTTTAATTGTTGTTATGTATAAACAACATAACCGTGGTAGAGGTACTATTTTTCAGGTACTTTTCTTATCTATATAAATTGATACAGTCCATTTGTGATTAATAGTCACGTGATAAAACATTTTTCCTATTAAACTTTCAACATTGCTACATATAGACGATTACATTTTAGAAGAATTGCTCATTTTATCACACTTCTATTCTGACATTAACATTTTAACAATTTTTGGTGTTTTGACATGTGGCTGATTGCTGATTTTGCTGTATTGGAAGGACGCCGATTTACATAGATACAGGTATACCATATAACAGTTGTGGTTCAATTGGGAGCTGTTTAGTAATGGATACTCCTATTGCTAATCTGAGTAACATATGTATAATGATTAGTAACTACAGAGTAACAAAATCCGAGACTTCATTGAGAAAAAAAATATTTTTTTTTTCAGATGATATTATCAAGTACAGAAAAGAGTCGTAGAAAAAAGAAGGTTTATAAAAATGTGCTTATGAGGCTGACAATAAGGTTCAAAGGAATTAAACCCTTTGAAAACTAATTAAGATAATAGTCTGCCTGTCAGTGCAGCCTGTGCAGTCGTGATTAATTCAGACGTTCAGAATGCTTTGTGCATTTTCACAGGTGGCGACTGTAGTGTTAGAGATGCATTTAATCACAGTGATAAAGTAAAACAAAAATTACTGGTAGATATGTGTATTCAAAGTAAATATTAAAGTGCCTGATAGGACGAATTAACTCGTAATTCTACTAATTAATAAAACTCGTCTATTAATTTGAGATACCGTTTAGGTTAAAACCGTTAAATAAAAGTTAAAAATACAACTAGTTTCAAACGGTTCTAGAGATAAATAAAATTATTTATTTAAATAAAAAGTTAAAAACATGGAGTTACTTTGTACTGTCTAAAATGTTCGTAGCGTTCATTACTCCTTAGCGTATTTAGCTTAGCTCCTCTATTTCGTGCCCTTATGCGCCCGGTAGTTACAATGTACTAAGTAATGTACTTGTATTAGTTAAACATAATTAAGGGAGTATTTCTTCTGCAATTATATGTAATAGAATACATGAAACTAGCCTCGGTGTTCATAGCATAAAGCCACACGTCCACAGTTCGCTTCCACACAATACCCACGTCCAGACGATACGTTACGGTAATGACTGTGAGGTTCGCTTCGAACCTACTTCCTGATAATTAATCAAACGAACAATAAAATCAAAGAACAGTATGGATACTTCGTATGAAAGTTCAAACTGAATCTTCAGCTGGGACTGAAGCGGACGGGGCAATCGACCGCCTCGAGTCGAGCATGGTCATATGTAGTCACGAACCAGCAAGCTGACGAGGCATACAGAATGTGGTCTGAAACGCTTATTACTCACCTATTTTATTTTGAAAATGTTGCTTACAGCTCTTGACGTGGACTTCTCGAATCTCCAGGGTCCTAATTAAGAATCATTTGAATTGTCGACGATCCCACTCTCACAGGCAGTCTGAGCGTCCGGAGAGACGTTGCGTCCCTTTGCGTGTTCTACAGCCTGTATAACGGGGAATTCTCTGATGAATTGTTTAATATAATTCCCACCTCGGGTTTCCACAACCACACCTACCGTCATAGAGGTGCGGTGGATCCACATTTTCTCGATACGGAGGTGTCGCGTACTGTGAGGTCCAACAACCGTTTTATACCGTGAACCCGTAGACTGTGAACTATCTCAAGAGGTCTTTCCATTGCGCTACGATATGGGGTTCTTCATGATGTCTGTGAATAAGATTTTGCAAGGTCGGCGGCGTTTCCGCATACCTCCTGGTGTTGCAGTTGTCAATGGGCGGTGGTAACCAATTATTATCCTGTGGGCCGCTTGCCCGTCCGCTTTCTTTGTTATAAAGAACAGTCTTTTGTAAACTTTCACTACTGTTGTATACATACGTGTTAAACCATGTTGAAACTCACCGCCATGTGTTGGTGAAATTAATTGTTAATTACTTTTATGCGAATTTTCCAGGTTGAGATTTGTTTTATTAAATTCAATCTGTTTGTTTGTAATATGTTATCAAAATACCAAAGTAATTTGTAAGGAGTTATTACCCTTGCTGTTGATTAAAGCAGTAATTATTTTATTCATAGAAATTTAATAGTTTTGTGATGATCGTCGTCTGATTATAATGAATATTTAAAACTAAGAGAATATTTATTTCCTTGTATAAGGTATTGTATTGTATAAGCGTACATCTCTATAATAATTCTATCCATATCTATACATTCCTGCCTCAACCCTATTTTTTTAAAGAAAATGGCGACATCGAACACAAAAGCAGGCGGCTTATTCAATGATATCAGTGTTTTATTGGCCTATTCTGGAATTCGAAACCTGTAGTCAGTGGATATTACCAAGTGCGCAATTTTTTTTTTGTAGAAAAAGGCGGCAAACGAGCATACAGTCCACCCGATGGTGAGTGGATACTGTCGTCAATAGACATCCGCGATACATGCCAACACCAGTCCAGAATGACAAACGTTGTTACGCCCGCGGATGCGCTGCCAACCTTTGCAGATTAAGGAATGGATTTGGAGAAAGTGTTGGGAAAATGGGGAGGGATGAGATGGGAATGGGCTCTGGCATATCTCACTCACTACCGAAACACGTACGTAACATTGGGGAAATAATAAATAATAAAGTAGGAAATGCAGTACATTTCAAGGTAGTTTTCTGTGAGTGAGAGAGGAACGTGGCCAGTCGAATGCACCCAGCGGCTGTGAGAAAACAGCGTGCACTCTCCCCATACAAAAACTACTAACGTTATGCAACTATGGTACTAATGCTATGCGAAAACTGCGACTCAATTTACGAAAAAGAATAAACTAATGGTGGCCAGATGAGCTCTAAACGACCAATCAGTTCAAATGTTCATAATTTATCAACAGACTGAAGGATGCATTAGCTAAAAATGATTTAACTCTACATTTCCGTGAAGATGTTAGTTCATCCGTTCATTAGTTCTAAAATATTTAATAAAATAATTCAGTAAATATTTATATTTACAAGTAAGATATACTGCACATAAATATTAGAACAGAACTTTTATTTAAGCCTTTTGATCTAAAATACAGAACAGCGAAATAACCTTTCCGTCTGACTCGTGTCATCGGAATTTTGCATTTCAATTAAGATCGGATTGCTGATTGTCTCAAACTTACATTGAAAATCTTTCCCGCTTTAAGAAGCGGATATTTTAACACTATGATATCGTTTTTAATATTTAAGATTTTTATTTTTGCATTGTTCAGAAAGTGTACAGTACATAGATAAAATTAAAGATACTTCTATTCTACACGACAGGTCCGTATGAAACACAACCTGATTCAATTAAAATACTCGTGTTACTACAAGAAATGTTAGAAAGTAAATTACGAGATATAAGCTAGCAACGTGTGGGTTGATTTAACTAAATTTAAAGTAGCAAGAAGATGGCAAGAAGAGGGAAGAAAACTAACAAACGATTATTAGTTCATCTTGATTATTAGAATATGTGTGGTTACCTTGATTCCCGTGGAAACTTTATAATTGATCTGGATAAAATGCACCCTAAAAGTTAACCCGTTACATAAACTGTAACTTGGTCTTCATCAAAATCCGTCCCGTGGTATTTGCGTGATGCGTGATCAGACAGACAAATAAAAATTCCAAAAATTGTCGTTTTCCAAGTCTGTATCATTCATAGCGTGCCATGATTTAAATGTCGAGACACGGATTCGTTATGTTTTCATTATACGTATAGATATGTTTGAACTGCAGTGGTATATGTAAAGTTAGACAGATGACAGGACATACACTAACTACTTACGTGGATAAATTACTGCATTTTTTTTAGATTATATTTGTTTCTCGATAAATTATTTATGTAAACTTTTGAGATATGAATTATCTTATACCGTATATTTATAGAAAAGACTTATAGAAAGGAAGTGGCAGATATACCATTTATTTGGTGTGTGCGCCTAAATCTGAAATGTGGGAGTTGATAAGGCAATAAACAGGTACTAAATCCTGATGCTAGAATGAAAACGAAACTCATTTCATTGTTAAAAATTTAGGTATTTTCTTCTCTAGTATCATAAGTTACGTTTTCGTGAAACTTATTTAGATGAAAGTTGTTCAGTATTTCCGAACTTATGACGGAAGAGGTCAAACTGTCAAGCTGTAAGAGGCACGTCCCTAGGTTACGTAAAAGTGTCCACTCCAATATCGCAATCTAATATTATAGTGGCCATATATTTACTATATTCTCTGATATCAATACATATTTTGAAGTTATTTTGTTAGCTTTATTTCCTCTTAATGGGTTAAGGAATGGATTATTTAGCTACAAAGCGATTAACCGTATTTTCTACGGGAGTAAATGACACGAATCATTCCTACAATATATAAAGATTATTACACGAGTCAGTCCTTCAATATAACAAACTGTGACACGAGTCAGTCCTACAATATAACAAATTGTGACACGAGTCAGTCCTACAATATAACAAACTGTGACACGAGTCAGTCCTACAATATAACAAACTGTGACACGAACCAGTACTATAATATAACAAATAATTGTATTTTTTTTTGTATTGATGATCGTAATGATGTAATATTATAGCGTACTATCAGCTTATGTCTCTCTAATCCTGGATATACACCTCTCCCAAGGCTTCCACGGTAACATTTTCTGGTGCAATCACAACTAACGATTTATTAAGTCGTACCTACTCGTAAGTCCATCTAACAAGAGAACGTCTCACTCAGCACTTTATTAGTATTATTAGTAGGCACATGATCTTCATTTGAGGACTCGTTTACTCAAAAGGTGATCAGTCTTGATACGGATATGGGTTGCCAACTGTCACTTCTATTTGTTATTTCATTAAAATTATACAATATAATAAAATGTAAGTTTTATTTGATAATAATTATTTAAATGTTACTTGTAATCATTAAGTATCTGTGGTTATCACTCTGTGCATTTATAGCGCTAACGACAATTACCTACTGAAGTGTGCAGATATAATACCAATAGACTTAACTTCTAACACCTCATAACTCAAATAATAGCAGGGTTGTAATAGTAAATTTAATCGTAATCGTACCGGAATAAGTCCTGTTTTTTTTCGGAATGTTTAAATTCTTGGGGCCTTTCAAGAGTCACCGGACATTTATGGTTTAGGGCGAGCACAGAAGGCGCTCAGCCAGGAGCAAAAAGTGTGTTCAGCAATGAGCCTAAGGGCTCCCACGCCGGTAGACCGGCAGAAGGAACGGACCTCGGCTTACTGCGTTGCTTTGGGAGTGTACCGCGGGATCGTGAGTCGGTGAGAAGCATCCAGGCACGTGCCGATACCTGGTAAAAGAGTTGGCTGAAGGTCGGTGTGTGTTCACGATGTAGCAAGGGACACGTCCTCGTCTCCGCCGGTGGGGACGGTGTATATGTATAGCCTATGAGTAAGAACGGCATTGGCAGCAGTAATTGGGTCATCAGAGTAGTCTATGACGTGCCGAGGACGACGAAATAAGTCTTATTCTTCCGTTCGCTCCCTAAAAGGCAGCTAAGTGATAACTTTGAGTCTTAGGTGGCAAACAGGCAGACGGCCCAACTGATTTTTAGCTTTATGATAATGTGTAGAAAAGTCGAAATCTGTTTTTTTAGCAGCCTTTTAACATGAACATGCTGCTGAACATGGGTCTCTTCTTGCACACTACTCTCGCGCGCTAGCCAAGCGGGTTGGTGTAGTCCACTATTTTATAGGTGGTGCAGTTCCTCGCCGCTTGGGGTAGTGGCTTTATTATCCCTTAGTCGCCGTTTACGACACCCACGGGAAGAGATGGCGTGGTGCTATTAAAGCCGGCCGACACCACACGACTACAACCATGATTTGTGGTCGTATGTAGCCATGAAGTTACACATGGAAACTTCAATTTCACTCAGTAGAGGTTCAGAAGGCGCATCGAACTAAAATTTAGAAACTGCTGTGGAGATTTAGAATTGCTGTTTCGGATTCAGCTGGTGAGCCTTACTCAAGGTATAGTGATTTTTTTTTTTTTCAAAATTCGATCTCCGCAGAAGGTATAATTATAAGAAGGTATAACCTAAAAATTCTTTCTTAATATGAAAATTCAACGAGCCGTGGGTAAAACTTACGACTTCACGAATAGCGAGTTGAGAATAGGTGTCCTAGGTTATAAGGTAGAGCTATATACCTTACCGCCACATCCCCGTTTCAAATAAGCTATCAATTTATTCAAATATCCATTACAAATTAATTTTGATATACAAAATGAAATAACTAATTAATTTCTTCACTCCTCATTATGCGCATTCACAGTGGTGGCTATTATTATCTGGAATATTAATATCATTTATAATTTCCGTACCTTTTCACGAGAAACCGCAGAATTAGCTTGCCTTTATTCAGCAATTTTGCGTTTCATTTTATTTATTAGCTCTAATAAAATAATATGCCTCTGTATTTCGAAGCAATAAAAGGGGAATGCGACAAAAATGGGCAACATTTTAATAATGAAAGTATTTAATCTATTTTTATAATATAATTTATCGAAGATTATTTACATCATAAAACGTACACCATCATTTAATCCAATATATAAAAAATAATGTTTGTTTGTTCGTCTTCTATGTGTTCCTAAACCATTCATCAGATTTCGATGAAACTTTGGTGAGTTGTTGTGCGCGGGAACGCCGAGGTTTAAAATCTAACGTTTTGTAACGCATGCCGGGCACAGCTAGTTATAAATAAAAAAATGCTAAACCGTGTCCTGTTTGATGTCCCTACAAATGTAAGCTTTTCTATAATATAAGTAACCTGAATACAGGTTTTTAGACATCGGCAAATCATTCATGAGTAATCTATTACACTATCAATCTATCACAATGTAGTGATTATAAGATACAAGTTTTTTACGTAAGCGTGAATAAAGCATGTCACACTGTCATAATGAGATAAACATTAAACTACGACATGGGGTTCTTCAAGAGAGCTGTGAATAGGATTTTGCAAGGTCGGCGGCGCGCCCGCATACCCGCTGGTGTTGCAGGTGTCCATGGGCGGCGGTAACACTTACCATCACGTGGGACCGCTTGATCGTCCGCCCTCTTCTCCATAAAAATAATAATAAAAAAAACATTTTACATGTGTATTTTTCTTTTTCGTTTTAATACATTAAAGTACATTAAAGCATATGTACTGTACTTAATACACAATAATCGGTACAGGGATTCGATGTTAGAAATGAACGGATAACGAACGATTGAAAAACCCTTGTCAGACTCTACGTTTACTGTCACTGGCTGTATGGACTGACATTCACAAAAAAAAATAACTGTCTCTCAGGCCCAGCCTACGCACTTCATTTGCTTCTTTCGTGCACAAACGTTTGTGATCATTTATCTATTTTATCTTCTTGTTATTTTAACTACTTGTATTAACGTTTAATACTGGTCCCGACGAATTTTCCACATACGACTACCTTGACAGTGAACTTGAACTCGGATCCATTGGATTGCTTTAGATTCTCTCCTTGAATACGGAACTTATGTGTGAATTGTGGCTTGAATGTCCCCCGGATGCGAAGACATGAGAGAATAAATACATTTTGATATACCTAAGCTTTTATCTATTTACCTGAGTACGTCAGAGCCAAACAGAGGGCTATGAATTCTCTACTCTATGTATGAAAAATGTGTGTATTGTGAACGTGTATTCAAAATCTGATGAGGTCATTAAAGTTTGATAATTTAAACACGCAAATATAATAATAACCGATCATTGACCGCTTTAGTCAAAATTAGTACGGTTTTCTGCCATTCTCCTTTGTGTATGAATTTATTGCTTAGGATCATAAACATATACATGAATTGATGTGTATTTTGGTTGACAATTAAAGATTACTAATTATGTATTTTAAAACAAACAAAACATGTTTCGACGCCTCAAGAACCGAATAAAAATTCATTAAATTAGTCTCGGTATTTATTGAATTATAAATATGTTTATATGTAGAAGAAAAAAGCAAAATAAAGTAAATAATTATATAGTTTCTAATAAATATTATTTTTTAATCATTTAATATTAATAATTAATGATTGTAACATTTATTTGTATGTGTCTAATAACTATATAGTAAATGCATTGAACCTGTGAATAAAATAGAAAATTTTATTGTTATTATTCGTCTGTTCCCAATAAAAGTCTCGTTTCTGGAATAATTAAACACATTATACAATAACCAAAGCAGAAATCAAATTACAAAAACACGACAAATTAATATTCACAACATAACTCCCTTCACGAATTAAAGACATTAATTTGCAAATGACGTCGACAATTTGTCGCTTACAAACCGCCTCTTTGAATTAATGAATAAACTCTTATGCTGATCTTGGGAATTATGTAAGAAATAACTAAGAAGTGAATGAAAATTTAACAACTCACAATGTAAACCCAGAATGCTGGAACTGGTTTTCATTTGCAGTCAATTGCACATAACTACTGTATTTACACTAATGAAACACTGAAAATAAGTTTTTAAAGTCCTACTAATACACCACTAATTCAATAATTATACTCATCGATATTTAAAAGTCCTTTAATGTTTGCTAAAAACATTCACACGATTAAGTTAAGAAAACTAGATTAAAAGTTTCGTATTCCTCGATCGTATTTAGGTTCGATTTTCATACGAAATTTCACGAAACTATACTGTAATGACCTCGCACATTTTATACTTAACATGTAATTAATATTTCATTATAATTCACACAAATTTAGTTAAATAAAATTCGATCACGAGTTCGTTAAATTGCAACTGTACGTAGTGGAAACGCGAGCGGTGGTCGGCGTGCGTCACCCATGGAAGCTGCTTTGCGAATCGCTTCGATAACTGAAACATACTGAAACTGAACGCTCGCGGTGTCGTAGAAAACTTGTCGTATACGTAGCAGCTTTCGTGTAACGTTTCTGGCGTTTGACGACAGAGAAAATAATGTATACACAAATAAGAGTTACACTGTTATTCACATGCTTACCACTGTGTTACCAACATTCTTTACAATTTTAGTGTAATTGCTTAAGATTAAACACATTCTTAATAATCAATGAACAATAATTAATTATGGTACAGCAGTTATATAATTTAAAATAGAAATAATGGTGATAGATACAGACAAAATTAAGTATATAAAATTATTAGGTTGAGAGGTGTAACTCGTATTTTATTTACTGATTTATATAAATAATAGTAATCTGCCCTTCTATCGTCCACCGGTGGACATGGCCCTCCACATATTGTCTTGTGCGTGACAGATATATGGCCTTAAAACGCCACGCTGGCCAAATGGTTTAGCGAGTTCACTGTTTTAGAAGTGGTCTAAGTAGTTCTTCAGGGATTGACTTCTTGATATACTTACTTATATGTATTAATTAAATATATTTTGAAGTATATAAGCCACAGAGACTAAATTTGTACATTTTTTTATAAATAAATAGTGAAAAACAACATTTCGGAATATCAATAATTATAGATTCTGGAAAACGTAGCGTTGTCCGCCGCACGGCCGGGAGTGGCTGGATTAGACCAGCAGAAGTCCGTTTATGGTGGCGGTATTTGGGAGAGGTAATGGAGAGTCACAGCTTGATGGTATAGTATGTCAATTCTCACTAGATTATAAACTGTATATATATAATCACACTTTAACATGTACATCGACATTGTCTTGTGCAAAAGGGGTGTATGGCCCTAAAATATCACTAGGCAAGCAGGTAGGCGAGTCCATTATTTTAGAAGTGGTATAGTTCCGCGCGGCTTGTTAAAGTCGGCGTTTTACAACATCAAAAGGAAGAGATAGAGGAAATGCTATTATAAAGTCTGTTAACACCTCACGACCAATATATACTTAGGTACTTATAAGTATATAATACGAATGTGACTATAAGCCTGTCTCACCGTCATTGAATGGTATACCTCTTGATTCTTCTAATATTTGATATTACATTACGTTTAATATTTTTCTCAATCAAAACGAGGAGTATAATAAAATACGTTAAACATACGCTTTCTATACCCGTTTAAATATAAATATGTTTTATATTGTAAGCATACAGGAAAAATCGTTCAGTTTTTCTTTTTCAATGGAAATTGTAATCTAAGTGATTGAGAAGGAACCTTTCATTGACAAATTCTGTAAATCGTACGTATATTTTCCGGCGGGACAATGGTGTTCCGTTTCGACCCTTTGGGCACAAACGGAAAAGTGTAGAAAATCTTCAGGTGAATTTGTTAAGTCGATACTGAGTTAGCAAAGAGGGAGATTTCGCTTTTTTTGCACGTTTACAAAATATTAGGCAAAAGCTGTAAAGCTTTATGAGTCCGGTTCCGTTGGAAAGGGGTCATAGAACGATATGTTCTCTATAACAACTTCTCTAAAAGAGCTACAACTTTTCATTTTAAATATTATCAACATTCTTTTTAAAATTATTTAAATATATGCGTTTGTTTTCTCCTATAGTTGTGGAATAAGCCATAAAAAATATCAGTTTCAAAAACAGTCATTTAACTATTCTATTATCACAGAAAAACGATTATTTCTTACAAAAACAAAGAAGGTCTACCCTCGTCTCCCTAAGACGAAGTTTCGGCAATGTCTGGAATATTACCATAAAATATATCAGAAAAATTAAAAGAAATCTGACTTTAGGAAACAAATGAATGTTATTGACCTTGAAGTTAATAATGGGTTTTTTACAGTCCGATTGCCGTATACGGCAGAGAAAACGTCAAGTCTAACTATGCTGTGTTCAAGTTAAGAGAAAAGTGATATAATCATAGTCACGTGATTTCACCTATTGATCAATTACGAAAGGGAACGTTCCTCGATTGGCCAATTAACGCTGTTCTATGCTACATTGGACGGATGACGTCACTTATATCTTAATTTGAATAGAGTATATAGTGTAAATAATATTATGCTTCGGTACGGGCCTTATATTCCTGCCATTTGAGGACGAAGCTTGTGACATGACCGTCGGAACCGACGGCAGTATACGGTCATCGTAATAGTGTAAATAACGACACTCGTTGCCCGGATTAGTTTAAACCGTATACGGTCACCGGACGCGGTAACCGGACTAATGTAAACGAGACAAAATTCATGACATTTGTATGTATAACAAATGTCACCAATATTGTAGGTACATGAATAATTACGTTGAAGAAATAACAGCGTCGTTTTTATACGAATATTCGGAAATTCAATGAGAGGTAGATACTTAGATAGGCAGTGATATGTAAATTCATTGATGTACGGTACATTACGAATGTAGGTGTGAGCACAAGGCGCGGCGTAATTTTATGAAAGAAGTTATCAAATTACTTAACAATTTTCAAAATTTTATTTTTACGACGTACGCGCTGAAGCATCGCCTTCCCAACGTTTACGAGGCAGTTCTCAGTATGAGTGTTTAATATTGAATTATTGTGTGTAAAAATAATAATGGGCTGTATTGATAGATTGATGATAATTTTCTTCTCTAAAATAGAAAATTCTAGAAATGAAGCTTCTAAAATAGAAGAATAGAAATAATTTTCTTTAATAGAAAGAATAATTGTGCAATTGTAGCTGGTGACCCCGTACAGGAAAGCGAAGTGCGGGCATGCCGCCGACTAGATGGTCCGACGACTTAAAAACATTACAGGTTGAACCTGGACCAGAGAAGCTACAGATCGTTCAAGGTGGAGAAATCGTCGCTACATACAGTAGTGGATGAAGGAATAAATTATACATTTAAAAATTACATAACAACGAATAAAATAGCTTTTCAGTATACAGAATAAAAAAAAGTTTTAATAAATAATGTTCCATCACCCATTTATATCGATGCTTCGACTGGTTGTTAACATTTCGATTATTTTTCTACATAATAATCCATCGATGCTTTAACCTGTAGACTTAGCCATACATCATCGAAACATTAAGGTTTTGTTGTCGACCTATGGATAATCAACCATACAGTTTCCGGTATTTTGTAAGAACCCTGGTCGTGTTGGCGGGCTTTAGAATAACACCATCCCATCTCTTATCGTGGGTGTTGTTTAAGGCGACTAATGGATAACAAAGCCGCTACCACAAACCCTGAGGCACTACACCACCTCTAAAATAGTGGACTCGCCAACTCGCTTGGCCAGTGTGGTGTTTAAAGGGCTTACATCCCTTATGCATAAGAGGCATGAGGAGGCCCATGTCCAGCAGTGGGTGAAAAAGGGGCTGGTGGCGGTTACGGTACTAAACCCAGGGATTTGGAAAAGTAATTCATTCGAAGCCTTCTCATTAAACCTTAAAAACATAAATCCCATTATCTTCAACGTCATAATTACAATTTTTCCACAAAAAGTACCACAGCAATTTCCGCCAGGGTTTTTCAATTAATTTATGAATTACATTTCTTTGTTTCTAATTTTCCGGGATTAATTATTTTGGTTGAAAACTTGATTATAACGAAAATATGGCTTTAATTCTTGAGTGATTTTATCATATACCTGTGGAGAGTCTAGAGATTGTCGAATTCTCCAATTGCGGTTCTCTTTGTATTAACCGTAGACCTACAAGTATAAAAAAAATAATAAAACTTGACATTCATCACCAGCCGTCCTGTTATTATCAACTGATGGACATGATCTCGTGCATGAAGAATGTATGGCTTCAGAACGGTTCTCTGACCAAGTCGATTGGCGAGTCCACTCTTTTGGAAATGGAGTCCACTTTGGTCCACTCCAATCCTTCAGTCCCTTTTTACGACACCCATGGAAAGAGATGGGGTGAAGCTATTTTAAAGCCAGCGGACACAACACATTGGAAGTAAACACCTAAAATAGATAGCTCCTACAATATGATTTTAATAACTTTGTTCACTTACGCAGCATTCACTTCAACTAAAGCAGTTAATTAAGGGATTAAGAACATGAATATACCCTTCATAATCCCAATTCTAATATCCTTTCTTAACTTTCTGAAGTCAAGTAAGAGACGCGTAATTCCCCAAATAAATTTTCAGTGAAGGCGTTAACTCGTAATCTTTATCAGCTATAATTAACTTGAGAATTCAATCAGGAGTTATCGGTTTACCTTGTCAGAGGCAGATTGGAGTCATCAATTAGAATTGGCCTAGAGGACCACTTGGACTAGAATAAATAATCATTTTGAGTTTTAAGACGTTAAAATATGAGTTAAGATATTTGTACCCTAATATTGCGACCTTTGTTCTGTTTGTGGGGCTCTTTAACAACAAGGTCTCTCTTGAGCAATTTATTTATACATAAGTATGATAATAATAAACAAAAAACACCGACACGTTCGAGAAATAATTTAAGAAACATAAAAAAATTAAAGATTAAATATTCAAAACTACTTACCCAAATAAGCCGTTTTTTAATATAATATATTATATTAAAGGTAAGGTACTCTATAGTAATAAGGTAACTGAGTAACATGCGCAAACAGGCGTTCTATGAAATATTCACAATCGTAAGCTGTACTTTTTTTTTTATAGATTAGTGGGCGGACGAGCAAGCGGTCCCACGTGATGGTACGTGTTACCGCCGCCCATGGACACCTGCAACACCAGAGAGTATGCGGGCGCGCCGCCGACCTTGCAAAATCCTATTCACAGATCAGAATGCTTTACTGGAGTGCAGTTAGCATGTCTTCACTGGAGTGCAGTTAGCATGTCTTCACTGGAGTGCAGTTAGCATGTCTTCACTGGAGTGCAGTTAGCATGTCTTCACTGGAGTGCAGTTAGCATGTCTTCACTGGAGTGCAGTTAGCATGTCTTCACTGGAGTGCAGTAAGCATGTCTTCACTGGAGTGCAGTAAGCATGTCTTTACTGGAGTTGCAGTAAGCGTGTCTTTACTGGAATGCAGTAAGCACATCTTCACTAGAGTGCAGTAAGCACGTCTTTACTGAAGTGCAGTAAGCACATCTTCACTAGAGTGCAGTAAGTACGTCTTTACTGGAGTGCAGTAAGCATGTCTTTACGGGTCCAAAAGTAGATAACAGAATGAATTAAAGAACAATCGAATCAAAGAGTTTAAAGCGAATTAGAAATTTATGGTTTCATTAGCGGTCAGTTCATAGGAATTTAGTAACAAGAAGTTTAGTAAAGGACAATACTCCAAAGAGTTAAGGGAATGGAATTGGGAAATTGAGGAGGTATAAGACAGAATGAGATGAGAACGAGTTCTGGCATATCTTACTCACTACCGAAACACGTACGTAGGTAAATAAGGGAATACGGTAAAGTGGGAAATGCAGTACATTTCAAGATAGTCTTCTGCGAGAGAGGCATAACGAGGCCAGTCGAGTGCGCCCAGCGGCTGTTGGATAGCAGCGGATAGCTTGAGCACCCTCTCGCTCAAGTACATTTGAATTAGGCAATTAATTAATAATTGGCACTTCAAGACTTATTATTTCCTATGTAAAATACGGTTTGCGGACAGGTTTAGTTTTTACCATGCGTTATGCACGTATCAAATAAGTAGGCAGCAGCATTCAACATCGGCAATTCTTGGTTTGGTAAATCAGGCAAAGGCACGCAACGATGGTGAAAACCATTATGTCCGTTTCTTTATTCCTTCGCAAAGCTTCAGCGGAGTAACAGATTTTGAAAAACAAGATGTCGTTAGATCCGTCTTCATATTTTTTTTTACAAAAAAAATGGTGTCATTGCGAAGATCATGAAAGCTTTCAATAAGAATTACTTGAGATTAGACCGAGCAAATAGACAGAAGAACGTTGCACTTTAGTGTAAATATAGCAAGGGATAAAGATTTACTACCTCATTATTCAAAACTACACTCACTTTGCCAACTAAACTTTTCATTATATTAGTTACTGGAGAACTGCATGGGGCAATAAAACATTTCAATTGTCTGTTCCGTGCCATTTGGCACAGGTCCACCCTAAGTTTCACTGGTAAATATCAGTGACTTTTCATTGTTTCTGCTTAACCTGAAGTTATACAAATTGAAACAAAATTGAGAAATACATATATTAAAATTTAAAAATAAAATCACGCTAACAGTTTGTATTAATTTATTTCATCAAAATGAGAATTTAATTAATTTGTGGTTTGATTTAAAAATCTGTACATATAATTAAATTTAAACAAATCCTGTGTCTGTACATTTAATTTTTCTCGTGAAAAAAGTCGATGCGGTCAAGTCGAAAAGTACGTATGATAAATCAACTTTTTTTTAAATTTTTGTTCGTCAGTTTGAACGCGCATCAATAAAAAAACACTCATTTGCCGGGTTAATATTTAAGATATTTTTGTATCCAAATCAATTATAAAGTTCCCACGGGAATCAAACTAATCCCGCATATGTCTACTGACGTCCACACGTACGAATTCGCGGTCACCGCTAGAATAAAATAAATCAGCTCCTTTAAAATTGTTATTTGAGATAGAATTTAGCGATAATCTATTTTTTTGCAGATGCCTCATCTGCTACTACAAGGTAAATGATTACAAATCAAGATTAATCTCTTTTTGCGTTATTACCTTTCGATTTTATTATTCACTATCGTTATCACGTGGGTTTGATTGCGTTAAGAACAGCACGAATCCTTGAATATTTATGTGATTTCATACAAAAGTAATGAGTAAGTCGACGGGTAATTTTAATGTATGGGTATTTCAGTCATTGAGAATTATTAGTGCCATGGGAGAAGAAAATCTCCTATAACACTACTGGTAGTGCCAAGCAGTAGCGCCACGGTAAATAAACGCAAAATTTGACACTATTGATACTATATTTTAGAACCCAGGCTAATTTTGAAAAAAAAAAAAACACGGGAAATTTCAAATATTTTGTAAATAAAAACTTTGATACCCTATTTCACCTTTTTAGGGATTGAATTTCGAGAAATTCCTTCGTAGTAAGTCTTTCCGTAGCGGCCGGCTATAGAATAGTACAAAGGTGACAGACGTTATAAAGGGCAACTGAGGGATAACAAAGCGGTTATCACAAGCTCTGAGGAACTAAACCACCTCTAAACATGTGGACTCGCCAACCTGCTTGGCGAGCGTGGCGTTATAAGGCCATACATCCCTCATGCACAAGTCAATGTGATTGAGGAGGTCCATGTCCCGCAGTGGACACCGAGAGGGCTGGTTACAAGTTTTTCCGTTATGTATGGAAGCTATTGTCCAAATTTCACGTTTCTAGTTCAACGGCTTCCGCTCGGCGTTGATGAGTCGGTAAGTCAGGGCATTTCACTTTATATGTCTAGATTTGCAAAACATAATCTGTCTGTATCTTTGCATGTATAGAAAGGTGAGAGCGACAATTTGAAAAACTAGTGATTAATGTGAAATCTTATCTATCTTAGCTACCTTATCTTAGCTTTATTAACAAAAAGTACAGTTTTATCTTGGTGAAAAAGATTGATGTCAGTATAATGTCTGGGCATCGCGTATCGCAGCGACTCTGTAAAAGTTTCTCGTCGTGTCTGTTCAAATACGACAGACAGTTCGAAACTGTTGTTTTTACATCGTTTTCTCGTATTATATTATAACTGTTATATATTTACTACATTTATTAGATTTTTAAAGCAGGTAATTCGTAGATTACTTGCAGATTGAGAATTTTTGATCAAATCTTTGAAAAAGTTTATCGAATATTCTGACTAGAATTTTTTTACAATAATATGTGGAAAGACTCAAATTCGGCAACGATTGGACAGTAAAGTAAAGCCCGATGTAAACAGCTGGCGAAGCAAGTTAGTAGTGACATTGTTTAGCTTAGCTCGTGTAGCAAAAAGATTTTTCATATTCTCATATCCACCACAAATGTAAAGCCGATCCCGATCCAATTTGTCCACAAACATGGCGGTCTAAGGTAACTTCAATATGGTCTTAAATTAAACAGTGAGGTGATAATTATTTGCATAATTTTGATTTATTGTGACTGCAAGTTGGCTCTAGATTTGAAGCTAAATATTTCATTGATTTGGTTTTGTTTTGGGCAAATTTAATTGGAACGGACTGTAGAGTACCTACTAACCGATGTGAGTTACCTGAAGATGAGTCCAAGCGAGCTAGAAAGCTCGCTTGGACAGTGGTGGCTGTTGCGAGCTGTTAACAACTGATTTGATTTAGTTACTAAGCGTAGCTAGACTCCATCTCCCGCACCAAGGAGCAAGTCATCGAATCTATTCGTAAAATTTCTTGTTTATGAAATTCACGAGGAAAGGAGCATCGTGACACACACATATAGAATTCTATCGTTTATAGACAATGGTACTTGCTTCATAACTATCACTTTATAATTGCAGCTCATCTAGCAGTCGGCGAAGATGTGGCCACTCATTTCTTTAACCATTTCACCGGGGTCGCGACCTTATTGTCTTTATAAACGATTTGCACTTTATTCTTATTATTGCGATTTACGTTCAAAAACGTGGCTAAAACATTAAAGCGGCGCGAACATACAGACTTTCAAAGTTTGATATTGACCGAGCAGCGAGTGACGTCCCGATACATTTTCATATAAACTTACATATAAACGATATATAGTTGAATACTGTTTATGAAACTCTACAAAGTTTGCTTAAACAGTTATTTCTAAAACATACGGAAAATATTTGAATCTTCTCTTTAAAGATTGTAAAGCCTAGGAATTTAATATATTTTGATGTCATTATCGCGATAACGCGTTTGTGGGTATTTTTTTAACTGCCATCAATTTTTTTCTGCATACGTAATATTTTAGCGTATATTTTTATTTTAATACGAAAAACCCGCTGGTTCTAAACCTAGTGAAGATCTAGTGATTATGCTCTACACTAGCCTATTTATCAAAGGCTTATATTTAAATGGGCAGCAAAAAACATATGTACTAAATGAGCAGAAAATCGTGATCAACAAAAGAACCAATTTTCGAATAACTGAAGGTAATTATAAATTACTAAGAATGTCATTATCAAATCGAAGAGGGCGGGACTCCTATTGCTTGATTGTCACCGGAGAACCTAAACCTAACCCACCTTTAAATTTGCTGCTCATTCAAAATTTTTTTGCCGAATTTTTTCAGTTTATTTATTTCCCTCTACTTCATTCTATCTCTCACTTTTCAAAGTTACTTGCCAGGTTTGGCTTATTCATCTTTATTATAGAATAATAATAGGCATAGGCCTATACATTGAAATCAACTAGACATGAGCTTTGCATCTGTGTGAGGGGACGCCCAATTGTCCAATTCGATTGTCGAAATGGTTCGCACTGTACACTATCGGTGTGCACTCACACAGACGCAAGGCTCATGTCTCGTTGATTTCTTTGTACTATAAGTCTTATACCTAGTTATAATTTCAAATCCCACCATATACACAAGATGCAACTTTTTCTTCCTATAATGAATGCTTCTTGCGAAGTTCTTCGACCATTAGGCCTAAATTATTGTACCTATATTATTATGTATTAATAGCGTGGGATATCATAACACACGCTTTGTTGTTACACCATGACGTAATCAATAAAGAAAACACGCGATCGGCTGTAGGGCGGATGTGATGTAATTAAAATCAAGATTCACGTTAGGAGATAGGCATCAATAAGTAATTTGTTTGCTTTATTTCAACATAAGATGTTTGTCATAAATTGTTCCCATTTTCAGTTATGTTCGTCAGTTTTTACACGAGGCAGTAGTTGCAGACGTGCGGGCGATCCATATGTTGGTAAGTGGCCACCGCCGTTTAAGGACACCTGCAACACTGGAGGTTGCGAATGCACCGCCGACTTTGCAGGATACTATTCTCGGCTCAAAATTAAAATTATTTTAGTGTGATTATTTTTAATGAATTTCTGTATTTCTAAAAGAATTGGCAATAGCTTTAAATACTCCTTAAAGATGTTATTATTATAGTTTATGAAAATAGCAGGGAGGCACAAGGTATCGCTGGCCGATGCGACACGTGACTAGGCCAAAGAGTAGCTTGACAGGAGTTGAACGTGGTCGCTTAAAATGTAGTTATCCGTGTTGTTGCGGCACACCTGTTGAGACCATGGGTAGCTTAGTAGTCGCCCATAGTCGCCCGACTATGCGATACCGTACGTTCGACGCCTTAAAGTACATACCATAATATATATGTACCTTAAATATATATTACTCAATTATTTATTATTGTTATGTAATTATACCATATTTATTGCTGACGTAGTCGGTTTATATTGAACATACCTAATTCTATCTGTCAATAGTTTTGCACTTTTATTTTTCTCTATTCCAAGGCTGCCTGGAAGAGATCACCTTAGCGATAAGGTCGCCTATCGTATTGTCATTTAATGATAAATATGTGGAAAAAAAATGTGTAAGTAAGAAAGAGTATTTCAACTAGACAGACGGATTTTTTATGACTGTAAATAATGATTAGTATATGCTGTAAAAACCTCAAATGATTACAATCTTAATTTAGAAAAGTTTCAAACATAACATTGTCGGTCATCGCACTTGTAAAAGTTAAAAACCCCTGCAATAAACTTTCTATTGTCTGACAAGATGAACTCCGCTTTATGATCATGCCTTCGCGTTACTGGCAAATCGTTTATGGAGCAATTTTCTGTGTAAAATACTTTATCAAGTTCTTACTATTTTTATGGAGTGTCTCGTATACTTTTTTGGTCTAAAAAGAAACTCCAAGGCATAGTAAAAACACGACAATAGTTTATCTTCTTACGAACGCACGAGTTACGGTTTGGTTGTAAGTGTCGAGTCCGTACTCGCGTCTCTCACTGAACTTCTCCCTGTGAAGCCCGCCTAAAAATGGGGTTGGAGTCTAAGAAGCTAAACTAATGGAAGTAGTTCGGGTCTAGAGGGAATCGAAAGCTGGTGACGAGTAAAATATAAGAAAGCTATAGCAAAAACAAACTTTGAAAGTCGTCGAATTACTGACTACATTTTTGCTTTACAGAATTATTAAGTACTTACGAGTGAGAAATAAAATATTGAAGGTGTAGCGTAATAGTCACTTAGCAAGCATATTTAATGTCTCAATTTACCCAATATTCTTAATGGATATTGCTTTTGATCGCACTCCATGAATTCCAATGTCGAATTAATTCAATTTTGATAAGAAAATTACTAGTCTTCGTGTCCTTTGTACTTGTAATTGTATTTATTTTATTAACGCGTATTTACCATCTCTATGTATGAAGGAGTACTAGTCTGCTATTACTGTGTTTGTTTTTTGGCATCAATATCGTGAGCTATTGGTCTTTTTTATTGCAGTTTTCACTGTGTGAGGTCCTGGAAGGTTTGTAGACGTGTTATACCAAACTTCGACCTGTAGTTAAGAAAATACATGTACTAGAGACTTGTCCTGGCTTTGCTCAAGTGGCATAATGATCTTCATTGCATCATTAGCTACCACAAAAGATCAAAATAGGTACTATAGGTTCGTACACATACTGGTACCATATGTGTACCCACACCCACACAGCAAATAATTTATCCCGTTAGAATAATCCGAAAAGAAAAGCAAAAATGTATACCAAGTATCGTAATACGTACGAGTAGGTATCACCATAATTTATATGTATACAGGCTTTCAAAAATGTGACTTGCCAATAAAAATCATGACTTGGTAGCATATTATACATGCATGCATTATTTCTTTTGATTTGCTTTCACCATAAAAGTATATTTCTGACAACATTTACTTACCATGTCATGATATGTCACAATTGCGTCATGTCAGCATGTGTACTCGTAATGTAGAAAAAAGTTCAATTATAAATATTCTGTGGTAGAACAAAGTCCCATCAGTTCTACGGTAGACCTGATTAGTAGAACTAATGGGAACAAAGGTTTTTGTATTTAGCTTGTATTTAGAAAACAAAGCCACTCATACCACCTATCCACCGTAATCTCCTACCGTCGTTTATAGTCTTCTATCTATTCCAGTCCTTCCATTTTCTTCCGGTTCCTTCTCGTTGCCGCGTCATCGATAATACTAATAGTTGTTAATATGACTGCATGTGCACGTAGACTGTGTAGACTAAGCTCAAATGTACAATATCCGAGTAAGCGCACGTGTATCCCGTTACTTGTCCCTTCCCCGGATAGGGTTGACTTATGGACATCGATATTTTTTACCCTTTTTCTGAACATCGATCATACATGGGATCGTTTTCCAACTAATTTTGTAGATAGTGATGCAATGTTATTCTTATTTTCATACATTTTTAAGTGAGTAGATTTATTTAAGCGTGAACTAAAAATACATTAATTACATTAGCCTACAATAATTTATAGTGTATACTACTAATAAGTTATACTACTCGCATAATATTTTTAGTTTTGTATTGCAAATACTCAAACGAATAATTTACTTATTTATTTTTATTTAAAAAACTTTCGTGCACAGTATGGTACAAAAGGCGAGCTTAATGCCTTAAGGTGTTCTCCACCAGCTGACCTTTGGTTTGATCAGAGAGATACATTGGGAGGTGCGATGAGAGATATAAATATATAACTTAAACGACAAACAGAATAAATAATTCACCTACAAATAAATATAAATGATGAATACATACAATATCGATATCATACAATATGCTTACATATACATACAAATTTGTATATCGACCGCATAGAGCGAAACGTCATTACAATAATACACGTCATCAAATTTCTTCAATAGTTAACATCGATAGGGTTATAGTTGTGTGCTCTAGGAAAGAGTCGACAAGTGCGGTTTATAGCTATAGCTATCATGTATGTTGATGTTACAGAGTATTCTGGCAAATAAGCAGTTTGTCGCGATTATTATTTCTATTTATTATTTCTACTGTCTACCGCAATACATTTCGTATTAAGAATTAAACGCAGTATTAAGAATAAAAATAAACTTTAAATAAATTAATTAAACAATTTAATTTTAATACTGTAGTTTCATATTAGTATAGATAATTTAAAAAATAATTTCATCGTACGCTTCACTTACGTTATCAAGATTGACCTCGGTAGTTCTTTCCGGCGTACTTGGAGAGCGCTCCTAACTCCTCCTCAATCCTAAGCACCTGGTTGTATTTACCGACACGTTCGCCACGCGCCGGCGCACCGCACTTTAGCTGACCAGCCGACAGACCGACCACGAGATCCGCCAAGAACAAATCCTCCGTATCCCCCCACCGATCAGACACTACAATACCAAACCCATTCTGCTTAAGTAATTTGTACGCTTCAATCACCTCCGTCAAAGTTCCTGCCTGATTTATCCGTAAGGCGATCGAGTTTCCCGCTTTCTTTTCAACAGCTAAGCCCACTCTCCGAAGACTGGTTTGTGTTAAGTCGTTCCCTACCAACTGAGACGACGTACGCATTGTCAGAGTGGACCATGCGGCCCAATCGTCACATTCAAACGCGTCCTCTACGGAACAAACTGGAAACTCTTTAATATTATCTAAATATACTTCAGCTAATTTATCAGAAGACATGTAATCCTGTGGATTAGAATTGGGATTCTTAAAATCCAAGTCGTAAGCACCATCTTTGTATAAATCTGTAGCGGCAGCATTAATAGCTATTTCAGCCTTACCTATATAGCCGCACTGCTTAATGGCATCCGTAAGAAACATTAGAGCATCCCTGTGACTTTCAAGGGGTATAGAGAAACCACCTGTGTCGCTTACGTACGTCGCCTCTATATGGTATTTGGATTGTATCACATTCTTCACGTAGTGATATATCTCCATCCCGATGCGCATAGCTTCAGAAAATGTTGAAGCACCAGTCGGCATGATTATATATTCTTGGAAAGGAAGTCCATTGGAAGAGAGTTTGCCGCCCATCAAGACAACGAAGTGCGGCACTGGTAATATAATGGTGGTAACATTGGCCATATCTGAAATATGTCTGTATAGTGGTACACCTTTTTTAGCGGCTCCGGCCTTAGCCACTACGAGAGAGACACACATAATAGCGTTAGCTCCAAGTCTTGATCTGTTTTCAGTGCCATCGAGCGCAATCAGAAATTGGTCAATTTCTTTTTGCATTGTTACTTCTAAATTTTGTTTGATAATTTCAGGAGCAATTATTGTGTTGATGTTCTTGATAGCCTTTAGGACGCCCATGCCATGATATTCGAAGGCTATGTTGTCGCGTAGTTGAGAGGCTTCTGCGATTTTTTTCTCATCGGTCGAAGCTACTCCGATGCGAAAAAGTCCAAGTTCAGTTACGAGATCAACTTCGATTGTTGGGATAGCAGTGGCATCAAATATTTGACGAGCAATTAAGATTTTGATCGGCATTTTTGACAAAATACTATAAAGTATAAAATAAAATAAAATTTATATATCAAATGAGTTACAATCAAATGGATATATTAAAATAAAGTCAAATAATATGTCAATTAGTTTGACATCAGTTTAGATTTAGATGACATCAATATTGTTTTTAATTTTAATAGAACTACAGACGTCAAAATATATCTCATATATCCTAATATTTTAACTAAGAAACAGAAATGCAATTATAAAAATATCGTATCGCATGTATCGTCCCATATCCCCATAAACGAGATATTATCTGGAAATCAATGTACATGGGAATAAGGTAAAAGAAGGGTAAGGGAATAAGGTAAGGTCCAGAGACACACAAAAACAAAACACAAACCCAGACCTGAACAAATTATCTTTAAATTAAACAAAGGAATGTACGAAAGGGAATCGAACCCGGGATCTTCTGCACAGCAAGTAGGGTCACTACCAACTAAGCCAATCGGACGTGTAATCTTTTGTTCATTATAAAAAATAATACTTATATAATAGAAGTTCATTGTTTTGATATCAATTTTTAATAATCCAATTTAAACAACTCTATACCAAAAAAAGCATATCGTGTATAATGTTTATCGATAACGTTACAAATATATATATATTAGTAAATGATGACAAATAACTGAAAAAAGAAGTAGATATACTATATTTTTCCGACAAAACATTTTGTGTTTCTATTTTGGGTATTTAAATGATTCTCTTTATAGAAAGTAGGTGGCAAACGAGCATACAGTCCACCTGGTGGTAAGTGGATACTGTCGCCCAGGGACATTCGCGATACATGCTAATATTAGTCCAAAATGACAAACCTACCTTTGTTGATGAAAGAATGGATGGATGGAATGGATTTGGAGAAAGGGTTAGGGACATGGGAAGGGATAGGATAAGAATGGGCTCTGGCATATCTCTCTCACTACCGAAACACGTACGTACATTGGGGAATATGATAAAGTGGGAAATGCAGTACATTTCAAGATAGTATTCTGTGAGATATGGGTAACGAAGCCAATCGAGTGCGCCCAGCGGCTGTTGGATTGCAGTGTTCACTCTCCCCGTCCAAAATAATCTCCAAAAATGAATAGTCTGTTCTAATCCAATTTGCCGAAAGCAACACCAAATCAATGAAATATATCAATATTTAGCTTTAAATCTAGGCGCAGTTTCAATGAAGCAAATTATGAATATATAAAGGCTGTCTCAACAAGAACTTGAATTTTGAATAAATGGAAAATTCCATATTGGAATGAATTTCGTAGAAATTTTTATTTACGTAAACAGATCGATTATTGACATCACACGTGAAATAAAATGTCAGTCAAATGTCGAGGTGTTGGCTTCGTTGGCAGACATGGACTCTTTCGACGAAATTTATTTCGGACAGATTTCGTTAATTCGGCTTTCAATTTCGTCTTTGAGTTCTTCAATCGTCTCAGGGTGGTTTATATAGACTTTGCCTTTCAAATAAAACCTGTAGAATGAAATCTAACCAAGTTAATTCACAACTTCTTGGCGGCCAGTTTTGGTTTCCAAAACGAGACATGACACGAGTTGGGAACTAGATTTGCAACAACGTTATTGTTTTGTGCGCAGTGTTCCTGCCAGTCTACTAAAACCACATGTCAGTTATGTCCATTTCATACAATTTTTGCCAATACACGTTTGGCAACGATAGCGATCGCCATTGACAGTCAAAGAAAGGGATTTCCTCATTTTTAAAAAGTATGATCCGATGATTCAATTTGCCCAACTGGCCCAAGATGGTATCCCAACATCTTTGGACACCAAACTGTCACTTTTTGGAGATGCATAGGAAGCTTATGTAAAGCATGAAAATGTTCTGATCCCCAGATCCGAGAATTCTGCTTGTAACTAAAGATTGAACGTCACTAATTTGTTCTGAAATACATCGTCAATTTGCAGTAGTTCCAAGGTCCCGTTGGTAAAGTTCATACGATGTCTATGGTCTATAGGCTTCAGTTCTTGTAAGCACGAATGTGCAAATCTTTAGTTAAAATTCATTGGACAATGCTGCGATGGAGGTTTAATTCCCAGGAGCGATACCAGATGGAAATGTTTGGTTGTTCAGCGACAATGACACTCACATCCGCGATGTTTTCAGGTGTTATTTTACGGCGATGACGGGTAACTTACACTTATCACTTATCTTTCAATGAAAACGTCCGCTCGACTTTGCGGACTTGTTCAATAGCGGGCCGCGGTGGTCGCTTATGCACATCGAAACGATCACATAGCTTACGATTTTTTATGGTAAAAGTTTCTCCATTTATGTAATGGTTTTTCACTATTAATAAATGTTCTTGTAAACTGTAATATGGCATTTTCAAAAACGTCAATGTTTCAATTAACAAAGTACCAACTATGGCTGACAGAACAATAGAAAATGGCGCGCGTTTCGAATTACAAGTTCTTGTTGAGACACCCTTTATATGTTTAGTTCTTTCATCTCACGAAGGCGGGTTACACTTAGTAGTGGTTGTGGTCGTTCATATACATTTTTTAGTGTGCCGCGGCGTCGGGTCCCCAACTAAACGTTCTCAAATTTACACACACTAAAACAATGTACATGCACGAGCACATCCACTATTAATCGTCACCCACCTTCGTGAGATTAAAGAACCTTAACTATATATAAACAATTATCATGTCACTATTTAGTTTCAGGCCATGTCAGTTACCACAGGCCGTTATGTTTGTTTACGAACTGACTGTACGTATTATTAATACTTAGATACATATATATATATATATATTCCAGTTATTGATGACATGTACGATCCTACTCCTTAGCCCTTCCCTTTGACTGACCTTCTATATAACACGCCTACAAAACTTTTACTATTATTTTTATAGCACAAAAGGGACTATTGGACCCTTAAAAATGGCTTAACGTCCTTAAAATAATGGAGCTATGTTTAAGCACTCCGAGGAATAAAATTTTCTCAATATAGGTAATACTAACGGTGCCAGCGACTTTGTTCGCGTGAACCTGTAATTCCCGGAACTTCATAATTTATCTGGATGAAAAGTATCCTAAATGTTAATCCGGCACTTGGGCTATAATTATACTACATGCTAATACGTTTCAAGTTCAAGTGGTTCTGAAGAAGTAAGATTAAGGCTGTGTGTATGACATAGTAATCCTCTTTTAGCATTTATAATGCTAAAAAATGGCTCAAATATAACCTCTTCAAAACCTAAATGCCTCAAAACCTTTTAGTCAGGATAAGATACTTCTTACAAGCTATAGCACAAGGTTGCTATAGCTTATTATCAAAGTCTTTTAAGATTTTGTAAGAACTTGGTACCTATTCGGAATTTATATTGTTTAAATATTACCTTTTAGCAATACTATAGCTAATATAAAACCTTTATCAGACAAAAAGGCTTCTGCCAGAGCCTACGCCTTCCGAAAATGTTAGTTGGGCTGGTACTAATAAATTTTATTTCTTTCTTACAGCTCCATTCGGCGTGTTACGCTAGTGCAAGACAAAACATAACATGTAGAAAAAAGTACAGTCGACAAAATAAAATTTTACTCGTCAAGTATGACTCGCCCGCCGGCGGGCAATAATACAAATGAAGGTCAAAGGTCATCGCCACTTTATAGGCTACAGATACCCAACGCCTATCTTTAATTTTGCACCATCAGAATTTGGCGTTGATCCATTCATTTTAAGTAACAATAATTCACTTACAATCGCATAAATATTGAAACGCGCCAACCAGATAGATATGTAATTCGAAATAATAGTAAGACGAATAGATGTCAGCAATTCTAAATGGAGTAATATAAATTATGAATGGAGTAATATGGTCATTCGTAGCTCTCTAGTGAATAAGTGACACCAGTGAATAGATATTAGAGACCATGAACACAAAACTTGACGGCTTGCATGTGCGCGCGTCTGCTTCCGAGCCACTTGCAAGGCATGGTGCCTTAGGTCTCTTAGAAACTATTTTTTAAATGCTGTGAATCGAAACTTTCACTGTCACTTTTTGCATGTCGTTGAAGCTTTTTGTATTGTCATTCTTGTATAATGGTTCTGAATTAGGGGCTGTACGTCGCATACGTTTAAGAAGCAATCAATTGGATAGCATGATTTTATGATATGTTTTTGTGAGTAGACCATACGAGGATATAATCGTATTTTACGTTTCTGAGTATCCCAATAGGCAATAAAGTGGACATACGTTAACATGATGATAGTGGTCGTTGACCCCTCGCCTTATGTCGCTATATAAAAATGGTCATTGGTGGAGATGAGCGTATGGTTGAGTGCCATTTTATTGTCTAGTACAAACGCTTGTTGCATGACTAATGTTTGTGATAGTTGTTACTACAACCAACAGCGCATCACGTATTTTTTTTATATTCGCCTTTATCTCGACGCAATAAGACTTTATTTATTTTATTTAACGATTTATTGTACACACATAACATGAAACAAATAAAAAGGAAAGAAAAGATGTACAAAAGGCAAGCTTCTTTCCCGTGGAGATTTCTTCCAGCAGACCTGGGAAAGTGAAATATAAGTAGGTCAAGACAGAAAGGCAGATGTAGTGCGTATGGAAAATTTATATAATATGTATAATAATTTAATAGTACAATAATATTAACACATATACCTAAATAATAAATACTATTCATATAAAATATATACATATTATAATATATATATTTAATAGATATTATATACAATACGGACTATTCAGGAAATTGACAAATAGTGCTCTTTTTAGTCGGTTTTTAAAAATAGTAAGAGAATGACTATCTCGTATCGTATGAGGGAGAGCAGTACATAAGCGTGCGCCTTGAACCGAGAATTGTGAGAAGAGATCTTTAACAGGGAGAAGGTTTGGGTTCTCAGGAGTCTAGATCTTAGAAAAATATATAAGAAACGGTCACGCAAGTAGTGAGAGAAGAAGAAGACTTGTTGAGTTACTACTGTTATTACCTACTGTTCATATACATTTCATTACAATACAGTACAATGTACATTGTAGGTATGTATTGTACTCATAAATATACAAATTGTAATCGGGAGCTAGTTAAATACACTTTATATTGCAATAAAGGCGTTCGCCCTAATTTTGGATTGGACAGTGTTTGGGGGGGAGATGGATTAGTCACGTTACCCCTCTCTCACAGAATACTACCGTAAAAGGTACGGTATGTAGTATAATGACGTGTACATTTTTGTATTATAATTATGTGTACGTGTTTCAGTAGTGAGTGAGATTTATTAGAACTCATCCACATATCCTATTCCTCTCAATTTTCCCAACCCTGTCTCTAAATACATTTCTAAATCTCCAAAGTTAAGCAGTGTATCCGGGGGCGTGCCGACTGAACGCCAGCTGCCAACTGGACATGTCATTCTGTAATGATGTTGGTATTCATGGCGGTGTCCATGAGCGACAGTATCCACTTAACACCAGGTGGATTGTATGCTTGTCTGCCGATAAACGATAAGTTATAATCATCTTCAATCCTTATTCTTTCCTCTTCCTTAGGTATTAGGTCTTAGGCCATGGTAAGCCGAGTGACTTTTAATAATACTAAATGATGGTAATTCGACTAATTTCGATAACACTATGGTGGACGACCATTTAATACATGTCGTACATTCAACCAATAGAGTAACTTCCATAGAAACACTTAGGTACATTACAATTAGGCCTGATTTTTACAAATGTTAATCCAATAGTATTTGTTGATCGAGATTTGTTAGGTAACCAGTCGTTCAGGCTTCTATAGAACTATCTACCTTGATTGCCTTTGTTAGATGAAAGTCTAACATCCTGCTACTACGGATGAATTTTTAAGATGTCTGTCCATTTGATCGAAGAGCAAGGATGCTACGCAACGGTTTACACATTACTTTATAATTTGTAAAGATGTCAGTCCATGTGACTGCTGCTTTCAGGTCGTCTTCGGAATTTGGGACTTAGCGGACCGGGAATTTGTTTTTGCGGAGCGGCTGACGAGTATAAGGACCACGTGTTATAGCATTTCGAGCTGTACGAGCAAGAGCGAGGTGGTATGTTGGATAGTGTAGTGCGAGTAGAAGCGGCGCCTGTTTACTGTGCGGATTTCGGAGGCGAACTTCGTACAGCTGCTGCAATTCCTGGCACTCCTGGCATCGAAAGAGACCGCTGTTAGAACTGCCGGGCGACGAACCTGTGAGTCGCATACGCCCCAGAAATGGGAGAATTGTTAAATGGAGACACATGAAAGACATTTGTCGGGAACGTGTATGCCGGAAAGAGCCCACGCATGTACGGAGCGCATCGCCCACGATTCGGTCCTTATAACCGTAAGGTTAGCAGGGCCATGTGTGTTGGTGGGTAAAAGAAAGTCCATATGGCCGAAAGGCATCTTACGGTCTACAGTATACGCAATAACACTTCTTTATAAAAATCCATCTAGATATAATAAATGTAACAACGTACCCATTATTTTCCTTTCAACTTAATGTTCGCACATCTTCCCTGAAATCTCAGTTTGGTGTGCTATATGACGTCACCTAATGCGTTGAGCTAATGCATTTGCTTCGTCCATGTGTTTGTATGACATGTTTGGCTGGAATTCGACATTTCAATGTTCGGATTGTATAACGCTACAGATTTCTTTGCATCACTATTAAACCATTAAACTTGTAGTTTAGTAGTTTTCTTCTTGTTTTTAGTTAAGACTTTTCATTGTGCCTTATCTGCAGTTGAAGAATCAGTTATTACATTTGACCCTCGCGTGGATCGGAGAGCAGATCGTTTCCATTGTAATTCAAACAATGTTGATCATTTTTTACTTTGCTTCGGATTGTCTATGATTATTACAATTATTTTTCATAAGTTATTGTCTGTAATAATAGTAAATCTCTCTGTAATAATGTCCATCTGAACGAAAAGAAGCGAAATTTTATTATATTTAGGAAGATTAGCTACTATGATTACAGTGAATTAGGTAGCTATGTGATTGATCTAATAAAACCAAATAATACAATGCCGTCACATATATCATACCATATACCACATAACGTATACCTTGTGTCACTCCACTGCTAGATGACTCTCCCAAGGACTGTCACCACACGTGGTCTTCTGCTGTTCTCATTTGGTCTCTGCTCTTGCACTAGCACTATTCTTCAAATTGTCAGTCCACTTGGGCGGAGGGGAGGACGTACCACGCTACGTTTTCCGGTATTTTGTGTAAATAAAACAATTGTGAATTTCTACACGCAAATAGCATTCTTTATTTATTATAATATTTAAGCCATTATAAAAGCGATTAAATTAATAACCAAAATGAATCCCAAGGTGAACAAGACGTGCGTTAATCACATCCATCTTCATTTAGCCACCCTTTCCTGTCACGTCGTCACGTGAATTCTTCATACGTAAGAAATTGTGTGACACATGAAGAATAAAAACGTTCTTATTTCTATTAAAAGCAAAGTCTTGCAACTCACGAGCGCTCGTCAACCTTGTTCATAGGTAGATAAATGTCCGTATGGACTTTTTAGCGGCAACTCGAGAATTCAGGTTTGAATTTATTTTTATTAAACTTCAAAATGCCTAGCCTAAATAAAATCACTTTTTAAGGTTATTAAGGTTATTTGTTAAAATTGGAATTAACGATATTCGGCGTAGTATTATTGCCCATTTAGCCCATGATCATGACTTATAACCATGACTTATGACCATTTATTTGCCCATGACCCGTGGTCATGTGTAGAGTACTGAGAGGTTGAAAGTTGCCGATATTTAACTGGTAGCTTTATAATTCAACATCAGCTGCTGCTCTGTTTAAAAAACACATTAATATGTTAATTTATGAACCCATTATTTTTAAACAAAAATTGAGGAAACGCATCCGTCCGTATGAAGTTCGCCCATAATGTGGTACGATAAATAATTGCCAGGCTGAAAAAAAATACATGAGTCACACCTACGCGAATAAAAGAATATTTTTCCTCGAGCAAAATATCTCTGATCGTTCTGAGATGCACGTAAACAAAATAATGGCTTTATACTTGGAATGGAGTTCCAGAAAGGGAACACAGAAATTTCTGGCCATTGTTAGATGAACAATACGTACATCTCCATCGAAGCATCTCCAATAGGTATACAGATACCTTACATTTTCACTTGCCACAATCTTAATAATAATACAATCCTATTTTTATAATAAGTGTTCTTAGAAACTTTAACTACCAGTTTAGTTTATTACCCTCTTCTCTTTTTATTGATTTCACATTTGGAAAATGTTCCTTCCTTTACCATACTACCGACTGACCTAGCGTGAAGGAGTCTCGAAATTTAACACTAAACTGACTTCCGCGGATGTCTGACTGTGGATTATTATAAACCGTTCAATTCCTTATTAGTAATGCGTGTTTGCAGCCTCGTAGTTCCTTCAATTGCGGATTTTTTATCTGATTTTTTCTGTTAATTAGTTATTATATATATATTATACGATATGTTTCCCATCCAATCCTATCCCTCCGCATTTTCTCAACCCTTTCTCCATATCTATTCCTATATCTCCAAAGGCAGGCAGCGCATCCGAGAGCGTGCCAGCTTTTGCCATTCTGGACTGATGTTGGCATGTATCCCGGATGTCTATGGACGATAGTATCCACTTAACATCAGGTGAACTGTATGCTCGTCTGCACTTACCTCGTATCCATAAAAAAAATCATCGTTAAAATTATATTTATACATTTCATTACATCTCCCAAAGCTTGGCTGGTAGAGAATGCCTCCAGACATTAAGTTCGTCTGAGTATATTTAAATGCAATAAAGTTTTACGGTGGCATTAGGATTCCTGCATCCCAGCAAACAATTGACAAACAATAAAAAGGTTAAAGAACTTTGATTGATAGGTTAAATAAATAAAAAAATAAATATAGGCATAGATACATCTACCGCACAGACTGAACATTGTCTTTGGCCCCAAACACTTAAGTTCATAATTCCCCCATATCCCAAACAGTAAGAATACGGCGGACCAGCGGACAGATCCGCGCTACATACCAACACCGGTCAAGACAAAACATTGGCGCGCCTCCAAACTTGCTTACATTTGGAGATTTAGGGGTAAATTTTAGAAAGAATGATGATGAGTGGCGACAGGAATATTCCTCCTTCAATTACACTGCCGATTCTTCCTTTGAAGTTAAAGGGTATAAAGGTACAGTATAAAGTAATATGGGATAACAATTCTCCTTCATTCTATATTCTCGACTCGATGGGATAGGATGTGACGAGTTGGAAAATGAACTCAGCCACATCTCACTCGCTCCCAAAACACGTTTCACTACAGTCTACTGTGAGGTTGGAGTAACACGACTCTCCCAGCGCCTGTGGGATTGCAACATGCACTCTCCCCCCCATCGGCAACATTAATTAATTTGCTTGTATCTCTTTATTATCGATATAGGCCTTTCCCAAGGCTCCCCACCACTCTAGAAGAAAGATGATATTAAATTGTCAATGCCAGAATTTAATTGACCCAAATGTAAATGATAACCATATCTTCAATGGCTAAACTATGACACCTGATAATCATGAATAAAGAACAAAATTGGCTCAAAGTATATACAGTAACCATAACCGGCCACCTAGCGATTAACCTACAAGATTAACAAAAAATGATTAATTTATAAAACTACCATAACAATTTAATTAAGAGCAACAGCATAATTAACATTTTAGGATAATAATTATGATATGATTTTTTCTCCTTATTCAATTTTGATTCGTATCGGCACAATACGAATCAACAATTAATATTACCCACTTCATTTAAGTAATGAATATTTTTTTAATAATTATTATTATTAAAAAAATCTATATAAAATAGTTTGACAACTTCAGTTTTTTGATAATAATTGCAATAATTGCAATGTTAGCCTGTGCCTCCGAGACAAGTTTTGGCATGAGTTATTTTCGCATTCCTGTTCTTGAATGTTAAAAATATTTGTTTTATTCTATGTAACTTCACTGTGTAATGGTACACATTAATTTACTATACTGTTATTAGAAGTCTCGTTTATAAACAGTGAAATGGTGAGATTAAATTAGAAGTGTGTGAATTAGCAAATCAAATGCTAATCCACGGAGAAGCACTCATTGCACTTATTGCATTGTCAGTTAAAAGGCAGGCAATTTTGAAAATATGTACATATAACATAATATAAAGGAAATCATACGAGACGAAGACGTCGAACTTTTGGCAAATTACCGAAAATCGGACGGTCAAAGATGGATGTCGTAATACCTAATTTAGTACAGCTCACGAGACCAAAACACGATGCTCAAAAACAAGATGTCCTCTTGTGGGCGACGATAGCCACACGACAAAATTACCATTGTGGCAGCCCAATGTCACTACCCGTCAATTGCCACTGGTAGGATAATATGAAAACAGTTCACAACATCTAGTTTAGAGCTAAGAGACACGAGAGAGGGATGCAGCACCCCGCCCCGCGCCCCGCACGCCGCTAGGAAAAAATATTGTCCACTGCTGGACATTTGCCTCCTAATGTACGTTGTCTTGTGCACTATATTTATGTGGTCTTGAAACGTCACGCTAGCCAAGCCCCACGGCTTATGGTAGCGGCTTTGTTATCCTTTACTAGCCTTTTACAACGCCCACGGGAAGAGATGCGGTGGTGAAATTCTAAAGCCACCCACATGCCACAATGTTAATACAGACAAGTCCAACCAGGGCCGTCTTAAGTCTATTCTGCGCCGGGGTGCGGGAGTGTATCCTAAGACAGTCAAACATCCTATTGTGTATCCTATGACAGTCAAATATCCTATTGTGTATCCTATGACAGTCAAATATCCTATTGTGTATCCTATGACAGTCAAATATCCTATTGTGTAATTGTTTACTATAGCGTTATATTTTTTCATTACCTTTAAAAGGTGAGCGCCCGGGGTGCACCGCACCCCTTGCACCCCCTGGTAAAGACGGCCCTGAGTCCAACTACAATAGGTTCCATTGAAATTTTGCACTAAATATTTAATTTTACCATTCATTCGCAATTTGTAATTATTCTTACCCAAACACAAAAGTAACTTGGCACCTACACTTCCATTGAAAACCTTAATTTTTCAGTGAAGCAGGGCTAGAGAAAGGTCCTGTTACGTTGGTGAAACTTGGGTTCCATTTTGGCTGATTTCCAACAAAACAGTGTGTTTTCCACGACACAATTTATTACAAGGCACCTCGTAAAGCACTGCCATTTATATAGTAATTTGATATGATATTTGGTAAGGACATGTCGTTTGTTACTTCTTCTTAGTACTCACTTATTTGTCGAGCTGATTTCTGGAAATAATTATGCTGAGTCGTTGAATTAAATTGTGTACAATTTGTTACTTTTTTGATTGTAAAGTGTGGGCGACTTTCTGGCGATTAATCATATTTGATTCATATTGATGTGGGTAATCCCACTTCGAAAAAATACTGTAAAACTCGAAAAAAGGCCATCCGCAGGGCCTGCAAAACATTTGTCATTCTGGACTGATGTTAACATATATTGCGGATGTCCACCTTCTTTCTATAAAAACACACCTTTAAAAAATAAAAACCAGAGCAGATACACATTTACATGTATTGTGTGGATTCACATTAGACCTATTCTTGATTTCTATAGGGAGGCAATAGATCACAGATTTCTACTTACTACGTAACTGATAAGTAAGTGTAAATTCGTGTACACGCGTATTCATAGTCAACTGATGTGATTCGAGTGTGATAATGATAATTAACAGATAGAATTTCTTTATACCAAAAAGGCGACCGACGAGCACACAGTCCACCTGGTGGTAAGTGGATACTGTCGCCCATGGACATCCATGATACATGCCAACATTAGTCCAGAATAACAATAACCTTAACAATTAACAAATAGGAAATAGTTAAAAGGCGTGATTCTACTAGTTCAGATTCACGTTCAGTTCATTTTTCTCAGACTTCATTGGATCTCAAAGATGAATAGTTTTCTTTGTGATAACTTTTGTTTTTTTTAAATCTGTTTGGCTCATTTAATTAAATCGTGATATTATTAACAAAGTAAAAGTATAAATTAGAAATATTAAGTTGAATCAACTAAAATATGCATTAGAATTTTATTTTGTTATTCAGCGAATTGTTTTTTTTTTTTAAACAAACAAAAAAAAACTTTTTAAAGTGTGATTTATACATTATGATTAATGATTTTTACTATGGTGTAGGTTTTATCTTCGGAAAGTTTTAGTATGCAAGATATTAATATAATGTGTGCTGGTAAAGGCTAGTGAGTACAAAATACAAAAAGCAATACCTATAAGCTGTTTGTATTCACTGTTTCTGTTTTGTGTGTTTTTTGACAACCGATTAGCCCGGTTGGTAGTAACCCTGCCTCTTGTGTAAAAGGTACCGGGTTCGATTCGCCGTCGGTCATTCATTTATTTAAAGACAAATGTTTGTTCGTGCCTGGGTGGTGTGTTTGTCTGTGTCTCTGGACCCACGACACAGGGAGTCCTAGTGTGGGCCATTGAGTGTGGTGTTATTTATATATCACATTTACTTCTTCAAAGCTTATTGAATCAGTACGCGAACGATTAAGATTAGAAATGATTAAAAACATTTTATTATAGTGTGAGGAATGAATTTATCAGTTCACTTAGTATTATAAGACCCTCGTCTACGTACCCACATGATTCATTTATAAGTTTTCACATAGTTTTCATTAATTTAATCCAAATCAAACACTTGTTTAAATCAAAAATGGGTACAGTTGCAACATCTACCACAGAAACATACTAAATGGTAACTGCGATGATATATGGCTGTAAACATGGATTCTACTCAATACTTTTATATTAAACATTCGCTAAAAGATCAAGCGTTTTATTGGCAAGTCTTGCTGCGTCGGCATAAAGGCGAAAATGGAACAAAAGCGTTACTCCCCAAGTGCAGCCGAGTGTACATTACTCTCTTGAGAAACAGATAGTTGCATTATAAAAAGCGATGATGGATACAGATGCGCGTTTAAAATTGACTGTAGATTTTTAAAGTAGGTTTTTTAACTATTAAATAATGAAAGTACGTGTATAGTTTATATAGTGTATAATTGTATATAGTGTATAATTTATTTCAGTTATATTATGTTAACATTTTCAAGTTTCATCATCTACCTTTATTATCCACAGTCAGATCCAATAAAGTATCGACTTTATTGGATCTGACTGTGGCTTCGTTCTCGTGGACTAAGCAACTGTAAAAGATTTTTAACACCTACAGGATGAAAATCCATCCAGTAGTTTTTGAGTAATTCCATTAGTCATTTTTTTATTTTCCTCTGTATGTCAACTTCCTTGTTTCATATGAAGATGACACATATACCAGGTTTCCTTCTGGATACTTAGCTATACATTAGAGGAAACATGATCAAACGTGATGCTCAAACAAACAGACATGCAGGCAACAGACATGTACGCAAACAGACATGCAGACCTGCAGACAAACAGACATGCAGGCAAACAGACGTGCAGGCAAACAGACATGCAGGCAAACAGACATGCAGACATACAAACACGCAGACAAACAGACGAAGAGATATGCTGGCAAACAGACATGCAAACAACAATTTTAAGTATCTATCTAGTGTTGATCAACTGACCGCGTGCCAAAATGTACAATGCTCTTCTTCAATAGGCATCTGTACTTTAGACCCGAGATTAAAGTCTGCAAATTCTGCAAAGTCTTTCATAGAATTTAGCAGTAACATTTATCGTTTAGACATAAGGCAGCCGATTGAACTTTTATTTACGTGTATTTTTGTCTTTTTCTTCTGTATGTTTTGGTGTTCGATAAAGTATATCTATCTATCTATGTATATACGTTTGCCACACGTCATTTTATTTAACACCTATAAGCAGGCGAGCCTTAACTTCTGCTTAAGTGCGGAAAAGTGACGCTTAGAGAGAATAATGAAGCGCCATTTCTGCTGAATTGTTTGGAGTGCTTCCACTTCATTACTAGTATTGGTAAATAAGACATCAAGCTATATCAGTACACAGAGCATACAGTATACATAGATATAATCTTGTGATTAATACTGAGATATCTCCTTTCGACTTGCAGGACGTTAGCTCGAACCTGACGGGTGTGAGTTTCCTTAAGTACTATTTTTTCTAGGGTTAATGAAATTGATCCTATAGTAGAGGGTAAATCGTACTTCTATTTTCAGCATAAACATATTCCCGTTAAATTGGCGAGGATATTACGTGTTGTTGTGTACAGTCATACAGTCGCGTTGAGCCGTACCCCAGAGATCCCCGCAGTGCATGTAAATATCTGTATATATGTGCGCGCCCAAAAATCCAACGCGTTGAGAGTTTGAACGGACATTGCTTACCGTTTTAACATACGAATAAGAATCATGATATTTGTTACATGGCCTATTTGCTAACGAAACTTGTTTTGACGTGGCACCAGGATATCCGCAATCCGGCAATAAAATCACCCGTAAAACCTGTTGGTATCCGGTGCCGAATTGATTACGGCCAAGGACGTTCAAGGTCGGGAACCCTTTTCCTTTTATCTGACACTGTGACGATATTTTTCTGAGCTCTTTTTATGTCTTGTTGTGACGGAAAGCCTTAGTGTCGTCAGCGTGTTATGAGTCTGAAACTTCGGAGAACTGATAACCAATTTCTGGAAATAGGCAGCTAGTCGTCCAAAGGGCAAACGTAAATAATCTTAAATCTAAGCGTAAGCGATGATAGCCTATTGTCGACGCTCATTCGTGAAGTTGTGTAATTCAAATGCAATGCAATGCAAACAGCCCTTTTAGTATTCACTGTTCGACATGGGCGTCATGCATTGTCTCGTGTATGATGGATGTATGGCTTTAAAACGCCACGCTGTCCAAGCGAGTTCACTCTTTTGGAGGTGGTGTAGTTTCTCAGCGATTGTGGTAGCTTAAAATTTCATAAGCGCTCACTGAGCGCTCGAGTGACGAGTGTTCAACGCTCGTTTTTAAAACATTACTGACTTCGCTAGTGACAATTATTAGTTAAATGTTAAGTTTTGCTTATTTTCATATATGATATGCACGCCTCTGAATTAACTGATACAGTAGTTGACTGTTACTATTGATATAAAATAAAATAAGCCTAAGTTAAAAAGACATTTCCGAATTCTTCAAAAATTAGATAGATATGGGAAATATTTAAGGTGATGAACTATCACAACCTATAGCTGGGCACCTATACCTTCCTTAGTAAATCATAATCCTTTGGGTCATAATCCATTATGTGGGCCCATTGCGGATTGGTGGATATGCATGTTCCGGATTTATTTATTTCAGATTAAAAGCTAGTGGACATTATGGTATATTTTTTAATGTTTGGTGGTCTTTAACCCCTGTAGTTAAAAACTCGAGTCTAAAACGGTTCAGGTTCAATAGCACTAACATAGCGCCCCAGCGATCAAACACTGAAGCGGTCAGTTGTCAGTGCTTCTCACATTTTCCAATCGATTTAAAACTTTATGTATATTATCGTTGATCAAGTTTCAAAACCAATGCACGCCACTGCTTAATATGAATATGACTATTCATGACATAACTGTCATGCATGAACTTGACATGACATGAACATTTCCTGAACAAGCCCAATTTGGTTCTTATTTACAAATCTGGTACCTACTTATAATAAGTAATTAAAGTGAAATCAACGAGACATGAGCTTTGCATCTATGCGAGTGGATGCCGAATTGTCCAATCCGATATTTGAAATGGTTCGCGCTGTACATATCGGTGTGGATTCATACAAACGCAAAGCTCCAGCGTAATACCACCATAAAAGAAGAAAAACAAAGAGTATATCTATGAACAAAAATATAAAAATTTCACATGTTTCAAACAGAAAAATAGCAATGGCATTACAACGCGATTCTTTTCCCCTTCTTGTTACAAGTATTTTCAATTTGATACACGATAAAATGCTAATTAAAGATCTTAAAATTAATTGCTGATACGTGCGAGAGGATTCTGTAAACATATTTTTTTAAAACGTACTGAAAGTTTGATTATTTGGTTTGATAGCTAAAAGCTGAGTTACAGATTGTAAGAAATAAATAAATTATAGTATATAGATCGCGGTATCTACCTACTGTCGACTTTTTGGCGAGAACTCGAGAAATGAAGTTGAGTTTTTGTTTGATTTATTATAAAAATTGTGTATTTATGCATTTTGTGTTTTGATAGTTTATTAAACTTCAAAGTATTTTTTGAACGTGGTGTTTGTGATAATCAAATAAAAGCATACAACTGCGTTTATCGTTTGCTTCCAAGGAGTCCTCTTCTGTATTAAACCTATAATTACATTTCTTAAACCTATTATTACATTTCTGAGTGACCCCTGACCGGATACGTTTTAGACTTTGAAATTGTTAATTGTAATTTCTAAGAAAAATTGATAATGGCAGAATGTGCTAATTGCATCATTGTCATATATGAAAAAAAAAACGGTCCGTAACACTAAGTGACAAGTACCTACTAAGTAGAGATTTTTAAATGATCACTAGCTAGCTCATTGGCGAAGGAAAAACATCGTGAAGAAAAACTAAAAAAGTATGGAAACACTAAGGCATACTCGTATGTATTCACCAATCGTCTGGTGGATTATAGCCCGAAACTTCCTGATGATTATTAGGGAAGGCCTATTCCCTGCAGTGGGACGTTATAGGCTGATTTTGAAATTAATGGAAAATCACCGATAGACTGAAGTGCTGACGAAATAAAAGAGGTTCGTTGACACGATCAAAGTATTTTCATAGATGACAATATGAGCGAGTGCTCTTATTGGAAATTTCATTAATTCCGATTTCGCATTTCAATGGATATGAAACGTGAGTAAAACGCTCATAGTCAGTATTATAAATATGAAAATATATGTTATATAGAATAAGGTCTAAATATAATCTTTATTAACATAATGTATCCGTGTTAAAAAAGAAAATAGAAGTCTGTAAATCATAGTAATCGTAAGAATTTTCTGGTGGATTGTATTCTGAAAACTATTTTTAAGTTAGCGTGGTTTGAAATCTTTAGACAAATCAGCCATATTAGCGCAAACTTTGAGTCTAAATTTCAAAGAAACATGGTGAAAAACAGCCTGTGAAAATTTGAAATGTAGTTTTTGCTAATTATTTGACAAATTATTGACTTTATCGATTTAAGAGTTGTCATTGGTAGACTTTGAGAGCACTAATTTTTTAATAATTTATGTTCTGTGAGAAACTGCTATTTCTTAAGACTAATCTGGATGGTAAGAGTAGAAGATCGTGTATGGTGAGAGTGACCGTAATCAACCCCTTTATTGTACACTGCTGAACTCCTGCTGCTGGATTGCTGAATGGGGTCTCCTCATGCATATTGTCTAGGTCATGTGTGGGCTGAAAATGCCACGCTGGCCAAGCGGATCCACTTTTTTTTATGTAAAGAAGGTGAAAAACGAGAATACAGTCCATCTGGTGCTAAGTGGATACTGTCGCAAGTGGACACCCGCGAAACATGGCAACATCAGTCGAGAATGACAAACTTTGGCACGCCTCTGGATGCGCTGCAGCGGATGGATTGCAGCGTGCAACTTCCCCTACTTTTCTTTTAGAGGTGCTGTAGTTTCTCGAGGCTTGCGGTAGCGGCTTTGTTATCCCTTGATAAGAGTAGGCGGATTGTTTGGTGTGTTGGTAGCTGTGATTTGTGGTATCATAATTGTTTGTGAATTGAGAACGTCGAAAATTGGTAGAAAATATTTTCTCAACTATTCATCTGATGTAAAAATATGCAGTAGCAGATTTCGATATTAGACAATGTCGTTCCACTGCAGTGTAAAGGCTAAATTACTAAAATTTTAGGCAGCGCATCCGTAGACAAGCCAACATTAATCATTCTGGACTGATGTTGGCATATATCGCGGATATCGTAAGGCGACAGTATCCACTTACCACCAGGTGGACTGTCTGCTTGTGTGCCACTTTCTTTGCTTGTGTTATAGGTAAAAACCTATAATAACTGTTTTTAATTAATATGCCAAACCCGACTTTAAAGTTTCTCCTCAAAATTAATATGGCGCTTGATGTAATGATTTCTAATTTTGTTTTTGAAGTATTCTTACAAAAATTTTTAAAATTTTACACAAACAGTAACAAAAATAAAATCTTAACAATTTGCAGTTCATTGAACCCTAGAGATTTATTTGCTACGCAGACTTTTACGACCCAATAAAAATTTTCGCTCATTTCCTTCCAATTAGGGGAAATATCTCGCCGCGGTCTTACGTGGGTAGTGCTGCTTAAACATCGATAGTTAGAGGGAAAGTATAATAACTTAGATGAACCAAGTACCATAAATAAATACTTTGTGAATAAAGATAATCCAGGTTTTAACATTTCTAATACACTTCAAGGAGGCAAAGAAGCTATGTTATCTAGAAGCTTAAGCCGGTATCCAGCGACTGAGAGTCAAGAAAAAAGTTAAGAAAAAAGTGTTGTCTACTATCAATCACGTGATTTCACCTATTGACCAAGTACGGTCGGTACAAATTGTTTTACTACGTCAAAGCTGACAATCCATTGCAAATCATAGAACGATAAGGGCTATTTCCACTTGCAAGAACAATCTGACATTTACTACTGCTGTGTTTATCATTTCTTATAATGACGCAAATGTTTTGCCGTGTGTTCATGGTTTTAATTGATGGGGCTGGTAATAATTTATTTTGAGATTTTTTTAATAATGATAAGTTAAATTTTATCTAAGAAATGATGTTAATTTCTGTAATTGCAACAAATCACATGATTCATTTTCAAATCTCAATTTAATACATTGATTATTATATTTTACTTTTTCTCCTTACATAAACAAAAATTCATAATTCGAAGCGATTGCTCATGGAGGTAACACACAGCTCTTCAACACCAACAACTGTCATCCAACCCAATTTTTTTACTGAAATTCGAACAAACTATTGGGGATTACATCATCTTCTGTGTAACGAGTCCAATTGTAATTCTATAGATAGTCCCGTGTCATCCATACTGACTGGATTTGAAGATTTTCTTATAACATAATACAGTATTACTCCAGTCTAAATCCAAGTATTCTCTGGCAAAGTTCAATTGAGCAATTCTATGAGTGTCAGTCATACATATTTTCTTGGCATAATGCTATGTAATGTAAGAGATTTTTAATTGTTTGAGCCCGCACAACAAACATCTATGCAAAAAAAAATTGTCGGTTTAGAACTATGAACTTTGTATTCGCATCTTATTAATTAATCCATCTAATTTCCCTTCTCGCCTTCCCGAATAATCCAAAAACGAACAGTCAGACTCGTGAAAGTGAATATGAATTAAGTAATAGAGTAATAGCATAATATCAAAAATAAATAATTATATTATGGCACTGCATAAAACTTACTGATATATTTAAATTTCTAGATATCTCACTAATACAGTGGCCCTCATAATATTTAGCATATATTTGTGCTTCCTCGAAAATGGACAAATTGCGGGACATTGTAATTATTTTATTTTCCTTTGGAGAAGAAAATTAAAATTGCAATATTATGTATTTGAAAAAATTCAGTATTATTTTCCTTTTTAAATCTAATTAGGTTGTAATGGTTTTCGGTGAAATGTTTGATTATGTAGATATTATTAAAGTGAAGTAACGTAATAAAGAGGTAAAATTGTGTGTTTGTAGGTATATTGGGGGTAATCTCTGGAACTACTGAACCGATTTCAAAAATTCTTTCACAAATAGGAAGCTACATGGTTCGTGTCTAATAGGCTATATTTTATTTTGAAATAAAAAAAAAATAAAAAACTTATAAACCGAAGCGAAGCGTCGCTAGTTTTCAATATTTAGAACATTCTTTAAATAAACTGATAAACCATTTTCTTGGCCGACCGTACCTACGATTACCAATTAACGCTGCGTTATGCTGCACTGGACGGATGACATCACTTTTTTCCTAATGTGAATAGAGTATAGGTTTAAAAGAAAGAAATTTCAGTAGGAACAAAAATAATCATTTATGTTTATTTTTATTTAATTTACGACGCCAGTCGCGCGCAGTGGCGGCTTTACCTATGGTGCAGAGTGTGCGGCGCACACGGGTGCAGGGTCTTAGGGGGCGCCGAGCGCCGCTCGCGACTCCTCCAAAGAGCCTGCGTCACTCATGGCGCTCTCAAAGACCCTGCGCCCGTGTTATGATTATGACCGACGCCGGCGACGGTAGCAAGACGCACCACGAGCGGCTCCTTTAAAAATATAAATAACTTAGTCATATTTTTCCACCCTCTACACAATATCTTTTGTTTCAACGTGAAATCAGCCTTAAACAGATAATTAAAAACTATATTGGCGTAGTGTCGCATCGCTACCAAAAGCGCATGCATGTCGATTGCCGGCATCTGTTTTGATTTGTTTGAAAAGACGCCGACAATCATTGCGAATTCGGCTGTATTAGAATGATATAAAATTTAAATTGCCAGGGACGCGGCATTTTTAAAGGCACGTGTACGCGTGCCGCATCTTGTGTTTTACCGTTACACCGTAGTGAAAATATAACTGTAAGTATTCCATTTTGATCGCGCGCCTACTAGATGGCGCCAGGGTATTGATTCCATCCGGGCGCTACATGGGCTAGAGCTGGCGCTGGTCGCGCGAATCACTATTGTTACTTTATTATAAAATGAAGGCGGCAGACTAGCATACAGTCCTCCTGATGGTAACTAGATACTATCGACCATGGCCATCAATGATACATGCCTACATCAGTCCAGAATGACATAGGTTGGCACGCCTTGAATGATACATACGATTTGAAGAAAAGGTTGGAATGATAATGGGTTCTGGCATATTTGACTCACTACCGAAACACATATTTAAATACATGTTAGGGAAATAGGATAAATTGGGAAGTGCAGTAAATTTCACGGCAGTCTTCTCTAAGAGGGATTACGTGGCAAGTCGAGTCCGCCCAACAGCTGTAGTATTACAGCGTGCACACTTCCCCTTTTTAAACTAGCTAATATTGAGCCAGAACTACATGTAGGTATAATATGCATTATTATTTTATACACACGTATAGTTATGTACTTATTTAGAGGTATGGTGTATATAGATATAGATATGGTCCTATACTTCAAGTACGTATATAAATTAATATCACATATCATTCTATACTAAACTAGGATTCATCGATTCCTGTCGTGTGTCGTGTGGCTCTGTGTCATGGATCGTCGAATACACATATATATACTTGTCTTGAAAAACAATCGAGTCTTTGACTAATAATGATTTTGTAGTTTTGCTAAAGCAATGGACGTTATTAAAAACTCTGACCATCGATACTAATACAACACTAGTGGATACGGCTTAACATTAAAGTCGCTACAAGTCGTACAAAGTAGTCTTAGGGAATACATAAGGAAAGATTAAGGAGAATATAAGGCTTAGCAATACTACCCACGTGCTGAGAATAGCCATGCTATGACAGTATCCAGCTACCTACGAGTAAATACATCAGTCTTACTGTCTTCTTGGGGGTTTACTGGAGGTATACCCCACAGTGATTTACACAGGTAGGTCTGTGCCCTGCAGTGAGACATTAAAGACATTACAAGTACTACCTTCTAAGACCTATAAAATTATTTCTTGTCTACAAGTAAGCATATGGACTTTTTGGTGGGAACTCGAGAAGAGAAGTTGAGTTTTTGTTTGATTAATTATTATAAAAATTGTGTATTGTGCGCTTTGTGGTTTAATAGTGCTAGTTTATTAAACTTCCAAGTGCCTAATGTTTGTGCGTTTTTCGTGTGTTTCGATAGAGTCCCTTCTGCCCTCAATAAACCTACTATCAGTTTACCAAGCGACTTCTGACTAATTTCGACAGGTCTGGACATTGACATAATACATTTTAGACTTTATAATTGTTTATTACAAAGAAAAACTTGACACCGGCAGAATGTGCTAATTGCTCCATTGCCATATATGAAAAGAAAAAAATACAAGCGAAATGCGGGAGCGGGAGGTCGGGCGTCCCGTGTTCTTATAACGTGTCTGCAGTTAAAGCGGTTCTCGCTGTGGAAGAATCACTGTTTCGTATAGGCAATACATCATTTAAAATTTGATTTTGAAGAAGTTTTACCTTAAAAGTAGTGCATTTTTTACTTGGAATATTCACACTCACACTCAAATATCACACTCAAAAACGACAAATATATATAGAGAGACTATAAAAGTATAATCTCATTAGAAATGTCATTCTGAATTGTACTGTTCGTTCCCGCTCAAAAAACCCTCGTAAGTGTCGCCACGGAATACTCATCCCGCCCCGCAATCATATCGACCCTATCTCAGCCAATATATAAGTTTGGAAAATACGCAGCGGATTCAGCTGTCCCGTCCCGTACCCACTCTGGCCACAACCTTAGACTAGAGGGGCGAAAAGTATGAGAACAGTAAAAAATATTACAAGGGCCCCGGTCTCCTCTCGGGAGTGAAACAAGGCTGCTTGTTTCACTCCGGTGTTCTCTGGCACCGACAAGGATTTTTACCTAGTGGCGGGGCAGTCTCCCTGGGCGGAGACTAAAATAAAATTAAAATAACGTTTAAAATAACAATAATAAAAATCAGTACAATATTAAGACTTGTTCCTATCGCTTATGATACTTAAATTAATTTTCAGTTAGTTTTACAAATATTTACATTATCTATATTATATAAGGTAAGTAATTCAAAACGTCCCGCTATTTGTATCAACATCCTTTTATGTATATTAATTAATTTCACCGTCGCTGTTTACTGCCAAGCTATTGGTTTTTATTAAATTTGCAGTGTAACGTTATAGTAAAAAGACGAGTAAGTTATCTTCATACAGTCAAATAAATATCAGCGTTAATATGGCCGCCACACTACACAGCAATACCGACACTAGTGCGAACCCGAGCAACACGACTTTAATTCCCAGACACACGACCATATTGCTACAACATTGGGACAACTCAGACGCAGTACTTACCGGCCACACATTACCGAGAAAATGATGCTCGTCTATGAGCCCCTTTAGTTATTTAAACCAAAGCGAATATTAAAGTCATCTCAATAAATCGTATACGAACGCAATTCAAATATGTAATCGTGCGAAGTCGCCATGAAGGTCGTGCCATTCGTCGATCTTGTGTAATAATAATAATTGTGTAGATATACGATACCACGTGTAAGCCGTGACATCTATTGTAGATAATTTATTATTTCCTTTAACTATGTCGTGTTACAATAGAAACCTGGCTGCATCCCTAATTAAATGCTTATTTGCTTTATTTGTTTATATAGTCCACCTGATGATAAGTGGATAGGTACGGTCGCCCATAGAGATCCGCGATACATGCCAACATTAGTCCAAAATTACAAACGTTGGCACGCCCTCAAATACACTGCCTACCTTTGCAAATTAAGGAATGGAGTGGGAAAATGGGGAGGGATAGGATGGGATGGGAATGGGCTCTGGCATATCTCACTCACTACCGAAACACGTTCATACATTGGAGAAATAAAGTAAAATGGGAAATGCAGTACATTTCAAGGTAGTCTTCTGTGAGACAGGGGTAACGGGGCCAGTCGAGAGCGCCCAGCGGCTGTTGGATTGCAGAGTGCACTCTCCCCCTGAAAATTGGATGGATTAATTGGATTAATATTAAAATATCGGCGCCATATTATATGCGTTATATCAAATATCGGTTGTGTATGATTCCTACTGATTACTCACACACTTAGCACATAACATCATGGATCGCTATAGAGAAAAGAACAATAGCCTTTACAATATTGACACACCACTATTAACTACAAATCTAAGAGGTCTTTCCATTATGCTACGATATGGGGTTCTTCAAGAGACCTGTGAATAGGATTTTGCAAGGTACCCCCTGGTGTTGCAGGTGTCCATGGGCGGCGGTAACACTTACCATCACGTGGGGCCGCTCGCTCGTCCGCCCACTAGACCAGCGTTTCTCAACCTTTTTTATGTCGCGACCCACGAAAAAGCCAAAAAGTTAAGTAAAAAGTCTCCCGACCCCGTACTATAAAATTATAATATTATTTTAATTGTTTATTCATACGTTTAACATCTAATTTTTATTATTTTATTTTATTACGTCTCGGTATTGTATCATTTGTAAAAAAAAAATTTTTTTGTCTTCTTCCGGACTTATCATAATATTGGTCATAATCAATTAAAATATATTATTTTAAATAACTAATTTCATAAACAGTAACTTTTTTATTTCTTTATTTTTTATTATATAGGAATTTTTATCTCAAGATTTAGATAAATTTTGGCTTGCACGACGACGTGAGTACGGAAGCCTAGTAACGGAAGCTTTGAAAACATTGATACCCTTTGCTACTTCTTACTTATGCGAAAAAGGTTTCTCATCTATGGTGGCTTTGAAAACTAAATACAGAAATGGTCTGTTATCACTCGAAAATAATTTACTTATGAGTGTTTGCAATGATGATCCACGTATAGAAATACTTTTAAGTGAGAAACAATGCCAAACATCGCATTAATTAATTAATGTTCATGATTAATCATTTTAATTAAATAAAGTAAGCTGTAAGTTTATTTTTTCATGTTGTTATTTATTACATTGTAATATTTAATTTTATAACACGACACTAAAATTCATTCCTTTAATAAACGAATCTTTTGTATAGTTTGTATGTTTCGATGTCTTATTATTTTTCAACAGACTGCGACCCCCTTTAATAACAAACGCGACCCCCCTAGGGGTCGCGACCCACCGGTTGAGAAACGATGCACTAGACTATAAAAAAAAAAAAAAATATATATTATACAAATATTATACAAAACTGCCCTGTAACACTGTCTTTACATGTTTGGATTGATCCCAAAAATCCCTAATGTCACGCCATCGGCATCAATTCGCTAAGTTTTGCAATAAAAAGGAGCTAAAGTCGGAATACTGTTTAGAAGACGGATGCCGTGTTAGTGCCCTTTTAGTGGATGTTTTCAAGATTTTTTATTGGGTGTCCTCACTCCAGTGTAAAATGAATGAAACTTTTTTAATAGCGGTATTTGATGCGAGAAATCAAAACACCAAAAATTACTAAGTTATAAGACTTAAAATTTAGAAGTCGGGAATACTTTATTCAAAATGCAAATTGCTTACTGTACATCAATTATACATACTGAATCCTCTTCTTCATCTCTACAGTACTCTTCCTTTCGATCCTAAAGTGCAGTGTAAATCCTAAAGTGAGACATATGAAACTTAATTTATCCGGCGATAGCAATGTTTCCCTGTACCCTTCTTATACAATAAAACTAATGGACAGTGGACGGATTCATCACCTGACTAGATATCAAACTAAAAACAAATTCAAGAACTGGCTATTAAACCATGATTATAATGAAACCGAATCCTTACTTATACCAATGCGCAAAATTATTCTTAACAACATGGCATCTGTAACTCTTATTCACACACACACCCATACATCAACTCGCACTCAATTACATATATTATTTACTCTGCTAATTTTTCTAAAATCGGATATCTAAAACCACACTCCCACACATTCACATACAGACATACTTACATAAAACACACACAACGTACATATTATACACAATAATTACCACCTGATTAAACTGTATCTTAAATAGCAGTAACATAGTATTAAGAATAGATGAGCAAGAATGACTAAGAAAGGAAGGCGCTGACTGACAGCTGTAAACAGATTATTCTAGTGCAGATGTCAGCACACATTGTCTTTTACCTACTTGTAAATTTGAAGTTTTGGAAACTATGTATATTATGCTTACGCTGTTCAATTCTCACGATTAATTTTTACTTGTAGTACTATTTCGTATTTCCCGGCCATTACCGAAATTTTAAAGACAATAAGTTTTTATTAGATATAACATAATATAACGAAATAAAAATTAACAAAAAACGTTGTGAAGAATAACGGCCGGTACCGCACGAAAACAGGTAATGACGGAAAAATGGCGCCCGATGAGTGTGATTGGGCCGGAATGGGGAGATATCAAAAAGCAACTTCTATTTTTCAGATCAGGTACTTATTATCTTTAAAATTTCGAATAATCAGATCATTGAATCAGAATGTGTATATTGTCAGTCATTATTTTTAAGATCACCAGACCTCACATGGACACGACAGTTTCACTAGCCTTGTAAAAGTAACCTTGTACAAGTGTACTTAACTATACGCTGTTTTTTTACATATTTACAATGAGACAAGAAACTACTACACTTGAAAAATAGCTTCAGCATTCCTCTATAGTTCTTATGTTTTTTATCGAGACACTTAAGCAGCTAATTATTGCGTCCAGTAGGAAGGTTTTAAATGTAAAACTTAAGCACAAACAAGTATCTATACAATTTTGATGTCTAGGTACATAAATTACATACTGAGATTATAAATTGTAACTTTGCTCCATTACAATGACTTGAATACTATGGGCGGGATGATATTTGACTGTATTAGTGTGCTTAATAACTTGCTTGCTGATGATGGTGCATCACACCGTACTGTACCGCCTGTCTCTCCACTGCAGGATATTAACTTCTCTTGAGAAACATCATCACACACGATCTTCTGTTCTTTTCATCCATCACCAGTCCTAATCCACTATCATTCATTAACCTGG